>OZ018329.1:133886594-135086594 GCA_963969495.1 Ceratothoa steindachneri | reverse complement strand
TGATCGAAAGTTTTTTAAAACCATTTTGTAAAATAGCAAATATAGCGAGAGTGAAAATTTGTAGAATAGTTCAAAGTGAAACTAAATATAGCATAAGGGCCCTGGAGGCCCGCAACTCTCCTAGTGAGTTACTTGTGAGTGCCTGTTCTTGTGGGTCACATTTAGTATCTACTTTGGGGCATTCAATTCGGTAGTTCACTGGGACACGTCACGATGCCCTAATTTAGCCTTAAATTAGCTCTGGTGGCACTCTCGTTTTGCCCAATGTTAGGAGGAGGAGAACTTCGGCTAATCACACGAGGAAACAGTTTCTCAAGGGAAAAGAACGAGAGGTAAAGACAAATAGAGGTAAAAGGGAAAGGGAACGAAGAGGAAGAACGAAGATGTTTGAATTTCTTGAGAAAGAGTATAATCGTTAAATAAACCTTTTAAGAATAAATACCATGATTTTATTCATAGTAATAGTCTATACTTTGTATCAATGAGTGCCAAGACTTTCCAGAACTTTGCGCTTAAGGCCTTTAAATGTACCCATCATGCCCCAGCAGGGATTTAAATGGTATTCTGTACCAATTCCTTTCATTCCTATCTTTTAAAAGCCTGTAATTTGTCAATCACAATAGTGTAATAATAAATGGATCGTAGGACTTCAAATGACTCTAATAATCCAGTGTTAATATAATCTAAATGTTTCCTAAAAAGGTAATCAACAAGTGACCAAGAAAGGAAACAAACAAGAGTAACTCATTTTTAACTATTGTAAATTACTAAAAGAGCAAAATATGAGTTTTAAAAACACGAGACAACGAAATCATAATTCAGTCAATTAAATAATAAGATTGTCAATAACAAAAGCAATTATGTTCTCAAAATGTTTTTATTTTTTTCCTATTTCAGTGATAATGTAATCGTAAAAAAACTACGTGTAATATATAATTAGTATATAAATAATTATTAAATTAATAATTTGAATATATACAAATTATATAAATTGTATTATCCTGTAATCTGTTTTTCCTTTTTCACAATTCAAAGCTTTCTCTCCTTAACTCTTCCATACATTTCATCTCGTTATTTGAATATAAAATCTGTAATGCCTTTTCTTCCTTAATAAAAATTGGTCTGTTTTTTCCTTATTCATTTCCAGGCTTGGTTAGGTCTAACTATAGCAGGGGTTTGCAAACTACGGCCCGCGGGCCATATCTGCCTCGCGAGGTCATTTCATTCGGCCCGCCGCTGCACTGTGCCACAAATGAGATAAAATATTATTATGTGAATATAACTTGTGCATTTCAAATTACAACTTTGCATACAATTATTACTTTTCTAAAACGTTTTGGGTTGAATATTCAATGTGTAACATTCTAAACACTTATTGGTATTATGGCTTCCCTCCCCAAATTTATTCCTTCTCCCATTCCTCCACCTCCCTACCTCGACCCCTTTTGATCGTTTCCACATTGCTATTAAATATAGAATGTGATTAATTGTGATGAAAAATTTTTCAATCCAGTGTTGAAATTTAATTAACTTTAAGTCCCTCAAAGTGAGTTTGATTTTTGGACTCTGATTCTTCTTCTCTTAAGTCGTGTAGGTACTCTTGAAAGCATGCTTTTCGGGGTTTTCTTCTTCTATTATTAATTATGATTTAATTTTTATTTTATTTTAAACGGTTGTTTTTATATCAGAAATTTCTTTTATAACCAGTATAATTTAATGCTAACACTGACGGTTTTAGAGATAAAACATATATTTAAAATATTTGGATCAATATAAAACTTAATTTTGATTTGTCAAATTTATCGGATGGCGTAAAAAAGGTTTCAAAATTTGAACTTTAATAACTCAGTTAATTTGAATGATTATCACTTTATATTTGGTACGCATTATCATTCATTCTTAATAAGTTCACAAAATTGCATTAATTTTTACCAAATATTTTGGCTACAATTATTAAATAAAAAACATGGATCGAAAATTTGATTGCTACTTCAATCATTCTAGGCAAGAACAGACATAAGTACGGCTGGTAAAATATTTTTATTTGCATTGTAAATAAAAATATTCTAAACAACTGTTTATCATTTTCAAATCCTGTTTTCTTTACCCATCCTTATGGCTACTAGAAAAAGAAAAGTGGATGCTGAGTGTCGCCTTTTCAATGAAGAATGGAGGAGAAAAGTACTTCTTTGTGGAAACAAAGAAACAGAAGGCTAGTTGCATAATATACAACGAAAGTGCCGCCCTATTGAAGGAGTACAACCTTCGGTGTCACTAAGAAACAAAACATCTGTCAACATATTCCAAGTTTGCTGGAAAGGTGCGTTCTGAGAAATTTGAGTTCATGAAACGTAGCTTGGAATCTCAAAAGTCTGTGTTCACAAGACTGTTTGCTGAAAATGAATCTGTCACTCGAAGAAGTTACAAAATAGTGTATAACATGGCAGAGCGAGGAAAACCTTTCACGGACGGCAACTTTATCAAAGAGTGTATGATGGAAGCAGCAAAAGACTTGTGTCCTGAGAAAGACAATATGTTTTTCAAGTATCAGCCTCTCAGAAATTCTGTTATGCAAAGAACAAAAGAACTTGGAGATAACATAGTACGACAAATACGCAAGAAAGTTAGGAACTTCTTGTGGTATTCTCTGGTGGTGAATGAGTCTACCGATCTCTCGAGTACGTCACAACTTCTCATGTTCATTCTTCGTGTTAATTTTGACTTTCAGATCACTGAAGAGTTGGCATCTGTTTGCAACATGCACGGAACAATAACTGGAGAAGACATTTTCATTAAAGTGGAGAAAACTTTGCGAGACTGAAACCGGTTTTCAGTGGAATCAGCTTCGATGTGTTAAATTTGATGGAAAAAAAACATAACTGGTGTGAGGAAGGGCCTGGTAGGGCAGATTAGGATTAAGTTGAAGAGATTTACAACTCACATGTGCTCTGTTTACACATGGCATTATACATAAACAAGAACTATGTGGGAAAGACTTAGATATTTCTTGCGTACTGAAACCAGGCGTTTCTGCAGTGAACTTCATTCGTTGTCATGCACTTTATCACCGCCAGTTCAGAGCTTTTCTTCAAGAAATTGATTCTGAATTAAGTGACTTGCCTCATCACACAGCAGTGAGGTGGCTCAGCTGCAGTAAAGTCCTGTGTCGTAGGTCAGGTTAGAATTCCTGACCTCCTCTTGCTTCCTTTGACTCGGAAGGGAACGTGGCAAGCCCGCACGACACTCTGCGATTAGCTTTGCCCTGAATAATGCACTTTAAACGTGGGTTGCAAAAAATCGAGTTAGAGTGACTATTTTTCCTTGGCCCAATTAAATCAACTAACTAGAAGGTTCTGAATATGATATAAAACTGGATGAAACAAAATAAATTAATTGGATACATAATAGAAATACAAAAAGAACTAAATGGGCAAAAGGATTACAAATGTCTGCTCCCGGCGGAGCCGTGAGCACGTACACACAAACGTACACGACCGACAAAACGGAAACTACCGTTTTGAGTGGATCTGCCGCTCGAGGATTTTGTACCAGAGATAAAGGCTTGACCGGGGTGGGGGTGGGGGGGAGCTCGATTGCTTTTTAACGGTACGGTTGGATTTCACTTGGCTGATTAGTACTCGGCCTGTTTAAAGTTATGAAGGAGAATACAACTTATCTTGTAACAACCACTGTTAGCCTCGGAAGTAGAGATCGAGGGAGTATTTTGGCTTGGAGAAGCTGAGGCGAAAACAGCAGTGTCCGAGTCTCCTTGTTTCTAGTTCTTATTTCTTCTTATTTAATTTTCTTGTCTTCAGGCTCTTGGGGGGAGGGAGGCCGAGAGAAAGAATTCTTCTATGTCAGGTCCTCTTTGGCAAAATACTAATTTAACCCAGCACAACGCTTAAGTCTTTATACGGGTTCGCCGGAAGTGAATGTTACCGAGGCGCCGGAAGTATATTTTAATTTATCTATATAGAAGCACCGGAAGTGAATTTAGACCTTTACGCAATCTAGCGAAACCTATCGTTGTTACAATTAGGTTCGGTATAGGGAGTGTTATCAAACGGAAGTTACCTCTAAAGAAGCCGATCGTGGGTTCTTTCCGTTCTACCCGTCTCTTTATCTCTCTATCTTTGACATCCTATTTCGTTTTTATAAGCTCCGATGGGAAATAGATATATTTCTCACCGAAAATGATAGAGCTGATCCACTTCTTTCAGATCCTAGCTGGCTGTCAAAGCTGTCATTTTTGTTGACATCACATCCCACATGAATGAATTTAACTTGGAACTTCAGGGAAAGGATAATCTTATCTGTGATCTCTTCAGAATCATCAAAGGATTTTGGAGGAAGTTATCATTGTTTGAAGCACAAATGTCTGTGAGCAAACCTTTTTAAAAATAAAGTATGTGAAGTCGGTACATCGAACGAGGCTGACTGATAAACATTTGATAGCAATTCTTTTGATTGGATGAGGCAATTAAAAAGCAAATATTGATGTTATATTAAAAGCTAAACGCCAGTTTCACGAATTTGGCTAATCTTTTTTGCTGCTCGGTTTGTGAAACTCAGATATGTGCGCACTGGGTGCAATAATACTATCTTATTGCTAACGACGCCTTCTTTGATAACATTTTGGTAAAGAAATATGTTTGTGGGCTTTATTTTTGGTGTACTTTGTATTATGTGTATTGGTAAATAAATATGTGGGTTGTCTTTATCTTTTGTGTATTCACTATATTGTATTGAACAAAATGGTTATGCAGCCCGCGCTCGTTATTCTCTCAGTTATCTGGCCCACTGAAACAAAGGTTTGACGACCCCTGAACTATAGGAATAAGAGATCGTTAATCCCTTTCCCTGGATTGTTTTCTCTTCTAGTCTCTCCCCGTCTCTTTCATCACTTCATATGTTTATTAGCGATTCCAAATTCATTTCCTAATCTTTAATAATTTTATTCACTTTTCGCTCAAATTTGTATGTTTTCTATTTATTTCAAAAGGGAAAACCAACGAGTGCATCTCTGCTTTAAGGGCTTCAAATAAAATTGGAAAGAACGAGTAAAGAATTTTCTTGTAAGTGGAAATGCGGTTAGACTACCTACCTCAGGTATACTAAGTCAGAAACACGGGCAGCTCTCAAGAACACCCCTATGTTCCAAAATGAAATCCAATCTACCTGCAAGCAAATAGACAAACAATTAACATCCATTATATACAGGGTTAAAAAGAAAACCATTATAAAATCTCTGCCTTCTTTTCCAGCCGGGCTTTGGATACTCATATCTGATTTTAAAGACGGCAATGCAATTTGCCTCCATTGGAAATTGACAACGGAGTAAGGACCAATAAGGGCGAATCCAAATAAAAAAACGACCTTAGTATATTTAACGACATGGACGAAAATTGCTTTAATAATTTATATCGGAACGTAGACCATTTCTATTCCATTGCAGTTTGGGCGAAAAGGAAACATCCCTTCATGGTGGTACAAAAAATCCCTTCATTTATATTATCCATTTTCTTCGACATCTAATGGGGCACAAATTATTCTTAGAAGAATTTTACGCCTTAAAGGAAAACCCTTTTAAAACCAGCACCCATATTCACACAAGAAAGCTCGTTAAAAACTAGCATCAATATCGGCAGAAGAAAACCCATAAAAATACCGCAACAATAATCACACGACATACGAGTAGCTCATTTAAAACCTCGGCCCATATTAACAAAAGAAACCTATTAAAAACTCTGCACCCATATTTCCATACTCGCAGGTGAAAAGCCATTAAACCCACGCAACCATTTTCAGAAAGAAACCCCTTTAAAAAGCAACACCCAGATTCACTCAAGACTAAAAAAATAAAGTTTGTAAAGACAAAAGAATCCAATGAATCGATGAGAAGTAAAGTAAACAATAGCAATTAATTATTCATAAAATTAAATTAAAAGAAGGATTTATGGAATATATAAGGAATGAGACATTCATAAAGTAGCGCGGATCGAGCTACAATAAATCCCAGAATATCTCACAGGAAAGTGGAAACGTGGATTTATATAGATAAAAAACACTAAAAAAGAACGAAATGTGGAAGAAATATCGAGTTGTAACTACGAATTTTTAAATTTCATCCACAGTGGTATTTTATTCACTGTTAGATTGAATTATTCGGTTATTCCAGTCAAAATGAAAGATCAGAATTCGGTTTTCTGGTTGGTTTGTGGAACAGAACCTAAAATATTTAGGTTGGAATCGAGGGGGATTGATGTAATACAACCATAACAGAATCAGCGTATTCACTACACGACTGAGAATTAGCGCTATGGCAGGCAGAATAAGACCCTCAATTGAAGTAATTAAAAAACAATAAAAAGTTTCAATGTTCAAAAGCGCGTGTGAATATAATGAAATTAAGCAGGTGACTCAGCCATGATTCGATAGTCAGTAGGAGTAGATCGTCATTATTTTGCTCAAACACTCGGCTTTGGTGTGGATCCATGAAAGAGGATAAGAAAAAGAAGAGGAAAAAGAATAAACTCTTTTGCATCAAATTCGTGACGGCTAGCCGATGTAAGGTCCTGGGACGGATTCATGGGATTATTACGTAGTAAAGCGCGTTCTTATTTCATCGCCTTCCCCTAGTTTGCATATAACGACGCTCCCTTAACAATGCGGTTATGGTATTCTTATTCTCGGATTTATGGGGCCGAGGGCCCCGTCGTATGAATTGCGAGTCGATCGGAGGCGATGCCTTTGAGCGAGAGCTCGGGTGAGGCTGGACGCGATGCAAACGGAGGCTGACCGAGGCGAAGAAGGTGGTCATCCCGGAACGGCAGGGTGGTAGGGGGGTGAAGGGGGCGGAGGGGGCAGAGGAGAGCCGGTTGAAACCAATATTAGATGAGTTGGAGGATGCAGTATAGGCAAGTCATCTCTACGAGGCACCGGCCTTATGGCAGACGCTAAATATGGCTGCCTTTGGATTTACTACTTATTTCTTTGTAATGCAGAAATAACCGTTCGACAAATGGTCTTGTGGTTCACACCACACCATCTGTATGGCAAAGCTGATGTGCAAATTACCCTTAGCCCAGTCTGTCAGACATTTCACATAGGTCGAACACCAGATGTAGAGGGGGGCAGCTTTTGTCTTGATCCCCTACTTTACAGCCAAAAGCAGAATGAAACCAGAGTACGTGCGTACACAGTGTGCGTTCGAACAATACTGGTGTGTTAACTGTATAATTTAGAATGCTGCTCTGCATTGACGTTTTGAACCTGCAGTAAATATTTTTAACTGTAGATGTCACTTATTGCAAATGGAGTTCAACCGCTCACCTTTTTACCCCACCATCTGTTACACATTATTTAACACTTTCATAAGTTAGCCTCAAAAATACATCCACTTCCACCAAAGCAATACTCGGAAAATGTTATTACACAAAAAGTGTACGTGATGCAAAAATTCTCATTGCATTTTTTAATTCAGCGTAATAAAAGTGTAATTTGCCAAAAACTGTGTTTATTAGTGTTATTAACGATTCCCTTCATTATCCACTTTAAGGTAGAATTCTCTTTCATTGCGACAATCTTCGGCAGGGAATATTCCTCGCCTCAATAATATAAAGGCAAAAAACAATTTCAGCTGAAAAAAGTGTTGCCATTTTTTTCTAATTAAAGAAATCCGGTGTCACTTTTGGTAGTCACTTATTTCTCAAAGTCTAAATGTGTTGCAAATATATGTGAGTCTTTTCTATTTTATCCATAATCTCAGCCGCATCCGCTCTCCATTAGATTGCTATAGTTTCTAGCTTGTCACCCACGTTTCCAATCACTCCTGTCTTGATTACTGTCAGCCGCTTACACGCTGGATTGCACACCGCTACTCTTCGCCACATCAACTTTGTCAACACTCATCGGCCCGTCTTCTCCTCTGTCAGGTAAGTTTCATTCGTGCCCCCCCCCCCACTCACCCGATTTAATCTAATTACAATAGCTGATTATTCAATTCAGAATTTCCTTTAATTCCACCTTCTTAAATATAAGATCATAAACTCCACAGCGACTCCCTACTCGTCTTTCGCATTGAGCCTATCTCGGTCCATGTGAATCCTTCGTTCGAGATCCCCCTACCCAACCTTACCTTCTGATCTTGGTAGTTATATGGACTTCATCGGAGATCGTGACCTGCCTCCCCTATTACGCCTCTACAGGAGTACCAAATTGTTTCGAAGTTGTACCAAAAGTAGCAAGAGATACAAATTGTACCAAAATGGCTCTAGTCATTAATTCAGTCATTGAAGTTTGTAAAAACTAAATTTTATTGTACGAACAAACCTTGAAAAATTTTAACATAAACATATTATTAGGTTTTAGTGTTTAATAAAGAGTTAAAAAATATTAGCTAATTTAACTAAGAGGGTGCTTTATAATTAATCGCTCAAGCATCATTTCGTAAGGGGCGCGGCGATTTGCCATCCTGGCCGCCGTGCTGACGGGATCCAGCGCTCCGTCCGGCCCCAGCTTAGCCTCTCTTCCTTCCTTCAAAATACTTGTTTCCTCTCTTTTCACACAACCTCTCCCACAACTTTCTCTGGTCAGCCTCTAATTTCACAGGGTAGATGCTGACCTTCCTTTCAGCCAACCGTCCCGCATCGGGGCTGAGGGGGTTGGGGACAAAGTTCCCTAACCCCTGAGCTCCGGTCTGGGGTGGCTGGTTTTTAACAACCTGCTTCATCCCCACCCATACCTTCCACACATCCCTTTTCCTCTCCTCTTCACAATCTATATTTTTTACGCCGTGTCTAAGGTGGAGCCGCCATGCCGATGGACTGCCAGGCCACCAGGCGGGAGGGGTGGTCCCAAATGGCGGCGCCTGGCTCTGCCGGGCTTGTAAGCACCTCTCGCAGTGCGGGCTACTGCGAGAGGTGTGCGCGATTGCATCCCTTGTTTAAAAAAGGGTCACCATGCCCAATGATGAAGATAAAAAAAAACAAACCCAACCCTCAACTTTCCCTGTTCCATCGACGGAGCCGCCCTCGGGCAGCTCCAGCAAAAAAATGGAGGTCCCCTCCCCCTGTGCTTGCACAGGGGACCCTCCATATTTCTCTAACCGGAGAGGAGGCTTACTCCTCTCCTTCGCCTACGGGTGCAGGGGACTCCCCCTCACCCCCTTCTCTGGAGGTGCTTTCGGGCACCTCCCTTTTCCCAGCGGCAGTCCCCTCTTTTCTTTCCAAGGGGACTGCCAAGAAAGCCAGCAGGCAGCCCTTAGCCAGCCGCTCCCCATCAAAGCGGCTCGGTAGGGCAAACCCCCTTAGGGGGAAGAGGGAAGCCAGGCCCCTTCGGTCGCTTCCCTCAAAAGACCTGCTGGCAAGAATTTTAAACCTTGCTGGGGTCAAGGCCTGTGCCTCCCCACACAAGACTGGCGACACTGCCAAGGGGACCTGCGATGTCCTGGGAGGGGATGGCGAACTGAAGGCCCCTCCTGTGATAGACATGGTCCTTGAGGAGACCCAGCCTCAGACGGTAGGGCCTTCCATGGGGGGGAATTCGGGCTCGGCGCCAAGCACCGAACCCGAATCCGCCCCTATGCAAGTTCCTCCTCAAATGACTGAGGGCTCCGAGGCAGTAAAAGGAGGGGAGGGATCTCCTCCATTTCGGAGAGGGACCTGGCCGAGGCCGGTCCATCTGGCCCAGCGGCTTCTGCCGGCGGAGGTGAAAAGCGGGTTCATTCCCCGCCCTCCTCTCCAAAAAAGAAAAAGACAAAGAAGACTAAAAAGACGAAAAAGACTCGGGGCTCCTCTCCATCCGCGGGGGCTGCGGGGACGGATGGGTCTGCTACCACTTTCGTAGGCGACCAAGCCAAGATCGGCACATCCGGCCCCTCTACCCCCTCGTGTGCGGAGCCCCTGACCAAGACTAACACCAAGAGTGCACAGGGCGGAGCCTCGATGACATCGGGGCCCCTCATTCAGAGGTTACCTGGCGTTTTCGAGCCCGCTGGCTTCAAACGCTTCCTCGTTATTCGCTCCACTGATGGCACCATGTTGTCCAAGGGCAACATGATCCATCAGAGGAGAGGATTAGCTAGTGCAATTGGTAGAGAGCCGAAGGTGACCCGTTTCTCGGACAGCAGCCTTCTGGCGAATGCGGCAAATCCCGCCGAGGCGGTCAAGATAAGTGCTCTTCGGACACTTCATGGCACCCCGGTGAGTGTGACGCCGCACTCTACCATGAACTTTGTGAAAGGAGTAGTTTATTCGAGGGAACTCGTTGACTACTCCATTGAGGACATCACCCTAGAGCTGGCCGACCATGGGGCGGTCAAGGTCGAACGTGTGATGAGAAAACAGGGAGGGGCTTCGAGACCCACCCCTGCACTCTTCGTCACGTTCGACTGTGACAAGCTCCCTGAGTCGGTGCGTGCCGGTTGGTACCACTACCGCGTGAAGGCATTCGTGCCACTGCCGCGGCGGTGTTATTACTGTCACCGCTTCGGCCATACGAATCGCTCATGTAGACGTGCAAAGTCGGGGTCACCCGAATTCTGTGTAAATTGCTCCAAGGTCGCACACGATAAGTCCAAATCGTGTGTGGCCAAGTGTGTCAATTGCGGAGAGCCGCACCCTGCTTCTTCGAAGCAATGTGGTGCATATCTCCTGGAGAAAGAAATCCTGGCCGTTCAGGCCCCTGATAGACTCTCATTCCGCGAGGCTAAGGACTTGGTCCTGGCGCGCCCAGCTCTGCCTGGGACGTCATATGCCTCAGTAGTTAGAAAAGCACCCTCTGCTGATGGCCCATCCAGGCCAACGAGCACGGTTGTTTCCGCGCCCATTCGCAGCCCTTCTGCGGGATCTACCCAACCCGGGCGCTCCCCTGGTAAAGCTGGCGGCAAAGAGGGTTCATACCCAGCCCCGGCTAGAACCAGGGCTCCCCCCTCTTCCCCCAGCGTGACCGTTTCCCGCAAGGCGAAACGGCCCCGCGCCTCCACCGGGTCGTTAGACTCACAGGAGGCAACACCCCTGAAGATGGTCACTAGGCCATCTTCAGGGGTTCCTAAAGCTGTCCCCCGAAAGGAGGACAGCAACAAAGGAGCTTCGGCTCCTTCGCCCACGCCCCGAGATGGAGCGAGTGGCTCGGAGACGGTGGTTCCTCGAAAAGAGGCCCCCCCCGCCTCCGAAGCCGCAGCGCCCGCCTATGGTTTCGAGGCGGAGAGAGGAAAAGACTCGCATGGCGAGCCCAACCTCTCCCAATAAGTCCTCGAAGGCGACAGCGCCTCCAGCGCTTTGTCCGGCAAACAGCGCCCGAGGTTCTGCCCCCGGGAAGCGTACGGCCATTCCCGTGAGGGTCTTCAATTCGAGGAGGGCCCCCGCGTCTCCTCCGAGCTAGGCCTGGAGAGCATATTCCTTCAATGGAATTGCCGTGGACTCCGGGCCAACTGGGAGGAGCTGCAGGGGCTCGCCTCGTCCCGTTCCCCGTTAGCTATTTTTTTGCAGGAGACCATGCTAGGCGCGTGCCCCCTGCCTGCCCTCCCGGGGTATAAGGGTCTTGCGACCCCACCACCGCGGGATGGCCGGGCTGGGGGATGCGCGGTTTACACCCGGCATGATGTCTCCGTTCTTCCTTTCTCTTTAGATACCTCCTTTCAGGCAGTGGTTGTACAGCTGCACCTGGATAGGAGGTATACTATCATTTCTGCGTACATTCCACCGTCAGCTGACTTCGACGCGGGGGACTTCCGCCGCGTCGTGGCACGGTTGCCGAGGCTCTATCAATTGCTTGGAGATCTGAACGGCAGGCATCCTCTCTGGGGAGATTACTCCATAAAACCCAGGGGACAAGTCCTTGCCGATCTGATCAAAGAGCTCGAGATGGGTGTCCTAAACGTGGATGAGTTTACGCATCACTGTCCGAGAACCGCTTCATTTTCTTGCCTTGACCTATCTTTGTGCTCTTCGGATGCACAGCCTGATTTTGATTGGGGGGTGGTCGATGACCTCCATGGTAGTGATCACTTTCCCATTCAAATATCATTTTCAGGGCAAGTGCCGCCTGAGAGACCACCTCGGTGGTGCTTGGCGCGGGCGCGGTGGCCTGCATTTCAGGAAATGACTGAATTCTCTATCTCAGTCGAGGAGTTTAGGTCGGTAGATGAAGCCGTTGAGTTCTTCTCCGGCAACCTCATCGCCGTGGGCCTGACTACTATTCCTAGGACGTCTGGCCGTTTTGCACGCCAACCACTCCCATGGTGGTCGGCCGAGTGTGAGACGGCCCTCAAACTCAAGCGTTATGCCTACATGCGCTATAAGCGCCGCCCGAACGATTTCACTGTCGCTGAATTTCGTCGGGCTAGGGCTAGGTTCCGGTATATTTCGAAGCACGCCCGCCGCTCTTCTTGGCGGGCATACGTGTCTTCACTTAACGGGAAGACCCCTTTAGCTGAGTTGTTGAAGCGAGTCAAAAGGATTCGGGGCAAGTTCTCGCAGGACCCCCCTCCCGTTCTCCAGGAGAATGGGACCGCAATCTCGGACCCCGCGTCCGTGGCGGAATCCTTAGCGACCGCTTTTTCCGCATTCTCTAGCCGTGATGCTGCTCCGCCAGCATTCAATGCACGTCGTGATGTCGTGGAAGGCCGCCGGCTGGACTTTACCTCCAGAGGCGGAGAACCCTTCAACGACAAGTTTACTGTGAGTGAGTTGCGTTCCGCTCTCGCTTCGTGCGCGGACACCGCCCATGGTCCGGACGATGTCCCGTACGCCATGCTTCGACACCTGGGTGAGCGAGGCATGGCCTTTCTGTTAGATTTGTTCAACAGGATCTGGGTGGAAGGTCTTCTCCCAGACTCCTGGCGAATCGCTACTGTGCTCGCCTTTCGCAAACCGGGGAGAGATCACTCTACTCCGACCGGTTTCCGCCCAATCTCTCTAACCTCTTGCGTGTGCAAGTTGATGGAGAAATTGGTAAATGTTAGATTAGCCTATTTCCTGGACAGCGGAGGCCATCTGTCTTCTGCACAGTGCGGCTTCCGTAAGTTCCACTCCACGTCGGATGCTCTGCTCCGACTGGAAAATGCCGTCTGCGAGGCTTTCTTTCGTAGACAGCACTACGCCACGGTGTTTTTTGATCTGGAGAAGGCCTATGATACTGCATGGCGATACGGTATCATGGAGACTCTCCACACGATGGGGGCGAGGGGACGCCTCCCAATGTTTATATCTGAATTTTTGCGAGATCGTCGATTCCGCGTACGGGTGGGGGGGGGCCTCTCCGGCCCAAAGGAGCAGGAAGAGGGTGTCCCGCAGGGAAGTGTCCTCAGTGTCACACTCTTTGCCCTGAGCATCAACGGCATCACCTCGGTGCTGCCGGAAGATGTTCTCGCTACGCTCTACGTGGACGACCTTTCGATCTCTTTTGGCGCGGCCCAGATGCCAACTCTGGAGCGTCGACTCCAACAGGCATTGAACCGCGTCTCTCGCTATGCCAAAGCGCACAGGTTTCGGTTTTCTTTGGCCAAGACTAAGGTGGTGCACTTCTGCCGCCATCGACGGCTTCACCCCGACCCAGATTTGTTTCTTAATGGGGTGCGCCTGGATGTAGTTGAGTCGCACCGTTTCCTTGGTCTTGTATTCGACCGACGCCTCACCTGGGAGGCTCATATTCGCAGCCTTAGGGTCTCTTGTACCCGCGCCATGGACATTCTCCGTTCCATGACGTTCAGCGCTTGGGGCGCTGATAGGGCTACCGCCTTACTTTTTTATCGATCCTTTGTTCGCTCGAAGCTCGACTACGGATGCGAGTTTTATGCATCCGCAGCCGAGCGTTTATTGCGGAAGGTGGATTCGATCCACCACACCGGCCTTCGCCTTGCGACCGGTGCCTTCCGCACTTCCCCCATTGAGAGCCTGTTGGTCGATGCTGGGGAGATGCCACTCGCTCTGCGCCGCGTGCAGTGCATCACTCGCCTGTACGCGCGAGCCCGGCGCCTCCCTCAGTCGCCAACAGCTCTCACTGCATCCGCAGCTGATCTCGATGGTGCCTATGCCGCCGAGAGACGCCAGTCATACCCTAAGCCCTTTGGGTTCAGGGCCAGAAAACTCCTTCGAGAGGTAGATATAGCTCTCGGGCCGGTAGCGCCCCTGGTTCTGCCCAGGACGCCACCCTGGAGGGTACCACATTTGGCTATTTGTCACCACGCCTCTGCTCCCAAAGCTTGTACTGCGCCAGGAGTATTGCGTTCGACCTTTTTGGAGCACACATCGTGTCACGCTGGTACCGTGCCAGTGTATACGGATGGCTCCAAGTCCCAAGAGGGGGTCGGCTTCTACGCCGTATCCCCTCTGTTTGAAGTCAGCGGGGCTCTACCAGGCGCTGCGTCTGTCTTCACGGCCGAGCTGGTGGCAAAACACCACTCGGTACGGGAGATTACGCGACGTGCCCGGTTCGGAGACCGGATTGTGATCTATAGCGACTCACAAAGCGCCCTGAGTGCTCTCGGGGTATTGGAATCTCCGCATCCCCTGGTTCGCGATATCCGTGACGCCACGGTTTTGGCGAGCCGGGCAGATGTCGAGATTATCTTCTGCTGGGTTCCTGGACATGTAGGAATTGCGGGGAATAAGCGCGCCGATGAGGGCGCCAAAGAGTCCGCGAGGACTCTGCGACCGGACCAGCGTTTCGCTCTTCCTCACACCGACTACATGGCAGGAATACGGGCAGCTCTTCGGACTGCTTGGCAAAGAAGATGGGAGACGGTCGAAGGGAACTTAAAGTTGCGTGCCATTGCGCCGCGACTGTTCCCATGGACCTATCCCCCAATGCCGCGGCGGCTTCAGGTTGCTTTCTGTCGTCTCCGAATCGGACACACTCGTGTGACGCATCGCTATCTGATGGAGCGCTCGCCTGCGCCCTATTGCAACGACTGCGTCGTCCCCCAGACTGTTCGGAACATTCTTGTCGAATGTCCCAGTCTGGGTGATCTTCGCGCACGATACCTGTCCCAGTACCGGGATGGGCGGGGTCGCTACCGCCTGTCCCTTGTGCTCGGGACAGATTCGTGCAAATTGACTTGTGGACTTGTTGACTTCTTGGGGGAGGCCGGCCTTCTCCCTATTATTTAAGCAAGGTTTGTTTGTTTGTTTTTTGGGGGTTTTTTTTGTTTGTTTTTTTCTTTGGTTGCACGCTCCTGCACCGGGAGGACCTCTCCCCGACGCACCAGCTTGCTCCCTTTTCCCTTTTGGGGTGTTGTTGTTTTTTTTTTCTCTCTTTAATTTTATTTTAAAGTAGCCTAGAACTAGGCCAGTTTTAATACGGCGACTAATGCCCAAGTAGGCAGTCGCCAGATGAGCTCTTAAAAAAAAAAAAAAAAAAAAAATCGTTATGTTGCGTCTGAACATAAGAAACAAGGGCAGGAAGGAAGGAGCCTCCATCGCCTACCTGGTAAAACATTATGGTAGGATTTTCTCGAATGAAATTTTAGGATTCTACTTTCAGACAGATTTCACCAATCGAAAAGGCGCGCCGGAATAATCACTTTTATTTTATAAACATACGTATATTATATATATATATATATATATATATATATATATATATATATATATATATATATATATATATATATATTAGTGATGGAGTCGTTCCTTGGAAACCTTATTCGTAGCAGGAATATGAAGACATATGTGATGGTTTTGAACATTTAATATTCCTTCTCAAAAACTGTGCAATTTTGGGGTCACCCTGTATATATATATATATATATATATATATATATATAAATATATTTACAGGGTTACCCCAAAATTGCACAGTTTTCGAGAAGGAATATCTCAATAACCTTTGCAGTTAGAGGCATGAAATAAAAAAACTTTAAGATGAATCCTTTATCTATAAATACTTATTCCATGTAAAAATCGTCTCAATGTTATTTAATCAGTCAATTAACTTTAAAAAATAATGTAAAAAACATGTTTTTTACCTGCGGCAAAGGATCAGGTCTAGGCGTCGCATTTTGTTCAAAGGAGTAAGGTTCAATGTACCCATTTATAGCCATGGAATGACCGATATGACCATGGGACATATGGTTATTCACCTTGGAGATTTGAGATCTGCCATTAGATATGGCGCTGGGTGGCACCATTTAGTGGCAGAAGCCTCATTTAGCCATTAAAAGGCATTGTAAGTGATTTGAACCATGAGAAACCATCGATGAAATAACCATTTATCATCTTATCACAAAACGCGGCAGGTCCCTCTTGTATTTTCTAAATTGAAACATTTTAAAAAGTTCAAAATTTTAAACTAAATTTAAATTTTAAGGAATGGTTCAATATGCCCTCCTTTGTGATTTCTCTTGCTGCATCATCTCAAAACAAAACATCCACCTTTTTCATTCAGCATTGCGATAAAATGTAGTCTGCTTAATATTGTAATGAATTTCTGTCTCCAATGTTATCAAAAATAAAGAAAACAACATCTGATTTTGTTTATACAAGATGGAGCTTCTTCTGATACATCGGAGGAAACATCAGAATTTCTCGTTACTAATTGGCGACCATTTCTCGAACCAAGTAATTGGCCCCCTGCAGTCCAGATCTAAATCCCATCGACTACTTGGTGTGGTCTGTCTCGGAGACAAAAGTGATGTGGACCATCCTCGCGATCGAATTCAGGCTGCATGGGAGGATTGTTCACAAGTAAAAATTGAAAAGACAATTTCAAAATGGAAGTCAAGTTTACAGGCTGTGGTTGAATATAAAGGAGGGCTTATTGAACCATTCATTAAAATTTAAATTTAGTTTAAAACTTTGAACTTTTGAAAGTTTGAAATTTAGAAAATAAAAAACATGCTTTTCCATTATTTTTTAAAGGCTAATTGACTTATTAATTGACTTAAGACGATATTTACAGTGAATAATATTTTCTTTTATTTCATGACTAGCTGCAATGGTTATTGAGATATTGCTTGTCAAAAACGATCCAATTTTGGGGGTCCACCCTGTTCATATATATATATATATATATATATATATATATATATATATATATATATATATATATATATATATATATATATATATTGCACTGAAGTTACATTATTTTAAACCAAAGCAAATTTATCTATATTACCTGGACCATCGCAAAACTCAAAAATAAACTCATCTCTAACATGTCCATATTTGAATTATTGGATATTTTCTGAATATTGTCTTATGACTTTTATCTCAAGTCTGGTCTCGTAATGACCCCAAACTATCGGCTCAGTAGTGATCAAGGAACTGCCTCACCCTTAAGTAAATATCTACTGAGATGATGAACCAACCGTGGATTTTCAGTAAAGGAGCACGACGGTAGGTTTCCTGAGGTCCCTTGAACCTACCTAGGGTCGCTAAATCATAACGGGCGGTTCTAGGTTAAATTATGCATAGAATCGGATGAAATAATGTTATAACTTATAATACATGGATTATTTCCTGAACTATTGCTAATAATATATGTCAAATTAAAATACACTTGAAAAGAAAGGTAGTTCAGATCCAACTAAATTTAATATTTATTTGTATATAATAGTTTTGTTATGGAGTGAAAATACAATTTTAAACGAAATATTAAAATTGAATTAATTTTCCTGAGCTGTGGGAGGGCAGTTTATTGTTGTTGTTTTCTTTTAATTATCAGCTCGGATGGTTTTTCTAAATTTGGTAAATTTCTTGTTTCAGCCACAACTTATCTACAACAGAGAATTTAGGTTTATCCTCTTATCACTGCTTTTCTTTCAAATTTAATACTTATTCCCGTCGAAAATCATTCATTTTACCTTTTTATCCAACCCCAAATTTCACGCCACATTCACTACAATCAAAGGAAAGTTAAAAGAAATCTGGGTGTTCAAATGTGCAGGATGGATAATTTGTTATTGAAATGAAGACCGAATTTAAAAGAATCAGCTCCTAAAAGAATGCGCCCCCCGCCCCTCCATTCTACGTCGTGAGTCTATTTGATTCTTAGGAGAATTCAAAACTGCACTCAGAGCCAAATCTGTCCCTAGAATTTTCAAGTTGTGTTTTGGTTGTATTTTTTTCGTATTCGTCACTTTTGCGAGAGTAGAAAAAAGAAAGAAAATAAATCGCTCAACGCGACAAGAAAATTATTAAACCGGGTCGGACATGCGTGCAGTCTATTTATATCGGTCCTCTTGTGTTGCTTTTTTTATTTATTCTCAAGAAATTTGGAAATATACAAGAGGGCATAACGAACAAATAAAATTAAATCTATAAAAATTAACCACTTTTTAATTTACCTCCTACCATTCTAGCCTTCTGCCAAGTAAGTACTATCGATGCTGTCACGGTCGTATGAACTAAAAAGAATCAAAACCAGTATTCCTTCGTTTTTCACTTAAAACGCGTTTTGTGGGCTGAATAAAAGTCAGCAATTATTTATTCTTCCCCAACTCCATAAACGTCATCATTTCTCGAGAATTCTTCTTCATAATCTTTCTTTTACCAACATAATTTAGAAAAAAATGAGTTCGGATCAGAGTTGTGAGATAAAATACAAGAAACACCGCCAACAGTTTCAGAAAAAAAGCAGCAAATTTTGTTCGATCAAGAATATCCCAATAATATGAAAAGTTACCTAACCCAGCCTAACCTTAATGTAAGAACTGCAATAGAAGAGAGAGCGTTTACCGAAGAGAAAAATATCTTTAGTGCGTTTATATAAACACTTTATTTTATAAATTTGATAGGTTGTTGTTTTTTTATATTTTATAAATGTGTGAAATATCCATTGCCCATTACTGTAACAAATCAAGCAGATTGGGTGCATTTGTTTCTTTTCTGTGACCCTTTTTTTTCTTCATATCACATTCTTCCCTGCTCATTTTTATTTTCGCTGTTGCTTTCCTACTTTTATTTTGTTATTGTCTCCACATCAAATTTTTATCCATTTTATCCTACTTATATTTATCCTCCCTCAATCATGGACAAAGCCACACTTCTTTCTCTTAATAGAGGGTTTAAGGTATCTCCTTCGGTTGGCTCTAGAATTTTAGTACTATGAATCGCTCTAAATCAATCTCGTCCTATAAAATGGGGATTATGTTTATCTTCGGTCTTAAAAAAGTTATTTTTCATTTAACCGTCTAACCCCCCCCCGTCTTCCTCACTCCCCACTTCAACCTCCCCACTCTCAAAAATAATGCGTCTTTACTCAATGTTAGAAGCGTCTCTAATAAAGAGGAGTTCATTCACGATCTCCTGACTAATTCGCCTATCTCCCTCCTTGGTCTCAGTGAAACTTGTCTTGATCAGAGTGATGGCTGCTTGTCGCTAGTGACCCCTGATGGCTGCTTCTACTCCCATAACCCCCGGAACAAACGTGGCGGAGGGGTTGCTGTTATTCATAGTGACTCTCTCTCTCTCTCTCTGAATACCCTTCCATCCCCCCCTCTTCTTTTTTTTGAGGCATTATCTATGTCTCTAATTATGTTCCCTCTAACAACTATTGTGCTCTACCGCCCCCTCAGCTCCTCCCTTGATCTTTTTTTTGACGAATTTAGTAACCTTCTCACTAGTCTGTCCCTATCGGGTCATCTTCTCATTATGGAGGACTTCAACCTCCCAGTCACTAACCCTAATCTACCCGCCTTATTTGAGATTCTTGACCACTTCTCCTTTACCCAACACGTTTTTTCCTCAACCCAGTGCCATGGTAAAATTTTAGACTTTGTAATTTCCGACTGTCAAATTTCCAACTTGACTACTTCTATTCTGTCTAATGCTAATTTTGACCATTAAATATTAACCTCAACGTCTCAATCTTACTTTGTTGCCCCTTTCGGCCTCCTCTCATCCCCAAACCTTTTTGATGGCTAGCCTCCATTGACATCCCATCCCTCCTTAATGATGTTGCCTCTAATTTACCCCCTCCCGACGCTCTCGCCTCCCCTGAACAAATCCTCTCATCCTTGGAGCAAACTCTCCTAACTTGCCTTAATGCCCACTTCCTCCTTATTGCTCCTTTGGCCTCTCGTGGTCACCACGTCCCATGTTACTCCTTGGAACTCCTACGTTCGAGAAAGTCTTTACGTGCCCATGAAAGAGTTCTTCGTAAAGCTCGCTCCCGTGGGCAATTTACAACTGCTCTCTGGCTCACTTACCGTCTTGCGACATCTCTCTACTTATCTAAACAAAAATCTGCTAGCCGACAATAAGAATGACCCCCGCGCCGTTTACCACCTGCTCTCTTCCCTTCCTTCCTCATACCAAGTCCCCACCCCCATAAGCCCCACCATCCTCTCGAAATTCGTTGCTGATAAGATCACCATCCCTCGTGCCTTCCCCCCACATTATCTTTCACATTATCTCCCCCGGCCGCTCAACGTATTTCCTGCAGTGACCGCTTCTGAGTTGTCTGCCTTACTCTCGTGCTATAAAAAATTTGGCTCCCCTTGTGACTCGTTCCCCCACAAGCTATTAATCAAAATATTGCCTGTCATACTCCCAATGCTTCTCCATCTGTTCAATACCTCCCTTGCTACTGGTGTTGTCCCTTCTTCCTTCAAATGTGCCCAAATCCGTCCGATCCTTAACAAAACGAAGCTTACCCTTCCGACCCAGCTAGCTATCGTCCGATCTCGCAACTTCCCTTCCTCTCTAAGGTCCTTGAGAGAGTAGTTGTTTCGCGCATTAATTTCAACATCGTTGCCTGTAATATCGATGAGATTTACCAATCAGGTTTTAAAGCTGGGCACTCTACCGAAACCGTTCTACTCAATGCTACTGATTACTTACGTAGAGCTGCTGACCAGGGTTGTGCCTCCATCATCATTCTACTTGACCTCTCCTCTTCCTGTTATACTATTAACAATTCCGTCTTGCTTGATCGCCTCCACTCTTTCCTTGGCATTTCTGGCGTTGCTCTCGACTGGTTCCACTCTTACCATTCGTCTTGCACCCAATCTGTGATGTTTACCGATGTCTCCTATGACCCCACTTCCATTCGATGTGGTTTCCCTCAAGGCTCTGTCCTCTACCCTCTCCTCTTTTGTATCTACTTATTCTCTCTTAGCTTCCTCCTACGCAATCTCGGTTTATTATTCCACCTTTATGCCAATGACACTCAAATCTTTTATTCTTCTTCCCCTTCGACCATTGCCCACTCAATCTGAGATATCCTATTTGCCTATTCTTCTATCTCGGAATGGCTATCGGCTAACTTCCTCAAACTTAACCACTCCAAAACTGAAGTTCTTCTGGTTGGTACCCCCACTCTAGTATACAAGGTTAAATCCCTTTTTCCCTACTTCCCTCTGGGTGGAAACTCTGTCGCTTTCTCTGACTCTGTTATAAATCTTGGTGTTTTGTTGATTACCAAACAAAACGGGAGACTACTCCTTCGTCGCTCTCGCTTCTCCTCTACTAAGCCCCTGCTTCAGGATCGGCACTGGTTACCTATCAGATATCGTTCTCATTTCGAGATTCTTCTCTTCCCTTTCAAGGTCCTTCACCAAAAGGCCCCAACCTACCTTTCATCTGCTCTTTCTCATCGTTTCGCCCCTCGCACCCTTCGGTCATTTCATGCTCCTCTCCTGAATAATCCTCGCTCGTCCCTCTGCTCAATGGGCGACCGCTCCTTCTCAGCCTGTGACCCCAAGCTTTGGAATGCTCTTCCGGCCGAAATTAGATCTACTGACTCACTTACCACTTTCAAGTTACTCCTGAAAACGCATCTGTTCAGGATTGCCTACTCACCCACCTAATCTTAGCCCACAGCAGAATGTGCGCTCTGTGAAGGCCTCCGGCCTTGAAGAGCGCATTATAAGAAATTTATTATTAAAATTAGCTTAAAGATGGAAAATTACGCATCCTACTTGCCGGAGCAGAAGCCGAAAGATATGTGTCTATATGTATATTTTCCACTGATGTACACTTCCGCTTACTTCACCACATTTTACAAATATTTTAATAAAGACTCACAACAAACTCCTCAAGTCCTGGGAGCAACAAAGAGATTATTAGAAACCCTGCAGAAATCTGGAAAAAAGAATCTCAAAAAACTTAGTCTCACTTTTCTAGACTTTAACGAGGGTCTTCTTTCAAATGCAAATCAGTCTTACAAATTTACCCAATTTTCACCATTCGAGAGGAATCTGCCTTTAAATGTTCTTCCAAACTTCCACAAAAATTGTGTCGGGATATGAAAGAGGAACTAACGATCCAAGGTTTAATAATGGCTGCCAAACAACTTGGCACAACTGAGTCCCAAGGTTTTGGTCGGCGATTTGGACGCGGGAATAAATTGGGGCGCAAATTTATTCCTATGTCCTCCCTCGCAGCTAAATCAATTCAAACTTAGCTAAGAAACAAAAAAAACTAAGTTTATTTTTAATCCTCATACTCAAGTTCAAAATACTTGAAGCATCAATTTTTCAACATCATAGGACCCAAGGCGAGCGCGTTCGCCTGTGGAACTCGGCCCCTGAGCACGCGCCCAACACCAAAGAGAGTCAAATAAATGGAAGAGACCAGCTTCCTCCAGAAAGGCATTAGTCCACAGGTCTTTGTGCACGAATCTGTCTTTCAGTGCCAAAATAGTATAATCTAGATTCTATTTAACAGGTTATGTGTTACATTGACGCCAAAATGGAATCACTGATTTAATTATTGATTTGAGGATTAACTATAAAAAATAATACTTTTCATCAATTAAATAAATCCCATGAAACCTTAAATACATACATGTACATAAAATTTGTTTTCAAGTTGTTATATCTTTGTGTATTATTTTATTTTTAAATTGACGAAACTGCTTAGAAAAGCTTCTGAAATTACCTCCTAAATCTACGCACATGTGTACATGAAATTAAAAATATCAATATTCATAGCATAGTTTTCCTCGAGATGCGCAATAGCAACGAGGCTGTACCGGGTAGAATGTTTGTAAGGAGAGATCTGCACTGAAGAGTAAAAATGTGCGGAAGATTCATGACCATACAGCACCTTTCAGGCATCGGCGACGGGAAATCAAACTGCCAGCGTTGGGGTGTGGAGGGCACACGATCCTCTGGATATCAGCTTCATAACACAATAAGCACAAATTCGATGTTGAGGTTTCCGTAGAGCACTGATGCACGCTTACCACTGGGACTAAATGTAGAGTTCACCGGTAATTTAAGTGACACACTCGGTATCCAAGAAAGTTCGTTCGTATTTTTTAAATAAATGAAAATACATTTAGAACAATAGAATTAATTCTACAAAATTAATTATGTTTTTTGAATAAAACTCTGTAATAAGTTTTAAGATAAGAAAAGGCTGCCAAAGTCTCTCTTCGAGTGATTCTTTATTAAAGCGTTCTTTTTAGAGTATCTAAATGACCAAGGACAAAAGAAGGTCGTAATCGGAATGGATAACATTTGCAGAATTTATTTAATAACAGATATTGATTGAGGAATTCTGAATGAAGGCCAAGAAAATGACTTCGGTTTTTATTATTAAGAAACGCCTTGAAAGAAAATAACTTGCAAAGAACAACTGAATTTGGATGGAGCCTTGGTAGCCAAGTCTTGGAAAAACAAACCACGTTAATTGGCGCGACGTTACGAGAGACATCCACAAGAGCAATTTCTCTTCTTTATTCTTTTGTTTGTAATGAACGGTGAACTCGTTCCTTGTTGTGTCTGATCCTCTCTATCTCTCTCTCTCTTCGACGAATACCGAATACTAGCATTCTGATAAATAATAGACTCCTACAAACTCTAATGTAAAACATTACTTGTTTCCTTCTCTCATAATTCGGAGAGCTACAGTAAGAGATATTCCTGTGCCTAGTGTTAAGGGAACATGGAGCTAAATTTCTCCCAGTTTCATTTAGTGTTTGCCAAAAGAAATTCTTTGCCATGCCATGGATAATAGCCGCGTATCAGCTTTCTCCATATATAGATAAAAAGGTTTGATTTTCCTCTCCTGAATTTTTAGCTGCGGCTAAACAAACATGTCTATGGGCCATTCAAATCTCGTGTTGTGTTCATCTTCTGTCCGCAACGAGTCGCTGATTCAATGTAAACAGCTAAAACCAACGCTACCAAAGGTAAATGAGGTCACTGGTTTACAATATGTTATAAGTTGAGCACCAGGTGGTGCCATCTAGGGGCTAGAGATGCCATGTTTAGAGATATGAGGGTCAAACTAATGCCACAAGAGCTAATTGAGGTTTCTGAGTCCAAATCTGATTGATTTTTGCCGCTAGTGCAATAGATCATGTCCCTCTTGTTTGCTCTTTGAGATACTTGAATTCTCCTCGTAAATATAATGTGATCCCTTCTTTAACTTGCAGACGACCAAAAAATCAAGAGATATTTACTTGATCTATTATTGGTCTATTCCTAGTGTTGATGGGAATAGTTTTAGAAGACATTCACTTCATCACAGCATTTGAAATAGGTACTTCGAGTATGTATTTTCTTTCTCTTAACATTTTGATACTTAAGGTAATTTCCAAGTATACAAGTTAGAAGTTTGGTCGAGTCTAAGTTGATGTAAGGTGAATTAAGAGAAATTTGGGTTGTTTTTAACTTAATTACATCCTGTTTTTATTTTAGCATATCGTAATTAGCCACGAAACTTACTTATCTCGGCTTAATATCGACCATTCTTTTAAAGGCTCAATCCCAAGTAGAGCAGGGATTTGAAAGGCATATAATGCAGTAAGGCGAAACAAATATTTAAACATTAATAAATGGTTATTTAAAATTTTCCAACTATAGTTTCTCTGTATCATACACCTGTATTATTAATTAACAGTTGTTCATTACATTTAAGAGAGACGATACACTCTTCAGATGTGTATGAGACAAATATGAGGGTGGAAATAAGTATTTGTACACTTGACAGACAGAACCTGATATTTCGTTGCACCACCATTGCCTGCTATGACTGTTCAGGAGTTAACCAAACCCTGACAACGTGTGTTGGAGTATTTGCCCACTCCTCTTAACATAGAGCTTTCAAATAGGCCAAGGTTTTCAGGTTTCCCCTTGTAGAGTTCTTTCTTCAATATTCGTCACTACTTTTCGATCAGATTCAACTCAGGGGATTAAGTAGGCCAAGGTAGAAGATTAAGATTGTTCTGAAAGCATCAATTACTCTTTAATTTCACCGTGTGCTTCAGATCGTTGACTTGTGGAGCATCCACTCATCCTGCATCCCCAACTTCTCCACAGTTGGCAAATTATTGGTCGATATGTGACGCTATTTGGCTCTATTCATCGATCCATCAATTATACGAAAAAGTCCATTAACACCACCATATTGGTGCCGCCATTTTTGACTGTGGGAGATGGTATTATTTAATTGTGCTAATCTTTACGCCCTTTATTAAGTGTAATGGCTCACAAAAGAAGTGTTTTTTACTAAACACTGAGAATTGTTGCTGTTTTTGTTGTTTACTAACCACTGAGAATTGTTGTTGCTGCTGTTGTTGTTTACTAAGCAGTGAGAATTGTTGCTGCTGTTGTTGTTTACTAAACACTGAGATACGAAGAACATCAAAAACATCTCCGCTAGAATATGTGAGGAGAGATGAGTAAATAAAATAGTGAAGTTAGGATAAGTGAAAATGCGTTCGAAGGTCTGTGATTCGAGTAGTCCAAAGAGGAAAATGTTTCTTGAGCTCGTGACCCAGATGATGCGCAACCATTCAGAACTTGCTCCAAAGTAATAGGAGTCAGCTATTTGTGAATCAAGCTCATCTCAGTTAACCTCGTGATACTTAAGGGGGAGGGGGGGATTCAATAGTTTGAAACTATTTGTAAACTAATTGCGAGCCATATGTGGTACGCATCACAGTCCAAGTTTTTATTATCTCTCTGATTTTACCTCCAACATTTCGACCTCTGAAGGGCCACATAATTGAATAATGGGGATCCTTTTGGCAACCTTGTATATTAAAGCAGAGGGCGAGGATAAGAGAAGGGATTTGGTTCGTCCTTTTCTCCCAGTGTGTAAGAAAGTGGAGCCCAAACTGGAGTATGTGGTCCTGTTTGACTCACAGAGCTCTTTGCTTTCCGAAAAAATGTAACAACTAGAGTAAGGGGGCTCCAGTCACAAGCACTAGATGGGGGGGGGACCCAAGATCGAATGAAAAGCCCCTGGCCCCGTGTTTGAAAATTTGCATCCACCTCTTCGCCCAACCCAAAACCACAAGTTGGGATTAGGATTTTTAGACGGGTCCCACGACCGCCAACAGGGTTCTATGGAAGACCGTTACATCTGTAGCCATTCACTCTATTAAAAATGATCAGTCTCAGCAAGAGAATTCAATGTGCTGACGATAGAGCGATCTGGTCGACAGACAGAGAGAGGCAGATAACGAAAGAAAGGTAGATAAACGAAAGCAGTGTAAGGGGCAATCCACAGTCTGAAGATATTTTTCGTATACCTTCTCTGGAATTCGAACCCAAGACGGCTCGCATGATAAGCGTGGGCGTTATAACTCGAATACCCATAGTAGGATGATATATTTTTTCATTGCCATAATCCGCACTCATATACACATGTCATTAATAAGGATTCTGAATCTAACAATATGGCCACATTACATTATTATTCATTGATCCAATCCCTGAGCATTTCTTCGCTTACTCATTTATCAACTAATAAACATGAGTGACAAGCAAACCATCAAGTTCTTTTTCCAGAGGCTTTTACGGGGGCAAGGGTTGATGCAGGTTATAATATCTTAATTTAATGGTATCGTGGGGCGTAATTGTATGGCGCTAGATTCCTCTTTTACATGTAAGATTTGCGGAAAAATAATAATAGGCTAGGTACGAATAGCAAGTTCTATAGTAAGGTGCTAGAATGTACGTTTTAAGAGTTATGTGGACATTTGTGTTTTTCATTACATTCTCAATTTTCATAGGAAAGTGAAAGTCGCCGTGGTCGAAGAGCTGCGAGGCCGCGTGAAAACTATTTGATCAAAGTTGCCACATTTTATATTTTTCTAAAACACACTAGAGTTTTTTATTTTCATTTTCCTGCATGGCATTCTACCCCCAACCCCCGAGGGATTTACTACTTTGGCAACTTTCTTCTTGGCCATTATCTAATAATGGCCATCAATGGCAGTTCTCTCAGAGTCAATCGACCTCGCAAGGTCGTAGATGGGGGCAAAAATGGGTGGGATCAGTTAGTTTTCAGTTTCTTCGATGTGCGCCGACCACACTTTATAAAAAGTTGTGTTTTATTACACTCTAAAAACGTATGCGTAGTATGAATGTAATTTTCCTGTAGAATCAATTCTTTTTTGTTATGCTGCAAAAAGGACAACGAAGATCCGCGTCTCGTACCCGCAACCGTAGAATCCCTCCTTAATTCAGCCAATAACGATGGTATGCATAATTTAAAAGCAAAAATAAGTCACCTAACTTCTACCAAAATGATATTACGCGCAGATGGTAGTTTGGTACATACCGAGCATGAGTTAAACCCAAAGTTTAGCCTTTTATTTTGCAGACAGTGAAATAAAATAATCGAAAATCGACCAATTAATTAGAGTCGATTAATATCGTCTAATTTGCTCATCGGTGCATCCCTAGTACAAAATATCCTTGATCGACTACTAACAAAATGGCACAAGAGGGAAGTGTTGGCCATCTACGAGTCCAGTTTCCATATAAATAAAGTCCTTGATTCGATAGGATAGTAAAGTGTAAGTAATGGACAATAAAATGGAATTCAAGGGTGTTTTTTTTTCTCTTAAAATACTGAGATTTTAGAAACGAGCCAAGTTTCCGATTTTCGACCCGATATATTTTGTTCTCTTTTTAACGTAACTATTCATTTCGCAGCTTTAATCAGGAAGATTTATATCATCTGTATTTCCAATATGATTGGTGGAATTTACTTACAACGTACTACTCCCATCTCACTCAGAAACACGGCCCTTCACCTTCCAATCAACTCTGCTCCCTCTTGCGCAGGCACACTCACACACTCCGTCGGTTGCTTAATTGTGTTGTGGCAAAATTACAAATAAAAAACTGTATTTATTTTCCTCGGCGAAAATGTGGCTTAAGACACTGCGAACGTCAATTCAGCGTCCCTTTCTCTTTGTTTATTCATTATTACATCGATCAAGAGCTAGAAAGCAGGATGTTAGGATTGGATTAAAAATGGTCGCCTCCCTCATACCTCCCTCTTCGTCAGATACAATTCAATACCAGACACTTTAGATTGTTTTCTTGTCACCATGTCGCTTAACTATATACTTAAAATCGCAAGTATCTATCGTCCCCATGAGCACCTCTATGATACCTTAATTGATGGTTGGATGCATTTATAAACATAGTACTCTCAAACCCTCGGTAACTGTCCTTATTCTGGGCGATTTTAGCATCCCCTATCCTACTTCCTTTTATCTCTCACTTTATGGGAATATACTCGACTCTTATGTTGCCTACTACTAAATTCACAGCCCCGGTATTTCCTACTCTAACACAACAATTTCTGATCAATTCAAGCAACTTTATGTATCTTTTTCTCTTCCACTATACTTTCACATATCTGTCGCATATTCTTACCCTCTTTGTCTCATCTATATCAATCACGAACTAATGTACAAGGATCTTTTATCAACCCTTCTTTCTTTAAACAACTTTTCTCTCTCTTCTGACCTCAACGTGTCCTTTCGTTATTTTCCCGGACCCTCTTCTCCTGTCTTGAAATCTACGCTCCTCTCCACAACCTACTCTACGTGAGAGAAAGAAGGGGTGATAGAAAGATAGCAAACTCTAACCCACTGCGTGTCCCTTTATTCTCCCGCCTCCATTCTAAATGCAAAGAAGCTTAGATGAGCTTCTTAGAGACGCCTTTGATTATTCCGACATATAAAAGAAGATATTTTTTTACCAGTTGATTTATCAAATCTCTTCCTAAAAAATACTATCGTGATTTTTGCTATTTTTTTCTCATTTATACTCAACAATACTCAGCAATTGAATTTGTAAAGTTAAAATTTCGGAACTTTAGTCTCTGGCAACGATCGTATATTGCGAGGATGACGTTGTTTGATGGGCAAACATCGGCGTGTTTACTAATCCTATTTGAACGGGCGAAGTGTAATCAATGGCCGCATTGATCTTTGAAGCAATCCAACGGCTTCTTTTACACGTAGTGAGACCGACGAATAGAAAAACGGATAAACAGTAAGAGGATTGAATACGAGCTCTAGAATTGATTCTATAGTAAAGATCTTTTATAATTAATGCATATCGGGACTATAAATTCATTTATAAGGGTCACATAAACTTCTGCTCAGCCAGATTAAACTAAAAACAATGTTAGAAATAATCTAGCCTCGATTAGTTTGTTACGTTGATTAATGACCTTTTTGGCTATTTAACCTAGCATCTGCCACCCATTTTCTACCAATTACCCACCAAATTTCATTTTCTCTTTCTTACACCTACACCCTGCGAAAATAATGTATGTATTTGGCAGTTCATATGTTTGTGAGCAACTTTTCTCTCTTATGAAAAAAAATAAATCAAAACATCGTTCGAAACTCACAGAGGCGCACCTAAATGCAATATTGAAAAGTTAAGGTAAGAATCATTTATTTTTTGTTTGCAATTAGGTTTTTTATTAAATTAAGGAATTGATCATACAATGTTACAATACCCACAAGATATATTCTTTAATTATAATTTAAATTATGATCTGGCCTGCAAATTAAAATTTATGTTGCTATCTGGCCCGTGAAGCAAATTGAGTTTGACACCACTGGTCTAGGATCCCATCGAATTTATCAGCACGTAGCGCTTCTCCCTCGTTCCTCTGTGCTGAGGGGGGGACGGATATATTCTTCTTTATTAAATTCACAATCATATTTGCTAATGTATATATATATATATATATATATATATATATATATATTGTATATTAACCGCATGTTTAACTCAATTTCTCCTATAAAAACATATTTAATGCGTCAGTTAAATAATGTATTTTGCTGAAATTCCTCTTTAAATTTAAGGGGAGGAGGAATTTAACGAGGAATAGAGGAATTCAACCTAGGATAAGAAATTCATTGTTTTAAAAGGAAGAATTCCCCATGTAATAAGGTAGAATTCCTTCAAGGATAGAGAGAAATTCAACGAGGTATCAAAAGGAATAAGAAGAAATTCCCCGAGGATAAGAAGCTTAGCGAGGAATAAGGATTAAGGGGAACTTCCCAAAGGAATAGAAGGAAAATTCCCCCCAAAACTAAGAAAGAATCTGGAGGTGAACTATCCCTCCAAATTATTTTAGTCTGTCGAGGTCTCTCCCTTTAAGTCCATACCACGCTCCTAACTGTTCAGCCATGTTCTCAAATCTCCAAATTTCTTATTCTTCTTCAAAATGAACTCCTAAATGGCACTAAATAATACATTCTAACAAAAAATGCAATTTGGGGGGATTCGCAGATAAAATTCATCTCAACATTCAATTTACAGTGGAAAGGAAGGTAACAATTCTATTTCCTTTCTAGACTTTGATATTTCTCATTCTTCCATAGCTTTTGAAACCAAGGTCTTTCTTAAATCTACTTTTATGGGTTAAGGATTTAACTTTATTTAGCTTTTCTGACTTTTTATATAAATTGCGCTATATAAAAAAAGACAATTATATTTCGTTCCTACAACATTTGCTCCTCCTACACGTGTTTTCATGAAGAAATCTTTTTTATCTTTACATTTTTTAACAATGACGGTTTCCTTCTGACCCTTATTGAGGAAACGTCGAAGAAATTCCTCAATAATATTGATCACACAAAGATTAGAGTTCCCTAAAATATTCGATATATTTTATTTTATTTCTCGATGAAGAAGTTTTTAACTAAAAGTTTAAAAAGGATCTTCAAAATGTTCTCCGAAAACTTTACGTTCACATTCATTTTAAAGTTATTTTTATTTCCAAACACAACTTAGATAATTGTTTTAATTATAAGGAGAGGGTCCCTCAGGAAGCGAGATGATCTTTGTTTATGAAGTAAATTGCGCTGGATGTAATCAAAGGAAGTAAGTTGAGAGCACGATGCGCTCGCTAATGGCAACATTCTGTTCACATGTGGGAGGGATGTTTCCGCAGAAAGAGTTTTCCTCTGTTCTTTCACCTCAAAAATCATAAAAACAATATTTCTATTAATAATTTTAAAATTCTTAAAACTGCTCATGATCCAGTCTTCTTATCCATTTACAAACAAATTTCTATTAAAAGTCTTTCTCCTTCGCTCAACTCTAACATATTTTTCCATCAATTATTTCTTCTTTAATTATTTTTTCTCTTAATCCACCAACTTCCTTCTCTGCTTGCGTTCTCTTGTGCATCTCGTCAGTCTTATGTCCTATTTTTCGCCAAGCTAACCGGGTTTGGAGCCATTTTGATTTATTTTTAATTTACATTGTCTGTATCCCCTTCACCTTATACTCATTTAAAAGTACATAAAGGCAAAATGACAATCATTTTCCCTTTTAATATGTTGTTTAAATATCATATTTCTGTTTAGCGAGTGACTGTTAATGGGTTGCACTTTGTTTTATGATATTTTACCTAAACTGTTATTTTCGAGTATATATGTCCCAATTCCTCTTTGGTTATACAAAAATTTACTCTTTCGTGGTATACGGCAGAGTATGTATGTACGTTTGTTCCATACAGGAATAACTCCGTTGCTTTTTTCTCTAAGAGTGAATTACTTGTTTTTACTTTTGATTCTTTAAACAGGAAGGATTCTTAATATTATATATATATATTTATATATATATATATATATATATATATATATATATATATATATATATATATATATATATATATATATATACATATATATATATATATATATATATATATATATATATATATATATTGCCATATGCAGCGTTTCGAGGATTTAATTGAACAACTAGAGCAAAAATATACTTTTAATTACATAGAAAATATTAAAACTTTAAATATACTAAGGCTATAAAAAGAGTATCTAAATGAAGGTTAAGACTACCAATGAGTACTACGCAATGGTTGACACAAAAATTCCCTTTATTACGGAATGGTATCTAAAGAACATAAATAAGTTGGATTCCTTTTACCTTTAAATAAGAGGAAGTCGGGCGTGGGATGACCTTGAACGAGAACCTCATTGATACGATGATTTGAGGCGTGAGTTGTGGCGGACGTGAGGCTGACTCTGAAAAACAGCTGACAGTCTCTCTGAGCTAATTCCGAGTTAGGTGGGGCGCGTTTGGCGATGCTTCTTGACTTGACAATATAAGTGAGGGAATTGTGGATGTACGATTATTCCAATCTTTAAGTTACACTTGCGGGAGTCTCGATTACTGAGACTTGACCAAGAGGTGAATCTTTTCACATTGGTATTCCTTAAAAGTGAGGGATATCTCTGTTTTTACTCGAAAAACTGAGATAGGGGGTTTCTCTGAACGAGATTAGTATGAGAATGATTCTCTATACCGATGGTCTACTCTTTGATGTGACCAAAAGAAACAGCCTCGGGAAGAAAAATCCCGCTCGGTTCTACTTCTTCTTGCTTCCCTGTTTTATTCAGGGACTGCTCTTCTTCTCTCGATCGCTACCTCGATTTTCCTCTTTCTTTTCTCCAGATCAAACTATATAGACCTCGATTATCCCCTGGGGGTAGGGGAGGGGAGATGAGTGCTCACTTTTAAGCCTCTCTCCTAGGGCATCACCTTTCAACGTTGTGACTCTTCGGTCTTCTGGTTTAGGTCAGAGAAAGTGAAATTTCGTCTATTTTGGCGAAAATAGGCATAAACAATAGGAGGGAACAGTGAGCCTGCTCATAGATTTTTATTCTAAAGGCTATCCCACCCTCCTTTGTTTATATTAACGGAATACTAAATCTGCTGATGGTAATCCTTCTTTGCGAGTGATCTCGAAGCTTGTTCGGACAGCGGGGCAAAGAGGTCGGGGGGAGGGGAAGTATCGGACCATATAGAACGTAACTGTTACCGCTTTGTAACTAAACTAGCGTCTGTTTGTCCTCTCTATATTGATTTCCCCAAAGACTCTTTTAGATTTTAAACTCGCAGTAGCGAAAGTCAAAGAGAAAATAAAGAGAAGATAAACGTAATATCTGATTTATTCGTTAAAACGAATTTTCTTAATTGGAAAAAAATTAGGGAAATTCATTTTTCCGATAAAAAATTATTCCTTTTATCTTCTTCTCTTTCCTTGCGGTTTGATTTCTATCATTTTCTCTCCTTCGAGAGAAAATTACATTGTATATTCACCGCACGAATAACTTACTTTCTCGTTTGTCCTTTGAATTCTCATTTAATTTCTCTCTCTTTCATTCCTTCCGATCAACATAGCGAAGTATGCCTTCTACATAATCCAGTGGTCGGGATGAAAGTCACACAAAAGTCACATTCTTTCCTACGAAATAAATCGACATTTTATTTAAATGCAATAGACAAAGTAATTAAAAAAAACTATTTTAAAACATGTATTAACTGACAATAAACGATTTTTAAAGGCTGACACTTAATCTATATATAAGGGCATTGCACAAATGCCAAAAAAGTAAATATTTATTTAGATTTTAGGAAATATAAAGAAATAAAACATTGGAGGTTAGTTGAGGTTTTGGTTAGGTTAAGTTGGTTAAAGGAATACAAATGAATAGAAGTCAAATAAATCCTACTTGAATTGTCTGATATTTTCCTAACTTTTTCGTAGATGCTTTCAAGTCAATAAAAGATTTTAATTGTCGGAGTTTCTTTGAATCCAGTAAGAGATTTCAGATTTGGGAAGTTTCCTTGAAGTCAATAAAGTTTTTAGATTTGTGGAGTTTCGTTGAAGGGATATTTTTTAAAGATTTAGAGAGTTTGTCTGAAGCCAATTTAATAAAATATTTTTGATTTAAGGAATTTCTTATTAGCCAAGTGCTCAAAATATTCTCCAGCGGCATGAATGCCTTTATGTATGCGTCGGTTGAGCTTGGCTTTGTTTTATCAAAGACCTGCAATGGCTTAGCCGATGGACCGAACGAAGTCTAGTCGGCCATTAGCCCCATTGAGACAGCTCACGCACTCATTCGCCGATACAAACTAAACAGCATTCAATTTTATTTAGTTCTGCAAAAGAACCCTCGTTGCGTAAGTATTTGACCCTGCGGAAATGAAAAAGTGTTCTGTAATGATCTTGGAAATTTGAGAATGTGGCAAAATTCCAACACTGGCAGTGGATCTGGGTATTTGGTACGAAGCCACCGACACACCGGCAGAGGGTACTGGTCAAAATATTCACCTGCAATTATCTGGACTCCATTTTAGTGTACTCGATCACCACAGAAATCAATTAAGCTATGTGCCGCTTAGACAGGTACAACAATTCGGGTGATCCAAGGCTGTTGTTACAAGTCATGAGTGAAAATTACCCGGATCAAAGACTAACAGTTTGACAACAAAATCCTGTGTTCCGATGAAGCTACCTTCAACCTGACCAACGCATTAAATCGACAAATCTGTCAGTATTCTTTACTTAATAATCCACACATTTATGTGGATAAGCACCTTAATTTGGCAGGATTAACAGTATGGTATGGTTTATCATTCAGTAGAGTTTTTGGCCATTTTTCTTTAATTGAATAGTTACCGTTTATGCATATTTCGAGATGTCGCGGACAAAAATTATACCTACATATCGTACGCTGCTTGGAACAATGACAATTTACTTTTAAAAAAATGCCCCCCTCCCCCTCTCATCATTTTGATATCAGATGGTACTTCGATTGAACACTACCTAACTGTTAAATAGGAGGAAAAGAAAGTAGTGAATTTCCGCCCCTTTCACTGGAATTCGAATCCACTTTACTTTTAATTGTGGGGCTACCTGAAGGATGAAATATATGATACATGACCTACAACGCTCAAACACATCAAACATGCGATTAGGAAAACGTGCGAGACCCCACATCACCCCACATCACCCCTATCCACATTAATCCAGTCGGTTCTTAGATCGAATCACAGAGTGGCATTCAGAGGTGCAGTGAAGCCACTGGAGGGCATTTTGAGCACTAAGCGGAGTTAATTAAATATTATATACAAACAACTCGTTATGACATTTTAATAGCTTAGATCATTAAATAACTTTACATTGGAAATTTTTATATCAATATACATTTTATCGGTGATAAAATAAATGATGCTATAAAGAGTATATAGTATTTTGGGGGACAGTCCGTACTTTCTCTAAAACTTAGAGGAAAGTTGAAATTAGTGGTGTTTCCTTGAAGCCATTAAGATGTTTTTTTTTATTTTAGTTGACCACAAAATATGTTTATTAACTGCTTCATCGAAAAGTAAACCTGTTTACCATGTTTGTAAGTTAAAAATATCAGGTTTGTTTAGTTGCCAAATTGATTCTCGATTTGGGTCGAATTCCAGGTTGTTACTATGAAATTATCTGCATCCGACCTTAGATTGTAGGTTATGCCTCAATGCCTTATATGGGAATTGAGGATATAATTAAGATCTTCAGCATCTGGCTAATACATTTATTGTGTGAGCGAAGTCCGGCTCTATCTAAATTCACTTTTTTTTATAAGCCACTAAGAAAGGTGAGCTAAATAAATCTGCTCACTCAAGGTCAGCCTTCTTTACGTTATGTTTAACTTCTTGTAATTATTAGCCAAGTAATATTATGAAAAATCATAGGGTTCTGTTTAACATCCTCTGCGGGAAGACAATACCATTAGTTTGGGAAGATGGAAGAATAAACTCTCTTGGTCTCGCCAACAGCGTCTTTGTGACTCGATTTAAGAATCAACTGGAGATATGTAAGATTTTCCATCCTCTTGGTACCGCTAATCGGAAGGTGACCACTCTATTTAGGTAACTTGAACATATTTTCACTTTTCCTAACGTCACTACATTTTTTTAAAAGCCATTCTCCAAAATTTACACTGCTTTGCTATGGCATAGGTGTTCTAAGCACCGTTGTGTCAAAATCGTTGTTGTTATTATTATAATAATTATTATAATAATATTTTATGATATATTATTTGTATTATAGATTAGAGGGTGGAGCAAAAAACATTTTTTCTAAAATTTATATTTTTCCCCTACGAAATTTTATGGTGTTATCTGTCAAATTAAATCTCCTAAAAGGATATTTTTTATAATAATTTTTAAAGGTTCCTCAACGCCATTGAAAATTGAAAATAATGCGATTTTCAACTAAATTTTGAATTTCGTGGATTATATCTGAAAATTAAATTTGAATCTTGAATAATACTGAAAACAAATAATTATTGTATTTTAAAGAACAAGTAAACGAAATTTGAAAGTAATCTATTGATATTTAGAGGTTCCTTAATGATATATGATAGCGGCGTACGTGACAATTATGTTTCAGTAGCGCGGAGGATCTCGTTGAGAGTGGATGTGTGTTTGTGTGCAGCTCTGTCTAGTCTCTATTTTTTTATCACATTCTTCTATTTGTATTTAAGAACAGTTATTTCTATTGTACAATGAATATTTATACACGTTTTATTATATTTCAGAGCTAAATAATATGTAAGAACAAAATTAAAACAATTTTTAATTATGGCATTTAAACCTAGAATGCGTCATGAAATTCAAAAACCCTTTGTTTGGCGCACCCTGCACCATTAGTGAACGAGTGTTGCCAACTTATAAAGATGTTATAAAATAATTTGGTTTGAACTAGAAAAGGAAAAGAAACGCGATAGAAAAGTCCCGCGAATTAAACAAATTTTAACATTAGTAGCGACGAAGTTAGGAAATTGTCAACTTTGTAATATCGATGAAATTCAATCCAAGAAAAATATTCAGAATGCAGTTAGGAAGAATCGTTTTATTGTCTCTTAAATCAACCATCTACTTCGACAGATAATATCGAAGTGATTCTTCCTTCGTCCAGCACAGAAACATAATCTGCTGACGAAGGTAGCGGCTATGCGCTTCCATCATCCATGAAACGCAAAGAAGTAAACAAAAAAATTGCATCTAAGATTCCATCTAAACGAATAAAATTGTCAGAATTTGCGTTGGTATTTGACCGCAGTGGTGGGTCTGATCGAGCTGCAACTTTAATAACAAGTACAGTCCTTAACTACTTTTCGTTAATTGAAGGCAAATAAATTTCTGTAGTAGTTGACAGTTCAAAGGTTAGAAGAGACCGTGTCAAAGAACGTACTACACTACAGAAATAAATTGGATCGGATAAACCATTATATTCTATTTATATTGATAGTAGAAGAAAAGATAGCACATTTGTTGTTGAGACGATGGAACTCACCAAAAGAAGAAGATAATGGAAGAGCACATCTCTATGATAGAAGAAGCTGGTCCAAAATACCTTGGACACCTGGCAATGAAGACAGGTTCTGTAAAAGCTATATGGGACGCAATATTCTCGTATTTAGAAGCAAATAACATCGCAACTGATGAACTCGTTGCTGTGGGATGCGATGGAACGGCAGTGAATACAGGAACACAAGAGGTGTGCTCAGAATGTTAGAAAAAAAACTTAATAGAAGACTGCATTGGTTTATTTGCCAGCTCCATACAAATGAGCTCCCATTGCGCCATCTCATCAACAATTTCTATGGGAAAACAACAGGGCCTCGTGTATTTGTCGTACCTATAGGGAAACAACTGGATAAATGTGACACTCTAAGTGTTGTTGAATTCAAGGCAATTCCGAATAACTTGCCGTCGGCTGACAGAGGAAATCTGAGCAACGATCAAAAGTATCTGTTTGATATATTAATATATATGTCACAAGATAAAAGTTCTGCTGAAATGACTCTTAAGAGTCTTGGAAAAATGTTGCATGCACGATGGCTAACAACGGCAAATCGATTATATGTTTCTACTTCCGACCCTTCTGACACGCTAAAATCCATTGTCTTGTTCATCATGAAGGTGTATGCACCAGGCTGGTTTAAAATAAAAGCTAACTCTACTTCGAAAGATGTAATACTCAACCTCTTCAAGACAGTGCAATGACTGGAAGGAAAAAGCAAACAAATTAAAGGGTAAGTTGCCCCAGTGATTCAAAGGAATGCTTATTTTTCATATGCAGAAAACATTCTTTTCTGTATGCTACAAGATTAAAGAAATCATATCCGGAAACTCGCATGGAGAAGAATTATGGAAGCACAAAAAGATTATAAAGGGAAATCAATACGCACTTTCAAGATCCCAGACATAAACTTTGAAGCTGACGACTCCATCCATCTCATTAATTGGCAGCAGACCGTCGCAGATAAGACGTTCTCTGACGATTAACTTGAAGAATTTATCCTTCAACAACCTAAATTGGATATTACGAAGTTTCCTTCTCACACACAAGCTCAAGCTCAAAGACCATGTAGGTTGTTCTGCATCGCTGTATAAGAGTGTGGGGTGGCATTTCCTGTATCTCATTGGTGATGGCGGGCTTTTAATCAATAGATTTGAAAGTATTAATATTATACAACACAAACCTAAATTGGTAAGTGTTTTATTTGGGTACCTATTTCCATGGAACACCCTCTAGAAGGGTCATAAATCTTTTACTCCAAACCCAAGGCGAGAACAACCAATTAACAACTAATTGTTCAAGCTCAATATTTCTCTTTACTCGATTTTAAGTTAAAACATCTCCCTGAAGGATGTGGGTTTTGCATAGTAGTTTCTGTACTTTCTCCTATAAACTCAAAATAATATATTTGTCGTAGGTCAGGTTAGACTTCCTGACCTCAGATTGCTTCCTTTGTCTCGGAAGGGATCGTGGCAAGCTGGCAGGACAGTCTGGATTAGCCTTGCTCTGAATAATGCACTTTAAACGTGGGTTGCACTAAATCGAGTAAGAGGGACTATTTATCCTTGGCCGAATTAAATCAACTGACTATGAGGTTCTGGATATCAAACTGGATGAAACAAAATAATCTTTAATACTGTACAAACAAAAATATAAATAATGGATACACATAAAAACACAAAAGAACTAAATGGAAAAAAGGTTTAAACACGTCAGCTCCAAGCGGGAGACGTTAGCACGTACACACAAACGTACACGAACGACAAAAAAAAAACTACCATTCCGGGTGGATCTGCCGCCCGAGGATTTTTGTACTCGACAGAAAGGATTGTAGGGGGAGAGAGTTTATGAGCGTCGATCTCGATTGCTTTTAAAATGCATGATTGGGTTTACACTTAGCCGATAAGTACTCAACCTGCTTAAAAATTATGAAGGAAAATACAACCTATCTTCTAACAACCACTGCTAGCCTCGAAAGGAGGGATCTGGGGAGTATTTCGCCTTGGAAAAGCTGAGAAGAATACAGCAGTGTGGGAGTCTCCTCGTTCCTAGTTTTTATTTCTTCTTATTTGATTTCTTGTCTTTAGGCTCTTTGGTTAAGGGAGGCCGAGAGAAAGAATTCTTCTGTGTTGCATCCTCTTTGTCAAAATACCAATCTTACCCAAGCCAACGTTTAACTATTTATGCGGGTTCGCCGGAAGTGAATGTTACCGAGGCGCCAGAAGTGGATTTTACTTTACTTATATAGAGGCGCCTGGAGTGAATTTAGACCTTCACGCCATCTCGTAGAACCTCTCTCGTTGTTACAATTAGGCTCAATATAGGGCGTATTATCAAACGGAAGTTACCTAAAAATCAATCCAATCGCGGGTTCTACCCGCTCTCCCCATCTCTCTCTCTCTATCTTTGACAATATTAAAAGAGAAGTTTTATACCAATTTTTTTTTAAGTAGAACCTAACTTAATCCCGCTGCATTTAGCGATATCGCTTATATTTGCACCATTATTAATGTGAAATAAACATTATAGTAACGATATTACCTCGTTTATCAAACATAAATTTATATTTCTGAAAAAATGCTCCTGAAAATGAAAAATAAGCGAAGCGGTCTTTTCGGAGCGTCCAGAGTTAACTACTCTCAAGCCAGTCTTAAAATACGTTATTAAAAGAATAAATCGCGATTTCCTGCCAAACAGACCACAAGGAAAAAAAGGTTCGAAATGGGCACTTAGAAAAAGGGAATCATCAGAACAATGCAAATCAAACCAAATTGTTTCAGGAGCAATTAGTATTGTTTTTTTTGTATTCAAGCTGATGCCTTCACAGCTCTATCTTTCTCCCAGTTCATGCCCTCATCCTTTCAGCCACTTCTTAAGCGGAAAACACACCATGCGTGAGGTTAAATGATAGATTAGGGTTGCCAAACCAAGCACCTGTCTTATCACATTATGTAATTCAGTACGTGCACTCTATACTGTATACCTTTGAGTACATGTACTCTGTACATATTTAATCGTGTAGATTTGAAATGCTCCTCTCGTTCCAACGATTAAGGGTTGATGAGATTTTCTGAGTTTGTTTTTTTATCCCATATCTTTTACTTTTTCAATTGTTTTTATCCTCATTTCTTCCCCTTTTGGATCTTCCCACTTTTTAACATACCTAACCCTCCCCGAGTAAGGGCGGAAAGAGGGCATTAAACCCGTTATAGTTAGAAAGCGCACTGGGTAAAATTACCAATGTTCTGTACTGCTGAAATTTGGTCCGGGTGAAAGAAATTAACAAAGACAGAACACCTGATTGTTGCCGGGGGGAATTAATACTTTCAAGATGATTCTTTTATCGCAGAGAGATTAGCGATGGTAAATTTGTCAGTAAATTCTGCTTCCATCTTTGGATACAGTCACATGACGCTTAAATTGGTTTACATAATACAGTCCTTTACTAGCTTGGATAAGGAGCGTCCCCAAAGTACAAGACATCATCAACAATTCGTATAAAATGGAATAATATAAAAATGAACGAAATAAGTATTAATTTTATGTTGCAACATAATCAACATTGAAGTCAAACCACTTTTTCAAGCGATGGTAACATCCATTTAAACCATTTCTTTAAAATTGAGGACACTAACAAATAAACCAGGTTAAAACATATGTTTTAACATCATCAACAGAAGAAAAACGAGTGTCCTTCATGCTTTTTTTAAGGATGGTAAACAAGACAAAGTCAACTTGTACTAAGTAAAGACTGTACGGGGTGTGTGAGGTCAACTCCCACTGAAACTCTCGCAAAGTTGACTTTGTCAAAGAATTGGAATGAGCGGAGGTGTTTTTTCTAGATTCAAGAATAATCATCAGTGAAGTTTCTTGGGCGCTTCTCCGCTATACCCTTAAGAAAGTTCTTAAAACACTATCGTAATTGGCAGCAGTAATGGTTCTTCACCCTTCGTGAAACAACTATTACACCCTCGGTATTCGAAAAAAATCCATCTTAATTAGTCAGATTTTGCTCTGATGGGTCCTCTTCTATCTGTTGCTTACGATTGTTTATGATGCTCTTTGTCTTGCGGATAATGGTTGGTAAATTCAAGGCTCATACAGGGTTACAGATCTTGGCAAAGAGTCTCTCTCTTCTCCAGCTGATACTCGCGCAACAATTTTGGCCCCCATCGAGCAGAAAACTTACTGAGCTTCAGTACATCGGTCAGGATATGTGTTTGCTATCATTTCCAATGTTAATCGACGGTCCTCTTCAATTGGTGCCCGCCCACGATTGATGTTTTCTTCCTTAGCTGATGTTGAGATTCTGCCATTGCGAATTTAGTCTTCAACCTCATGTCTTCCATTTTCCAAGCAATTCATCAATTCATATACAGCAAGCTTTCTGGGACGGTGGGGGGCACTGTCTCCATAAGGTTTATTAATGCATCTATAATCTCACTTTTCAGCCAACTAGGCTTAACCAAAAATTTGATGTTTGACCTTGCTACAACTTTGATTAAATCTATGGTATCATTTATTTCGGGGCCAAATTTAAAGTGCTGCCATGTCAATCAAAATGATACAAAGTAATTTATGTGTACGTGGATAGCCGCACATAGGTAAAAGTTTAAATCAGTGTTATCAGAAGTTTCAGGGGGTATACCATTTTACTTTAAAATTCCTTTTCTACCAACTCTTAGAAATCTCCTCGTATAACTTATGCAGGGTAAAAGTAGCTAACAATTGATACAGTAACCAAATAAGAATGTGGCATTTAGAGTATGTCCATAAAATAAAGTACTCGTAAGAAAAATCAATAATTTGAACAGATTAAATTCAACAGAAAAAAATAAATATTTGATCGAAAGTAAAAGAATTAAAAGTTTAATAAAAATTCTTATTTTTTCTGAAAAAATATATTTTAAATGCTCTCCATCGCGCCCATAACATTCACGTACTCTTGCGACCTACATTACATCAGAACGTATCTCAGATTCGACCAATTTTTGAATGGGGTAAGCATTTTATCTCCATTGATTTTCACATCAGTTTAATTCTTCAAACATTATTATAATCCGGTCTACAGCTTGGTCGACTGAAATATTCCTTCCTAAAGAAGCGTAATTAAGCCGATCAGGTAGGATTAATAGCTCGTTTCAATCAGATTCTGGGCTAGTTTTTGGTCACTGGTATGTACTGTTTTAGATCCCACGTTATACTTAATACCCTGCATTTGAAAGTATCTTTTTTTTAATTATGAGTAGTATTGTATTAAATAACGTATAAATTAATATTAAAGAGTTTTATTTGGGTTTCCATTTCCTTAGAACACCCTCTAGAAGGGTCATAAACCTGTCGCTCATAATCCTAGGAAAGAACAACCAACACCAAACTAATGCTATAATTCTAGTCCAGCTCAATATTTATCTTTACTCAATTTGAAGTTATAATATCTCCCGCAAGAGTGTGGAAGAGTGTAGGTGTTGCATATTAACCTTTGTACTTTCCACTATAAACAAAAAATAATATATTTAGAGATGTTTCAAACCCATTTTTAAAAATAGACCTTAACTCAATCTCACTGCATCTAGCAATAAATATTGCTTGATCCTTGCGCCTAAATTAAAGCGAAATAAACAATACAGTAATGATATTCCTTAAATAGGAGCAAATGAATTCACATTTCTAAAAGAATGACCCTGAAAATGAGAAAGAAGCCAAAGGATAAAATCTCCTTAAATCGCAGGGAATTTTCGAGGCGATCTTAAAAGCTTTGATGAGAGAGGCTATATTTGGGGGCTCTTCAGAGGTAACTGATTCAAACTCAGCTCTAAAAATAGGTTATTTGAAGAATGAATCGCGATTCTATCCCAAATTACCCTTAGGGGAATGTCTCAAGATTCTCGATCTCATAGACGGTGAGGAGATAAAGTTCGAGATTGGCAGTTAAAAATAGAGAATCAACAGAACAATGCAAATCAAACCAAATTGTTTCAGGAGCAATCAGCACTGTTGAAAGATTGGATCTCAGTCGCTACTCTCTTAGCTCTATCTTTCTCGTAATTCATGCCCTCATCCTTCTAGCCTCTTTTTAAACGGAAATTACACCATGCATGAGGTGGAATGGTAAATGATGGTTGCCAAATCAGGATGGGAAGTATCAATGGTCCTGTCGAAAGACCAGGCACTTGACTCCTCACCTTATATTTTTCAGTACATGTACTCTATACTCTATAAATATGTTTTTTTCATCCTAAATCATTTTACTTTTTTCAGTTCTTTTTATCTACATTCTTTCCGTTGTTTGGCATTCCCTCTTTTCCCATACCCAACCATACCCGAGTAAGGGTGATAAGAGGGAGTTAAACCCGCTAGATGTGCAATGGATTAAATTACTCAGAGGATTTTTCGGTCGCAGAGTAATTGGCGATGGTAAATTTGTGTGCAAATTCTGACTCCATCTTTGGATACAGTGACACGACTCTTAGATTGGTTTACAGGATACAGTCCCTCACTAGCCTGTATGAGGAGGGTCCCCAAAGTAAGAAACGTCGTCATAATTTCATAGAAAATTGAATAAAATTAAAACAAAATAAGAATAAATTTTATTTTATAACAAAAGCTCCATTGAGCTCAAACCCTTTTGCAAGCGATGGTACCATCCATTTAACCATTTCTAGAAAATTAAAGACTGACAATTAAACATGGTTAAAACAGCTTTTTTAACATTAGCAACAAAAGAAAAAAATCTACCTTCATGCTTTGTTTAAGCTTTAGAAACAAGAAAAAGTCAGTTTGGTCTAAATGAAGACCGTACGGGGTATGTGAGGTCAACTGCAAAGGAAATTCTCGCAAAGTTGACTTGGTCAAAGTGGAATGAGTAGAGGGGTTTTCTAGATTCAAGAATACTCCTCTGTGAAGATTTCCGGGGCGCTTCTCCGCTATACCCTTGTAAAAAAATTTAAAACAATATCGTAATTGGTAGTATTAATGGTTCTTCGCCCTTCGAGAAAGTCAACCAGTGTCACACCTTCGGCATTTTAAAAAAGAAGCATTAATTAATTTCCTCCTGATCATTAAAATTTCGCTTTTTCTGGGTCCTCTTCGACCAGTTGGTCGCGATTGTTTAGACTGGTTTTGTCTCGCGGATCATATTTGATAAATCTAACGCGATGTCGGGTTCCGGTTTTGGGCCAAAATTCTCCGCATCTTCATCCCACTTGTACAAAATTTGTAGTGAATGAAAGGCTCTTTTCTCTACCTGAACTTCGCCCAACAATTTTGGCACCCATCCAGCAGAAAGCTTAGTGAGCTTCAGTACTTAGGTCAGGATTGAATAAACTGAACCTACCGATATGTTCAATATGTCTACTATCATTTCCACTGTCAATCAACGCTCCTTTTCAATTAGTTCTTCCTTTACTGATGTTAAGATTCTGCCAGTGCGAAAAGATTCCATCTGCACAGTTATTATCCATTATTTATAAAGAGTAAGCTTTCGGAAGGGTTGGCGAAACTGTCTCCATAATTTGGGAAGAACAAGTAATAAAACTCTAAGGAATAAATGAGTTCAAAATAAGAAAGAAATAATATGTATAATTGATATTTATATATATTATTATTATTATTATTGTTATTATTATTATTATTATCTTGGGAAACAAAACAACCAACGTGGTCATCTCTCGAAAGAGTTGGAGAAGCCTTTAAGGAAAGTGGTAAGGTTATTGGAAGTTATTGTAGAGCATAATAAAGAGGAGACTCCATGAAGTGCTCAGGGCTGTGAAGACGCGTACAACTCCTGAACCTTCCCAGCATCAATCTGATATCACTCAATTTCTCACTCTTCGTTACTTCATTTGCCAATATGAAATACCTCAATATTTAAGAGAGATGTGCCCCTTTCCTCTTTACTCCTTCCCCCAAATACCCGAGCTATACACTTGCTAAAACATTTTCACATCCCGTAACTTCACCACCTCCAATACCAACCACTTTAAAAAAAAACATTCTCGAGGAAATGGCCTCGTTGATCGCTTTAATTTCTTCCAACATTAACCAAACTGCAGATCCTAATCAAGTAAACCTAGCTTCAATTACTTGCAGGCTACGGGACAAATTAAGCGACCTGCAGATCCTTGTCAACTAGGCTTAACTTAAATAGTGGGTAGGCTACCCACAACCCTATCCAAACTTCAGAAATGGAGGAAGTTATTTTATATAATCTTTGAAAAAAATGAAGGAGGGTATTTCATATATTCGCTTTGACAATGAAGGTGACTGATGCCCCAATTAGGCAGTCGACAGATGGGTTCCCCAAATTAAAAATAAATAAATAAATAAAATAAATCTAATACCCTCAAAAAATTGTAAACTATTGTTGTTAATTGCACCATCCGTCCTTTTCCTTTAGAGGGGCCTTCCGACCGAATATGGAAATGGCATAAAAATCAATATGACAACACTGCTAAGCCCATGTCAGGGTGAGTTTGGATTTGAAACACTACGGGACGGGAAAAGGTGAAAGAAAACGCGATGTTGCGATTGCTTATGTGTTTGATGGCTTATGTGGTTGGAGGTGGCGGCGCGCATGCGTAGGACTCGGTTTACCGCTGAGTTTGACCGTCTGGTGCCAATCGCAGTGGAGACCGGCTGTTTTACGTAAGCTCCCCCCTTCCCTCTACACCCCAAAATAGGCCTCATTTCTGACTATTTAAAGTGAGGAATCTGGATTCGATTCGATTTAGTCGGGCCTCAGTGGAATTCTAATCGAGGCTGATGGATGAGACGTCAGTCATACTAGCCATCTCGCCAAGCACAGCCGTAAATGAGTGTGTGACGACGATGATATATTTATTCGAAAGAGTACAAGTATTTTATACATTTAGATAAATAAATAAATTTATAAATTTATACAATGTAATAAAATATATAGTAAAAAGTGTTGAAAGAGATAAAAAATTATAGCCGAGGAGAGGAAAGATTTAGTCGAAGGCAAAGATACAAAAGAGGTTTCTCCTGGAGAAATACAACGCAGGAGCTCAGCTTTTTGTTAATTTACTACATTTACGTTTAAGTTGTACCTACCAATAGGTAGATTTATTTACATTATTATTTATATTAATATTGGTCTATCGATTTAAGACTTACTCGTTTAAGTTTTTTGTTTGTTTGGGTTTCACTTCTATCTAATTTCATCATTTGGGTTACACTGACAATTCTACATAATTATTTACACTGTTATTTATTATTTACATTAATATTGGTGTATGAATTATTTACATTTGTTTCATCATTTGGATTTTTCTACATAATTATTTACACTGTTTTTTATTATTTACATTAATATTGGTGTATGAACTATTTTCACTTGTTTCATCATTTGGCTTACACTGACAGTTTTAACATTACTTTATTATTGATACTATACTCATTATGTTTTTATGATTTACCGAATTATTCTTTCAGCTTACTTTGTTTTTTCAATGTTTGCTACGTTTTAATTTTATTACTTCTCATAAACACTGGAACTTGCGTAGAGTTTACGTTCACTTACGTGACGTATTTAAACACTTGCTTATTTGGTTGTCGCTTAATTATTTATTTGACACTGTACCTATACGCTTATTTATTTATCACTTTTATCATTTTTGCTTTATTATTTGTTTAACACTTGACGCTTTTTCACTGTTAGCTAATTGATGAAGTCATCATCCCGCACTTTATATTTTTATAGGTGGCCGCGTTAACTGTATGTAGACTGGACTTCGGAATGAACATCGTACCGCTGCACAGAAGGCTCTCCATTTCCTTTGGGGACCACGGCCCCTCAAAGGTCCACTTGTACTCGCCATTTCGTATGCCTGTCACTAACTGAGTTTGATTGCATTTTTCAGGTCTACATCCAGTAGTCCCAAAAATCTTTAGCTGTAATTGTTCCCCGTCGAAAAAATGTCCTCTTTCCAGGACATCAACTTTTTCGGTCAGGGGAACTCCGGGGTAAGAATCGTCGTCTTCGGATTCTCCATCATGCTTCTCCTCTTCCATTTGTCTTGCTGCGGGTGTGTTGTTCCTCTTCTTCTTTGTTCTCTTCTCCTTAGGGTTATTTTTTGCGTTTACAACGTTTTCGTCCTTATTATGTTCCTGGTTCCCGTCTTCTTGGTTGTTTACTGGTTGCTTCTCATCTACTTTTTGTTTTGTGGTTTTGTCGGCAGTCTGAGATTGTGTGTCATCAGCGAACCTGATATTCAACACGTCTTGAGATGCTGGATTAGGTGTAAACCACAACTTTTTCTTCATTCCGTTGTGCTGTAGCATGGTGTTAAGCTCCTCTGAGAAGCAGCCGGGTCGCGCAAGGTTGGCCAGGTGGGCCACTATGACCATTGTCATGATCTCCTTGCTTTCGGCCGGCAGGATTAGCTTCGGAGTTGCTCTATCGGTTGCTGGTGTGACGTTGCTTGGAGCAGATGCCGCGGTTGCGTAGGAGCTTGCTCGGGCCTTTTCCTCCTTTTGTGATTTTAACGTTTCTCGTTTTTTCCTTATGGCTTCTTTGCGTAGAGGGCATCTCATGGCCAGTGCCCGATGCTCTCCTCCGCAGTTCACACATTTGAGTTGTTCTTCGCGGCAGTCTCTCCAGCCGTGGCCAGATTTTGAGCATGCCGCGCAGATTTGTTCCTTTGTCGGGCAGTTTTTCGTTGTGTGGCTTTCGATGGCCAGGCAGATTTGGCAGTTTTCCAAGTAAATGTACTCTTCTGCCTCTATCTGCTCTGGAGCCACTCTCAGGTAGAAGCCCAATAGGCCGTCCCGCAACGCTCTCTGAGCCATCCCGATGGTAGCGAAAGTGACTTTAATGAGGGTCTTGCCTATTTTGTCCACTTTCTCCACCTTTGCCCATGACTGTTTGTCATTCAGCTCTTCTTGTATTTCTTCCGTGGTGTGTTCCGAAAAGTAGGGGTCCACTCTCTTTAGTATGACGGCCCTCCTTACGAGCAGCTCATAGGGGACTACCGCTTCGAGCCCTATCTCGCGGAGGGGTTGTCTGGCCTGGTCTGAAACAAGGGTTTCCACGTCCTTGTTCTTCCAGCAGACTGCCGCCCACCCATTTGGAGTCTCGATGAGACGGGTGAGCTCAATGTTTATTTCTCCGATCACTGTTTGGAAGACCGTTTCTCTTGTTGGTTTCTGTTTCCCCGTTATTAGACGGAGGGGGATCCGTTTGGTGTCCTGGGGGGCGGTGGGACCCATGTCCCCCTTCGGGCAGTGTTGCCCTTCCCCCTAGTGTATCTCACTTTCTTCTCGGGGGGTGGAGAATACCACTCCGTGTTCGTTGAAATTGAGCGGCTTTGGCGTTTTGCCGATTCTTGCCTTAACGGTTTCCTCCTTTACCGGATTGGGACACTACGCGCACGACTCCTACTTCAGGTACTCGTACTCTACTAATGTGTGACAGAAAGAGAATAAACAGCTTTAAGTTTGGTTGAAGCCGATGAGTCCCCGACACAAGCCATTGATGCGAAGATGGTTAATGGCTTGTGTCGGGGGACTATGATGCAAGAGAAGGAGATGACACCCCAGCGGCTCCACCCAGTCGCCGAAAGCGCGATGGGATGGGGGCATATTTAGTTGCCAAGTGGTGGTGGTAATCTTAATGACACGGATGCAAATGATTATCATTATGCTAAATATCCTAATCATTTTTCAATATATTTTGGTCTGCACCGTACCCTCCCCCCTCCACAGTTAACAAACCCAATTATAACCTATAATTATTTTCCATCGCTGTCGATTTGAATGAATACAAACACATATTTCAACAAATTGAGATTAATTGGCATAGATGATAACGTGACCTAACATACACAGTGACCTCCCATAGGATAAGGTGACCTAACATACAGTACACAGTGACAATATTTAATCCGAAGATTGATACATATTTCATTTAATCCTTAAAGCTCGTTTATACTGAGAAAACACTAGGACGTTCACTAGGAGAGACCACTAGGACATTCACTACGATAGATCACTAGGAAGTTCACTAGGATAGATCACTAAAACGTTCACTAGGAGAGGTTACTAGGACGTTCAATATTTTTAAACAGAATGAACGATCCTACCTAAAAATATACAGACACGATTTGCTTAGGTTGAAGGAGACAAAAGATTAAACAAAAGCTAATCAGTTCTTTTTAGTTGATCAACATTTAATCATCTTAGGGCTATGGGGTACAACAGGGCACATAAAATAACCCTTTAACAGACGCTAATATAACTATTATTAAGCCGTCAAGAAACTAATGTCGTTTCCTAGAAGACATGAAAATTGCTCTTAGAGTTAAGTTTTTCCACATTTGCTGAAGTAATGCATCGGCCCTTTTTTAGCTACAGTAATTAATGTCAATGCAGTTTTGAATCTACAAAAATGGTGTCTGGGTGGGGCTCGAACTGCCTCCAGGACACCATTTACCACGTGTGAGTATTTCTACCTCCCAATTCAGGCGAAGTTCCCGTGAGTCGATTCTGGAGAAAATTGTTGGGGGGGGGGGTGAAAATGGGGTTCTTGGCGGTAATATAACCAAGTCTTGGTCTCCAACAGCATAAGGTTGTGGTTGCATTTGGTTGGGTGTGAGAGGAGTTATTCATTATCAGCTCCTCACTAATGGGCAAAGAGGTGCTGCTGACCAAAGTATTCAACAATTGCAACGTAAAAATGAATCTGTTGAACACCAACGTCCTTCAGGGGTCAACCGATTGGGTGTTATCTTCCTTCACACCTCCCACGTTTGACCACATCCTTCATATTCTCGGGACTTTACACCCTCTGATTACCATTTATTTAAGTAACAACAACATCCCCTAAAGGGCCGAGTTCAGTCCAAAGTGGAGGTGGAAAAGGATAAAAATTATTCATTTCATCAAAAGCGAATGAATTCTGCAAGAAAGAAATCCACTGCTTAGTAAAACGATGGAAGAACATTGCCACTAATAATGGAAACTATCTCACTTTCTCAAAAGGAAATTGTAAAATTAAATGAGTTCACTTCCTTTTAAAAAATACATTAATTTATTGTCCATCTAATACTAATTACTGTTAATTTTATTAAAATATTTCAATAAATTAAACATTGAGTAGATTATAGCATAACATCAACAACTTGAGGGTGACGGCGTATACCTCAAGACTTAGTAATTCCTGAAATCTTAAAAGCTATCTTAATTAATCCCTGCGTAATATCCCTCTCAAAGCATTCAACATCTCTCGGCCTTAATGAATTAAAGAGTATTTAAAAATGAGTTTTTAATGAATAAAAAACAATATTTTGTTTTTCCTTCTATTCGCATCCATAAAAATCCGCTTCAAAATTCCATTCTTTGTTAATCTCAAATCAATTTTACAACAGTACAATTCAAACACCACTGTTTTTTGGTCACTAGTTCACAACCTCTCTCACAAAGATTTCACTGCAATGATCAATGAGGAAATTTTAATAGATGAATCTTGAGGAAGTTTTCGCTGTTGTGTTTAAAATGAAGATAATCCCCCAAGAAGGAAACATGTCCTTACATGATACTACAGCCTCCTGAAGGGGAGAAAGTTGTTAAATATGCAAATTAAAAACCACTTTTAAATCAATTTCATTCCTGTGAGTAAAGTTTTTAACTATAATTGAGGGTAACATTTGTTCTCCAGAAATAAACGTCGCCATTTCCAATCTGTTTTTAGATGTAAAAACTGACAGAAATTTCAAGAATATTTTTTAAGGTAAGAAATAAAAAGAAACGTGAATAAGAAAATAGGACACATTCCGTGGACAGGGAATGATCGAGTAAGACAGATAGGTAAAGAAAAACTTTGTCAAAATGGAAAGACTGAGATAGTTAAAAATAAACACTCGTTAAATCTACTGAAGGTTCGAAAGCACATCATAAACCTAAAGAAGTTTGTGCAAAAAGGCATAAGCTCCTAGAAATGCGAACTTCAACCCAATATTGTTCGCTCAGGATAAACAAATATAAACTTTAAAAAATCAAAATCTGTGTTGTGATGCTGACTTAGCATCCCTCGTTAAGGTTTTCAATTTACATCCTTTTTTTACATAAAATCCTTTCCGACCTCAAAATTCCGTTGGTTTTCCATATATTAACCGATAAAATCTACTTTCATCACCTTATCATCTGAAAATGAACCCATAGAAATAACTAAACCACCAATCTTATATACACCCCTCCTCTCTCCCCAGACTCAAAATAGAGCAAATCTCATTTGCCGCACATTTGTGACACCTATTCTATTAATCAATTGATCTCATTATGTTCTATGTTTACGGTCATCTGAAGTAGGCTACCTGGTATCGTCTTATACCCTTTCTGGCCCAGAGATTTTGAGCAAATTGAAGGAAGACCCATAGAATGATGTTTGCCAATGGTTTCTCGATAGCTGTCCACAGTTTCTTGATATGTCTACGTGACGGATCTTCGGTGGGAATTGGCCAGGTCACAACGTCTCATAAATGCTCGAATGGGTTCATGTAAGATTAACGACGTGGTCATACCACTCGGTGAAACCCTCCAAAATGCTCCTTGAACCAATACTGGGCATTTGGCCCCGATGATAAGGTCCATTATCCTACTGGAATATCCCCTCGTTGTTGGTGTCGATGAAGACCATGGAGGGATGGAAACGGTCACCAAGTAGTGCAACGTAGAGTTCAACAGTCAAAGAAGTGTTTGAGCTCACTTTTGGATCCAACACATGCCAAGTGCCCTCAACCAACATCATTATGGATCCAGAAACAGTCTGTATGGTGCCTTATTCTAAACTAGGGTGCATGGCTTCGTGTGGTCTGCGTCTCTCTCAAACGCTACCATCAGCTCAAAATAACCACACTACATGTCACCATTCTTCCAGAGTACATACAATTAGCTACGTTAAGTGCTCACGTTCCTTAGCGTGGTAGGTCGGTAGCTACATGAACGTATCTCATGTACGCTAAATCAGCCTTGGCCAACTATTAAACATTCAGCAGAATCGGAAGATGCCTTAGAAAAAGCAGAGGCTTATTGACAAATGAAGAAATGTTTATCTATGTAAATAAAATGGAGTTACCCCAATTCATTTTCCCATTTCCCACTGACAATTAAAAATTGCATTAAGTCAGGCTTGACAAAGCTAACTTCAATATATATATATATATATATATATATATATATATTGTCGTAGAATAGGCTCTCGACGATATAGCATATATAACTATTCGTTGAGGGAATTATTCTAATATTTCGAGTGCGTGGTAATCTGATTGACCGAGGTTAGTCCAAAAGGAGGGGGCCTGGAGAGGCTTATTTATCTTCAATATGCTTAAAAAGTGGAACGGAGCACAAGGATAAATAATATGGCTACCATTAATAAAATAGAGTTTCATTAATTAAACTATCAACAACACACAAAAAAATGTTCACATAAACGGAGGATGAAAAGGGTCGTGGGAATATCTGACTAATCGGAGGATTAAGATTTGGAGAGATTTAAAAAGGTAAACAAATAAAAAATTAAAGGGGGTGGAATGGTTCGCTAACCATTAAAGCACAGGGTTGCGCTTACAATAAATTAAATGATTAAAAGTAATGCTCAGCTTACGTAATTAAAAAGTTGTTGTGTAGAGGAAGACGATGCGAAGGAATCTTCGGTCCACTGGCGATTTCCAGCAGAAGGTTTCTTCGGGGGGTTGTCATTAACGAAGGGAAAGGACTGTCTTCGAAGAGTGAGAGCAAAGTGGGACTCGGAAGTAAGAACGATCTTTGTGACAGCAAATCGGAGATGTTCTAGAGGAAATATGGAGGTTATTGTTGAAACCAAGCGTTCTCTTGAAGAACGTTAAAAAGGGGGGAATTAATTTATCCGGACGTGATGTCTTGGGAACGAAAACCGTTTCTTGACGAACGGGCTTAAAGAACTATGGCTGTTCTAACGTTGTTCTCTTTCTGAACAACAGGGGTGGGGGGTAAAAACCGTTTCTTATCAAACGGGCTGAAAAAACAATGGCTGTTCTAACGTTGTTCTCTTTCTGAACAACAGGCTGGCCTTGTTGACTTGGCGTCTCGAAGGCACGAACCTTGGCACTCAGGGGATATTGTCCTCTTCTGGACAATAAGGGTTTTCTTGAGGTAGAGAGTTCCTAGGTGCACAAGGGAGACCGGATCGGCGTGATGCCTCGCGAAGATAATCGGGATCTGATCTGCTTCAATCGGGAAAAGCTATGATATAAATAGTCGAAGCCATCCCCTTGGCGTAGGGGACAATTGAGTTGGAGGCTTCGGGGGAATGTCACACTGGTGCCTGAGGAAATATCTTATCTGCCCATAAGCCTAACTCAATCTGGCGAGATCGACTATGGAGGCGAAACGGGGGAGTGAACCTCCTTGATTAAACATTTGCTATGGTGGGCGATAACGCACTCTGCTTCCTCCCGTAGATGCACGTGGGTAGCATGTGTTTCTAACATGTGATAGCGGCTGAATTTAAGCGGCCGCTAGACCGTTCTAATACATCTATATATATATATATATATATATATATATATATATATATATATATATATATATGAGAAAGAAAGAAAGTTGCCCGTGAATGAGCACAAGAGATAAGAAACAGGAGTTTTAACAGGCAAAAAAACAGATATTGCAAGATAAAGATCAAGGGGATCAAAGGCCATTGTTTTTAAAGCAATCCATACTAAAAAGAGAGAAATAACGCGAAGAGAAACATTTAAATATCTTGTCCGGGACAAATGACATTATCCCGAAATATTCCAAATTAAAGCCAGAGATCAACACTACTTGAGGACAAACAACGCCACTCCGGAGAAAGGAGCGAAAGATTAAGTGCAAAATGGTCGCAAGCGATTTTCTTCTGCCACGTCAGGAACCTGACGTGACTGTCAAAATACTAATCCTCAATACTATGTAGACCATGTCTACATAACTGACCCCAAGCAGCCAGACGACCAAAAGTATTTACTCTTTGATGCCAAACAACCCAAAATGCCTCAAGGTCATTACTTTGCTTAACCAAGTTGCTGCTCTAAAAGCAACTAAAAAGAGGTCAACAAAGTACTAATTAACAAGTTAGAATAGTCAATAAATTCCTACTCTAGACTTAAAAATAAAGCTTAACATCAAATTCTTTTATGTCTATTTACTCCATTAAAAATCCGGCCTTGAAACTCGATTTAGAAATAGAAATGCAACGCGATTTAAAAAGTCATTTCTCCAATGCAGATAAACAATCCATTTTCCGGTTTCCAACAAAATTCCCCTCAAATTTGGGCCTTTTTCGCTCAACTGAACTGAACAAGGTCTACTGACCAAAAGGTCACGTGCTCTGACTTATTCTAATTTATGACCTTACGACCTCCAAAACTTTCAATATTCGAAGACTAACCTTAGGAGGACCCTGAAAGTTACATCATTCGAAAGAGAATGTTAAACAACATAATGGTTTAAATTTCGTTATGATGTTATTGCCAAAACAAAATAATACATGGGCTAACTTTTGGAGGACCATGGAGGTTATACCAATTCGAAAGAGAATGTAAAACAACATAAGGTTTTCGGATTTCGTCAGAATCGTCCGATTAGTTACATTGTTATTACAAAAAAAGGAAGCTAAACGGAGACCGACCGACCGACATAATGAGATATAGAGTCACCACAGACTAGACTCGCACGCGTCTAAAATATTTACCTCTCGCAACCGAGCATTTGGGGAACAATTAACAAAAGCTTCAAAGGTGACGCGAATTGGCGTTTAACCTCTTATTCAACATCGATTTGGGATAAAAGGAGTTGACAAAAGGAGAAATGAATTTATTTTCGTCGAAGGACTTTGTAAGATTGAATTAACTCACAAAAATACTCGGCTCATTATCAAATAGATCGTCCATCTCCAAAATTGAAACGTGCGGACGTCCAGTGCGATGTTCTATGCCGCTTGTTGCTGGATAGAAGTAAATGACCATATAATAATCCTATGAACCACTCCTAAACGCGCCATTGGGCTGTTCCTCCATAGAACAATCTCTCACCTTCAACTTTAACCGTTATCTCTCAAAGTGTGGTCTACATGCATCAACGTGCAGACCTAGCAAGTACAAAACCAACTACCATTTACCCAATTAATGGCTCTTCATTATGATAGAGGGGTATATGCTATGCTAGCATTGCGTCCAGTTAGAGGTCATCTCTTGTCATAAGGCCCTAAGAACCCCCCTATCACACTCATCCCTCGGTCAGCCCCTTTTCTCTCGAACACTTGTTTACATGAACAATTGACCTCCTACGGGATCTTCCAACCCTTAGTACAGGTGAACTAATTAGTCAATTCTCATCCATTCTTTTAACAAATCACTCCTTCAACGAACCGTGTTTTGTGGTTGAGTTCAACCTCACTCATTTGGCTACTTTTCCCTCTAGTCTCTGAAATGCCTCTCTTCGGGCCCAATTTTGGGTAGGCTTCAGTTCTCCCATGTAAATTCCACCCATAAATCCCCAAAGAAATTCCTGCCAATAAAATGGAAGTGGTACTTTATCCTTTTACGTGGCTTTTTAAAAGTATATTGCAGACATAAAATATAAAATCCACAGCGAGGGGAATTTTCTAAGGGGATTTTTCATTGGGGGATCTTTCGGAACACCGCCCTTTCACTACGCTCTTCTTCGAGCTAATATCAACTCAAATCCATCTTCTTTGTTTTTTCTTAGACCATGGACCCAAAAGTCATGGGACACATTTCTACATGACTTACAGGAAAGGACTACAGTACGCCGAGAGAGAACAGTACCCCTATAGCTGTATATTCTAAGAAATGTGACAGACTTTTTAAAAATCAAATTTAAAGAGAAAACCAACAATGGCATAAACATAGCTACAGATCCTCCTGCATGTATTGGGGCCGGGAGGGCACGCGATCTTCCAGATGTCAGGTGCAGCAGCATCCTATACCATGACAGACCTGACTTAATGGGGTTTTCTCGTGAATAGACTGAACAGGAGTCGTTTTATGAACAGACAGCACAGGAGTCGTTTTGTTATCAGACTTAACAGCAGTCGTTTCGTGAACCGAATGAACAGCAGTCGTTTCCTGAACATGACTATTTCTTTAGAGGAGAATAGTAAAGTCGCTCCGAAGTTCCTCTGCGAGGAAGGAAAATAGGGAGGACTGATTGGGGAGTGAGGGCGAAAAGGATCCCGAGTGACAAGGACTGATAAGGGAGACCTCCTTATCCCAAATGTGGAAGCTTAGGTGTGTAGGGATTTTGGTCTTTCACTGGTACCGATACTCACCTGAAATCCTACTAGCTCAAGGAATACAATCCCACAGGTACTGTCCTTTGGACATCGCGGTCGTTTTCAACGAACAAAACACCCATTCGAACCCCATTCCTCAGCTTAGCCCAAGCAGGCGAAATTCCCCCCTAAATTGCGCTTATAATTGCTTGATACCACTTAACACATTCTTAAAATGTTCAATTTATATTTCTAAGGTTCCTAAATAATAATGATTGCGTTAATCTGTTCACACAGGTAGGTTCATCTGTGGTGTGCACAAGTGTCACGTGAAAGGTAAGCTATACGCTTGCCGAAGCAGAACACGTTAAAAGGCTGCTAAACACGTTTCAGACAATCATGCACACGGACCTTCAATGAGAGAATAACTGCTTCCAACCGTCCTCGACCACGTCTGATCAACAACTGAGCTTTGTAAGATCAAATCCAAGGCAGCGATACTTAATTTGGTTTGGTACTTTCCTCGCGATTGCTACTTTTGTTACTAGGTTGAGAAATTTGCTACTTTAATTAGACAAATTAAAATTAAAATCGCAATAAATGTCAAAATACTTAAAACCCATGAGAATTTCGCTTTAACCTTAACAAAATATTTAATTTCGCAGAATTACACGAAAAAAGAGCCAACTTTCTTCTGGCACTAAATACAAAAATGAATAACGAAGGAAGGGAATTTGAATTTACGGTCCAGGGCCATTTATTAATTTATATAATTTATTAATATTGGGTAAAATTGGGTTAAAAATTGGCAAGAAAAGGGGTGACGAGAGTCGAATTCCCCATTCGTCCACAAAATCATGGACGAGATAAACCCCACCGGATAATGAAATGCACATAAAGATCTGAATGACAATCAATGGTTACCTCGAATGCGCTCTATGAGGGGGGGGGGGCTGTGGGATTCTGGGTAGTATTGCCAGTTTTTACCCCAATCAGAGAAGGTCGAAGCAAGTCTTTGCCCAGAAGAAGGGCACCCGTTCCGCGTCAGGGGTATGTAGATATGAGCCCCCTCCCCCATAGGAGGCGAAGGACACTGGTACTCGATCGCAAGGGTTCTGGAACAGTGGAGCGAGTGAATATGTTGCGCAGTAGTGAGTATCAGCGTATCTGCCCAATGGGCACCCAACTCATGACGCCGCTTGAAGTTTATGTCTACGTTCGTTGTGATCGAATCCCCGCCTCGACGTCGGAAATCCAACGTTGTATCTACCGGAGTATAGTCAAGTTGAATTAGATGGACTACGTCATCTCTCCGTGGCAGAAGAAGGCAAGAGGCTCTTCCCTTGCAGACGTCTTGGCATGAGTCAATCTTAGGGGTCAATTATATTGATCACGCGACGCTCACTGACGAACTTAACTTGGCAGGAAAAAAGTCATTTGGAGGATCTGGAAAGACCGTGACACTGAGTGGTGGCGAGTCGATACCGTGTGAGGCGGAAATCAGGGGAGAAGAGTACCTTCGTAGTGTTGAAGTCTACAGATGATGTGAGCAAATAAGTAATGTTGGAGGGATGGTGTCATATAGGGGTATCGGAAGGTGTTTTGGACACTTCCTGGTTGGGGTAAATCATGCCTCTTTCTCATTGTCTTGCCTCCTTTACCGCGAGTTGGAGATCTGAGTTGAGCGTAATATCAATCGTATCAAATCCAGATCCTTAAAATTACGACAATCTCGCTCAGATCAGATCAGATATGGTATAGAAAGAATAGAAGAGGGATGAATGTAGCGAACCACAGAGATCGAGAAGTGAGAGGGAAAAATTGTGTAGAAAACTACTTCAAGGAGGAGATAGTTTAAGTTACAGGTCGGTGACCTAACACAAAGGGCGATTTCCCCTCTATCCCCAATAAGGAAAACGCAGGAATCCGAGATAGTAACCCGTTGGGGGTCAAAGAGGATTAATTCCCATTAATGGGGCAATAGCACATATTTTTAGAGAATATAATATTTAAAAAAATTGGTAATTGTTAAAGTGATCAATATTTCGGGTAAATTTAAAAAATGAGTCTGAGTAGCGCAGTGTCTGCAGTGAATCGCCCTATACTCTTCCTCTACATATCATATTTATCAACTTCCATTGTATTGGTAGTAATATTAGTAGTAGAAGATGACTCACAGTGCCCGAAAAGTTTAATCAAGATGGTTTTTTCCTTCTGAAGGAAGGAAAGGTAACTTGTGTCAAAATTATTTACGGAAAGGATTTCTCCTTAATTTATTAGTTCACCTCTGTTATTCCCATGTTCTTTGCATTTATCAGAATCATTTTCCCTCTGTTCCATACTTTCTTTCATAATCTCGCAATAATCATCAAAATCAGCGCGAGTATCGCCTAGAAGTGATATTTGGCGACAGACAACGAGATCCCGTAACCAAGGAACAAGGCTTTGATCATCACCAGACTTCCTTCGTCTCTAAAAAGTACCGGAAATTTCTCTCTTTTATGTCCTTCAGAGGCCAAATATTTCCTCGAAGTTTCGAATGTGTGTTCATTTTAACAACTTTGCAATAGAAGAGTTAAAAAGTTTCCTCCTCTCTTTATTTCGTTCTAATAAAATAATAATGTTGCTTTCCCTTAAGGCTTCCTATCTCATTTTACACCATATTTTAATTATGAAAGTTTGCTTTTTTAAGGGGTGAAAGTTTCTAAGATAATGGATTTTCAAATTAATTAAAAACTTGAAAGTTAGTGAATGTTCGGGTGAAACCTTTGCCCTATTTCAAATAACCTTTCGTTAAATTACTACATCATTCTTAGTCTACTTGTTTGGCATTGATTAGTGTTTGCTTTCTACATTTTTTAGTGTTTCACGCTCTAGAGACCTAAAATGATTCGAACAACAGCCAGAAAAGATTTTTTGGGGGAAATTAACAAATAAATTATCATTAGTAAACATTTGCACAAGTTTGAAGTAATTAATAAGAAGCATTTATTATCGATGATGCTTTGAAATATTCTGCCACAGGGACGAGTCAACTGTTGACAGTCTTGGACACTAGTTTTCATTATTCATCTTGAAGAATTTCTCAGTTATTGAAGCGTTTTTGGATTACTGGTTTTAAACCTCTTTCCGAGTGCCTTCCAAACATTTGCAATGGTATTCACGTCCTGTTTCTGTGGATGCCAGTTCTTAGCAGTGATGTGAGCGTCATACAGGAAGGTCTTCAATGAATTGGCCGTGTATCAGGGGACGTTCTCTTGCATAAAAATTGAAGGTTGGGTTTCGGAGGCTCGTAGATGTGCAAAGCATGAGGTCAGGGAAATTCCTTGAATAATTGTGCAAAGACTCTTCCCCGTACGCGCACAAGTGACCTAGTGCTTTCTCCCAAAATCACCACACACACTATGATACTTCTTGCACCAAACTTCACACTTTTTGGTGTAAGTGATAGACACGAACGAACTAACTAGTTGAGTGCGATCGAATTTGAACTAAAGCCACTTTTTTTCGTTACTAAAGGAGACTTGAGTCGATCGGTTGGTTATCCGTCGCATTAATGTGATCACTCGTGAATGCAAGATGAGCGTTCTTGTTCTTCGAATATTATGGACTTAACTAATGGAGCACTTGGCAGTTTCTGTAGTGGCTCCAATTGAAAGAGCATTTTTGGTGACTCATCTTTATGTTCACCTCGCGGACGGAGACAGGCAGGACAGATTTCTTAGGCATATTAACTCAACCACAGCTACAAAAACAATGACCTAACGTAGACAAGATTTAACTGATTGGTTGTTATGCAAAAAATGCTGGTTCTCTCTACAACAATCTAATGCGTTTGGATCATTTTGGACCCTTCAATTATTCTTGAACTTTGATTATTCGCTGTTAACTTCCTTTTTATTATTGACAATTTGCATAATTTGAATTTTACTTCATGTCCAATAAATCGGTTAACACACATTTCTGTAAGAGTGGACAAAAGTAAAAATGATATTGAAGATATAAGAAGTTATGTCATTGCATTTTGAGATGCCAGGTATAAATATAGTTTCAAACGAATAAACCTTCAACAGACATCATCAGTTCGAAAAATCATGGGCAAACTAAAGTGTAAAAACTCCCGCTTTTCTACGTTTTGAAAAATGAACTAATAATATGAAACCACTCTTTTGAGGGATTGGAAATGTGTTAAACTTTAAAAAAGGTGTCGTTTTTTATGTTTTGTTAAAATCATAGGCACACTAAAGTGTAAAACCTGTGCAAGGAATTAGATGGATTAATAAATGATTGAAGCACTTTTAAATAGACAAGCAAACCCTTTCCTCATCTGTGGGGATTCTTGTTTTCGCTGCAGACAAGCTACTACATTCTCTAACCGGCCGCATGAGACGTTTATTAAATCAATCTCTCTAGAGCACCGACCAACTGCGATAATTAACCTATAAATTCATAAAATTTCATTTTTATTGCGATTCCGTAATGGAAATAGTAAATAAAATATTACAATTAGCAACAAAATTGAAATTTTGCATCAAAAAAGCTAGAACTCACAATCTTTATTTAACCTGATGCATCATATCATTATGCACAATGGCTGACTAAAATCATTGACACACTAAAGATTTTCTTTTTCGTAAACAATTACAACTCATTTGGCAAGGGCAGAAAAGTCTTAACCGTTTCGTCATATATACAATAAATATATAAGTAACTACTTTACATAAGATTATATTGCCCTAAATATGGATATATATATATATATATATATATATATATATATATATATATATATATATATATATATATATATATATATATATATATATATATATATATACATATATATATATACATATATATATATATATATATATATATATATATATATATATATATATATATGGGTACATAAATAAGACGGACTTAGGCTCCGAATACCGTGTTTGAGGATTGGTTATAATGGGAGTTTGAGGGTAATGAGTGATTTACTTCCTTTAAAACTAGAGGCTAAGGTGGGTGCAACTTGGGGAAGGTCTTGGTACCTTGATTACTCAAGAGGGTAGCTAATTAATTGCAGCGGGTAGGGCTACTTTCTTTGAACTTCTGTTTACGAGATGCGGCCCTGCTGTCTTCAGGGGGTCACCGAACGAACTTTTTAGGAGGGGGGGAGATGACTTCTCCACACTCGGCTTGAGCGAGCTAACGGGCCTCTTTTCCTTAAGAGGTCACCAGAAGAACTTCGGAGGACGGCTTCTCCAATCCTTGATCCGAAGGTGGAGGAGAAAGGCTGACGTTGCCTCACGAGACTCTTCTCCCTGACCCAAAGATACGGGGGGGATTTCCAACTCTTCCGTGGCTTACCACCGTCAAGCACACTTCTTGGGAGAGAGCTTCGTTGAATTGTACTCCTTTCGGGGAAGTCGCGTCTAACCAAATATGTCTGTCAGCCTGGAGCGAGTGCATATATACCCGAGGTTCTTCAAAACAGGAAGAGAGATTGAGACCTTCTCTAACCCTCGTTATCGAGCGTAACAACCCGAGCGCCTCCTTGCGGTTAGATGTCAAAGGCAGGGATCAGCGGGCCAGACGGGCGACCAGCAGCGGGAGCCATAAAGCGGTTCACAGCAAATCCTACACAGTAATCTCCCGACCCGAGGGGTGGGGGGGAGATTTCAGCGTCATGCCTCGGTGCGAATTTCGCGGAAACCTGGCGGCGAGTCCAAAAAGGGTGAGGTCGGAAGGGGGGGAGTAAAGCCTCGCTTTCTCTCCCGAAGTACATAATATCTTAGGAGGTGGGGAAATAATATTATTCTAAGGGTATACTTCTACAAACACCATTTTTGTACCATCAGAATGGTAGAGGCATTCATTAATCCAGTAATAATTAAACCGTCGCAGGTTCAGTTTTACGGAGTCATTCTCTCATTAGAGCCGATTTCTTTACTTAAGAGTAAATCTCCGATTCCATGAAATTAGCATTTTAAAATCGATATTTCAATGAACTGGAATTTTTTAATGATGTTTCTAATTCCTAATTGTTAATATGTTTGTTATTATTAAAGAATGTTTTAACAACACCGGAGGATCTGCCTAAATTACAAAAGTTGTACAGGTTAAGGAGAATTGCGAGACGCCCTCACGTCGCAACGAGGGCCCCAGGGAGTAAGTAGCCTCTTTTGGCTTCCATACATATTCTATTCCTCTAAATTCAACATTTACTCGACAAATCTCCCCTCACCAACCTTTTTGAAAGAGGCCTTTGTTCGTTTCCCCTATTTCGATTTCCATTTAGGTATGGTAACCTGTTTGATGAAACTAGTCGCTAGTGCAATAAATATTAGGCCTCAATACATAAATCTAGTTTACAAGTTGTTTTTTGTCTTTCCTCAATTTGTCTCTATTTATCAGCCTCAAAGAGGAGTGAAGCAAATTCCATGACGCTTAAAGGGAGGAGGGTGTGATCCTAAAGCTAGTTGGAGACGGGGAAGGGGGATTCACGAGAGGCTTTCATGATTCTAGGCGTTTTCGAGTGGGGTCGTCCAAAAGGGGCCCTGCTTCAAAGGTGATCAACGATAAACGACGATCTAAGAGTGAAAATTGTGTATGAAGTAGAATTAAAGAGAGGAAAATGTCTTTATAGAATGAGAGGGTTTGTACAAGGTTGTCTGGTAACCTCAGTCTTTTTGCCTCTTTTCTTCATTATGTCTCTAAATTGATTCTCAGAAACTGAGTCAAGCTTTCAAGCCTTTTTATTCCATGAAAATTATCTTTGGTGAATTCAATGAGCTTGTCGCTGCATAATATTTATATATTTATTTATTTTTCACTACGGATCTTTTTATTTTCAATCTTTTGTCTACTTCGGATCTTTTTATAAGAATTATTTTATACTTTATACTTATTAATTAATTGTCCACTATGGATCTTTTTTATGATTGTTTTTATATATTATTTTCTTTATTTTTCTTCATTATCCTCATTGTTATCTATATATCGGGTAAATTGCCTGCCGCGTCTGCAGATGGCTACTTTTAAAGGTTTGTTTGAAATGTAGATTCGGTAATTCTTCATCTTTGAGTTTCATTAGTCGCGTCACTTCTTCTGGTAGATATTGGGTAATCTTTTCTCAGGATATCTTTTACGCGTTTGTGCAATCATATTTATTGGTTCGATGTCTACAAGTTCGTGAAGTATAGTCGATGGGATCCGGTCTTGAAGTGTAACGTTGGTCATAAATCTTGTGGCCTTATTTTGTACCGCTTGAGCTTTCCTCATCTTAGTCTCCCTAGAGCCATGAAGAGGAATAGCGCGATACAGCATTAATGGTCTCACTAATAACATATATAGTTTCCTGTCGTTTCTCGGTGATAGCATTGGGAAACGAAACAGTGATTCTAGCTTCCTCTTGGCCACATTATTTTTTTCTTTAAAGTGCTCAACATACCCAGATGATGTTAATTTGAGGCCAAGTACTCTGCCATTTCTGGAGTATGGGTAGAGTTCGCCTTGTATTTAAACATCTGCAGTTTTACATCGCCCCATCGGGATCATTCTAAACTTTTTGATGTTCGTTTTTATTTTGTTCTCTCTCTCGTATCTATTGATGTTTTTAATTTTTCCTCTTGTCCTATTTGCAATATCTCTGGGGTTGCGATAGTTTCTGGTGACAACCTGTGTTATGTCGTCCGCCAGTTGTATATATTGTTCTGATTCTTGATTCGGGTGGGAAAGGTCGCCCGTGTAAATTGCATAAAGGGTAGAACTGAGGCATCCTCCTTGTGGCACCCCTGTTTCCAGTTCGAATGGCTCTCCTTCATTATCATTGATTTTTAAGATTGCCTGGCGGCCATCCAGGTAGCCACAAAGTATACGTGCTATATTTTGTTCCATTCCGCGATCTTTTATTTTTAATTTAAGTGCTGGAAGACATACTTTGTCAAACGCTGAGGACACATCGCGAAGCACCAGGTCTACGTTATGGTCTTTGGCCTTGGCAATAGCAATTCGTTCAGTAATTAATGTGAGTGCTGTTTCGGTTCCAAGTTTTCTTCTGAACCCATGTTGTTGATTATTATATAGATCTGTGGCATCCAGGTAGTTTCTTAGTCTGTTATTTAGGAGTTTTTTTCCACGAGTTTGCCCAAGAACTTCAAGAGAGAAATAGGCCTATAACTGCTTATATCCGTTTTAGGTTTTCCTGTTTTGAGCAAGTATATTATTTTGGCCTTTTTGGAATGGGTTGAGAAGTAACCAACATTAAGGCAGGCATTAAATATCTGCAATAGGCCCTCTTTTATGTTTCGGGGAGCGTTTATTAGATGTTTCCTTGCAATGCCCGTTATTCCTGGAGCTTTTTGTTCAAAACCATTAAGGCCAGCCTGATATTCCTCATGGGTGAAGGGCCTCCCATCCTCATGTGCGAGACGAGTACCATCAACGCTATAGTGCGGGCTAAGCTCCTCAGCTAGTCCCTTAATCCAATCGAGAATGGTTCCCTCGTGTCTTTATTGAGGTTCCTTTTTTCTTCCTCATTTATTCTAAAACGGTTTCTCCCATACTGGCTGAAGTAGCGTTCAATTTCTCTATCCTCTGGGATTTCATTACCGTTAACTTTGATCGTTATTCTATTTTTAGGGAGGAGGGGTGCCTCTCAGTCTTTTAAATTGGCTCCAAAATTTCTTGGGGTCTTTTTCTACATAAACTTTAGCTATGATGTTATTCCACTTTTCCCTCAATTTCTCCCAGATGAGTTGCTCTATTTTAATTCTTGTATCTCTTAACTCTCTGTAATGATGTGCAGTCTATCTTACCAAAAGTATTTATCTGGTTGATGAATGCTTCCATTTGGTGCATTTTGTTTAATATATTTGCCTCCCACCTTGGAGCTGATAGTACTTTGTATTCTGTCCAGGGAACAGCTAAGCGATCGGCTTCCACGAGCTTTGTTATAATGTGATTCAGCTATATTTTGATATATTCGAGTGTGGCTCCTTCCATCTGATTTATCTGTATGTTGGTAAGATACTCCTTGTATGCGGCCCAGTTTGCTTTGGCCAGACATCTGCGTCTTGAGATTTTAAACCTGTAGTGGAGATGTTGAGACGGTTGTTATAATGCTAACATGATCGGACGGGATATATGGACCTGGAGTTGTCACTTTATTGAGAGAGAAGTTAGGGTTCGTCAGTACTATATCAGGTGTAGTTGAAGACTTTCCTGTGTGAAATGTAGCAAAATCGGGGCCTTCTCTTTGTATGATATCCCTATTAATTAATAAGGTTAGCGAAGTCCTAGCACCGTTGAACGCTGTGGTGTATCCAGCTTCTCTGCATCGTGTGTTTAGATCTCCTATTAAAATGGTTGATACTTTCTTATAAACAGTCGGATAAAGTTAGGGATTGGTAAATATGGACGTTTTGGTGGCTGGTATCCCACTGCCACAATTATATCAGCATAGGTCATTTTTAATCTTACTGGCTAAGTAGGATTCCTCCAGATCCTGGATTTTCTTGAATCTGATACCTTCCTTAATCGCAATGGCAACTCCGTCATATCTTTCCCTTGAGTGGCTTGTCATTAGCACCACATAGTTATAGATCTTTATCTGTTCACTCTTTCCGTCCAAATCATGTTCAGATATTAGTACGATTTCTGGGGATACTGATCTTATAATCCCGTTGTATATACGGGTTTTTAATTTATCTAACGTCGGTCTCCATGTTTAGTTCTTATTAAGTTGTTTATCCTTTACTCCTTTTTCTCTTGCTGGAGATCTCACCATTCCCGATCTTTTCTTTTTGAATTGATCTTGATTTAGGTTGTGGCATGATTCTGGACAAATCTCAACTAGCCCTTTACTAATTGCCTGGAGTAATTCCTCTTTTTTCATATCAGCGTCAAAATCCCATTCAGATTTCCCTTTGATTATCCCGTCGTTGATATAATCCGTTTTAGATAATTTTGAAATTGGTGCTGATGGAGATCCTTATATCTTCATACATAGTTCTTTGGTTGTGAAGCTTGGTGTATATAACGTTGAGGGTTGCACTGATACGGGCTCGCTGTTTGCGGGGGGGGTGACTTACGTCCATTTGCGACCCCCTTTGTTCTGCCGTTTATGGCCCGTTTCATCGTAGGTCTCGAGAGGCGGAGCGCATCCTCGGTACGGCTTCAGACATTTTCTTAATTTTTGCCTGGAACAACTCGCCAGAGGGCGGGTTTTCCAAGAACCACATCGGTTTAAGGCCGTTGTCGACTAGCATTTTGTTGAGTTCGGTTGCGTAGCTGCACGGGCTTATAACGTTAGCGAAGTGGGCATGGAGGATGCACATTATTGAATCTGGTCTAATGTTGTGGTCAATTTGAATAATCGTCTTTTCCTGATCGGATTTTCTCGCCGCCTGCGCATACGAGGTATTGGCCCTTTTGTTTTTCTTCTTAATCATGTGATTTTTCTTGACAGTAATCAATATCTTTTGGGGGCAGGCAATTGATAATGTTAGGTGCTGATTGCCGCAATTAAGTCATTTTTTATGAGGGTTGGTACACGTACTCCATGTGTGACCAGGTTCAGCACACTCCAAGCAAACTTTGCCCTCAAGTTTACTTTTTTTGATGGAATGTTCCTCAAAAGCATAACATGAGAAACAAATCTGCAGTGGGACGAAGACATCACGCTCGATACAGCTATCAGACACTTTAATGTTAAACATGACCAATTCTTTTTCTGTGATCTGAAATGTCACTTCAAAGACGTGTGTATATTCTTCACCTTCGCAGTTTTTGAATTTATGTGTCTCGTCAATTTTGACAATTCCTGCTTGAGTTCAATTTCCCTTTTGATTTCCTTCGCTGAGTATAATCCTACGTAGGGATTGATTCGTCGACATATGATCGATCTCTTATAAGCAACATGCGATGATATTTTTTGGATAAGCCTAATTTCCTTCAGTTTTTCTGGATTTTTCGTTCAATATGTTGTCCATATCTTAATTGGTGTCACAGAATGCCAGTAGCCATATGCCTATTCCTTCAGCCTACAGAGCGCAATTCTCAATTTGGAGTATACTATTTCAAAGACCCAACGCGCTGGTTTTTTGGCAATGCTGCTTTACCGGAGCGAGACACGTTTTCGCTGCTGGGGTCGTCCATGATGGTCCTAACCGTGATGACTCCTTTTCACGTACATAGCAGGCCCTTAATGCGGGGGCGTTTTCATAGATCTTCCCTGGTTCACCCTTATTTGCACTACCTAAATAATTTGTCTGTCAGGGTGTTCCTTCCTGTTTTGAACACCCCACACCAGAGCGGGGCCCCCTTCTTCGCGCACCCTGTATGGCTCACTTCCGGGGTTCGGACACGCCAGACACAGGTGAAACTAAAGACCTTCAACTGGCAGAAAGATTACTTGAACCAAGGATGTGCTGCTGTAAGAATAGAAATTTTTTGGTCGAGTTCTACGTCTTCAAATCCTCCCTTGGGCTTACGCGTGCACGTGATTAACGATCCGTGAGGATAGTCTAGTTAATAGTAGCTGGATCAAAGCACAGATGAGGAATTCCGGGTCTCCTCTTCACCTACTATTCGTAGCATTGAAAACAGAAGAAAATTGTAGCAGGACTCCTTTGTAGCTTTTCCTCCTATACCAATGTTGGTCAAGTCATTCCAGCAAAATCAGTCTTCAAAGGTGGGGTAAATTACGGGGGCTTTCGTTCAATTAAATAAACGCAAGCAGCCTCTTAAAGCTGATTCGATGGTTCACCAGGTATCTACCGTCACGATTGACACATAAAGGCAACATTTCCTGAGGGTGGTATAGCCCCTTAAAGAAGAGAGGATAGCTTTCACAAACCCCCAAATTAAAGCTATTTGCCCTCTAACATTATATTTGATTCCTAAATAGCGCAGAAAATATAAGAATTGACAAAATTAGTGTTAATTAGCCCTGCCACTCCTAAATTGAACTAATGAAATAAGGGCAAGGCAACCATGCGTGTAATCAGCGTCATGTAATTTAGCTCACCAATCATGCTATCCTTAACTTATTTTAATCTTACTCTTACTTCTATTTATTCCAGCTTCCTCCGATTCATTCATCTTCCTGTCCATTTCATATTTTTTCCACTTAATAAAAATACGTTCGTTGGTTGCAGCAGTTTTATTTACTTAATTAAAAAAAAGAGATAAACATTTTCTCAATAAACCAATGAAATCAGCTTTATCCTTTTACTAATGGATGATGTAAAGGGACCAATGGGGAGAGTGAGTCTTAATAACTTCAATCTTAAAATTGTAACAGTTTCGTAGATCATCAATTTCTCTTTTAAGTCAAACTCTCAAACTTTATTTTCTTCAATTTTGATTTCTATGCTTGTCTCCATACTCTCCTACTCCCGATTGAGTGTATTTATGATAAATTGTCCATAAGTAACGATTTCCCCTGTGCTTTCTGCAGAGTTATCGAGAAAATGTAAGAAAACGGAAGAGAAACGGCTTTCGAGGTGGCTTCGAATGGCGTCACGCAAATGGGATTGGTTTTCCATTCAGAACCTTGGAAGCTCCACCCCGATTTCGGTTCAGGATTGCTATCAAAGAATTATTTAACTCTAATATGAGAAATGAATTCCAATAAAATTGAATTAGTATCATTTTACTACAATTCCAAGCTTTAATTGATCTAGGTTTGTTGATATAATGGGCTTTCGGATTACTCAAATTTGGGCTTTCGTGCCGGCGTCAAACCTCAGTTAGAAATAATTATTAGTAACCATTCATTCGAGGTGCTTTGGCTCAATTTTTGTGGTAATTTAAACCTTTCTATTGACTAAAGATTGTGCTAGACCCAAAACCTAGCAAATTTATCCTAAATTACATTCACATCAAATGTCTATGAATCTTATCTTAACCAAAAAGATGCATACATTTGTTATTGTCCATTTTTTTCGGTGATAGTGAAAATTAGTTATTCTCTTTTTTCCTGAACAACTTTTCCTAAGAGTTATGGATTTGTTTTACTTGCTTCTAAGTACCTCTTTTTGTTTATTCTGCAGGTTTATTTTTGGCTTTCTGTGCTTTGTTTATCTCTTTGTATTTAGTGTTACCGTTTTCCGTTTAGCCTTTATGAGAATGTATTTCTATTAGTCATAGTAATTTAGTAACTCTTTGCTCTTTCTAGTAACTTTACCTAGAGGGGCTCTGTTAAGAAGTGTTTGGAATCTCGGCAAACTCTTTCCATAGGACCTTGTGCTCTCTCTCCTTGAATGCTTCTAAAAGATATCTGCTCTCCAAATCCATCGGACGTAACCTTCCATCATTCAACTTAATAAAAACATTTCTTTGAAATGTTGTCCAATTTCTTATAAAAGGTTTGTTAAGAAATTGGGTGTGATACTGCGTAGATCGTTGGTTCACAACCTTTTTTAATCTATGGTCTCCCTTGACTTCTGACTTATCTTGGCGGATCCCAATAGTCATTCACTGTAAAGTAAAATCTATTTTAGTTTTCCCAATTTTTATGACTAGGCATTGTATTAGTAAAATTGTAACAATTTGTTTTATTTCAACACCCATTTTGTTGCGAATAAACTTTCATTTAACAACTAAATTCTATAGAACAGGAATGTACACCAGTAAAATATCTCCTAATGCATACAAGTAGAACCAAACAATTTTTAATTATTACTTTATTTATGAGATTTATAAAAAAATAGTTCCTAATTTATTCAATTAGATCCTTGTGGTTGAAGCTGTGCTACAACTCTTTTCATATTTGGCTCCAGCTTTGTCAATGAGAGTCAAAGATCTCCCCATTTCACAATGTCGAGTCTGTTAAGAGCTTTTGATAGTGCATAAGTGAGACACAAGGCCAATACCAGATACAACAAGGTAAGATGTGGGAAAAGCAATAACGTGCAACTCTGCTTTTCTATAAGTAGTTGCCAGTTTTAGCAATGTAATTAATTCTCATTCATTATGATTTCGAACTTTGAATCTTGCCTGAAATATTTGCTCACATTGAAATTCAATGAGATTTTCTTGCAAATACCCATTACATGGACAGCATTAACTCAAAAAGAATTGTCACTTAACCTGCTATATTTATTATGAGTAGATAGCTAAACCAAGCTTGCATATATTCGTGAAAGTTTTCAAATTTTCAAAATATTAAGCAAAGTACATCGTACAGATCACGGCGAATACAGGCCAAACAAGGACTCTAATGCACGGCGTCCCATATAAATTTTGTACATCTGTCGTTTTCTTATCAAGGCGATAATACCTCCTTAGGAGGATATCTGATATGGGTTTCTCCTTGCAACTTCTATTAAGAAAATTTATTTTCTCAAATTCAACTGATAATTAAAATATATCGTATTCAGCTGAAAACAATTGCTCTGTAATATGTTTGTTAGCAAGAACTAAAACAATGTTGTCCCAAAAGAAAATTAATTCTCATTAACAATCTCACAACTATATACATTACAAGACGTTCACACTTTTCTCCTATACTACGAAATTAAAGATGGAGTCTGGTAAAGAATTTGGTTTAATATTGTCAACCACTTTCATATAATATTAAGCGCATCTTGCAGGCATCTACTTAATTTTTTGGCAACTAACAGTTTTCTCGATCTCAGACAGTGTATGCAAAATATTTAAGGCAGATCATTTCTTAAGTGCGTAGTGACACCTCTGATCTGCCTATTATGGATAGAACACCATCACTACCTAAACCATTATATTTTTAGTAGAATATTGTTTGCTTTGAAATAAGAGACAAATTCTTAAAATCAGAACTACGCCAATCAAATGCCTCTATTATCCCTCAGGGTAGATTCATCAAGGTGAGAGGAAGGCTACTCTAATTGCAATTTGATTACTACTTGTTTTTCTACATCCGCAGCTATTTCATCAATCCTTCACAAAACTGATGAGTTAATAAAAGGGATGGCATTAGTAGTTCCACTTGCATTTTTCACAACTGATGAAATTAGAATAGATATTGCCTAGAGAAAATACAGTTTAATCAGTATTTGGGGATTTCTTAGTTTTTACTATTATCTTATCAATTTTATAAGATACCACTGTCATAATATTCTTTACTTACCTCATTACTAAATACCCGATTCAATGCTTTTCTTGCTTGAGAATTATGACGAAGTTTGCTAAAGTTGGTTGTTTTTCTTTGTCTTTGTGCTTGGATTTTAAATTAAGATGGCTTCCAGCATCATTTGAGAGTATGAAACACATTGGTTTCGTTATTTTCTGTGGTTATCGAATAAAACCATAATCCAAATATTCAACAAAATACTGTGGGCATTTCTTCTGTGTCGTATGAACCATGGGTAAAATAAAAGAAGATAAATAGAAGGATATTTTTAAGAAATAAATAATGAATGATACATTTGCAACGGAGGCTAATTGGTTACTCTCCCCACTCAGTGGCCTTATCGTCCCATCATCCTCCATCCTCTCTCTTTCTATCCCTTTCTCTCTCTCTCTCATATTCTTGACTTTGTCTACGTGCCTCTTGCTGGTTTTAAAATGTGCCATATAAGTTAGAGATATTTTATCTAAAATTAAGCTCATATTTCAATTCCACATGTAAATCCACATAATTTAGATACCCCTCTTGGTATGATCTCTTTCAGTTTCTTTTTGGCACTTAAGTATGACCTGCCATAACGTGGTGTGCAAATCCTTTCTTTATCATTTTACGACGATTCTTCACAGAAAATCAGAGTCTAATAAGCTTCTTTGATTCGACGCGGATCCTCTTCAATCTTTGCTTTCATTGCGTCATTATAAAGAAGGATTAATCTTCCTGATTAATGCCCTCCAGGGAGGTGAAAACGCTCAAGAGTAAACTTGTAAAATTACGCCTTTTCGAACATTGGCTCTAACAGGATACACAACACATGTTTTTCATTACCTGTGTTGCATTGTTGCTTTGGTGATTGTGGTAAAACTTAAAATATAGAATATGCAACACTATATTTCCTTTTCCTCGGAAGAGAGTAACAATCAGGCTGTAATCTTTACAAAAACTTTAAGCTTTACACCTTATAACCTATTTGTACTATGTCTTTAAATAATTTGATTGAAAATGCGACATTACTCTTCGGTATTCCTATTCCATGAATTTTGATCTAAATTTGGGCGAAGAAACTTAGTTCTTTGTCCTTTCTGGAAATTTCGTAGCATAAATACTTCTCCGGTGCCATCTAGCAGTAAAGCTGACACACTATCTATGTCTCAAGGGCAAGATTTTAAAGCGTCCATATGTCTTAATTTTGCTGCTTAATCACTATATATATATATATATATATATATATATATATATATATATATATATATATAGATGTGTTGTTATAGACCAGGTTGTATTTTGATTGACCCGCCAGGACGTAGACGTAAAACAAAACAGAAACGGAAAATATACCACCACCGTCTATCGAAATGGGACAGACTTCGGTCGATGCCTTAACACCAAAAGTGAGTGCACCGAGAACTATAAAAAATCGGTACTGAGCTCATACACAAGAAGAGCCTTAAAAAACTGCTCAACGTGGACCGCACTTGATGAAGAATTTCAGATTCCACGTTAAGCTGTAGGTCTCATGACTAACTAAGTCCACTTTTGTCTCCTACTATTTTATTCGCTGTCATATCCTAAAACTTTCTTCTTTCTCTTCTTTTCACTCCTATCTGCCATACTGACAGTGCTTGGAGCCTACTTTTGCTCTAGACAGTGTGACTATCGATAACGAAACCCCAGACGAAGCGGCATCATGGGTGGTGGTAGTTGATTCGAACACCACCCATCATAAAGTTCGCCACATTTTACCCGCCTGAGGGGCCTCCCCGGGTTTACCCACCATCATTCATATATTCTATCCGGCAATTCATGTTCATAGAAACCTGCTTGCAACGAGGAGGGAACGGCTCTCAAAGCGCTCTACCAAAAAGAAGCGGACCATACAGTAAGTGAAATACATTGACGTATACAGCGCCTAACAACCAGAAGCCACAAGAAGAAGGAGGCTGCAACCCAGCCCCAATGGACGACCGTGAAGAAACGAAGAGGGAACCCCTTCGTATCCTCCCCGGTCGGGAGACACTCTCTCGGGAACAGACGCTGAAGAGCATGAGTGGTCCTCCTACGACTAAACGACCAACACAATGGTTACTTGGCGATTTGTGACACTGAAAAAGACCTCGATCTCCTTCTGAGTAAGGCCGCAGCCAAAAAACTCGGGAAAATCAGACTTGTAATCCGGACGCCGCACGACGTGCAAACAAAAAGATCCGTAATATGCCGGCGCCTTGACCCATGGGTAGGAAAACACACGGCCCAAGAAATAAAAGTGGAACTCTAAAAAGAATAAGAATGGGCAAAGATCGAGGACGTGATCAAATTTAAGAACCAGAATAGAGAAGATCATAGTTACGTCTTCAAAGTGATCTTCAGATCTACGGAAATTTCAAAGAAAGCTGCCGAACAAGGACTCCTTGCAATCTACACAAAAATCTCCCCCGATCAAATCGAAAGAGAAACCTTCGTGTAAGTGCAAGTGTTCTTCACATGCTAGGCGCTAGACAAGCCCCCAACCAAGGAACGTACCTTCAAAAGAAATGCATGCTCTGAATGCTCAAGCCAAGATCACAGGTGGGGCGAGTGCAGAAGCACAAAAAAGTGCTTAAACCTCAGAGATGGGCATAGAACAATTAATTTGGAGAAAAAAGCTGAGATTAACACTGAGAAGGAAAGAAGGAAAATACTTCCCACGCCGCAGCAACAGCTAACGGAAGCGATACTGCACCCGCCACACAGATCACAAGAGTCAATATCGAGGTTAGCATGAGGCTCGACTTAATTCTGTGCATAATGCATGCCCACTTTGTCAATATGGCAAAACTGAACTGAGTACCATACTTGAAAAAAACGAGCTAAAGTAAATCTGGTGCCTGGAGAACCCACTCTCTAGTGAATTGTATAAAATAAATACGACTCCAAAGGCCAATACAAACCACGTAGAAGAAGAAGACAATAGTGAAATGGAAACCAACCCTGAAGAATAAAACACAAAAACGAACTCAGAATAACAATACTCAAAAGTGACCACCGAAGACTTCAACAAAAAAATTTACGGATCCCATGCTTACCCCATTCCAAGGCAATATAAGGAGAAGGAAATAGTCCTTGGACTAGTCAAGGAATGAGAATACAAAGCAGACTCAGACAAAGCGGAAGTTCACAATGCACTGAAACAGGGCATGATATACATTGCCCCAGAATCATGCAGCAACATCTCTTGTGGTGAATTTAAAAAGGAAAGAAATGGACGCACTCGATCCCCAAACCGAACAGAAAATATCAAAGTCAGGAAGAGACCAGAAACAAATATGAACAACAATGGACACGTATCAACGTAGAATTAAAATATTCACCTTGAACGTTAAAAACTTGGAAGGAGAAACGCATAATCTACTTGAACATAATAAGAAAGGAAGACCCAGACTTAATAATCCTAACAGAACATGGTATGAACACAGAGACGGAAACAATAAAAATCCGCAATTATAAATTCATAACAACCAACTACTCTCAGTCAAGATATGACGGAGTTGCAATAGGTATTAAAAAGGAATTCATTTCACAGAAATAAAAGACCTAGAAGAATAATTTTTAGGAGTAAAAATAAAAATGACCCCAAGTGATCTGGTCATAGCCGGGGCCTACCAACCCCTGAGACGCTCGTACTTACCGATACCCAATTTCATTAAGCTCTTCTAGAGACAAGCCTCAACCTTTCTAGCTGGGCACCTTAACGCAAGTTGCAGGGAAGCAGGGTACACACCACAACCCATACAAATGGAACGGGAAAAACCCTTCAACTCCTAATGCAAAGAGGCCTTCTAAACAGAGAAGGACCAGACTATCCTACTTATCTTACAGCCTGAGCCTCGACTACCCCAGATATTTTTTTAACGAATCTAAACTTTAATCTAAATCACCATACACAGCCAGGCCCCGCAACACCCTTCCAAACATTTAAGCATAATTATCACCATCTTAACTTGGCCCATTCAAATAAAAATAACACGCAGAAAAGCAATCAGCAGAACAAACTGGGATGGATACAGACAGTAATTAATCACAATAGAAACTGGATCCCTTAACAACCAAGGTAAAGAGGAAATAGATGACCAACTAGAATTAATTATCAGAAAAATCAGAGAGGCAGACAGTATACACACCCCAACAATAGAGTACAGAACCATACTTGCACCTAGATGGACCCAAGAAATCCAAGATGAAATGAAAGAATTTCAAAACATAATAAATGAAATCAGAGTGTCAGGAAATACGATGCAAAGGTACAGAAGTATAATCGTGATCAGAAGGAGGATAGACACCCCTCATCAAGGAAAATTCAGCCCGTCTCTGGAATAATATAATAGGTGAAATGGAAATTCTGGAGACAATACAGGATATTACAGGGATCATTGCTAAATGAGGAAATAAGCCTGAAAATACAGAACCAGATAGTAGAACAAAATGAGGAGCTTCAAGAACACTTCCGAACACACTGGAAGAAAATATTTTCTATTTCACCAGAAGAGAACCAAGAATTCGACCAAAACTACGAAGAAGAAATCATAAAAGCCTTGAAACCCAACGTGAACGTACTATACCGTTTAGAAACGTTGACGAAAAAAGACACAATCACCGTAAATATACGTTGCAGCAAAATATATATTGAGCTTTCATGCCTCTTTCAAAACCTCTTCAAATCATCAATATATTGATGATTGAAAGTAGTGTTAAAAGAGGCAGAAAACTCAACATATATTTTGCTGCAACGTATATTTACTGCTAACTGTGATCCTTCTTAATGGAACGCCCTTTATAAAAGGAGAGGACGCTTACAAATAATTTACGTCGTATAAAGAAAGAGGGAAATAATAGGCTTCACTCCTTGGGTACGAAGTGCACACGGAATAACTCCCCCGTCTTACGCCCTTTCCTACGATGCGGAAGTAGACTCGAGACTTACTCGGAGGCCTACTAAGGGCGCAAGATGAAAGAACTATTCCAAAGTACCTGATACTAAAGTAGCGGACGGTCACCTCGGATGATGGTAATCCAACGGCGGACGAATCCACGGATTGCGGCGGCGGAGGTGATGATGGAACCAATAGAATTAAAGATGATCCCGGTGACGAGGGATTTCAAAGGTCGTACGGCAGAGGAACTGGCGTACCCTACGGGGATAATCTTGAGTGACGAAAATCCAAAAGCGGAAGGTGGTGGCGTGACAAAAAGGATACGGGGGGGGGGGAGCCAAAACCAGCCCACAGTTTTCAGACTTCCCAATGGAGAGCTGTCAAACCTCCAAGATTAACAGTACACGTACAGCAGGTTGGAAGATCAGCGTCAAAACTGGCAAGAGATAAGGCAAGGCTCCTCGCAGTCCAGGCTTGATTGGGTTCTCCCTCTTCGAGAGAAGGAAGCGTCCTTTTGTATGGGTGCACGTGGCCAGCGTGACGTAAGAGCCTCATGCGCGCGCCACTTTTCTGGGATGACTATCGAGCGCGCGCGCGGGGCATCGACCAACGGTGCCGGGCTCAGAGGCGAGAAAATGACTTCATATGGGGCGACGAACTTTGTCGCCCTTATAGGAATCGTAGGCTGCTAGGGGATAGGGGACGTTTACACTGTCCGTTTTTACAGATTTAGAGAGGAAGCAAAAAAACAAACATAGGCTTCGGAGGAAGGAACGAAGAAAAGAGCGCCTAGACGCTCGACTAGCAAAAAGATGGGGGATCATCCCCCTCTAAGGAAATGAGGCAGCCTTGAATGCCTCCGAGTACCTTTACGGACAATTGACCAGGAGATCAAACCGGACAAAGGAAAACTCTGCGAGACATTATTTGGACAGATAAAAGTAGCCCTCGTCAAAATTATCGACATCCCAAATGGTTACGTGGTAATTGCAAGTAAGGAAAAAGAAGTAGAAAAATTAGTGTCCCAGGAAGTAATAGAGACACTAAAGGGAATAGGACTAATGCCCAAAATTCCGCTACAGCTAAAGGCAAACAGAAGTATTATATGCAGGAAAGTCGACGTTTGGGTGGGTTCCCATCAAAAAGAGGAAATGAAAGAAGAAATAGAAAAAAAATGTCGCTCCGATCTAGTTCTCTGGCAAAGGAGGCAAAGGAACATTAATGAAATTTGAAAACGTGCTTCTTTTAACGGCGGTAAAATTGGAGACGCCGAGATGTCGGGAGTATGGTTTCCGGCTGCAGTTGCACGTTAATTGCCGGTTTCTTCATTTGAATAATGACGGCTTCGCCCATCCGCAATCTTCTGCGGTTTTGGAGTCTCAGGATGATGGAGTTGTCCTGATTCAGTTTTCTACGGGTTCGGGTAGTGCCATCAGAATGGGCGTGTTTTTTAATCGCGCCATCTTGAAGATGAGCTGTCAACAGCATGTATGAAACCCTTTCTCCAATCTTTTCTCTCTGATTGAGGTGGAATAGCCCATTTTCAAACCCTACCTAGGCACATACACCATGAAGCTTCCATTGATCACTGTATAGGGCATGAGTCTGCCACGATATTCCTGCCTTTGAACATCTATAGTTTCATGTTTCTCTAAGTTTTCCTAATTTTCAGTCTGCCCTTTGTGTTCCATTTCCAAGATTCACTTTCATGAGTTAAAATATGTAAATTGCTATAAAATAAAAAATAATCTCCTTTGAGTCACTCACCGCCATGAAATAGCGCTCAATCATGTTGCGACTCTAAAATGTTATCCTGTGAAGTCAATGACGTATTTATAGAAAGGCTACCGCAAAAAACAGCGAGGAAAAGTATGTATAGAGATTATATGTAATTTCTCTTTAGCGTCTCATTTTCTAGGAAAAGCTTATGAAACCTTCTTTTGTTTCAGATACGGTAATGAATGTATTAAGCAAATTTAGTAGATACAATAACATCTGAGTTATTACATTGTTTATATTCGATTTTCTGAAATTTAATTACAATGACTGTCTAAACATCTTTTGAAAGAAGAATTTTTCTGATAAAATGGGCAGAAAAATGGAACTTTCCCAAGAAGAGAAGAATAATATGGTGGAATATATAGGTAGAGGAAACTGCCGAGGTATAACCTTTTTGTCGTAATATACTTCTTTGTTGAAGTATACCTTTGTCGAAGAGTGCTAATTTTGTTGTTTTTAAGGAAGAGCCGCTTCAACACAAAGGATATTGAGAAACGCACAGGAATTATACCAAAATAAAGATATATTTTAAATTTAACAACTTACTATGACAAACAAAGAGTAAACACATTTATATCCTCCTACTAAGCTAACTAAGGATAACCTGGTTGGCACTTGGGCCTATTACAATATCTCTTTAAGACAAAAATAAAAAAATAAGCTACACGTAAACACACCAATTGCCGATTAGTTATTTTATCACACCCCTTTTAGATTAAGGTTAAACATTAAATTAAATTACTCTCTTCTACTAGTAGATATGACAGGGGTTCAGGCACAATTGTTTCTACTTCCTTTAAATCGTGAAACGTAATAAACTAATACTATTGCAATATGAATATAGATATTCTTTCTAACTTACATGACAAAAGGGATCAGAGGTTGCTTACTGTCGCTGGAGGGCTTTTCTCGCGCTTCGGAGGGTTGCCATGGCCAATTGTAGAATTTCGTCGAGATGGGATGGAGGAAGAGAGGGTGGGCGTTCTCAACTTCTTATTGCAACTTTGCCTCCGGTTACGTTAAGAAGACGAAGAGAATTACGGTGCTCCTCGCTCAAAGAGTCCTCTTCTGGATAATTTTGAAGCTTCTTTGTGTCTTATTCTTCAACGCTAGGTGCCCAACTAGTTTTGAAGTATACGAGGGGATTTCTACGGTAATTAACAAATGGAACCTCTTTGGGGCTTGGTTCTTCTCCTCTCACTCTTACGGAGCTTGAGATGTGAGAGTCACTCGAGTGTGAGCGGGTTTTCCTTTCTCCAGTCAGACTTCTTCTAAGTCTGTAAAGGATTCTTCGGTATGGCACCGATACAAAACTTGTCGTTTAGTTAATTCGGCACTGGGGGGAAGGATAGATCTTCTCAATCTCATCCTTTTCCGTCTCTCCTCGAATAATTTTAACTGGCTGAAGAATCGATCTTCGCGAACTGATCCTATATCGTTTGCACCGAATAATCTTGACTGGCGGAAGGATCGATCTTCACGAAGTGATTCTATGTCGTTCTCACCGAATAATCTTGACTGGCTGAAGGATCGATCTTCACGAAATGATCCTATGTCGTTCTCACCGAATATGAATCCCGTCTCTTTCCTTCACGGGCTTATTTATAGGTGGACCACTGACCTATCTAAAGGGGAAGGGGCGAGACCACAGAGGGGAGCGCGAGTGGTGAGGTCGCATCTGGGAGAGCGAGGAGTGAAGAGGTTGGCACTGAGGTGCCCAAGTCGGCTTGTTAATTAAAGAGCCCCCCCCCCAACCGCCACCCTCCTTGGCGTTCCTTTTGCCTGCAAGGCTTTTCGGTGATATAACCACGAGCCTACTGAACTCGTAGGTAATTGGATCTTTTGAGCGTCGTTTAAGGGCTTTGGGTGGTACCTTTAACACAGATGGTCGCTCCAACTACCTATGCGGCGAGGAGATCAAACAGAGTATGCAGTTAGTGTTATTCGCCGGCTACCGTTCCCACGAGTCTTCTCATGGGGCTCGCTTCTCCGGTTTTCTCCACAAGGATGGGGGACTTTAATGTATATGTCCGCCTGTTAATGTAATTTAGAAGAAGGATTCCTTTGCACATTAGATCTTAAAAAAACACTTATTTATAATTATGTCTAATTTAATTTTCCTTCATTATATTTCTTACATTTACTTCATATTAGTTGTTTAAACTTGTTATACATTGTTATTTTATGAAATTTTTTATATATTTATGTTGATATTTCTATGTATTCCTACTAATTAAAAAACTGCATAGGCTCTTTTAAGAGGATAATGGCCAATCCAAACTCATTTCTTTTATTTTCCTCTCATATTCCATTTAGAGTCCATATATTTATTTAACTGACATTTTCGGCACATGATTGTCTTAACTCTATTAAGAACGATACACAAAACCTAACAGTTTTAAGAGAGCTTTGGCCATTTTCATTATCATTATCAGCATCATCATCATCATCATCATCATCACTAACTCTATAATTTGAGAAGGGGATTTTTTTGAGTATTTTAATAATAATTTTATCTTAGTTTGGTTATGACTTGTTTTTTTTTATCAAAGTTATTTCTTACACTGGTCTGGGTCAAAAATGTACATTAGGTTTTCTATAGTGTTTCTTAATAAAATTGACCTCCTAAATTCGAATCTGTCATCCGTTTTTCTCTATCACCTCCAGTTTTAGCGATACAAGGGGTGATAATAATTTTATAGTTTATACATCTCCTATATTACATCAAATTTCAATAGTTTTTGCACTGTTCTATTCGCAGTAAATTTTGTGTACATTTTAAGTAATTATGCAAATAGGTTTATATTTTGCAGGTTAAAAATTGCTTAGCATTATAATAATAAGAATAATAATAATAGTGGTTGAGTTAAAAATAAACAGAAAATGTATGAATAGCTCCGACAGATTTTGCTATGTTTGCGGCAAAGTGACTTTTCCCGAGCAGCAAAGTACAATCCCTCCTGTAATTAAATCTTTGTATCATGCATATTTTGGAGTAAGGCTAAGAGATAAAGATAAAAGTTTTGCACCACATATCTGCTGCAAGGGATGCTACACAAGTTTAAGACGCTGGAGTCAGGGCGAACAGAAGTTCCTCTCTTTTGGTGTTCCCATGGTGTGAAGAGATGGCAAGGATCACACTACGGACTGCTATTTTTGCATGACAAATCTTAAAGGTGAGCATTGTATCAAGTATTTAAGCTTTCTGTATTATACTGGCTCCTGAAAATGTTATTATTATGCAAAGACTTAGCATAAAATTAAAACTAACATAGTTCACTTCAGCATGAACATATCCTTCACTAAACATTTTTTACTATCTGCAACTCCAAATCAATTCCTTTATGTAATATGCAATTATATTTTCCACAGGTATAAATAAGAAGAATAAACATAGTGTGGCATATCCGGATGTTCCTTCGGCCATCAAACCCCTGCCCCATGGCCCAGGAATTCCTATACCTTCTCCCCCTGAACATATAGAGGTACATGAAGAGATTAATATGGAAGTTGACCAAGATTATGACACATCTGAGTCTTATCAGGTTTCCACACATGATATGGTCGCAAGACCATTCACTCAAGTTCAGTTAAATGACCTGACCAGGGATCTGGGGGTTTCAAAGGCGAATACACAACTTCCTGGCTCTCGACTTCGTGAAAGTAATCTTCTCGCTTAAGAAACAACATTTAGGGGGTTACAGAAATAGAGAACAAGAGTTTCGAAGCTATTTTTTACAGCATTCTTCCAGCTCTTTAGTATACTGCGCCAATATTAAAGGACTTGTTGAGGCCCTTGGAATTCCATACAACCCATTAGAATGGAGACTGTTCATAGATTCCTCCAGTAGAAGTTTAAAAGCTGTGTTACTGAATATTGGTAACAAGATAGCTTCCGTTCCTATAGGCCATTCAATCCAACTTACTGAAAGTTATGAAAATATGAAAAAATTGCTGGATCAATAAATTACTCTAGCTATAAGTGGAGGATATGTGGTGACTTAAAGGTAAGATTATTTTACACTTGGCATTTCTAAGCTTTTTGATATTGACATTTTCATTTTTAATTGTTAATACTTGTATACACCTTTTGGTCAACTTACATTTTACAAGAATGCAAATCTGGAAATCATGAGTCATTTTGGAGTTATATTTTTTGTTGAAGTGTGTCCCTATAGGTTAATGCATCCTATTAAGTTAATGGGGAACTTATCCTATTTGATAAGGTATACAAAATAACTCAATAAACTCAAAATAAGATGTACATCTATCCAATTAGTTCCAATACGATGATTTAATGCATCGGCATACAGGATTTTTCAGTACAATTCATATTCTTATTGTTTTAAGAAATATTACTTTGAATTTGTTTTTAGAAATATTACACTGAATTTACATACCATGCTAAATATTTTTTAGGTAGTGTCTCTTACGCTTGGGACGCAAACAGGCTACACGAAGCATCCCTGTTTCCTATGTTTATGGGACAGTCGTGCAGATAGTATGCACTATGAGAAGAAGGTTTGGCCTCCACGAGAAGCATTTAGAATTAGATCAAACAATGTGATAGCTGAACCGTTAGTGCCTCCTCAAAAAATACTCCTTCCTCCAATGCATATAAAGCTTGGCATAATGAAAAATTATGTCAAAACCCTTAATAAAGTAGGCCAAGCTTTTAAATTTATTCTTCAAAAATTTCCACAAATCAGTGACGCTAAGCTCCATGGGGGAATTTTTGATGGACTTCAAATCAGGAACTTGATCAGCAATTTAATGCATCAATGAAGGACATAGAAAAAGATGCCTGGAAAGCGGCGGGGATATCAAAAAATGGTAGGCCGTTTGACTGTTATTCCAGCCGGCTAACGTTCCCACAACTTTCCTTATGTGGCTCGATTCTCTTGCTTTCTCCGCAGAGGGGGGGGAGGGACTTTAACTTATACGTCCGCCTGGCCCTGCGGGAGGCTTTATGTTGTAATTCCTCTACACTCATATTGCATGAATAAAATATTAATTTTTTGATTAACCAGCAATTAGAGCAAATAACACAAGGGTTCGGTTACATGCAATATAAACCCGCCTCCCTCTCTTCTGCTCCCAGAAATATCCCTCTAAGAGGGCAAATTAGCCAACTAACATTCCTCTTTGCAAATTTTGAGCGGTAAAGATGTACAATTTCTAGATTGATCTTCCCGCCAAATTTAACTGACATATTTTAAATATTGTCTCCATAGAGTCATCCCGCAATATAAGCATGATTTTCAGACCACCTCTACAGAGCTCTGGTGCATCTAAGATGGCTAAATTCTCCTCAATATAAGGAACCAAGACTATCGCCCAAGGAAGATACAGCTCTGTAGTCCAACGTTCTTTAGACGAATTTTATTAGTCTAAAGAAGATTAAGGGAAGACATATCCAAATCTTTGAGGTACTCCATGGCTTTGGTAACGTGAAAATAGATTCTTTCTTTGAGTTGGACATGTGCAAAAGAACCAGAATTCACGGTTACCAATTGAAGAAGAGGAGATTTGAGACAAATATAGCTAAAAACTACTTTACGCATTAAGTGGTTAATTTATGGAATCATTTGCCAATTAACACGTCTAGTTAGCATCTATAAATATATTTAAAAATTGCTGGGGCTAGCGTACGAATGGACCCCAGGGCCTTTCTTCTGGCTCTGTTCTCATATTTCTGCACCTGCTCTTGCATTTAACCATCACTACTAATGGTTTTCTCCTCTTCAAAACTATTGATCGTTATTTCCCCCTTTGAAAATCCACTTTTAGTACATCTGCGATACTGGCATGTGATAATTCCGTTATCATTGGGATTCTGATGAATTACAGCCAAATAATATTATCAATAACGAGTTAAGGGGAGATGGGATCCTCCTAATACTCAGTCTTTTTCTATTTTATTGCAGTCTGGAAGCATCAATGATGATGCATCATGAAAGTGTAAGTAGGAGAGTATGTCATTGTAGATTCTGAAAATTCCTTGAACTGAATCGGTTTTTATCAAGTCACCTTATAAATACTCTGTAGAGAGAAATACTGTATTGTTTTGTTCTCTACAAAAGGAAATGTTAAGCAGTCTGTAGATAATTACTATAGTTACCTTGATACATGCCTGTTCCAGGGACTGACTGGTGTCGAGTATTTGTGTTAATCTATCAGTTATGACATTTGAGAGTAATTTATATGCTGCTGTTAAGAGCCTGATTTGCCAGTAGTTCATTACATCTTGACTGTTCCCTTTTTATAAATAAGTATGAAGGAAGCATTGACTATGCCATCGGGTTTCTACTTTCCATTGAACATCTCGTTCACACAGTAACGAGAAGTTCATTAAAACGTTCACTCCCAGCCATTGTAAGTTCGATTATAATCCCATCCTACGCAGGCGCTTTACCATTTGTTCATGCGATCCATGGGATTGATACAAGAAATATCTCCTCTCTTAGGGATCTGTTGACCTAGCCAAGGAGCGTTATTCCCTTCCTAGGCACTGCCCATAACGCAGAAGAGACGTGACGGGGCCAGGAGGTAAGTAAACTTGATATTCAAAAGCATCCCTAAGCAATTTTCACTAACCCTGATCTAGTGATCCAGTTTGCGATGTAAATTCTTCTCTTTATCAATTTTAATCTTCTTATTTTATGAAATATCATCTTCAGAGCTTTAATGGGTTGCTTGTGAAGAACTAGCTCAGCTTTGCTACCACCAACCTGTTATTGCTTTGTTCTAATTGCTGTCTTGCCATTATCAAGTGCTATTTTATTTATTTGATTGATCATATTTTCGATAGTATTTTTCATCTTGAATTTTACTATAACAATGACAAAGAACGAGATGGAAAAGCAATTAGGTTAACCGAAATTTGGATTCGGTGTTTTTCATTCAATTTAGAACGAGGAAAAAATCAAAGAATTTATAAAAGGAAGCGACCGGTAAAAAGAGTCTGCAAAATAAAGATATTTTGAAAGCGAATCTTTGAAATTGAAAAACTTACCAACAAAATTTTCCTAGACGAAAAAGAAACGTAATAATGTCCACTTCTCAACTTTGATGTGTGAGTGTGTGTATGTGTAAATAATAGTTTCATACAACTAGAAAACGAAATCCAGCGTGGGTCTCTCCTGCAAAAATATTGGGAGTAGTTTATAAACAGCAGAGTAAATTTATGGGAAAACAAAATTAAATATGCACACAGCCAGATTACTCTTAAGAAGAGAGTACTGTAAGAAATTGCTATCGAGAAGGTGCGCAGTTCTTCGACAAGCTTTTCGAATCGCTCCAGCAAAGAAGATGTCCAGTGGGTGAGTTTGCGCAAAACGAACTATTACTCCATTGTAACTATTTTTGGTGGTTTTAAAACAATGAAAAATCCCTCGCCTATTTTGCTGTTTCTTGTAAACTCAACAATTTGCCTTTTCATCCTTTTTTTGCCTCCTTTGAGCCTTGAGCGGAAATAGCAAAAGTAATTTTCAAATAAAATTGCACAAAGAAATATTGAGTTCCTCAAAGTCAAAAAGTGGAAAGTTTCGCACAGTTGCCAGAAATTGAGGAAACTCACAGAAAGATAAAGGATAAAACGGAAGAAAAGGAAAGAAACTCAAAGAACCCAACGCAGTGTGAACTGTATTTCCCTCTTCTTTTCGTGCTTTATTTCACTAGAAATATATTCTACTGATTTGATTTGAATCTTCATGGAAATTTTGCACCTCTTTATCTTAAATCGCGTTTAGGAACGAGACAAAGATATAAGAAAATATCCAGAAAATTAGTGTGAAATAAGGAAATTTCAGCGAGATCTTGATTAACCTATTTGTTTTCGGTCGTTCGATCATTATAATTTTTTAAGCCAATAACTTTGCTGATAAACTGGGGGGCTTAACAGGAAGGGATACATAGCCCCTAAATAAACAAACCGGAGAGTAGTTCGGGCGTGGGGGGTGGAAAAGAACCCAAGCCTCTATCCTGGCTTAAGCCCTCAATATATCCCCCTTAAATGTTAAAAATGATTTTCCAATTTTTAAAAAAGTAAAGAAGAACAACAAATCAAAACTAATCCGGGAATGCTCTTCTGAAATCCGATTGCCACTGCCATTTCAGTTAAAGCCGTGCCTTCAAAATTTTTTGGTCGGAAAAAACGGCTTGTTTTTCATCAAATCGGATTAGCTCTTCGTCGACGAACTTGCTTTTTCAGTACATCTCGAGATTGTCTTTATTTGGATTTCGCAAAGTAAGATTTTTCGTGTCATTGGATTAGGAAGAGGAAATCATTTCGAGGATTTTGGGGATTTGGAAATATTTTAAAAAATTGAAAAGACCAAATATTTTATAAAGTTTCTGATACTCAGTTGTTTCCTTTTATTTCTTTTAATGACACTTATTGCTTCCTTTAATTTTTAATACGCATATAAATTGTTGAAAAAACAAATTATTTGCTTAAAGTTAAGAAGTGAAAACTAATGTGTGAATTTTTGTTAATTTTTTTTTAGGGGACTAGTAATGAATGTGGCGAGGTTAGGGAAATATGAAATTTGGTCTCTTTCAACCAGCCGACTTTAAAGTGGTTGCGTATAAGCTATTGATTAACCTTTTTCAGACTCCTTCTTTTCTTATGATCCAAAGCCTTTCTTCTGATGGGAGGGATGAAGTAGCTGGTAGGTTCTTGAGCCTAGACAGCTTTGAGGGAAGAGGGGTAGAAAATAGGGAATGCTGAGAGGGGGCGAGGAGGAGGCGCACCAACGAATTCCCTAGGCCTCGTCATTGAGACAGATGTAACTCAGTGACGGGGTTTCTCTAGTTTAGCAGGGAGGACCAAGAGAAACAGGTTTAAAGGGGTACCTCCCCTGTGGTGAAGAAGATGAGGAAAGTTGGTGCAGAAAGAAGAAACTAGATCTTAATGGAAGAAGCAAGAGAGGCTAAGTTGGGGCCGGGCGGGGTGCTGAGGGACTCAGCACCGCGGCCAGGAAAACACATCGCCCTGCTCCTTACGGTGTGAAAGTGGGGGAGGACCATCCTACTGGTGCCATGAATGCGAGTTGTTCTAAGATTCATCTTTCAGGCTCGCCTGAGGCTGATGAAATGTTAAGATCAAGTATATTTGCATTTAAGTGGAAGGAAGGGTAGGAGACAGGTTGTGTGTGTGTGTGTGTGTGTGTGTGAGAGAGAGAGAGAGTACACCTCTATCTGCTGAAATCAGAAATATGATGGAATATAGTGGGGGATGTTGAAGTCACTGAGGATAAGCAAGGTAGAGGAGGTAGACCAGGCCTAGTTTAGAAATTCAGCCAAATCGCGAAAGAATCTACTTGACGGGAAACCAGGTGGTGGTAGGTAAATTACCGCAATTCGGAGAGAAATCTTCGGAGAGGAAAATAGGCAAGAAGGGTTAGGCGATTGATCGAAATGCGAAGAAAGCCATAAATTTCTTGGAAATTTAAGAATAATGTAAGAGGAACTGAGATTAGCATTGTTTATAGATGGAGAGGGAGGGGCAGTTTAGAATGCTAGAGCTTCAATTACCTAAAGCGTTAGGAAATGTTTATGGTGAAAGTGTTAAAGTTAATGGTTGAGGTGAAAAAGAGCGGTTCGCGAGGAGTGAAAGATTTGAAATCGAGTTAAACGACGTTTCGATCCAGTAAAATTAGAACGACTCAATAAAAGATGGCTAAAATTAATTATAACGGCTTAATAAATGATGATTAACATAATTAAAATAGCTTAATAAAAGGAGACTTAAATGAAGTTAACCGCCTTAATAAAGATGGCTAAAAATAATGATAACGGTTTAATAAAACATGGCTAAAGTAATTCGAACGTGTTAACAAAATAAGCTATATAATTAGAACGTGTTAATAAAAGATAGCTAAAATAATTAGAACGGCTTAATAAAAGATGGCTAAAATATTTAGAAGAGTTACCCGCCCTTCCCTTTTCTAGGCACCACAAAGACGGCAATGAATAAGTCGCTTTTCAAAATATTGAATGCAATTGCCATATTTGAAACAAACGACAATAATGTGAGTGTACAAGCTTTTAATGCTTAGTTTAACCACTTAATGCTGCTTGGCGATTAGAGTTGCCACTATTGTATTTTCGTTATGTGTCGGACAAATTTATTTACTTTCCATGAAATTTTATTTCATGTTGTCTTTCAAGCCTACATTATGTAAAACACTACGTTTGGCAGTGTTGTGCTCACAAAAATTAGATGCATATTGTATTTATTTAGCCGCGTTATACACGAGCCTAAACATGGCTTCGACACCTCTCTCTAAAACGTAAGTACTCTATTTATATTTTTGTTTAAGTTTCATTAAAATGTGAAAATTAAATCCATGAATGATAATATTTTATATGTATAAGAAAAATAATTCCGTAACATCATTTATTATTTTACTTTTTCTGGCAACCAAAGTTGCCAGTCTGCATAAACGATATACAAATATTCGCTGCGAGCGCGAACAAGACAAATCAGTCTTCTTAATATTGTTGTTTAATATTTAAGAAGTAATACTTATCTATATATATTATTTTTTTTCTCTCTCTCTCTTTATCTATATATATATATATATATATATATATATATATATATATATATATATATATATATATATATATATATATATATATATAAATATAGTCATGTAGTATGTATCTTTATATCTGTAGGCTGAAAATCAATGAGATTTTTTGGTGTTAGGGGTAACTTTTCTGGTCCCTGAAGAGAAGACTTTAGTAGATTCAGATATTTACTCCGATAAAAGTGACGATGAAACAGAAGAGAAAATAAAAAATATGGAACTCAGAAAATTTTAGATTCATTAGCCGTAAATCGAGACAACGTGTTGTCATTCATTGCTATTTTAATACTCTCTAGGTCTAATCAACTCCCTTCTGGACGGTTGTATTGGAATACAGATCCTGATGTGTAAGACATTTTAGTCAGTGAAAACAAGCGACGAGACACATTTGGAAGTATAATGCGCCTTCTTCATTTTGCTGATAATCAATCAGCATATAAATGATGATCGCTTTTATGAAGTTATGCCTATTTTTGAAAATTTAAGTAAATCATCCAAAATTGCTGATCTGCTTAAAGATGTTTGTGTTGATGAAGCAATTGTGCCATATTATGGGCATCGCAGCACGAAACAGTTTATTGGGGTAAAGCCAATACGGCTTGAATATAGACAGTAGGTTCTATCTGGTTCGGATGAATACATGTTCCATGTCGAACCTTATTGTGTTGCTCAACAAAACTTCTTGTAACTGGGTTAATTCAAGGTGAATATGTTGTGTTGGTTTTATTTAAAAGCGCAAAGATAAAGATTGGACAGTATTTATACGAGGGGCGGTCAATAAGTTTGGCGAATTGGTAGGGTAAAACAGAGGAAGAGGGATGGCTGTTTGTGGGGGTGTTAAGACAAGTTATGACAAGTCAGTACCTGCTGCCGCACGCTCCTGACTCGTCTATTTAAGAAGCAGTAGCTGATCGCAGATCGTCAGTCACAAATTTTTCAACAATGGAGAAGGTTGAGCACCGCGCAGTGATCAAATTTTTGACCAAGGAAGGCAAGAATGCAAAATAGATCCATGAACGCATGGTTGGAGTGTACAACGACACCGCCCCTTCCTATGCAACCATTAATCGCTGCAATAGGGAGTTCTGCCATGGTCGTAAGCCCCTTAAAGATGACCTCTGTCCAGTGCGCCCGTCAGATGTTACCAACGAGGACAATGTGACCCGTGTGGAGAGGATGATCCTCCAAAATCGACGGGTGAAGGTCAAAAAAATCGAGCAAGAACTTGGAATATCACATGGAAGTGTCATCAACATCATCCACGACAATTTGCCATGAGGGGTCCCTAGAAACCCCACACCCAATGATCGACTTCAACGTCGTCAAAGCAAAGTTCACAAGGCCAGAGTTGCAAAAGCTGCCCTGCGCGAGTGCAGATTCAGATTCAAGGAGCTCAACCATCCCCCCTACAGTCCAGATCTGGCCCCTAACGACAACTTTTTATTCCACCAGCTCAAGGCTGAACTGCGTGGACACCGGTTTGGGGACGATGAAGATGTCCAGCTCGCCATCCAGGAGTGGATTGAACAGCAGTCGGGAGATTTCTGGTTGTCGGGAATTCGAAGCCTCAGGGATGAGTGGCGCAAGGGTACTGAAGTCGAGGGTAGTTATATTGAAAAATAATAAAACACTTTTCCTCATATCTCGTTTCCTTATATCCGAATTGCAAAACTTATTGACCACCCTCGTATGCTCTTTCCTAAAATATTGAAGAGGTTCCTTTCCTCTGTTTCTGTAAAAGGAAATGTATGTGTTTGAACTAAGCATGTTTTTCTGTTTAAGCCTTGAACTTAAACTTTCCGCAACCTTTTATGATTAATTCAAATCCTTTACAAGATCATTCAACTCGGCCACGTTAAACCTTTGATGATCACTTGCACGTACAACTCCGCTGGGGTCGAAATCGGTGTCTGACTCCTCAAAGTGCATAACAATATTATCAGAAACATCTTAAACTAATTTATGTGATAGCAGACTCCTAAACTTTAGAATGGGAATTTCCTTTGAATGTAGCACAGGTCGTATTGCTATGTCGAAATTTGGGTACTCGATACAATGTTTACTTTACTTAATGAAGCCCGAAGTCTTGAAAAAGCAGAAGTAGCAATATGTCTCATGGTTAGTAGGCTCTCGCCACACCTAAAAATGGAAAAAAATTGTGAAGCTTTAACAAAAGCGGATTTTATCAAAAGTTGTTTATGTACCTAAGTTACAATTACATTTAGGTAGTTTACAGTAGACATATGACTAAGTTACGTAGTTTTATGAAATCATAAACCTACTCCGAACCCTTCGTCAAATGTCGCAGTCTTTCAATGCATACAGTACAGGATTTATGTGGAACCCATGATTTATTTGGATCTCCCAGTTTAATGCCAAAATAAGCAAATTAAGCTCTTTTCACAAAGTCCGTTGTATTTCCTCGTTGATGTGGAAGTGGAAAATTTCCACATATGTAGTAAAATGGATCAGGAGAGTTTTTGCATATGAACTTTCTAGTGCTTGAGGACATATTACCATATTGTTTTGTCAATTTGTAAAGGTATATTAATTCATTATTTCCAAAGTCTGAAATATAAAAACAAACACTAGTTTAAATAGGTCCTAATAGATAATTATAATTATAATGTGCAACTGAAAAAAGACTTAGCAAATATTGAGAAAATATCCTTTTTATGAATATGATGAAAGAGGAAGTGTGTTGAACAAAATTTAATTACGTATAATTAACTGTCGAATCTAAGTCAATAAACAAAAAGTTGAAATTTGTTCCCCAGTAATTAATTATTCATTTTAATATTCTTAATATATCTCTTCTTTTCTAGACTGGTTATAAGTTCCTTCCTCACATTTTCATTAACTCGACTTCACCACCTCATTTAAATCTCCTTTTAATACTTTCCTGAGGTCTCTTCCATCTTGTCTTTATATAATCTTTTTAAGCAAATCATATTTTTAACCATATTATACTTAGTCATTTCGTTCACACTAAGATCTTTTTCCTTGAAATTTAAACAATAACGACTTCAGTTATAATTTTCGAATTCAGCATCAAAAATTTAGGAGACATCAGCTACGTCCCTTTCGGCAACAGGGAAAAATATTTCAAATAAGAGCCAATATTACACAAATTTGAAGTTTTAATTGGAGAATCGAAACTGTTGCTTAACAATAATATGTTAAAAACTTCTGATTTAGAACTTTGATCTGTGTATATTCGAGTAATTAGGGATTTAAATCTTTAATTTTAGGGGATAGAATATAATTGAGTAAGAATAATTATGGTATCAGAAAGAAGAAGCACTTTTTTTTCATCTATTTGGAAATCATTTTAAAAATTCAATATAAGAATGTGAGTACGATACGAATTTCGATAGACTTAATTTCTTAAAAAAGTCAGATGTTTCAAAAGATTTGATATATTTCTTCCCTAAGCTTTGTTAGCCATGGCTGTTGCTTCAAGGTTCCGATTTTTGTTTTTGTACTTGGCATACATAAAACGGCTGTGTACACTTCAACCGAATGTTGTGCAATGAAGTTTTTTGTTATTATAGGTTTTGAATGGCATAACAATTTGTAATTTCAGCGAATGTGCCCGCCCCCAATCACCTCTAGAGGCTGCTAGATGAGATTGTAAAACGGAAACAATTGTGATGGCGAGACCTTTCACGTAAAACCGAAGCACTAATTCATATCAAATCGCATCCATTGTAATTTCCTCCAATTTATCCTCGTCGTTTTCCTAAGGAAATCTGAGAGCTTCTTGGGAATCAAATCAGTATGTAGACAGTTTTGGGCTCGAAATAAACCCCCCCCTCACACACTTTATCTTCCTCTACCTTCAGAATATATTATTATGACTCTGATTAACTCAATAACACGGCTTAACAGAAGGAAAATTAACGTCGTCTGTAGAAGTGTGTGGCAATTATGGAACAAGATACATCGAAAAGAAAGAATAGTTAAAAAAAATTCATGATATTAGATGTGAAAATTACAAATTACTTTAGATATAATTTATATTAATACATCAAATTTTAATCAAATTGCCACACACCTTTCTGATTATATCAAGAAGAAATAAAGGAAAAATACGAGACAAATGTAGGATTTTCTCATTCATGTAAAAGTGCCCCGACAAAACGGATTATGAATCATCGAAAAACGCTGTTCTCCTTAGAATAAGAGGGAATAAGTCTCAATTTTCTCTTTTTCTCTTCTCTTATAAAATTTCTGGGATTATGAAAGTTTCCGCAAACTGGACATCGGAAATGATAAACAACACCCGAAGGCAAAGAGGGGTGAAAAACGTGGTCGGGAAATTTATTTAGGAAGGACGATCTTGTGAGGGAAGAAATGATTTATATAATGAAAAAGAAATGCCTGAGGTTAAATAAAGATTTATCGGTAGAAGGAAGACTTTAGGGAGAGGAATTTAGGTAATATTAACAGTATGAGAATCTGATATTTTATATCGACCTCATGAAAATTCTAGGATATAAAAATAAATTAGCTCGAAACTATTGCAATGTATTATTTTCTTTATTACAATTCTAACAAAAGGGTTTGCTAAAAACAATAAAAATAACTTACATAGGGGAAAATTAAATACTTCGGAATTGGGATAATTAAATTGGCTTTAATAATCCTTAATTTTGCTGTTATCTGAAATTAATGTTGTCTAATTCTATTGAATTTGTAATGTTTATATTTATTCGCACTTTATTGTACTCATTCTTTGTCACTTTATCGATGTAAGGATGCTTGAATTCGTACTTTTTGTAGTACTTTTTCAAAGAAACTTGTTAGGAAAGTACTCTCTTAACAGTATTTTCGGCTATGTAAGACTCATTTGGACCAGAAAATTTAAAGGCAATTAATTTTGTTTTAAAAAATTCACATCATCCAATTCACTCCTCTTTTAATCTACACATTCGCAAAATGCAGTGTTAAACCTGTTAAAAACTCATATTCTAAATATTTAAGACGAGTTTCACATAACGTAATTAATTCATAAAATTTGTAGATGCTTAAAAGCATTAACAATAAAAATATATAATTTATACACTCTTGGCTCATTGTATAACAATAGAACAAATTGCAACATCAGCAAATCTTGAAATTGCTTTAACAGCATAGCATGGGCGAGATGGGCCATTATTTGGCTATCGGACCAAAACAGTGGCCACAAGGTTCACCTTGGTAATTGAGGCAAATCACACTTTGATTTAATTAATCCCTTAGACGTTGTCGTACAGATTTGGCAAGTATTTCTTTGTCAGCGGATTGACTCGGCCAAGAAAGTCGCTTGATGCCCTTTTGTGCCCCATTCTCTCGTTATCCTTGCAGTATGACAGGAAACACCATCTTCCATCGGTAAACGATTACCTTTTGATAACTTTTGTAGAAATCCATCTTTAAGAAAGAAAAGCTATTTTTCGGATTTTATATCACCACCACACTCAACCGACTGTGACCTTCCAAATCGCTCTCCCCAACATAAAAAACAACATAAATATTTTAATTCAGTATCGAGATTTCAAACCAGAAGAAAGACGCTGTTTTATCTTTTTGTATTAAATATCAAATTGTTTTCATCTCATTAAAGTGGATAAATCAAAACTTATCTTTAGTTCGGATTGAACAATCAAAATTAAATTTCTTGAAGCAGAAACACTCATCCGAGAAATCCCTAATTTTAACCATTCCGAATTATCTCCGCCATTTTTCATTCGTCCAAAACGTTTTTGTTCAACAGAAAACCCGTAAATTAGATTTCTGCGAATTACATGATTAATATTGATCATCTCCTTGCATGACTGATTTTGCGAATAATTTTATCTTTAATATTTAATTTGTCTTCATCGGATAACCCATTTGCTTAAACTTCTTTTTTCTCAATTAAGAAATAGCGGTTGGGATATAAAGGCAAGCCCAAAAGCCTTTTCTATTTTAATTCTTGGGTTGATCATGGAAGCCATTCACTCGCGAAAACTATCTCCTAAGTAAAGAATTCTATATTATATAAAAAAAGAAAATCAATGAACCATCTTCCTTCTCAAAACCATGTTTTACCGGCGTTGGAGATTGAGGAAACCTCGATTCGTCAGAAAAGTTTTATTCTGTTCCAAATTTCCAAAGACCAGTCGTTCATTTCTTCTCTTAATATTGGTCATAGTTAAAAGAGGCTTCCTCCTGGCTGCAGTTCCCTAATATCCATGAGATTTTATCAATTTATGGCTGCTCTTGGGCCGCTTGTGAAGCTTTCTTCCACTTCAAATGATTTAACTGAAGCATATCAGTAAGGGATCTTCAAAGAGTACAATCATATCTTTCGAACCACCAGGTCATGCGTACTCTCTTCTTCCAATTGAACTATAATTCTGTTAACTTGAGAAAGAATATTCCAAAATTCATAGCAATTTCCTCGGAATTTTCATCTGACCTTTATGAATAATTATAATATTAACCTATGAAAAAATGGCAACAAATACTTTTTATAATAATGAAAAATATAGTTACATAGTTACAGGGAGCTAGCAAGGACTACCTATTTCATTAAAGGCCAGTTCCATTCTATACTGATATACTAGCAAACCTCTTTTCGTCATTGGCGTTATGATGATTACTTATGTGATTTTTAATCCGCAACAGGGCTCCATATTTAAACAATATTATTATTCGTAAAATAAGTGTCAATTTTGTTTTTTTAAACTATTCATACTACTAACATTCACTACCTCCGCAGGGAGTGTGTTGCATTTATCGATGGTTTTAGAGTTGAAGTATTTAGCTATGTTCGTTTGGAACCTGCGTCCTTTCAGTTTAAACCCGTTGTTACGTGTGATACCATCCATGGTCGTACTTGAAATCTTTTTCATATTTATTTAGAATTTTGAATACTTCGATAAGCTCGCCTCGAAATCGCCTAGTTTTGAGAGTTGGGAGTTTTAATATATTTAATCATGCGATATAGGACTGATTTCTAATCGAGGGAATTAGTTTAGTTGATTTCTTTCCATTTTATTGATGTTTACATGTGTATAAGGTGACCACAATTGAATCGCTTATTCCAGGTTTGGTCTTTCTAAACTTTTATTAAGAGGTATGATTATATCTTGATGTTTATACTGTAAACCTTTGGCAAAAAATGCAAGCATTCGGTACGTCTTCTTGTACGCTTCATCACACAGTTAGTTAAGCTTAAAATTCTTTGAAACCCGCACTCCTAAATATTTGTCTTCCTCCACCAAGATAAGATTTTTAACACACATTTCATAGTTAAAACTTGGGTTACTTTGACTTGCGTGCAAAACTCTCCACTAGTCTAAATTGAATTTCATGTTCCATTTATTAGAACTTTCTAATGTTTTATCTAGATCCTGCTGAATTAATTTTCTATCGTTTTCTTTTATGATTTTACACCAAATTTTGTGTCGTCCACAATTTGGATTATGTATCAAGTAGGCCAGTGTCCATATTTACCAAGTAGGCCAGCCCCATATCGTGTACAGAAATAAGGAACAAAAGTGGTTACAACACAGACCATTGTGGCCTGCCACTAGTTACTTCTTTCCACTCCGAAAATTTACCGTTTACTAGCACTCACTGCTTACGATTACTAAGCTACGACTCTATCCATTGTAGGAGGTTCCCCTAATATTATCATAGAACTGTTAGTGTCTATTTATTTCTTTCGTGTCTCTATAGATTCTGCGATTCGTTTACAGTAAATGATAATTAGTTATAAATCTCCCCTTATTTCTTACGAATCCTAAATGGCTCCTACAAGTTGTGTAAACTCATCATTTTGTGGGACCTGCTTAAAAGGAATTAAGCACAACTGGACATCCATTTTGCTTATGAAAATATTATCAATAATTTTGACGTGGATTTATTAATTTGTAGTTCTATTTAATGGAAAGTTTGCTCCTGTATTGCAAGAAGAATTGTAAAATATATTGAAGCTTCATTAAAGGAAGTAAGCCTGTAATTCCAACTCTTATAGAACTGTATTTTTAATATAAAATAAAACTTAACGAGCATAAACTTTCTCCATAAATTTAGGGAATATACTTTTATTTATACGTTTTGGGGGGGATTAAATCGTCGGGGTTTGTTAGATTTATCACTAAAAAGACCACACGGAAAAATGAGCTTCTGAACCTCCTTCCCAATTAATTAGCTAGAGCCTAGCTAAGTGGAAACAGTGTTTCAGATTACATCGAACTTTAGCCATATCGGGTGTCATTAATCAAGAGATGGAGTCCCGATTCAGGTCGCCTTATGGCGGATGCCATGCGCTGTAGAGCCAAGTGGCTCAGATTCCTCTTGAAAGTGTGGGTCTTCGCTGAGAATGAAACGAAACTTAAAAGAGTTCAAATCGGTGGCAGAACCCCAATCAATTTACTATTATAATTTAACAAGCCGCTGTTCCCTTCCTTAACAGGAAGAGCTTGGTTACACAGGCACCCATGCGGGGGGGTGGCCTACGGCATTATTTGCTAATCTTAACCGCTTTTTTCCATCCCCTTTATAGACTCTTTATTTTAACAACCTGAACACCCTTTTCTTTATTTTCATTTTCATTTTCATTTTCATTTTCATTTTCATTTTCATTTTCATTTTCATTTTCATTTTCATTTTCATTTTCATTTTCATTTTCATTTTCATTTTCATTTTCATTTTCATTTTCATTTTCATTTTCATTTTCATTTTCATTTTCATTTTCATCTTCTTCTTCTTCATCTTCAGCTTCATCTTCATCTTCTTTATCTTCTTCTTCTTCCTTTTCTTCTTCTTCTTCTTCTTTTTTTTGTTCTTCTTCTTCTTTTTAACTATTTCATTCCTTTGAATTTCCAAAACACCCTAAGTCATTTATCAACTAAGCAAAAAAAAACCATTTATAAATTTTCAAAAAATCCCCATCTTAAATTATATAGTTATGGACAAAGCGACAGGATTGCACACCGCCGGAAGTATACAAATTTTGAAGAAGAATAAAAAGACTGAAGTCAAAATTTGCATTGCAAAGTTTGGTTTAGACATTCTGTAATGCACATCCCTACCATATTATCAGATCAGTCCAAAAGTAAGGAATTTTTTTTAATCATAGTTCTCATAGTTGTACGACTTGGTCTAAGTGCAGATATTTAGCATTTCTGTAGCAGTGTTAAGAAGAGAAAGCTTAATTCCAACTCTACCATCGCGAAGATGGTGAATAACCCATTACTAATATAGAGTGTTTTGAAGAACTCATAAGACACGTCAAGCTTTGCAAGTTCACAAAGGGAACTGTGCTACCGTTGCTGTAGAAAATGTGATTGAAGATTATGGCAATAATGTTTCGAACGAGTAAAGGTGCCAACGATTGTTCAAATTGATTCGAGGGGGCCACCCCAGCTGGAAACATTCAACTTCCTATGGACGTCCTGTTTCACTTGATGAAGAACAAATGAAATCAGTTGTTGAGAGAAATGGCAAAGCAACTGTTGACAAAATAATTTAATTCCTGAAAACTTGTCATTGTGCCTAAACTTGGCAAAGGATTCTATATCACCTGACAGACCATGATCAAAGAGAATGGTTAAACAATTGAATTGCTTATTCTTATCGACATGTTAGCCACAGTGTTTGTACTGCATTGTTAGTGATAATCATAAGTGGCTGCATTACAAAAATGTTAAGCAGCGTTTGAACTGGATTCCACCTGGACAGTAGCAAGACGTCAACCAAAGCAAGGCATTCATCCTAATTAGGCTTTGTTGAATGCTTGTGTGATATGATGGGGGGGAGGGATTTATTTCAAAATCCTGCTCCTGAATCTATCAATCACAGTTCAAGTGTATCATAAATAACTCGACCGATTGAATGCAAAACTTAAGAAGAGGTGTCCTTTGACCTATCGAATGTGTGTTGTTTTTCATCATGAAAATGCGGCCCCATGCTGCAGGAATCATTTGCTTTTAAGATAGAACAGCTCGGTTAGGACACGCTTGCATATCCTCCGTATTCTCCCTGATCTTGCACCTTCCTTTTACCACTTATCCCGAAGTTTGTTGTTTTTCATGGGAGAAAATCCTTCTGATTCATTTAATTAAACCTCAGCCACCTCTTAAGCTCCAAACCTCTGATTTCTATGGAGCAACAGGAAGCTATGGGGCCATTGGTAGAAAGTTAGGGATTAAAAGAGAGCGTCTAGACTTGATTGAATTGGAAATTTAATTATATTTTCCAACCTTTTAAATCTTACATAAACAAACTTCATTATTTTTGGACTGACCTGGAATGACCACAAAACAATTTCTCGCTGCTCTCTCACTTTCTAATTTTGATAAAAATAATCCCTTCCCGTCTTCACATCCCAACACAGCCACTCTCCTCTGATGCACTTTTAGGGTCCTCTATGGGACCACTCCTATCCACATACACCCATCGATGATTAGTGTTAAAAACTCACAATACGACCTGGTCTCCTACCTCTCAACGGATGCCCCTAGTACCCTCGGGGTCAACTGCGATTGTCATCCTGATCTTAATGTTCCTTTCGCGAGATCGCATGCATGATGCGAGGGATGACCGACGTTGCCTCCACATTGACCAAGGTTTGACTTTCTTTATTAATCAATCGCTTAAAATATTAACTATTTTCGACTTGGTGATTGCGAGGACACCAGGCGGACTTATCCTCTACTATTTCTATAAGATTGAAGATTGTATCGGTATTATTTTATGTTCAGTCCTTCATTTTGGTATTATTTCATGTTCAGTCCTTCTTGTTAGTTGTATTATTTCATGTTGAGTCCTTTGTGTTGGTATTATTTCATCTTCAGTACTTGGTATTAGTATTATTTCATGTTGACTCCTTCGTGTTGGTATTATTTCATGTTGAGTCCTTCATACTGGTATTATTTCATGTTTCAGTCCTTGGTGTTGGTATTATTTTATGTTGACTCCTTCGTGTTGGTATTATTTCATGTTGAGTACTTCTTGCTGATATTATTTCATGTTGAGTCCTTGTTGGTATTATTTCATCTTCAGTACTTGGTATTGTTATTGTTTCATGTTACGTCCTTTTGTTGGTATTATTTTATGTTGAGTCCTTCTCGTTGGTATTAGCTCATTTTGAGTCCTTCGTGTTTGTATTATTTTATGTTGAGTCCTTTTGTTGGTATTATTTTATGTTGAGTCCTTCTTGTTGGTATTAGTTCATGTTAAGTCCCTCTTGTTGGTGGTATTATTTCATGTTGACTCCTTCTTGTTGGTATTATTTCATCTTCAGTACTTGGTATTGTTATTGTTTCATGTTGAGTCCTTTTGTTGGTATTATTTTATGTTGAGTCCTTCTTGTTGGTATTATTTCATGTTGAGTCCTTCGTGTTGGTATTATTTCATGTTGAGTCCTTTTGTTGGTATTATGTTATGTTGAGTCCTTCTTGTTGGTATTATTTTATGTTGAGTCCTTCGTGTCGGTATTATTTCATGTTGAGTCCTTTTGTTGGTATTATTTTATGTTCAGTCCTTATTGTTGGTATTATTTCATATTCAGTCCTTCTTGTTGGTATTATTTCATGTTGAGTCCTTCCTCAGACACTTAGAAGAGATGGTAAATAGAGAACTGCCATGTATGCTGCTAAATGAAGACAAGTGAATTCAATAAACTCAGCCAATGGTATCTTTAAATTTCAGAATAGTTTCATTAATAGTCATCGCAAACTTATTTATCGGTTATTTTATTCTTATCAATTTAATCTCTTGCTTCTTATCTCCAGTGCGATGTAGTGTATTATTTTTTTCTTTTATTTTGATCTATTAACGGCTTATATTGTTGGAAATGACAAACAAATGCAAGTTAGGTTAGGTAAAAAATTCTATGCTGCTCTCATGTAAAAGGAAAAGAAATATCTAGAATTATAAAAAAATGAGACCAAAATGTCTATTTGTTTATATGGGAAGCAATTAATTAAAGTCAAATTCCCATTTCCGAATTTGTGATATTTAAAACTACTCAATTATCTGAACCCAATTTAATTTTACTAAGAATTCTATGTTTAGTTGAGGTATGCACAGTTGATTTTATTTTCTCATTTATAAATATTTATTTAATTAAATTAAAGAGTCGTCATTAAAATATATATTCTTATAAATGACATGTTGCTATTTATTTACAGATGTCCCCCACCAGTAGTATTTAGTCTTCTACCATGTTTATAACCCCTCATGACCATCTCATGCACAACCTCTTTGCATCTCTCCCCACACTATAATTATCTCTTTCTCATTTGTTTTTTTTACTATATCTACCTTTCTAACACCTAACATCCCTCTCAAATTATCAATTAACACTCTTTCTGCTTACGTACCATAGTCTCATTTCTACACTACTAGCTTTGGAATCATCTTACTCACAATAAACACAAACGTTTAGCGTTTACCAAATCTCTAATCACCACTGAGGGGAGAAATGCGCTTATTTCTTGTATGGAAAAAACATACTAATTATCCAGTATTAAATTGATCTAATATTCACAGAGGTTCATTGAATATAAGTGAATTTAGAATCCTGCAGCTTCGAACGGCAGATTGGATCTAGAGAGGCAAGTCCTGTGAAAGAAGCGATTTAATTCCCATTCATCGGAGAAAATTGAGAAGGGATCTCATCAGAGCTTTCAATGCTCAAGGCGTTTTGACAAAGACATGAGTCCATTTCATGCAGATCACCTCCTAGAATTCAAAGGAACCCAAATGCCGATGTCATTATTCGAAACATGTATTATATAATGCACTTATTTGCCCCTGGAATCGTTAAGGATAAAACTTTGGAAGCAAGTCACAGATATTAGATTGTTTCTGATGAAATATTCTTCATATATTACCAAATATTTAATCAAATTATTTTTCTTTTACATCAATAAAATTTTGCCAACGGTCAGAAATTGATGATTCCCCATTTCTAAAAATTCTTTAGGTCTATTGGACATAAATTCAGTAAATCACGAATTGTGGCTTCCTTATTATTAAACATTTTAATGCGATGTGAAAATCAATAAGAAAAAAAGATTTATTCTAAGTATGGGACAAGATTCAAGATTTCTTGCCTCATCTTTCAACTATACAAATAAGAATTCAATTATAGATTTCTTCTCTTTTTTCATTTTATTATTATTATTATTATTCGATTTGGATTGGTTTGGTGTAAAATCAGCGCAGGTGACATAGTGTTCATTGTACAGCAGAAAGATGAGGCGAGAATACTTCAAACCTTACATAGAATAAAAATTCATTCCCATATTGATTTTTCTCTCTCGATTTATCAGCGCGAACCTTAGGATCTTCTAAGTTCCAGGGCGAATATGGAGTTCAATGACGCTGAGAAAATAATAATCAAAAGGAAAAATGTCAGATAAATATTTCTGCTGCTTCAAAACTTCATAAATCAAATATATAAAGTTTGACACAGTTGAGAGGTGTAGAGACTGGCCTTGTCATATGCAGTATTGATCAATGTATACTGATCATTTAGCGCTCTTTGATGACCAATTCTGAATGCATATCAACAATCTGTCGACAATACGATTGTGCTGTTATTTTTTACCTCGGTTACAGAAATGGAAAACGAAAGCTACGTTCACTGGCAAACTAAACAGTAACCATAACTTCTTTTGGTGCAACAATGGGTTTGGCATTAAACATCCTTCTTCCTGTTGCCATATATGTTCCATTTTCATCACAAATCTCTTCTAAAACGGATCTCTATTTTGCATCACAACATTAGATTTCTGGCTTTCATTCAATTCATTGGGAGCCCTATTTAAGACCGTCCAAATTGCCTTGGAATGTGATATGGTGGCTGTTAAGGTTTGTGGGTCTTCAACAATTGCTCAAACAATTGTTTGTACGTTGAAAGCGACTCTAAACGATAATTTTGCATCACTAAAAACAGGTTTATGCCTACTTTGAGGTTAAATAATGCTGTTTATGCTTAACTGAATCCTATGTTGATGATAACAATGGCTTGAATAACAGTGAGTCCCAATTTAAATTCGTACTTGAAAATTATTTTACTTTCTTGGGTAGATTTCAATTCCACAGAGAGAAATAAAAAGCTAAAAACATCCAATTTTATTCTAGTTACATTCGTATGCAAAAATATATGCAATTGTAAGAGTAAATCAGGTATTTTAGCATTTTTCTTCATGTCAAAAAAAGACATTTAATGTCCCACAACTTAATTCTGTCAAGACCTATTTGAATAAATATATTTAAAGTTTGTCAAAAGTCCCTAAATTACTCTTCCATCTCTCTTTTTTATGCTTCCGAAATCTATGCACATTTCAACTTGGGCCATACTTCGATGTGGACATTGGACCATGCCAAGTGCTTTCAATATACTCCACCCTAAATAAACAACTCTTTGTTCCAAAGATTAATGAAGTAAGCCTATTTGGGTGAGAGATCGTCAGGTAAAATAAAGTGGGTACACGTCGATACGTGATGAACGACACTAGACAGATTTCAAAAGATAATAGAAGTTAATAAGTTCTACACTTCAGCACGAATGAGGTCATCAACGTGCAGAAAAATGACAATAATGCAGAGCGGAGAGCCTCCCAACATTTACTAGGACACTACACTTTGTGATAAAAAACAAATCTTTAAATGCCTGGGACCTCTCCGTATTTTTGGCTTGTAAATTCTGAATGTTTTTTCTTTGGTGTGGAAGATATTGATGAACCGGTCTCAGGTTCTTTTTCCTCCTGATTCAGATGAAGACGTAGTGCGAACAGACCCCATGGTCTCTCCCTCGGGTCTATCTGGTCCAGTTGTTCATATTTAAACCATAGAGGGAAAGGAGAGTATTCTTCCTTAGGCAGCTGATAACATCGCCCAAGAACATCAAAGTAGCGTTCTCGATGACTTCGTTAGATTAGTCCGTACGCGAAGTCAGGAATCCTGAGTTTATTTATCCGAAGTGAAACTTGCTCTATCGCAGGACCTATGTTTATCAGAAGATTTCTTCTCGATGAGGTTATGGAAACTAGAACTCGTCTGGAATGTGATGATTTAAATTAGAGACGGCTTTTATTTGTTCAGGTGTTCTTGGATTAGTAAGGAACTTGATATTACCTAATGAATTTCACCAGCAAAAAAGAGAGCCAACATATTTTTTACCTCTATCAACAACAATTATCCTTCTGTGAGTTCATTTTATCCTTTTGTAATTAAGAGACGTAAAATGGAAGGGTTCACGACGGGCTATGCTACGTTTGAATTATTGTAAGGAGGAGAGGAACGTCAAGAAGGCGTACATGGAATTTCGATGCAGTTGCAAATTAACTTCCTTAAACTTCATTGAACTCTTGATATTGAGACTGTGTAGTGTCATTTGTATCTAATCCATTCTCAGTATACGACTGAAGAGAGTATGGTAAACTTCATACCGAAACTAGTCTGGTGAATTTATGTGTTCCTATACAGTGGCATCACTATCATATACAATAACTCCCTATTGAGTTCTTTTACTTCTATATATATATATATATATATATATATATATATATATATATGATTGGTTCTAAAACGACGCTTTTCCTTTTTTGGTTCCCGCTTCGCTGTATTTTCCCGTTGGCCTTAAGGGGACTGTAGCGCCAAATTTTGAATTTCCAAAAACTCATTTATTTGATTTTAAAATAATATTATGAAACTCTGAAATTAATCTCAGTTAAATTTTAGAGGAATGAATTACCTTCGCCAAAAGAGATGTTTATGAGATAGTCAAATTAAGAATAACAAAGGATCGAAAACATATAGGGATAGTCAATTGCGATAGCCAAATTTAAAATAAATAGGAGGAAAAGTTATAAAGGATAATCAAATTGAAAATAATAATGGATCGAAAACTTATAATAGATAGTCAAATAATAAATAAAAAGAGATCTGAATCTTATAAAGGATAGTCAATTTAAAAATAACTAAGGATTGAAAACTTATAAGGTTCTAATTAATGCACAATTTGACCCGAACTGATTTCTTTGATTTCAAAATATAAATTTTAGTTTATGGCTGAAATTAATTATAGCGATTTGTGCTGTTGGAGGCCATCACCGAATGGGCACTATTTAATTATGAAAAATCAAAATATAAGTTTGTCGGGGCAATCTTTATATTTTCAGGAAGATTGTAGAAAAATACATCTTTTGTACCACTGTTTGACCCGATAACAAAAAGAATACTTTCTTGAAAAAGCATCCGCTTGAAATATTTAAAGCTCAATGGAGTAAAATTAGGGAAAATCGATACAGTTGGACCGTAAGGCGTTCCTTTGGTGGAGGAGACGGTCCAGGTTTCTGAAGAGTCGCAATTTTTGTGTTTTATGCTTTTAGCTCAAATATTTTGGTCAATTTCTTTAAACTACGATTAAAAGTTAGAAGTATTTTACATTTATTATTGACTAATACCTAGGAATGAATAGAGTAATGAGGAGATAGAGTGGCTAGAGAGCTGGAGGAGTTTTGATTTTATACTGGAGTACTTTGGCGGAGTGAAATTAGGAAAGTTTGAACTTAAAAGAAGTTGAAGTTCCTTGAAGCCCCTCGAAAATTGCCAAGGTAATAAGGAGTTGCAGGGAACTCTGGTCCGACGAATGATATTTTTCAGATATTTTGGAGGTGATATATTCGAAAAAAGGAGGTCCCAATTGGATTCGGGAAGACTGACATCAATTTAATCTCCTCAATTTTATTTGACTCTCTTGGGTGTTGGTCGCATGCTCTTTTTCAAGTAGGAAGGCTTGCCTTCCCTCGACGTAGGAACGTTCTTTCTTATTCTTCTTTCCCTTTTGCTTCGGTTTGTTTTATTTTCCGTTTAGTTTTTACTGTGGGATTAGTTTGTTTGTTTTTTTTTGTTTTTTTATGTTTTAATCTAACCAAGCATTAATTAGGCTGATGGATAATTTATAAGCCTTGTGTCCTTGTAGGCACTATAAGCCTTGTGTCCTTGTAAACACTATAAGCCTTGTGTCCTTGTAGGCACTATAGGCCATGTTTCCTTGTAAACAGTATAAGCCTTGTGTCTTTGTAGGCACAATAAGCCTTGTGTCCTTGTAAACACTATAAGCCTTGTGTCCTTGTAGGCACTATAAGCCTTGTGTCCTTGTAAACACTATAAGCCTTGTGTCCTTGTAGGAACTATAAGCCTTGTTTCCTTGTAAACACTATAAGCCTTGTGTCCTTGTAGGCACTATAAGCCTTGTGTCCTTGTAGGCACTATAAGCCTTGTGTCCCTGTAGGCACTATAAGCCATGTTTCACTTTTTAATCAATCCTTTTAGTGTTTCTTTTCCTTCCATGGTTATAATTTCACTTCCAAAGAATCATGATAATAATAATCGCCATTCCCCCTTCAATATAATCTTGTATTAATGAGAAGGAAGCGACCCCCCCCCCTTACCTTTATCTCCTGAATTCCAGTACATGACACCCTTCTGTAAATCTCTTCTTCCCCTTGAGTTCCGAGGAGGAGCTCGAGCTGTCGCTCAAAAGACCAGCTAATACTCCTCTTTCTCCTTCTTCTTCCTCCATTTCATCTTCGAGATCTCTCCTCTTTCTTCCTCCATTTCATCCTCGAGATCTCTCCTCTTCTCTCGAGGAAAACACTTGGCTGGGAGGGATTCAAGTTAGCAGTTGAGGATGAGGTCTACTCATTGTATGGATATGTTCAATCCTTCCTCATACTCATACACACAAACACGACCCCTAGAATGCATCCCTAGTTCTTTCTCACATTGGTTGTGTTTCCTTAATTCCTTTCAAGTCCAATTTGTGAGTCCTGTCCAGTAAAGGTGTAGGTTCCCTTAACCAACCTACTCTCCAAGCTCCTCCAGCTGTCGGACAGGCTGTCATTCTTCTGTTTTCTTTTTCACCTCCAATCTTTGAATATCTGACCTCGGCACCTTGGAAGGAAACCAACGGAGGAAGAAGTTTCCCACCCCCCCTCTAAAATAAATCACATGGTTTGCGTGAAAATTCTTTGCGTTGCCCTTGACACCCTATTTTGTGTATGTAGCAAGTCGCTTAGTGCTTGTTTTTATGAGAAAGACAGTGGGAGGTAAGGTAAGATATCTATTACCCACCACACTAAGATAAATTTATTTTGTTAATCACATACACACACTCAGTTTCTCGCTCTCCATCTTTCTTTCTCTTCGAAATACCCCCGCAGGAAAACCTCATATGCCAATAACGCCTGAGTCAAACTCATTTGCCTCCTAAGAGTCACTTTAGAGGCTTTCATTAATTTCCAGCGCTATTTTGGGGTGTCTCTCTGAGCAGAGACACCGCGTCCTTAGGGACTCCCTCGGCGGATAATCTCATAGTTTAAGAACGACAATCAACATACATTCCTCTAAGTGAACGCTGGAAACGATGAGAACAGATCTCTGAGTGTAGGTTACATAGATGCAAACATTAATATACATGGATGTCCATAAGATGCGAACACTCCCTTGACTGAAGGTAGGGAAGATTCCCTCTGATCAGAAACTACGAGATGCGCTATGTTTGGAATTTCCGAAGATAGGAACATTAATCCAGGTGTAAGTATGAAAGATACGAATGGGATTACAAAGGGAAATGAGCGTTCATGCACGTTCTCGTGCTGGTTTTATTCGTGCCTTAAAACCCATAAAATCACTTCCGCTTCAATGAATTCTCATTTCTTGTAGCGATAAAATGACGTCGAAATATTGCAAAGGCTTTTGTTCTTCGACGGGTGAATTTTCTCTCCCGTAAGAAGAGTGAAGTGCGTGCTGTGAATTTTAAAGTAAGGTAAACATTTTTGACGTTGTTATTCGTAGTAATACGGCCGAAAAATACCCATAGGGGTTTTGGAGGCGTGTCATGAAAGTCTTTTAACCCCTTTGAATGGCCAAGGAGCCAGTCCAGTAAATCCATTAAAAGCCTCGATGCGCAACGACTCGTTTTTATATAGGAAGAATGGCGAGGGAGATGGAGTAATTATGGTCATTCAGGTGGGTTATTCCATTATTAGTTGAACCCCTCGCTCGGCAAAGGCCACCGATGTGGGTTCGTAATAGATCCATCTCATGCCCTTGTTCCTTGCCAAATGAGGTCGAATCTCGAGAGGCGATTCAGTGTCGAGCTTGAAATCACGAAAATATCCGATGGCTCTCGTTCGGACTAGGCGGAAGAAGGGCGTTTCAGAGGCCTCGATGAAGCTTCCTATACGCACGGTTTTTTCTAAGGATGATCTCGGAATGGAATCAGATTCTATGGCGGGGCTCGGTAAAGTGCGGGAGAATTGCGCACACCCTCCATTCCGTGAACCTTAACTAATGAAAACAGTAGGCTTTCCAAAGGCTTTATCCTTACATTAAATAATGCTACTAGCTTTAGACTACACCTAATGGTTATCAACAAAGAAGTACATGAACTCCTAAATTTATAGTTATACATTTGTAACACTTTTCGGTGTTATATATGAGTGCGTGTGATAATTTATGTCAACATGTGTGCTTTCCCCGTTTAAATCAGAATTAATTCCAATTTAATATGCTGTCTTTCCTGTTCCTGCTGGTTGATCTCTTAATTTATTCCAATATTTCTTTTTTATTCATCATTTTCCCTCTTTTCAGGGGCTCGCAAAAGCGCATTCAAAGATTCAGAGCAAATTATTCTTCTTTGTCCCGCCCGTTATTTATTTTTATCATCTGCGAAGAAAGCGATTGTATTTATCGCGGAATTGATATTTAAACGCATCGCTCTGATTTCATTTATAACAAACTCTTCTTTCACACTCTCCGAGTTCACCCAAAATGGTGCATGAATCGGGAATATTTAATTATATGCAAATGAGCCCTGATTAATCGGGCAATTATTGAAATCAAATATTTTTACCAATACTTTAATAATTTTCATTTGTTACAGATTATGTATATTAATATTTCTCTATTACGTGGACAAAAAATAAGTCGAAATTTATGTTAAATTACTTATCTGGACGTAGTTAACTATCCCTGGTTGAGTTACGTGATTATGTTACGTCTAAAATCGTTAAGGCCAAGAGTATTTTTTGTCACTTATCCTTGCAACTTTATCCCTCTTAAATATCGATTTCCCATCTTGGCTCTAAGTTGAGAGATAAATTATATCAAATTGAATATAGCCACCCCCGCCCCCTAAATATTCAATAGTGATTCACTGTCGAAAGTTTTAAAAAAACCCGGCGAAGAGATAAGCATTTTAAGGGGTGTCTTGTGCGTAGATAGGAAACCATCTTCCTAAATCATTCCCACCTATTGGCGGAGGTGCCGCTCTGCCTACCATCGAAGGGGTAGGTAGCTCTACATACGTCCTTACGTATATAGACAATCAAACAGCGTTGTCTTTCCCTTCTGTTCTTCCCATTACAACACATATACTTTTTCCTCTATCCCTGAACATGAAGGGGCGGGTCCCCCCCCCCAACTACGTTATGAAGGGTATCTCCCATACCTGATTGGTGTCAATACAAAATAAACCCCCGAACCTCCGTCTCCAATAACCCCACGATGACTTACCATCGTTGGCATCCTGATCTTTATGCGAATTCATGACCCAATCGGTGGATCTGGTTCACAAACCAGGGACAAATGGTGGAACTGACTTTCTACTCACTCTACACATTGTAATCTTGCAATTATCTTTAGCATGGTAAGAGATATTCTAGGTATTATGTGGACTGGTATGGCGTGCCGTTGTTCCGGTTCATTTATATAACAAGGGCCACTGTTTAAAACAAGGGCCCCGTCTATATAAAAAGGGCCTCTATATAAAACAAGGGGCCCCTCCATATAAGAAAGGCCTTTGTATATACATAATAATGGCCTCTTTTTCCCAAATAGATTTTGGAGAAGCCAAGAGGCTGGAATATTTTGGTTTATTAAAATCGGCGGTTATTTTCTTGCAATCTTTTCAAAAAATAGGAAAAACTTTTAATTACACTACTGTGAAGTGGTTAAAAAGTGAACAAACCGTAGTTAATAGGTATTTCTTCTATAAAAAAGCTTGTAAAAAGGTAAGGCTGTTTTCTTATATATAAAAGATACTTTGGTTCTAGTGGTCTTGTTTCTTTTAAAAGGGAAGATCCAAAACATTATTTCAATATAATCCAATGGCATATCCTAAGTCAAACCGTTTTATTTTTTATATAAAAACACCTCAAAATCTCCTTCGTGAGTAATCCTTAAATGTGGGCTGAAAGCCCTATGACAGTCCAATTAGAGTTTATTTATCTCCATCACGGGATCGCCTTGAAGATAAATTCTGAATGGACAGCCATGGGAACTTCCTTACACGTTAGATAAATGTGGTAGGTACAGTTTTGGCTGCTATAATTGGCGGGTTTTGTAATATAAATTTTAACAAGGGGGAAATATTGTATTTTTGCCACTTTCTTTACCTCAGTAGGTCCATAACTACGGGTAAATGAGGTATTTAACTCCGAAATCAAACTGTTTCAGGTTTTGTGCCGTGATTTTTTTAGTAACTCCATCTCTACCTTAATGTTGTTGTAGATGTGTAGTTGTGGGGAAAATTAAATTAATATCATACAGACACAAACTCACTAGAGAAAAAATGCAAAGGGAGATCAAAAGAACCTTAAAATCATATATATATATATATATATATATATATATATATATATATATATATATATATATATATATATATATATATATATACAAACCTTAACTTAATTTTTGTACACCTTACAAAGCTCGATTTACATACTTTCTGCACACCTTATAAATAACGCTAGATTTATACTTACAATACACAATCAACTCTGAACTCAAAGCATTTAGATTGGAAAAGTGAGGTAAGTAAAGTTACCAAACTGAAAATATAGAATTATAGAAATGAGACAAACGACCGAACGTAAGTAAATGGAATCGCTAATGCGTGGATAACAACGGCTAGAGCAAAGATCCACAACAGACTGCTAAGCCCAAGGATGCCAAATCATAAAAAACTGTCTCGGATAAAGCTGAGGTGAAAAATCGGCTATATTCTTGCCAGTGATGGCTAGTTTTATGGTTAAATTAAATTTATATAAAAAGCAACATAATACCATTTTTCTTTTAATAACAAACATTATTATTTTTTAATATCAAGTAACTTACTTTATATCCTGTAGGATATGAATAATTTCTTAAATGAAAGGAGATTTGCTGTCCTCTGCTTTCCTTGATTAAGAATATGATGTCATTGTTCTAATAACGTGGAAACATATCATTCTTCTTTCAATAAGAATTATTACATTTTTCACATTAAATAACAATTTATTTGGGCAAGGAATAATTCCTGAACCAAGTTATCATCATTTGAAAGAACCAGATTTAATATATTGGTACCCCTTGTTGGCCTATTAACAAATTGAGTCAAAATATTATCCTCGAAACATTCTATTAAATTACTACTTGCTCTATCCTTTCGTCTCATATTTTCCCAGTCCACAGAATTTATATTAAAGTCACCAAGAATAACTGTATTTTCTTTACATCCTTTACTTATTTCCCTGATTATTAACTCATCAATACAATCAGTCTGTCCAGGTGGTCTGTAAAAGGCTCCCAACTGTATTATGCTATTTATACTGCCCCTAATATCTATTCACAGAGACTGAATTCCTCTTTGCTTTATAGAATTATTTAGATTTGATGCAATGCTATTTCTGATATTTATAATTAACCCACCACCAGTAATATCTCTTCTTTTAACTAATGTATACATCATAACCGTGTGATCCATTTCACTCACATCGTCATTAAATTTATTTCCATTAACCCATGATTCTATTACACATATTATATCTATACAACTTATTCTTCTTCTTCTTTCTAAGACTACGAGCATTGGTATAGATGGAACTCATCCCTGCCTTACTCCCATAAAACCCATTCCAAACATCTACAAAACACCAATCCTTACTCCTCCCACAAACCTTTGACATTTTCATTCAGTACAATTGCACGTGACAACCATTCCAATCCCACGTCCAATCTGGTAAGCACACCTTAAACAACGCCTTTAACTCATCTAACCTTTCGTACCTCTTTCCTGACTCACATGAACCGACCTTATTTACATCATTTACTCCCACATACATAATGACAACTACATCCCTCTCACACCCAGACACCACACACTATCATACCTCTCAGATATATTATTTACACCAGCACCCGGCAAACAAACTCTCAGTCCCTTCCATTTGCTCGCACTCAACTTCCTATCCAAATATCTAATCTGAGAGTCACCCATATCCCTAGTCCCCCTAAGCCTAGCTTCACCATCCCTCGTATTTTCACCCAAACTATCTCTTATTCCACTATCTGCCACAACCACATCGAATAAATCCCTTTCAACTTCGTTCTATCTCAGGGCATCAAATCTGTTAGTCAACCTAACAGGTTTCATGTGCATCTTAGTCACACACCTAACCTGCCATAACCTAGCCATTCTATCTATATTCACCCACCATTTATCTTCACTTACATCAGTCACCTCGTAGTCTATGTCTATCTTCATCTTTCCTGGTTCCAGCCACAGTCTTCATGAGTACACTTGCATCCTTTCTCACTTAATGCCCCAAATCATTGAATCTCCTACATTCATCACGCAACCGACTCACCTCCTCTACTAATGACACATTTGCACGAGACATATAAGCCAAGGGGCATTGAAACACAATTAATCTTCTTTCAACACCACAAGAATAAAAAATTAAATCCACACTACTTGAATCAAAGGGCATACTCACTTCATCCGAAGGGACAGCCATACTGGGAAATCTTTTTAATCAAGAAAAGTGTAAACAAGAGGCGGAGAAACTGAGGCCGCCCTAAAACGTAAACAAACGGGAGCTATTTCACGATTTAATTTACAGTATAATTAAAGGTTCCTTGAGTATTTTGTCGTAATACTCAATGTTAACTATGTTCCAGAACTTAGATATATTACACCGTAAAAACAAGACAAAAAGCGTCACTAAATAGAACGCTCGCTGAGAACAAGTCCAATCACTACCGCTGAGAAATGACCTGCATTAACTTTTAAACATTAACTAACTCTTTTTTTTAATCTAGAGGAGGAATATCTTATTCATGGAAAGTGGATAAAGCATCGTCTATTTGGCTCGATGAAGAATTCAAAGCCATTGTTCCATTAACATTTTTGGTAATGGATTCTGGTACACCGTAGAGTGTCTTTGCAGCATTTGTCGTGATGTTTTAAAGCCGATTTACAAAATGTTTTTCTCTTTTGTTCTGAGCCATCGCCTTTAGGTGCAAGGGCGTCTTTCGAAATGTGAGCCACACACATAATTTGCCCTCACCAAGGTGTGGTGACCCTTTGCCTAGTAAGAAACTGTGAGAAAAATTGATATTCGAAGCAAATTAGAATCAGGTAAAAAAGAAATGGAATTCTCCTTTTCGTGTTTGTTTCCTCCTCTCCCCCGATAGAGGGCGCGGAGTGAGCTTTATCTTTTTGCATAAAGTAGAAAAATGGTATACGCAACAAATTACTATTTATGCAGGATGTACATGAGGTACATACAGAGCTGTTGAAAGAGAGAGGAAAAGTACCTGTTCTGAAATATCTTATAATTTGCACATATATATATATATATATATATATATATATATATATATATATATATATATATATATATATATATATATATATATATATATCATCACTAACTCTATAATTTAAGAAGAGTATTTTTTGAGTATTTAAATAATAATTTCATCTTAGTTTGGTTATGACTTATGTTTTGCTATCAAAGTTATTTCTAATAATTATTTTATAATATCAAAGAACAAAATGGTAAAGTTCAGAAAAAAATATAAGTATCGAAATTTTGTGAATTCTTCAAAACCCAAAGAATTACTAATGGTGAAGTTCAGAAAATTTATAAAAATTTAACCATGGCTGGTTTTTTTTAGATTTTAAATTTTAATCTTAGCAGCGAAGCGCAAGATCCCCCCTTACGGGTGAGTGGTGAAGCCATTACCTGGTATATATATATATATATATATATATATATATATATATATATATATATATATTATTTGATGATGTCACACCAAATATATAATCGGTTCCGAGATCGAGTGCCATCAGCGAGAATCTTTCAAAAATACTGTGGCTTGATATGGTATTCTAGATGTCGGCCTTAAAAGAATACTCCAGCTTAGGTCGGTCTTCGGCAGAAGAGGAGGGAGGAATTCCAATTAATGTGGTGGACAGCCTCCCGGTCCTTATATTGGCATAATATGTCCTCCCTATTGGATCCCCAATCCTGTCCCAAACACGGATTCCAATCAAAGCGAAGGTTAGGGATGCGGCGTCACCCGGATTCCTCCGAGTCCGAACATCACTTGAGACAAAACAATGTGAGAAATTTCTTCCCTGTGAAGAGGACAAATTTCCCCAATGGAGTCGCAGAAGGTTCTGGATGAAGAGAAACATATAACGCTAATAATAAGGCCACATATTCCCTAAGGATGTAAAATACTATGTTGGGGATGACAAGAACGCTCGACCGACTCCTAATCAGATCCTGTGTCCGAGGAATCTCAAAACACCGAGACCCCGTTGTCCACTAGGGCTTTCCACCGAAATTGATAGCAATGCATCAATGTGTGAACTGTTTGCCTCTAGGATTGCATTGCAAAGCAATTACCACTCAATTTAATGGCAACGGTAGGAAAAGTATAGCCATGTTCCCATTTAATGGATCTGATTCTCTTGTAAGTAAATAAGGATTGCTAGATATTCCACTTCGACGGTAGGAGTAGGGTCGGTCTTTTTAGGACTTAGCACCATTAAGCTATCCAATATTTTATGGTAAAACTTAACACCCTCTCTAGCTCGCCCATTAGAAAGACATCATAGTCTTCTGAGCTGGAAAGTGTCATTTCACATGAAAATACCTAAATTTAGATTGGTGATTTATGTTAACTATTATCAAAGAACTCTTGCGACAAAGCATCTCAACCTTCACATAATCACTACTCACTTTTCCAAACAATTGACCGATTAAAAGCAATTGCAACTTAGGTGTATTCATTTTTTCAGTTATGTCAGTCGGTTCGTGTACGCAAACGACTGTTTCCATCTCGTTTTGGCAATGTGAACATTCAAAAAGTGTGCGGCAATGTAAAGACATTTCTCCACTCTGCCAAGTTCTCAAATCCCTACACAAAATCTCTATGGAATACCGTGTGAAAGTAAGGAAGGTTTATTCGAAAATATTCTCTAATTTATATTAAATTTGAACATTATATTCTTTAAAATTTGCCTTTGATAGTATCTAAGTTTCATTTTGAAGAACAGCGGATACAAAAAGCAAAAGTAAAGTAATCTAGATTTGAAGGAATACATCCAAAACTAGAGAACGATAATTATAAATGCAGCCATAACCAGATAACAAACATAATTAACCTAAAAAATTGAAAGAATATATTAAAAACTATATAGGAATTGTGCTGAATGACTTGAACGCAGCTTTGGGCCCAGGACTTCACTCACCCATTTGTCGCATTGTTAGGACCTGATTTTATTCCATTCTTCTTCCAATCATTGCCAGGGATCTTCAACATTCGTCTATTTCAGGGCCATGACTTCCTCACCGAGTATCTTTCCCCTGTTTTCTATCGGCTTTAAATCAGAGTTGTACGCAGCCCTGTCCATCTCATTCAGCATCCAAGGACTGCTTCGATGTGTAGCACGGAGCATTCATTGTCCAGCACCAAAACAGGCTCAGGTACTCCCATTGTTTGGAGCGATGGGATCACATGTCCTTGGAAGAGATTCTTGAATACCATAACGTTTAATTTACATCGTAAAAGGACGAGCGGGCAGAATCCAGTGCTTTAAAACGCCCTCTATCATTACACTGACACCTACAAATTTAATTAGCATTTTCGTGAATGAGGGATTCAATCTTTCGCCATTACTTGGTCCTACATACCACCGTCCTATCCGATCCGAACAAAATAACTTTGCTTTCGTTAATGAAAAACACTTTTCCACACTTTCAGCAGTCCACAGGTCACGCTCAATAGCGAAGCCAGTCTAATCGATTTATTCGGTTTATTTATTAATGGCCTTTGAGCAGCGGAGACTCCTTTGTATCGCGCTCCTCTCACCCTTCGTAAGACTCCCTGGCGAGATACATTCAGGCTCATTCCATCAGTCACTTAACGTTCTGTTGTGTGGTCTTTTCCGGATTTTCGATGGTAACCCGTTTTTCTCGTGGACTCCCAGGATCAGATATCCTTATGGAGCTTTATTATTCAAGGGAATCACACATTTTGACCAACTACAATGCCTCGATGAGACATAGCTATTGTCCTACCTTCACTTGCCCACGTGCGCTCTGAATTATTCATCGACCTTTTTCGTCTCGTTATTCAGATAATTGGTCAATACCATTGTCATGGTACAACCACTCTATATCATACACTACTCCTATATTATGTGGGGGAGGGTGAATTAATCACCTACTACAACGCGAACCGTTGAAGGATTGTTTGCTGGGATTTACGCCCGACTAGGAGGTCACACTCGAGGCGTTGGGTTTCAAATCCTTAATAATCAGACAGAGTGCATAAATAGTTGGCGAGATTTACTTGAATAGGCCGAGAGTATCGTTTAAGGTTATTTAAAGATGCAACAACCAAAATATAATTTTATTTACAAAGATCCAAATAAGAATAATAATAGGAAAAGGGAAATTATTTAAATTGAAAGAATCTCTTGATAATTATCATGAGGAATGATTCTCAAATAGAATTAATTGATTAATGTAACTAGGCTCAGATCAAAAGGGGGAGCTTGACAATATTAATAATGGAGGGGGGTTTCAGTCTTACGGGTTGATGACTTTGAGGAAGGTCCTTTTTGTGATGCGGTGAGTGGGGAACGTTCCAATGAGGCAAGTATGGCACAATCCGAATGAGGCAGGTTAGGCATAATCCGAACCAACCTTCCGATATGAAAATAGCCGAACTTCAAAGATGACGTTCGACGGGGAATGTGGGTATTCTCGTAACTCCACTGAAAGAGGAATCTTCTTTTCCTCAAAGGTAATCGATGGAGATTTCCATCGGTTCGATTAAACGAAGGGAGAATGTTGCGCAAATTCAAAAGCTTGCCGTCCACAGAAGCTACCAAATGACTTGGGTAGAATCACGGCTGAAAAAGTCTGCTGTCTGACGAACGCTCACAGGACGAGATGATAAGGACGGCCTTGAGGTGCGGGCTGGACTCTTCGAATTACAGAATACCCGAGTATTTGTATGCCCGATTCTGAAGGGAAAGGGGGAGTTTGGAGAAAGGAGTCTCAAACTCCATATATCTTAATCCGGACGCGGAGCCGATTGATCCTTTAGCAGCAAGGGCGAGACAGAGCGGCTCTCTCACACCTCATCACCAAGGGAGGACGGGGGGGGGGGGGCTTAGGACGAGTTTGCAGGAATAGAAAATATTTTCCAACATGTTCAAGAGTCGAAAATTCAAGAATGTTCGAACAGGAAATGACGTTGTCCATGGCGTGATACCATAGCACGTGGTTTCCGATAAATTGGGGTGGGGTGGGGTCAGAGGTTGTTCTTTTACAACCATGAATAACAGTGTGCACTGCACTCGGAACAGTAATGCCATATATATGTCACGAATTTATACAGGAAAAGTAAAATTTTAGTCCTCTAGTTTTGGACGTATCATTCCTTCAAATACACAATCCTTTTCTCATATAATTTTTCCATTTCGCTTCTGTTCTATGAAATTAATATCGACACTAATAAGAGCGAAACTTGCAAACAATATTCTGCGCACGTTTTTATGGATATTATACATTTTCTGAAAATATACGTTTTATTGCTTTAGTTCTCTAGTTTTGGACGGTAGGTACTGTATATATTTAATATTCAAATAGTAGACCCATTTTCTCCTATTTAAAATAAAGCGTGATTCGAAATCTCAATTCATCATTCGTGGTTTATTTCTTGGTAAATCTCGCAATTTATATTCGCATTTATCTTCTCCTTATGAAAGTATTCGAAATTTCTTGAGGGGCGCCGCCATTCGCTTTATGTTAGAAAAAAAAAAAAAAAGGTACCGGCAATTCTTTTTCTCTTTCAAAAAGTGGGTACAGGATTTTAGTGGAGTTGGGGTATGTTGTTGTTTTATTAGATGAATTTTACGAAAATATAAAAGAGTGGAGGGTCAGAACCGTGTAATTTGGAATGGTAGAAAACGAAATGATTATTGCATTATTAGGGTGAGCAAATAATCGGAAGTTGGCAAATTCCAAATGATTTTCAAGTTAGGATGAATTCAGTTGACTCTTGAGAATCCTTCATTTTTAGAATTCTCGAAGATGTTTGATATATTTGAAGGAGGTGGGCAGCAATTTTACATCTCAACTCTCTACAGAAGTGAATTTGTCTTTCATCATACAAGCTTAACGAACCCTCAAATATATAGAATATTTAAGCCCAGATTTTAGTAGAGTTGCGCATTCAACCCCTTCACTAGAGCCCAATTATACTCGGGCTATGTAACTTTGACACAGTTTTGGCTTTTCGTAAATTTTTACAAACTTTTCTTCGAACCTTTTAAAGACCGGATGGCATTGTTCATTTTTTTGTTAGCAGCTCTTTTCATTGTCATTTCATATTTACTCTTGCCTTTGTTCATCACATATTTTTGTTATTAAGAAATTTAATCAAAGTACTCTTCAATGGTGTCCTCTTGTGTTAAAATTCTATTGAATCTTTTGTTTTTAGTACATTGGAGTGTTTTGGTGTGTTAATGCTCACTTAAGTATGGCGTGTGTTTTTTATTGCTTTGGTTGAAACACCAAAAAACTTTACTTCCCGAATCGCAACGAAATTGAATTTTTTAATTTCCAATTGACAGTAAAACACTAATAAATTAAACCTTTGAACCTTAACTCATTGATGACCCAATTATTTCATCAACATATGTCAATGTCTAAAAATATTACAACTAAATTGGCTTTAAAATTATTATACAGATTCTTTAAAGTGTCATATTTTTAGGACGTTGGGTGTTTATGGATTTTAAAGAGCCTCCGTTTCTTGGGGACGAGGCTTTATTGTGAACGCGCCATCCTTGTATGATCCGGCGTCATTGCATATTATATGCATTCAGTCCACGACGTTCTCTGCTTAGGTCAAATCATTGGCTTTGATTCGAAATTAAACTAGTAAAAGGGAGGGATCTGGAGCAGTGGTTCGGAGAGTTAAATGAACACTAACATTGGAATTTAATGCGTAATCTACATAACTACACAAATTTTACGGTAAATTTATCTGCCACTTCTTTATTGAGTCGTTATTGATAGAAAAAATAATTCATGTAGTTTGAAATCCTCCTGATGAGGTGGTAGGGCGGATATTATATTTATAATGTTAATATTAATAAATTAATAGTCTCGGTTTATCCGCTCGTAAATCTGACATTTAGGTCTCGTCTTTAAACTAGGATCCTGAGGTGATGCATCTGCACTGCGCATTTAGACTGATTCTGAATAATGAACTCCTCAGGTACTGACTTTGGTCATCTTTAGAATCTAGGGGAGCTATTTCGCGAGAGAATTCGGATTCCAGTATTGTCTAAAACTTTTCTAGTCTATTTCATGAGGGTAATCTCATACAAGGGTTTTTATGCCCCAACACATTTTTGTGAATTTATTTAGAATCGCCAGCAAAAAAGCTGTAATATTTTGGGAAGCTGGTATAGAACTTTAACGATAGGATGTTCCAGATATTTCGTCATTTTTGATTCACAACGTACTCTGTTCTCCCCGGTAACTAAAGTGAATGTCACCTCTTTGGATGACTTTTGACTTGATAAAGAAGTCGTATTTCTAGGGTTTGGGGGATTGGATCTCTTATGCTATTCAAACTTGTGATTCAAGATGAGGAGGAAAACATCGTTGGTGGAAATGAGCTAATCAAGACTTACCGGGAGTAAGAGAGGTAGGGATAGAAACGATTCTCTTCTTTATAGTTTTAAAAGTAATACCCTCTTAGTATTCATTCCCAAATAAAATCCTCCTTTATTTCCTACAAGCTCCGAGGAAAGTAAATAAAACTAATTCCATTTTTTAGCGTTTAATTACCATTCTGGAGCAGCGAGGTGGAGTGTGCGACAGGAAAATCCATCCATCGAATAAAAAGCAAAGAAATTAGACGGTAATTAATCGTTCTCCCCTCAAAAGCGTCGGTTCGTTATTTAACACCGAGGTTTGCAAATACGAACAAGTGTAATGCGAACTACAACAACATTTGGAATTGTTCTCATAATAACAGGAACACCAACACTCGTCGTCCGGGTGGTAGGAATACCCCCCGGCCTTGGGGTAGGGACGAGGGAACCCGGGTACGAGGGGCATGGCCTTACGGTTGTACTTATATTTCCCCATATTACCAAACACTTCACACACTCTACAGATGTCACCAGCCGCGTCCTCCGTTGGATTATAATATCTTCTGGACAGGGTAGTTTGTGTCGGATTTCTGGGTAAGCTGCTGGTGTACATGTACACGCCGTTGGGGGGTTTGTTCGCTCCCGGATTGGCTGTGCCCCAGTAGCGGCGGAAATCCTGGCAAGGGAGTGGGGGCCCCATATTTCCGCCCTGAGAGAACCTGTTCGGAAAGAGGTGTGAGGTGAGGACATCAGAACATTAAGGCGCTTTTCATTTTTTCTGCGGGTTTTAACCCCGGTTCTTCCCGTCGGAGGCTGAGGGGAAACCTACAGTTTAAAGTGGGAACCAAATCCAGTGAGGCTTCATGGGTAGCCAGTAGTGGAGCCCCATCCAGCGACTAACCATACCCAATGTAACTCCAATCGACTCAACGTGAAGGGGTGGGGTCTATTCCTACTTGGGAGGGTCGTGCTCCCCCCTTCGATCCAGGGGAACGAAACCTCGCATTTCATTGGTAGAGTAAAGCAATGACCAACGAAGGAATTGTTAAAAAGGTGCCAAATGGGATGCTGAGGACCAAGTTGCGCGCAACTATCCTGGATCTGCTTCCATTCCGCATTGAGGATAATTCATTTAAAAGCCTCACTCTTTAGGGGGGCGAAGAAGGAGGTTTGATAAAGAAGGGGACAAGGAATAATTCAAACAGGAAAAGGGTTAAAAGAGAAAAAATAGCTTAGAAAAAGCATGAATAAGAAAGCAAAAGATTGAAATTTTGAATTAAACTGAATAAAAGATCAGCCAAAGTTGCTTTCTTCGCTATTAATATGGATAAATGATGTGCCATATTGGTTTCTTCAATATTAATATTGGTAACAGATATTTCATCTTGGTTTATCTTGGATTCATAAAAGATAAAAGAACTAAACGTCAGTTTTTAAACATTAAAAATGGCTTAAACATCAGCGATCCTGGTTTCATCACTATTCATAAAATATCTGCCAACTTAGTTTCCAGGATATTAATATTGATCAAAGATCTTTCATCTTCTACACTTTTAGTCTGGATGAAACTTCTGCCATCTTTTTTTCTTACTATTACACACGTCTTCGAACCCACTTAATGGGGAGATGCCTTTGTTGGTTTTCTCCTTATATTGCAAAAATACGTTTAACAGCTACCTACTCTAGATTTAAGGAGGGAGGGAAACCTATACAATTGACCTTTCAAAATCAGGGGTCTCCAAACTATTTTCCCTGGGCCACATCAACCCCGCCATCATCTTGCCAAGAAAAGTATATAGGGAACTTACCTCTGTGGGGACTTCCGAGCGACTCCATGGTAGGTGGATTGGTAGCGGGTAGAAGCAGCTAAGGACGAGGGGATTCTGCGTCCCCCCTCATTTTCCTGGGACTCCTGCTCGAGGGCGGTGGACATGGACGGAAGCGAGTAGGAGGAGGTCAGACGAGGTTCCCACTGCTTCGCGTTGCCCTCCAAGGAAATTGGCAGAGGGGGGGCCTTGAGCATGACCGTGGGTGGAGGTTCTCTAGGTAGCAGACTGTGGGTCCCGGACTTCAGCGGGAGGTAGTGCTACAAAGAAGGGAGAGAAGGAGACCTTCTTGGCAAGGCGAGGGGCTCGATCGAGTTCTTTCACTCAGGGGTGAGAACCCAGCGTGGGTAAATTAAAGGATATTCAAGGGGGGAGACAAGGCCCAGGGGTTCAAAGAATGCAAGAGAGGAATTCCAAACTGACTAAATTTAAACATTTATCGTTTGATTAATCAGAAACTGAAAGGGCTAATCCAACGCAGGCTCGTATTCAATATTGAAAAGGGAGAGATCCAAAGGGTAGATAGAAAGATTGGATTAAAATGGTTTTACCGTATAAAAAGACCTTTTACCTAATGAAAGGATGGTTTTTATCATAATATCAAGAAAACATTTTTCCTAATAAAAGATTGTTTTTTTTTTAGAATAAAAGGCCCGATATTTATCTAATAAAAACTATTATTTTCCAATAAAAAGCCGTAATATTTTAAATTAAAAGTGTCCCTCTAGTTTAAAAGACCTCTTTTTTGCCTAATGAAAAGAGCGCTTAATTTTTCCTAAAGAAAAGGATATCACTCCATCATCATCATCATCATCATCATCATCTCTAACTCTATAATTTAAGAACGGGATTTTTTTGAGTATTTGAATAATAATTTCATCTTAGTTTGGTTATGACATTTTTTTTTATCAAAGTTATTTCTAATAATTCTTTTATAATATCAAAAAACAAAATGGTGAAGTTCAGAAATAAATATAAGTATCGAAATTTTGTGAAATTTTAAAACCCGAAGAATTACAAATGGTGAAGTTCCGAAAATTTATTTTTATATATCTTCTTCTATAACTATTTTAGCAACGTGATATTTCGAAAGGGGGAAAATTTAGTTTAGAGTTCCTTTTTAAAATTATTATAATTGGCGAAGTTCAGAAAATTTATAAAAATTTACCCATGGCTGCTTTTTTTTAGATTTTAAATTTTAATTTTAGTAGCGAAACCCAAGCTCCACTCGTAGGGGGGAGTGGCGAAGCCATTGCCTGATTTTTCAATAAATAAAGAGTCAGCTTTTTCAAGTGAAAAGGCCTCTTTTACTAGGAATAGACCGATTTAGATTTTGATACTAAACGACGATGATTTGGGTTTGTTCGTCTTTTTTCTACAAAACTAAACGGATTTACTTAGATGCTCCCCCCTGTCCCGGGGCTCTAGAATCTGGGTACCTTGTGCCAATGTTGATAGAAGAAGAATGCGAGGACTGCGCTCATCTCCTCGCTGATGAAGCCGACGAGGACGAGGAGGAAGCTCCAGCCGTAGTGGTAAGAGACGAGAGGTGGCTCGTAGGAGCTCGCAGGCCGCAGCTTCTCCGCTATCTCGCCCTTCAGGGTCGCGATAAACACGACGATGCCCAGCAGGGTCATCAGCCCTTGAAGGGAAGCAAAATGAAGAACAAGAAATAAAAAGAACTAGTACAGCTCATGCTAGACGAGTGGATACGGCGTTGGCCTACCAACGTCGCGGTACCGGGTTCGATTCCGTATCCCGGCATGAGCGGACGCAAACGTCCACGCACGGATATATCTGGCTACCTATTGGTGGACGCGTTGTGCTCACCCGGTTTTCGGGTGGATAGATCTTACACCTCACACATAGTCAATCACAACACTGCTTTATTTCCTCTCCCGCCTTCACAGCACAACACACACACACTCTCTTTTTCAAGAAATCCTGCGATGGGTATTTATATCCACGTACCTCTGACGCAGAACAGGTCCCTCTCCGCTGAGGTGACGAATGCTTCCACCAGAACGTTGATTGGTGTCAAAACATAATACATCCTGGCACCTCTCCCCGAAGAGGACCGGCCTCTGGGGCCCCTGTACCGACCAGCGATTGCCATACTGACCTTATATAAATTTCATTATCCAGTCGGTGATCCTCCCAGTATCATGGAAGGACTGACGATGACTAACTAACTAACTAAAATAACTATGAGGAACGCGCATTGTATCCATATCCTTGTACATGAGGAACAAAGACCCCGGGATCGAACACCGATACTGTTGGAGACCAAGAGCATCTCAACTAAAAGGAATGTCAAATGAGACTCATAAGAGGATGAATATTTGAGAGGAAAGATAAGAAGCGACTACTTTATGTTAGGTTGGTCTACTCGACACATTCAGTTGCATGGAGTGGATGAAGAGTAGCTCTCAGGCGCGTTGAAGAGATCTACCCATTGCCCCACAACCGGGTATCACGGCCTCGTATTTGGCCGCTTTACTCACTTAATATATAAATGAAAGAGAGAGAGAGAGGGGGTGAAGGGCGATTGACGCAAGGGCGTTGCCCTCATGGAAACTGAATACCTTCAAGTGGGAGGAAAAGGAAAATGGAAGGCTGGTGGAGACTGGGAGGAGAACACAAGTGCAAGTACATAAGACAGAGAATAGGGGTGGAGAGAGGAATGATTAAAGGCTATTTAGCGAGAACCAGGGACCTTTGTTTGGATTAGACGCAAATAGCAATAAATAAAAGAAAAAAAGAGGCGATAATAGATGGGATAGATCGGACTACTAAACGAGCCCAGGGGTGATGGTGAGCCAGTACCGCAGGGGTTTCCTGTGGAGGGGCAATTTAAGGATATTAGAATACAAGGCAGGTATGATCTAGATGGAGGTTCGATCGTCCCTTCTCTTTATGAGGGACTCTATGAAAAGAGGAATCCGACTAACAGTGGAAGGAGGCGGTTAATGCCCCAACACGTGGCAGAGCAACATCAGAAGCTAAAAGGCTGATAGGGAAAAATGAAAAGCTCTTACAACAGAAATTGAATCTCGCAGATAACAACGGGGTGGTGAAAGTTATGGCAGAGGGATAAATTCCGTTTCGAAAATCTGTGAACAGCACCAATTTCGGGGAAATGAGCAGAGACGAGAGGCAAACCCTCTCAAATTTAGCCTCTTTTTTTAATTTAAAGGGGACCCATTCCACAACTCCCCCCAATGGCATGGGTCGCCGAATTTTGCGCTAGTGACCACACTCATCCCGGCAGCGAGAGAGGAACAGGCGCAATGATTACATAGGCTTAGAGATTCGGCGAGAATGTTCCAGGAAGTCTGGGAGACAAAAAGGTCGTCGCAGTAAAGTTGAGGAACCACTCCATCAAATGGCGCTGCACCTCGCGAGTGTGTCCGATTCAGAGGCAACAGAAAACGTCCTGAGGTCCTCAAAGCATTTGAGGCAGGTTCAGAACAAATTCGCGGTAGAATGAGACGCAACTCTAAGGTTCCTTTGACTCTTCCTCATCTTTATTTGGAGTGGAGAAGAGCGAAACACTGCTTCAGTAAAGCAGTTTTCACAGAATGTTTGGCGCGCTCTTTTTCTGCAAACACTACATGTTCAGAAACCAAAACAGAAGAAAGTTTCTACATCTGACCTCCTGGTTTGCAAGATCCGTGACGCCACGTTTGCTGCGACTCGGAAGGGAGATTCTAAAACTTCGCGGGCACCGAGGGCGTTTTTGGGGTCACTATAGATCCCAATCTGTTCTCCGAACCGGAAACGACGTGTAACTTAGGGTTATGTTGAAATCAGCTTTGCCGTAAAGAAAAAAACACTGTCCATTATGGACCCGCCGGCTTCAAACGGAGGGAAGAATGCGAGAAAGCTGAACCCCACGACGGATTTGAACCCATTCGTGTACAATGCCACCTAAGAGTGTGATACGGTGTGTGCTCCAACAAGTTCAAATACAATACTTACGCTACTATACAGTCATGGGCAAAGGTTTTGATACTAATTTCTATATTTTTATTCTTTTATAAAGTTTATGTAATAGAAATAATTATTATATTATTTAAATCATTGCAGGTTTAGTAAAAGGTCAGCATGAAAAAAATCACCTCATTTAGGAAGCGAGTTTCGGTCCCTGGAGCTTTGCTATTCGATCAAAGGGGTAAAATGATGATAGATATATGTTAAAAGATGATGTTATTTGATAATACTATATTTTCGTAATATTTTTTGGTAAAAATGAATGTTTGAATATTTTTTCAATTCAAGAAATTGTTCTTTCCAAATAAAAGCGTGCAATTATTGAGGCTCTGCACAAAAGTGTTCTGAAGTGCAGAGAGATAGTTACTAAGCGGATTAAATCAACCACCACCACCACATTTAAAATGACTAGTTACAGCCATGTGAAGAAGTCTTCCAGACGCCTAAGAGATTCAAATGAACGCCAAGATCGCCTTCCGGTTGACTCTTAGCTCAAAGATGGGGCTGCTTCTAGTGGCAATCTTGCTTACCATTAGAAAGAGGTAAGTGTGAGAGCTTCAGTGTCAACAGCGATGTAGAGACTTTCCTACAAAATTCTCAAGTCGAGAAGTGCTGCGAAAATGCCTCATATCACGAAGAAGAACTCTATGGATAGGCTGCACTTTTTTTGCAAATATAAAGAATGGACTGTTTAAGACTGGGATAAAGTGATATTCTTTGATGAAGCTCCATTCCACTTCTTTAGACATCCTGAATATATATCGTTAGTTTGAGAGAAGAGAAGCATTTTCAGGACTCCTGCGTTAAAGAAAAGATGAACCATCTGGACACTCCATTTTTGGGGCTGCTTCTCATCTAAGGGAACTGAAACATTAACAATTCTGCCCAAGTAATCAATATGGTACCAAAATCTGCTTCATTCACACCTTTTATCAAACAGTTATTAACAATTTAGGGATGGTAACTGTATTTCTCAGCATAATGTCGCACATTGTAACAAGGCAAAATCAAGAACAAAGTGCATGGATGAAATTAATATTAAACCTTTGGGCCCTTGGTCCTACTCTTTGCCAGATTTGACCCAAATAGAGAACTTTTAGGCGATTATCCAAGAAGCGGTTAATGAACTGAAACCAAACAATGATGAGGAGTTTCGGGTCCTTATTGAACAAAAATATGGACAAATATCAGTGAAGATATCTCAAAACTTTGGTCTCCAGCAGCTAAAACGAATTGAATGTGTGCATATCACCTTCAAAGATACTGAAACAAAAGATAACGTTTGATTCGTTCTATTAATTTTCTTATATAAAAAAGTATAGTAGTATGAAGACTTTGGCCATGACTGTGCAATACAGGCAGAACAATGTTGTCATGTATGAGTTAGGTGTTTTTAAGTGTAATCTAAGAGTTATGTTATCTTTTTTCTGAAATGAACTTCGATACAACCAGGGGGAAATTTCAAGGATTACTTTGTGCAATTATCAAAGAAATAAGTAATTTCAAGAAAATAGATTTGCGTATTTTCTTTTCTAGATTTGGACGCTACTGTAGTAACGAACACCCCATCACTCCGCACCTTCCCCTCTGCACTGCTCCGCAGTCAGGGGATGTGAGGGTTATCTATTAAGAAGTGCGGATGAATTTGACTCGGCAACTCCACTGTGAATAGCTGGACTTCCCTCTCAGTGTCAATTGGTGATTTCAGTAAGGAAACCATCTCAACTTTACTTCATAATAAGAAAGATACAGATGATTAAAAGCAAAGGTTACCGTCATGATTTAAAGCTATTCGTAAATTACGTGGGGGAAAATGAAATGGAAAAATTACGAGGTTCATTCTCTTTTGTGAGCTCCTTTCCATCAGAGGAATATTCTACCAAATTCCTATCAACTGAATAGAAAAGTTGATACTACAACAGAGTTATGGTGAGGAGAACCATTTATTACGGACAGTGTGGTGGTTATGATAGTCAAATAATAAGACTGCCGCCGATTTTTGCAACCAAAACTAGAATGACTTGTTTGGTTGTCTTTTCTCCATTAAAAAATTTTTGAATTTTTGAATAAAATGAAAAAAGATATGACAAAGGGTAACACCATTTGAATATCAGAGAATAATATTTTGTACTTTCAGTCTCAAGAAACAACGCAAATATAACCCTAGAAAAGAGCCTTTTATAAGACCTAAACCAACTCACCAATCCCCGGTAACGTTCCTAGACACGTTTAGACATGAAATTAGAACGTTTACCCTCGACTTAATGAAGCATAACATAATAATCTTTTGTAGCTTCACTTGCAAAGAATTAAAGTCAAATATTTGTTTAATTGAGCCTAAGTCAACCAATATGACATTCCAAATTTATTTAAGGGCAATTCTATCTGAAAATTGATAATAAATACAATGATAAGATTATTTGTAGGTCACTCGCGGTAGCGAAGTTCGGCTCAATGTTTGATCACTATATTTTAGGGACTTTTCGTTAATATCTATTTTATGGAGAATTCTACCTACTCTAATTTTCTATGGTTATTTAGAATACAAATCATGTATAGTATTCTCTTCAAGGCAACGGGCATTCACCTAGCGCTTGTAGACTAAGGAAAGGCTCAAGGGAAGGTGTTTTTCATGGCAGGATTGAAGGCAATTAGGTAAGGTGAGGAGCGGATATCAGGTGCAGATGATAAATTTAATACTAGGATTAAATCTAGAGAAAATGAAGGGTTATCAGGGCCCTGTATAGGCTCAGTGTGGAAGATAGGTAGGATGGTGGTGCAGTGTTTAAGGTTTGATATGTAAGAATGAAAACCTAGAAGGTCATTCTGGATCAAATTGGCAGTCTATGCGGATGAGAGAGAGCAAAGGAACTTTAAGAGAGAAAGGCTCTCATCGGAGGAAAAGGAGGGGTGCAAAGTCATCCAAAGGTAAAAGGGATCAAAGAGTAAAATGCGATCCAGCATAAGGAAATTACAGTAAGCAAAGCGAGAGGTAAAGAAAGTGTAGAGGGCAATCTCAAAACCATTGCAGTTATTTGGGAGCGGGTGTGGTTAAGATAATTCTGAAAGCAGAGAAAGGTGTTTAGGTAACTAGCAACATGGAATTTGACAAATAATTAATTAGAAGGTTAGAAAGGTCACATTAGATTTACAGTGTGCAATATCCGATGGATTAGTCACTGTCGTAGAATGACTCCCGACGATACCATATATTACACTATTCGTTGAGGGAACTTCCTTAATTATCTTTAGAGTGCGTTTACTGTCTGGCGGCCGATATTATGTATCTTCAAAATGCTTAAGAAGTGGAACTGAGCTCAAGGATAATAATATTGCTATCATTAATAAAATAGAGTTTTATTAATAATAACTATAAACAATACACAAAAACGGAAAATATTGACATAAACAGAATGGAAAGGGTCGTGGAGACTCGGGCTAATCCAAGGATTTAAGGGATTAAAAAAGGTAAAACAAATATAGAGTTAAAGAGATGGGATGGTTCGATAAACAATTTAAAGCACAGGATAGAATTGACAAAAGGGATCAATACTCAAAGGTGAAGTTTGGCTTACGTAACTTTTGGCACTAGTGGTGCAGTGGAAGGTGGCGAAAAGGAGTTTCGGTCCGCTGGCGAGTTCCAGCCGAAGGGGGGGGGATAAAAGGATCCTGACGAGGCGTCTTGGGAAGGAGAACCGTTTCTCGACGAACGGCTTGAAGAACAATGGCTGTTCTAGGTTGTTCTCTTCTGAACAAAGGGGGGGATGAGAACCGTCTCTTGTCTACGGGCTCAAGAACAATGGCTGTTCTAATGTTGTTCTCCTTTGAACAACAGGGGGGGTGAGAACCGTTTCTTGGCGAAGGGCTCAAAACGAACAATGGCTGTTCTAATGCTGTTCTCCTTGAACAACAGGGGGGGATGAGAACCGTTTCTTGGCGAAGGGCTCAAAACGAACAATGGCTGTTCTAATGCTGTTCTCCTTGAACAACAGGGGGGGGTGAGAACCGTTTCTTGGCGAAGGGCTCAAAACGAACAATGGCTGTTCTAATGCTGTTCTCCTTGAACAACAGGGGGGGGCCTTGGGGACTTGGCGTCGGAAAGGCTCGAACCTTTGGCACTCAAGGAATATTGTCCTCCTTCTGGACAAGTGATGGTGAATCTCGAGATCGAGGTCCCTTGGCGCACAAAGGGAGAGAGGGTCGTGGTGATGTTTCGCGACGAAAATCTGGATCTCCAATCTGATCTTAGTAGTAAAGTTTCCATATAAATAGCCAGGACATCTCCTTGGCGTGGGGGGGGGGGGAAATGGAGTGAAAGCTTGGAGGGAACGCACAGCCGGGCCGGGGAACAATGCCTTATCTGTTCATAAGCCTAACTCGATGTGGCGAGGTCGGCGTATTGGGGCGAACGGGGGGACGATAACCTCCTTGTTTAAACATTGGCATCCGGTAGCTGAGATAAGACTCCAAGCCTCGAATCGAAGATGCACGTGGGCAGCATCGTGGTTTTAAATAATACGGGGTAGGGGTTGAAATTAAACGCAGCTTCAACACGTTCTATCACACCCCTCCATTCCAGGGGAAGTTGTCACTTCGAAAAAAAAAAAGAGAGAAGGGACAACGATAGAGCTCCGTTGTGGGGATCTCGTTTTCTTGTACCAACCGTACCTTCCTGCACCTAACTAGTATTACCTCAATACATATGATTATTTTGATCTTTAGATTACAGGGGAAAATAACCTTTAATACAACTTAATAAAAAAAAAGGGGCATGGAACAATGAAATGATATAAAATTAGTACATACGGGACAAAATAATTTATACGTAAATTAATAAGAACAAATATATATACATACAAAAAATTAGACATTGAGCGTTACAAAATTCAGACATATACATTAATTAATTATATTACAAAAGAATCTTAAATTAAGTCGTACAAGACGGTATATACCTACATGGAGATACTAATCCTATGAATACAATTATTCTACGCTATTCGGTAACGCATTCCTACTGAGTGCGTCAGCGACCTGGTTATCGGAACCTTTTATCTAATTTATTTTAAACTGATACTCTTGCAAGAGTAAACTCCAGCGCATGATGCGGCCGTTTGAGTGTCTCAAATTCCTAATATAGGCTAACGGACGGTGGTCGGTTCCTATTTGAAATTCTTTACATATCAAGTACAGCTTGAATTTGTCTATGACCCAGATAATTGATAGAGCTATCTTTTCTCTAGTGGCATATCTCTTTCCGCGTGGTAATAATTGACGACTAGCATATGCAACTGGATGACTCGTTCTGTCATCCACGTATTGAAGGAGTACACCTCCAATGCCCTCGTTGATCACGTCGGTCTTAACCCCAAAGGATTTTTCCGGGTTGGGCAACTTAAAAATGGGGGCAGAAATGAACTTACTTTTGAGCTGATTAAAATGGGAAACAGCGACATCATTCCAACGTAAACGATCGGAGAAATTCTTTTCCTGAAGGGGGCATAGGGGGGCCGAAATTGCAGCGAAATTCGGAACAAATCGCTGATAGGGAGAAGCTGATCCTAGGATCGATCTTAATGGCTTCTTTGTAATCGGGAGGGGCATGTCGGCGATTGCCTTAATCTTGTTCTCGTGCGGACCTAACTTGTTTTGTCCTATTTTGAAACCCAAATATTTGATGGTTTCGTGGGCAAACTGGCATTTGCTGGGGCCAATGGTGAGGCCATTTTCACGCAGTTGCTCGAAAAGAGCTAATAGGGTGGGTAAATGGTGATTCCATTTAATTAGTTCTTGTAGCTGACTCTTCTGACGTGGTGTCAGCTGCGCGTCACTATCCAGGTCAGAGGGTTCCAAAGACTCGCCTGGTAGAAAAGGAGGAGGGTAATCGGCATCAGGTTGGATGCACACTGTCTGGATTACCTTAAGGGACTCCGCGGGGTAATCTTCTTCAAGCGCCGATGCTTCGTCCAGTGCTACGAAGGTATCTCCATGGGCGCGTTGGGGGTTCTTTTTTTCTTGGGGTCCAGGGACAGTCTCCGTGTCCTTGTCTGGGGCCTTATCACCTAAGGGTGTAAGTGATTCACACTCCTCTTTTGCCGTCCTAAAGTCCTGGTTAGGGGTCTCCGAGAAATCGGACGGTATCGGGGTTCTGATGGGGACGGGCTCCTGGGCTTCTTTCTTATCTCGGCCTTGAGGAAGGGCGGCCTGAAACACAGGGTCGAAACTTACTTGGGGGCTCTGTCCTATAAGTACGGAACCGAATTGTATGGGTGCTACAATGACTTCAGCCCAGCCATTATAATATTGACACTGCAGGTAACATCTAGCGACGGGGAATCGGTTCGCCCGCCCAAGTTGGTCATGTACCACCGCAAATTTTTCGTGGTTAGAGGCCACTGGGAGGAGTTCGTCGGACACGATGAAACACGTACATCCTGTGTCCCTGACGAGAGTCAATACTCGGCAGCTGTCCACGCTGCCCTCCTCATATTTCAAAGTTCCCGATGAACTTTTACCAAAAACAAAATTTACCTGGTGGCCTGACGGAGGGGGAGAAGTTTCTGCTTGGGTCTGCACCACCGGGGGAGCCGGGGTTGCATTAATCTGGTGAACTTGGTGGGCTGGTCCGCTTTTAAGCCTAGAATTTTGGGGGCAATTCCAGCTCATGTGGTTTTCTACACCACAGGTGAAGCATATGGTTGGTCGCTTCGGGAAGAGAGATGGAGGAGAAGTCTTAACGGGAGGTTTGGAGTCCCGTTGTTGGTTTTGGGGAAAGAAGTTTGGGGGTTTTACGGGGCTCGGAAACTTTGTCAGCTTTCCTGGGAAGGAGCGCGAGTCCGTCCTTCTTTCTTCTCGTTGGATTTCTTTTTCTCGTTCTTCTTGTTGTATTTTTCCTTCTCGTTCTTCTCGTTGGATTACTCTTTCCCGTTCCTCTCTTTCTCTTTCTTTTTCTACCTTTTTTCTTTGAACTTCTGCTTTAATCCGAGCTAATTCAATCTGAAGCTCAGCTTGTCTTATCCGTTCCTCTCTTTCTCTTTCTTCTCGTTGTATTTCTCTTTCACTTTCTTCTCGTTGTATTTTTCCTTCTCGTTCTTCTCGTTGGATTACTCTTTCTTCTCGTTGTATTTCTCTTTCTTCCTTTTTTCTTTGTTTTTCTCTTTCTTCCTCTTTTCTTTGCTCCTCTTGAATGTACTCAATTAGTTCTTTTCCGGAAAATCCCAAGGACTCTTCTTGCGCTTTAAAGATTTCAAACTGAGTCATCTTTGCACTTGGGGGCGCACTAGTCAACCAACTAAAATTCCTTGCAACAAGAATTATGCCTTTATAGAATTAGCCTACCTAAATATGGGCACTGACCTATTCGTACTTGGTTTCTCAATCTAAATAACCACTGACTAAAATCACAAAAAAACACAAACAAATTATTATAACCGTTCCTTGAGCTACTCCAGCTTCTTAAGTTTAAAAAAAAAGGGGATAGCAATCGGTAAAACAAAAGGGAACTACTATATTCTATTATTATAACGAATAACACTATGCTTTACTCGACTGAGACCAGTGTTTGCAAAGATATAGCGTTAAACCTTACACACCTGATACCAAATTTAAATAGTATATATATATATATATATATATATATATGTCGTAGAATGACTCCCGACGATACCATATATTACACTATTCGTTGAGGGAACTTCCTTAATTAACTTTAGAGTGCGTTTACTGTCTGGCGGCCGATATTATGTATCTTCAAAATGCTTAAGAAGTGGAACTGAGCTCAAGGATAATAATATTGCTATCATTAATAAAATAGAGTTTTATTAATAATAACTATAAACAATACACAAAAACGGAAAATATTGACATAAACAGAATGGAAAGGGTCGTGGAGACTCGGGCTAATCCAAGGATTTAAGGGATTAAAAAAGGTAAAACAAATATAGAGTTAAAGAGATGGGATGGTTCGATAAACAATTTAAAGCACAGGATAGAATTGACAAAAGGGATCAATACTCAAAGGTGAAGTTTGGCTTACGTAACTTTTAACACTAGTGGTGCAGTGGAAGGTGGCGAAAAGGAGTTTCGGTCCGCTGGCGAGTTCCAGCCGAAGGGAAGGGGGATAAAAGGATCCTGACGAGGCGTCTTGGGAAGGAGAACCGTTTCTCGACGAACGGCTTGAAGAACAATGGCTGTTCTAGGTTGTTCTCTTCTGAACAAAGGGGGGGATGAGAACCGTCTCTTGTCTACGGGCTCAAGAATAATGGCTGTTCTAATGTTGTTCTCCTTTGAACAACAGGGGGGGTGAGAACCGTTTCTTGGCGAAGGGCTCAAAACGAACAATGGCTGTTCTAATGCTGTTCTCCTTGAACAACAGGGGGGGATGAGAACCGTTTCTTGGCGAAGGGCTCAAAACGAACAATGGCTGTTCTAATGCTGTTCTCCTTGAACAACAGGGGGGGGGGGGATGAGAACCGTTTCTTGGCGAAGGGCTCAAAACGAACAATGGCTGTTCTAATGCTGTTCTCCTTGAACAACAGGGGGGGGGCCTTGGGGACTTGGCGTCGGAAAGGCTCGAACCTTTGGCACTCAAGGAATATTGTCCTCCTTCTGGACAAGTGATGGTGAATCTCGAGGTCGAGGTCCCTTGGCGCACAAAGGGAGAGAGGGTCGTGGTGATGTTTCGCGACGAAAATCTGGATCTCCAATCTGATCTTAGTGGTAAAGTTTCCATATAAATAGCCAGGACATCTCCTTGGCGTGGGGGGGGGGGAAATGGAGTGAAAGCTTGGAGGGAACGCACAGCCGGGCCGGGGAACCATGCCTTATCTGTTCATAAGCCTAACTCGATCTGGCGAGGTCGTCGTATTGGGGCGAACGGGGGGACGATAACCTCCTTGTTTAAACATTGGCATCCGGTAGCTGAGATAAGACTCCAAGCCTCGAATCGAAGATGCACGTGGGCAGCATCGTGGTTTTAAATAATACGGGGTAGGGGTTGAAATTAAACGCAGCTTCAACACGTTCTATCACAGTCACCAATAACAAACACATCAGTTTGGCCATAATTGAATTTCAGGTTGTCCGGGATCGAGTCAATCTTGATGTCGTGTGTGGATTGTTCGATTTCATAGAACTTCAGAAAACGTGTTTGTAGAGAAGTAGAGGCATATTTGTGTATCAATTGTATGGAAATATAAAGTTAGATCAAAGCAACGCCATAAAAATGCCGAGGGGAAGATTCTACGAAACCAGAGTAGACCCAGTAATGAAACTTTGGAACCCCATAATGCCCCCTTCTCCCCGCCCGTCTATACTCCCGAGGTGAATTAAATGATCACGTGATGATATAATACAAGCATGTGAAAATGAAGTTAGTAAAATTTAATTAACATTAATGAGATGAGAGTCGCCAGGAACTTTGCTCCACTTTATTCTTCTTCGTTCATTTCCTCTCTGTGAATTTGGTGTCGATGAACGAAATAGATTTCAGTTAGATTTATTTGAATTTAATTTCTAATTTATATAAGGATCATAAAATCAAAATAAGACACAATAAGTTAAATACCAGATGAAAGTTTGTGATTCTTAAAATAGGTGAGAGTCTCTTAATCGCTAGAAGAATGGGTGAGAAGTCCTCATGATGGCGGAATTGGAAATTCGCATTCCCTGAAGGTTGAATTAAGTTCTCAAAGGATATTCCGGAAGTAGGATAACATCAATTGAACTGGCGGATTTTAGATATGTGGTACATATTTCCAATTATATTACAATTGTTGTTCATTCTCTTCCATTTGGGTGGTATTATTTTTCTCAAACGCAACCAAAGGTGGTTAGCCTTATCTTGCATCGATGGTCAGGGCATTACAAAGAGTCAAGGCGATTCCGTGTTCCTAAGGGTAACTTACCAGAGAGGATGAAGAAAAGTCCCGCAACGAGCAGTAGGACGCGCCTCCGTTTTTGCAGGTAGCCGTATATAAGGAGGAATTCGGCGGTCATTAGCAGAGTCGCTGCCAAGAGGAAGAAAACCATCGACTGAAGAATGGCATCTGCAAAGAAGCACCACCTCAAATAAATCATCTTAAACATCATCCAACTAAATTTATGCCAGAAATAGTGGAATCCACTAAGAATTAAAGGGAATGGGATTGGTGAAGGAAAAAGAATCAGAACGAAAGACTAAAATAGTCTTCGAGATTAACAGATTGCAAACACTAAAGAGCATTGAATTTCTAAACATGGAAGCGATTTGCCGCAGTAAATGAGAGAAAATGTTTAGTATCAAATTAAAGTGTCGCTTGCTGGATCTCTCTTTTGGGTGCACCCATAATTCCACGCAGCGTGATGGATCACTTCTGCTGGATACTATTGCGCGACATCCGAGAGGAAAAGTATGCTATATCATTAAAACTTCCTACTTCTGACTGTCTGTAGTACTATTATGTGTTTATATGCTTATATCCAAGTAATAGTAAAATTTAATTCCGTCAGTGTTCTTCGTCTATGTTTTGTTTCGTTCTGTATTATGTTATTTTAATATATGAAATAACCACATTATATTATAAATATATGCATTATAATAAAAAATTGGGATATGTGAAAGCAAAAAAAAACAAACTCGATGTGATAGGTCAAAAGGGTAGAAAAATTTGAATTATACTTATGAAAATTAGTCAAAAGCACCTATTTCCATGCTTGCCTAAGAATCCTTAAGTAAATCAATTATATTAATTCGTAGATTGCCATTAACTGGGACACGTATTAAAATGGAAAAAAATTATCTTTTAAAATTACTGGAACAAGAGCGATCCTTTATGAGAGTCAAGGCATAAATGTCACATTCTTAAGGATTCGAAGCGAAAACAAAAAATGAAGTTCACATTCAAATTCAAGACATCGGAAAATATCTTAGGAAAATAATATAAATACGAGTCTGTATCAGCCGATGAACGTGGAGATTGTATTCAATGTGACTACTTAGAGGTTGGTTACATTTCGGTTGCAAGCATATATGAATGCGTATTGCACGCTACCTCTTTACAAAATATTGCCCAGACGGCGATAAAAAAAACATTTCAAGAATCTGTCCTAATTTCACACAACTAATGTTGTTGCTGAAAAGAGACGTTTTTCACTGATTCGTGTTCCCAAGGTTATTGTCTTTCGTAGGTTTAAAATGGTGTGTTAACTATAGAAAATTATTAAACCATGCTAATTTAATTAGCACTACAACTTGTTAATTTCCTTTGTGATTAAGATAATAAGAGAAGTTTAAGATGTTTGAAAGAGTGCGAATAAATGGCAGAAGTAATTAATTAGAGTCTATTTTTATTGTTTTCTAAATGCTTGGATTTTGCTACGAATTCTTTGAAGGGAGGATTAGCGAGTTAGAGAAAGTGGATTAACTATAAACAAACACAACGAGAAGAGTGACAAGCTGTTTACTGCGCAATTACAATTCAAACAATGGGAGTGAAACAGAGACTGAGAATTGGCTCTATACAAGATAGCGTTTAGTCGCTCATCAATTGACATTACAGATGGAGGTACGAATTTTCCGGCCGGATTTAAATTGGGATTTTAAATATAGATTTATGTAACTGCTATGAGAAAGATCGCTTTGATATTCTGTGGAATTCTAAAGCATGAAAGACCATTCAAAATTAAGTATACCACTCACATGGGACTGATGATGATGAGTCTTTGATATCTGAAACGTAGTCTCTCTCGGAAAATATGTCGATTTTTGAGCATTTGAAATACAATTTCCCGGCTGAGAAGAAAACTAATGTTAATCGTTGGAAATTCCTTATGAGAATGACTATACTATTACATTTTCATTAGTTTATAAATTTTTTTAGAAAAAGAAGTAAAACCCATTTTAATTAACAAAAAAATACATTCAGCAAAATAGTTTCCATCCTTATTGCCAATGTTCTCCTATGGTTCAACTAAACAAGACAACCTTCTTGAAGGAGTCACTCGGATTTGATGGAATTATGATTCGATATCCCTTTACCACTTATATAAAAGACTTTGCCATTAAATTTATGTAGTTGTAAGTTAAATGAATGGTAATGAGATGGTGAAATGTCCGGGAAATATGGTGGATGGGGCCAAACTTAAATTTAATTTAGTCTTTGGTCAAACATGTCACTCGTGGGGTGAAATGTCAAGAAAGAGGATGACAACCCTTTCGGTTGACCAGTGAAGGGTGGATTTTGTTCAAGAGCTTCATTTAAAATGCAATTGTTGAATATAATTTAGGAAAGAGAGCAAGTAATATTCACACGTTGTAAAAGTTGTCCTTCAAAAAGTTCATGTAGCACCCAAACACTATTTTATAGTTTAAAGGAGGCCTAAGCATTGCCTCCTTTTCACTTTTTTTCGTGGCTCATTCTTACATCATTGATTCTTCATCATCCATTGAATTTATGTTGCGCTGATATCAATTTCTCAAGAAACACTCCGGTGGTTTAGTTTGGGTGGAGCCATCAATCAGCACAAACAGTTGCCTCCACGTTCGCTTCTGATTCGACCGATTTGGGTTGACTTTTGAATCATGGACAACATAAATAAACTTAAAGGGAATGTTGGAGTTTATGCGTTGAGAAGGGGAATAATTCCGCCATGTTGCTTTAAATCTCCACGGACCTCTTAAGGAATTTCTTGCCAAGCTTCCATTTTGCTCTTCTCTACTTGTGTATGGAGAGTGACATGGGATAATGATAGGTTAGAGACATAACTGTGATATTAATTCTCAGGAAATCAACATATGGATTGATATCAAAATCATGGATGATTAAGAGAAATATAAAAAGTGTGTGGCTCAATTTAATAAGAACAGCATGCATTCAATTTATTTGCACAGTGGAAGTCGGTTAAGATTAAGATACATATCTAAAGGTCATTTATGTCGATCCTCCACATACTTCGTTTCGAGAGAAAACTAAAACATTCATATAATAATCTGTGTGAATGATTTACTCATCCTCATTTGCATCAATTACGCCCATCCAGCATGAAGGCCGTAAACTAATTTTACCATTTCAACCAAACCATCACTCTTCTACAATATGTCCGTCAAATTCCCCTTCAACTATATACATACACCCTATTTGCTCTGCTATCTTCATTTATCATTTTCTTGAGAAAGAATGAATCAGGCTTCCACATTTTCAAACTCTCAAATCAATTGCCATCCACAACTTCCGCCCCGAAACACTGTTTTGACTTACGATTCGTTTCACATATATTAAATAAGCCGGCGTATGTCTTCTTGACGATGAATTCCCGCTTTGCGGAAAGCTCTGCGGTGGTTGCGTTTAGGATTCTCTCTTCCATGTGGATCCACTCGCGCCCGCACAGGGCGGCCAGCAGAGAGAGGCCACTCACGCAAGCAGCAGCTGGCGTGAAGAACCACAACAACCGCCCTCTGGCGTTCATCTGGAAAGTAGAAAAACAGCATCACATAACACTTCTTTGAAAATTGCTGCATTCGCGTTTACTTTCAAAGAGGAATCCATTTTCGGAATTGCAGTCTGAAACAGTGTTTCCTTTTTCTAAAAGGTGGAGAAGCAAACAAATCAGTTTATTAAAAGTTATTTCGGTCATAGTTCTGCAGAAAGATGGGTTCAAAATGCATTCCTTTGAAATTTGAAATTCTTTTTGTTCAGGTTCTTTGTGCTCTCGTATAAATAACACTATAGATAGCTGAAGAAGCCTGATGCAGAATTAAAACGTCACAAAGACCGCCAAGTGTATTTTAAAGAAATATAAAACTAATTTAAACTATGAAAAGATAATATGGTGCGCCCTTATAGGAAACACTACTTGGAAGGGTAGTGGTTATATGGATTGAATGTGTGCGTTGAGGAAGTTGGCTAAAAAACAAATAGGGGTAGGATGTAAGAAAGATTTATATGTGGATAGAGCGTAAAATCAAGTTTACATGGAAGCACATTGACAGTTTCAATAAATATAGGGAATCTGGGATGAAATCTTTTATGGTATGTAAAGTAATTAATTTTATAAGGTAATTATTATTTTTATACTTTATAATTAACTCTATTACCTAAAGTGCTTTCAACGACTTGCTAAAGTAAATAATTCCAGATCTGATTAAATTTGGACGATAAAAATTTGTGTTATTAAAATGTGAAATAATTGCGGATATTCCTTTTCCTGGCCACTCAGTTATTAAACTTAAATAGCAACTTGTACTAGTACTTTGATCTTAGTCGAGAAAGTAGAGATGAACAAATGTTGATTCTTTGTTGCAAGTTTACCTATGCTAGGTCGTGAAGAATCCATTCCACAATTCGAAAAACCTGTCCTATCTCCTCTAAATGACGATGCATTGTTGAAGAGTTACCTTCGAAAATTCTTCCACCGTTATTTTGAAAACATCGAGATCAAATTCAACATGGCGGCCAGAACAGGGTTCATCTTTGATACTAACATTTACCCAGCGAAAATTCTGAAACCACCTTTGGCATTGGATCACACTACTTATTTCTTCACCGTGTACTTGACACAAACTTTCTCCTCTACACCACCTCCTCATTCATGTCGAAGAAATCCCCAGCAGCTCAAACTGATCTGGAGGTTACCCAGCATTTATGCACGCATGCCCAACTGACAAGTTTGAGGGGCAGCAGCTCCGGTCTTTTTCTTCGTTCAAGATGCCCGGGGAGGGTTCCCGCTCGCCATGATGTCTTGGGTCTTTATGCCACTGCTCTCTCTTGTTTTACTTTCCTTAAACCAGTTCACGCGGCCACACTTCCTACTCACATTGTGGTCAGCCTAATCATCTCCTGCTTCTACAATCTTTACCAAATTCCCTTTGGCTTTTCATCCTTAACCGTCACTACCTCGTGTCCACTTAAACCGACCACTATTCGCTGTCACAAGTCACATCACTCCTGGAGGTATGTACTCATCCATCATATATGTAGGTCATTAATTGTCCATCCGTGTCAGTCCTTCTAAGCGTCATTCCTACTGTAAATTTACACTGGTCATCTCCTTGTCAATATTCCCACCAAAACGATCTCCCCCCATCATATGGCCAGGGACAGTGTGACATTGGCGGAGATACAAGAACTTCGCCTCCCATAATTCTCGACCCACCCACCATTTTGCTCAGTCTAGGAACCAATGGAATACCTCTATATGTCCTGCTCGATCCTTCCCTTGTTCGATTTGTCTAGAAACTCCTTTCTCATACCCTTGAAACTCCCTAGCACCAAGTCGCATCAGTAGAACTTAGTTCTAAGCCCCCTCCCCAAAGTTCTGTCCTCAGATCACTCCCTAAATTCCCACGCCACAGTCAGTTCCTTAATCCCTACCCTCCCGCAAGCCTCCCAAAAAGTTCAGACACCTAATTTTCCTTCTAAAACTCCCACCATATAATACCGTCATCCGCAAGATTCTCCCCCATGGTCCACAACCATTCACTTCCTCAAGCAGTCACCTATCACTAATGTCCCTTTCACTACACAATTAGTCTAAATTCTTAAATCCCCACTCAACCCCTGAATCTAAGCCGCCCCGTCCTCCCCAAACCTGCTTTGTCCTTCTTTTAATCAAGAAATGCAGATTCTCGTACATTTCGTGATATTACCCTGGCCTTCCATCTCCCAACACCCCTGGCCTATCGCGGTCCCTGGGGATAAAACCGTAACTCTTATTTCCCATTCACCTGTTTCTTATTTGTATCTCTTGTAGTATCCCATTGATATTGTCGTGGTTTAACTGGTAAAATGGAGAGCATTACATTTTTTAAAACTTTCTATTGAGTGTCTTTCATGAAGCGCTCTTTGTCTTGTCTTGGAAGGATAGTACTGCTTTTCCGGTCAATATAAATGCACCCGACCGTCTTTCTCCGGATTCTATTCATAATTTGATTCTCAAACTCTCTCGACCATTTATTTATGCAGGAAACTTCAACAGCAAAGACCAAACCTGTGGCAAGTGTTCTTCGACTTTACTAACGCCCAATCTCCCATCTCTCATTCATGAGAAATCATTCCCAAGTCCTAACTCCGTCTCTCTCACTTATCTCCAGCATAACACTGACAACTACTCTATTTATTTCTATCTCGTCTTTAATGAAGAGGTACTGGATGTCTCTTGAACCAATTACTCTGCTGCCATGACACCCCTCTCGAAATTATGATTTTCTATCATTTAAAGTAACTCTTGTCCTTATTAACTCTCATATTCAAACCTGCTACACTTCTATCCTCAGTCTTCCGGCATAAGTTTACTCATGCGTGATTCTTTTTTGGTCTTTCTGACAATTTGCTTTATCTTGTTTGGATGAAAAAATAGATAAATATCTAAAATTTTCTGCTTCCTTCGAATTCCCCCATTGTGTTTGTGTGTACCTCATTCACCTCTTACGAACCTCGATACCGAATGACTATTAATTCCGCAGAGTCATACCGCTTGTCTATTGCATTTGGAATGAAAACGTGTACTTGTTATTATTACTAGTAGTATTTTCATTTTTATTATTACTTTCATCATCGCTAAATAATTTAAATCATATTGATATAACAGCCAGAGTTTGTACACTATACATTGCAATCCCCCTCGAATAATGTGTTGATATTTTGGGAATCGGAATTCGAACTATTATGCAATCGCCACACACTGTCCTCTATTGACAGATAGCTTCAACTTTTAAAATAAATAAATGTTAATTTTCTATTTTATTTATGGGCAGTTGTTCCAATTTACCTTTGGGTCGTGAATTCCAATAATTAAAGAAAGGTCTCGAAACAAAGGGAGGTTTTATAATTTGACCAAATTTACTTGAAATCTCATAAAACGATTTTTCGTTGATTTCTCAAAATCTCTCCTTTTCCATTTTCCTTAAGTCTGACCTTCTTTAGTTGAGTTCTTCTCTCTCCTCAATTTACTTAAAATTTGTCTGGATGATGAACGCGCAATACTGAAAATTCAACCTTAATGAATTGTTACTCTAATTCCTATGAAACAGTTTTTGGCAATGGAGATTATTTTCTAGTTAAGATGTAAAAATATATTCTTGATGTGATGACTAATTGATCCATAGCTTCCATCATCATGCCCTTAAGGAATTTAAAAATTCTCACTGTGGATATGTAAAATTTCAAAAAAATAAAATTTACCATTAAGTTATCTCAACCTGTGCGGACTCGATTTCTTTTCAACGCACTGGCACAATTCTTTTTCTCTTATAACCAATTATAATAATTTTTATTTTTATTTACTTACGCACCCATCTAATAATTTTAGTGCCTAACCCCATTGCTGTTCGTCATCTATTTTATCTCCATCCAAGTAGTTTTCAGCTCTTCTTCATCAAGTCTCTCATCAGCTCGAAAGAAAAAGAAGCCTCTTTTCTAAACATTTTTGTACAATATTTTTCCTTTCATTTACTCGCATAATCTTTCTTCACAGATAACTGTAATCGTATTTCCAGAAATCGGGTTCGGCATAAATGTATTGAAATTATAAGAAATAGCAATGGGACGATACAAAAATATATTCTGATTCCTATGACAGAAGAAGAATACCATATTTATTTAGCTATGGATTATTATTATTTTTGTATTGTAATTTTTCATCAGAATCATATTCACTTTTCACATAAATCATAAGTTGTAGATATGCCCTTTAATATATGTATTTTCTTCACACTTAGTGTGTGGGGTAAGATTGACCTTGGGGGACAAAAAATCAAAGTACCAAAAATATTAGGATAAAATGCGAAGAAAACACACCAGAATCCCCATATTTAATCTCTCGCATGACTTTAACCTCATCTCATTAAGGTCTATGGATGATGTTTTAAATAAATTAGTAATTACTGTTTTAAATATTAAAGGGATTAAAATATAAAATAATATTAACATTACTTGAATTAATTCCAAATAGCCGAAGGCTAAATTTACCTGGCACTTGGAAATCTCTTTCTGTCCTTGAGAAAATTGGTGAACAAGAAAACGTTCCAATCCAAGTGAACATCTACATATATATGATAGCCAATAATACTGGTAGTTAAGCATTGGTTTTATTTAAATATGCCCATCTGGCAACGCCTAAAATGTCCATAGGTACTATTAACATTTAAAACAAACCCAATAAACCAAAAAAACACTAAAAAGAAAAAAAACACTATGAAAGAAAGTACATTCTCAGGGGCGGGAGGCAGTCCCGCGTTCCATGAGCAGCCGAGCATGAATCCAACACATAAAAGATTCAAAACAATGAAGTAGGTCAACCTCCACAATCGGGAATGCATGACCCAGTCTCGGGCACAAGGATCAAGTTGAAGCGACCACGTTCGTCCATGTATTACAACAGTTAATACGCCGATGGTTCCTCAAACTAAGACATTCGGCATGAATGTCCTGGAAAGTCTGGGAGATCAACCGATCTCCACAGTAATGTGTAGGGGGCGCTCCATTTGGTTGCCCTGGGTTCGGCGATGATTCACGACGTGAATGAGACAAAAGATTTCCTGAAGCCATCGGGCATAAAGGGGTAGGTCGGAAGAAATTGTCGCCACCTGATTGCTCCATAAGCTTCAGGGTTGTGAAAATCGAAAGACTGGTTCTTGTGTCCAGTCCTTACAGACTCTTTTGGTTTCTCATCAGGGCGCTCATTGCCCGCAATCGCTACATGTTCAAGAACCGAGCAGCGGACACTCTCGATCTCATCTTGGTTCAGAGCAGGTGTTGCCTCATGAATACTTCTAACCAAATAGTATAGGGAATCTAAATCCTCAACCTTAAAGACAGATGCACCACCCGGTAAGATCCTCGCCAATTTCAAACCTAAGGGAGATGGCGTTAAAGCCGAACTCCTCCTCGGATCTTGATCTATCAGTGTAAGCTGCCACAGTGCCACTATGATACGCCGTTTATTCAATATAATTCAACGCAGTACTCCAAGCGTTGTAGAAGCTTTTTGAGAAAGAGCGTATAGACAAACATTCACAAGTGCTGCTTTCCAGGATGGCATCCTCGGCAGAACCAGAGGTGAAACCGGCCCTAGAGATACATCTCTTTCTCGAAAGAGGTCACTTGCCATAAACTTAAAGGCTTATGGTATAATTGAGGTTTCACGAATAAATAGGCCTGGGCAGGTGATAAAATAATAGAGGTTGATGAATGAAGGAGACGATGGGCTAGCGAGTATAAGTGCCTAGTACACTGTGTACTGAGCAGAGCAAGGAGTTTCTCAGCAGCTTTGACAAAAAGGCTTGTTATAAGGAGGGTGGGCAAAACACGGTCACTAAACGGGGCCAGTGTGCTGGTCCCCTGAAGATCACTGAGCGAAGAATGTCCATGTCATGGGTGCAAGTGACTAACTCTCCAAATATCGGCCTACCAGATGAAGTGTTTGTCAAAAACAAGAACAAGGAAAAGGTGCTACTCTACCATATCCATGTAATCCACATTCAGAATAAAGTCTGTTACGGGATAAAGCATGAATGGTGACTTAATTACCAAAAGAGATCGAAAAAGCGTCTACGTAGAGAGTAGCAAGAAGGTATTCTGTCACCAAGGATTCAGTTGTTTTTTTTTTAACTAAATCGCCAATATGGCGACTGCCTTCGAGGAGATAAGTTCCTAAATACAAAGAGAGTGAGACTGAAGACTTTTTTCCTCCGTGTTTCCCTCTTCCTGCTTTTTTGGACTGAAAATAACTCCTGCACTACCTACGTGGAATTAATCCGTTTGAAGAGACTCAGATGTGAAAATTAGAAGGTGCACCATCACTCCAATCCACTGGAGGTTCTCCATGAAAGCGTATCCTCTTAGGGTATCAGGGCAGTTTACATATTAAAAAGGTAAAACAGTAGCGCAATGATGTGCACAAAGAAAGGCCTCACATATATAATTTTTTTGTCTTAGCAGAGTATCCGACATGAAGTGAGAGTTGCAAAAGTCGAACTGTACAGGAGACAAAAAATAAGCTCATTAACATTTGCCAAGTTTTCCATTAAGTTGCACAGTCAGAATATATAGGTAATTGGGCGAAAATCAGCCAAGGCACACTCGTCTCTACTCATTTTTCGCAAAGCAAACACGTTAACTATTAGCCAGATCCTGTTGCACAGAGCTCACTTAACGCATATGGTTAGAACAGCCGTTTAAGGATTCCCCTTCTCGAGAAGTAAATTCCAGTCGATGTCTTTCAGTCAGGCCAAGAAGATCTCTAAATCTGGCTGAGCAGCATCTTCAGTAGAGAAAATGGAGAAAACTGTTGCAACGAAATTTTTCCCGCACGCATGGTGCGATTTTGCAGTCTCTTGCTTCTGTAGGACATAAAGAATGGTCCTGCGAAAACGTCTCTCAGTTCGTTGTGATAAAGTTGTGATGGGGTCAATATATTAATTGAAGACAATCATATTAACCAAAAGAGCAGAAGGCGAGTTTTACGCTCGACAAACCTACAAGGAAATGAACGGCGTTCAAAAAGCCTAGATGTTCTGAGAATACTAGTCAGACCTACGGCGATGAAGGTATAGGAGTAGAACTCAACGGCCTCATTAACCGATCTAAACTCCTCGAGTGAGATAGAAAATTCAGTCAATTCCTTAAATTCGGATAACCACACCGACTCCAAACAGCAGTTAGGTTGTTGTTTCCCATGCTGCAACAGTCCAATGGAAAGAAATTTGGATAGAAAATTGATCTCTCCCATAGAATCAGGGTGTGCCTTTGGAGAGCAGAGGGATTTAGATATACACATGAAATTGAAGCGCTTCTCGAACAGTGATGAGTGAATTCATCCGGATTGAAGAAACCGATCTCCATCTCTTCGATCATATCGGCAAAGAGCTGGCACATGAGATTGATTGTATCGTCCCTATTGATATCGTGCCTACCATGCTGATTCCCCAGGAGTAGGAAGGTCCTCGTCATCTCTGCACATTCTTATTTTCGTCTCTCAGAGGGACCGCCGTATCCTGACGTGCCAGCCTAAGCCTGCTCCTTCTCCAAAAGGTAGCAGGACCTGTCTGACTTGGCGGCCAAATTTGAAAAAACAGGGCCTTCCTCTCCGTTTAAACCCCCACCCCAGTTTGAGATGGTAATGTGAATAGACTCTTGCCCGTGGTGATGTAGCAGCTGCCCATATAATGTGCATTTCTACAAAAGTAATATGAAAAATGCAAATTCTCTTAACATATATCCGTAAGTAAATGTAAGAAATGTCTCACGCAGAAGCCTAAATACGAGGACCAAAATTGAAAACCGCGGTTTTCCTCCGAGATTGCCAGAGAATCACGTGATGCCTCTTAGCCAATAGTAATTGAGATTTTGAAGGACACGAGTAGCTTCTTTTTAAAAGGTTGGAGCGAGAGGTTTCCAGCTAGACTATAGTATGTGTTAATTATATATATTCATATTCCATTCTTATCAGTGTTACTAAATATAAATTCATTATTATTATTACAATATAAATATGTTCTTTAGTCCACCATTTTACCCATTCCTTCATCCTTTGTCATAGCTATTTATAGGACGATTCGGATATATTTTACTCTCTCTCTCTCTCTCTATATATATATATATATATATATATATATATATATATATATATATATATATATTTCGCTCAACCTTGGTTTTAGTATAATTATTATTATTAGCTCAATATTTTCCTCTCTGTCTTTGTTGTACATCGTTTGCTCATCAACCCTTGTTTTGTTGTTAGTATTATTCATATTAACTTTTTCCCATTTTGAAATAAATAAAAATAAGTTTTATAAGCCTCGCTGTTATTGCGCATACCTAAAATCTAAAACGGAATAATTTTCAAACTCTCTCTTTCATCTTCAACTATATTTATGCAGAATATAGTTAGCTATCTAGGCAGGCTAACGTCCTAAATACCCTGTGGTAAAAGTGATTCCTTGGACAACACCTTGCTTTCAGTGGCAAGAGCATCCTGGGATTCACACTGGCGTGGGAAAGTGATCTTCTTCTAGCCATCTTCCAGACGGTGTTGTCGGACGAGGGGACCCTAAAAGGCATCAACAGAACCATGGCGTAGTGGCTAAACACATTATTTGCGTCCTTTAAGCTGAACTCATCGGGATATAAAGGGAATGGGGCAGGGACGCCTTCACCAAACATGGACAAGAGACACTGATCTAAGAATTGTGGTTTGTATGGCTCTTGGCCACCCATTACCACTCTACGGAGGTCGCTCCATGAAGCTACTGATCCTAAGACCAAGTGCCGGCGAGGCTTCCTAAATTGAGATGTAGTCCGAAATTTTAAATTGAACCAAACAAAAGTGAAATTCCGGAGCTTGTGACCAATAAACAACAAGAAAAAGCGGGATTCGTGGGCTATATCCCGCCTTAACCCGCTTGCGCCTATCCATTCTGGTTTTCGGACCGTTCAGGGCCCAAACATGGGTGCGTTAATGTGTTTGGTTCTCGTCTGTAAACCGACACCCACTGACAAGATGTTGCCTGGTCGTTTTCCAAGGGCACCCCTCCCATCGAATGAATAACCAGAGCTATGGAATTAGAGTGGTTCCTTTACTCGGTTGTATTAATGGTCGACCGAGGGCCAGGATCTGAAGATCTGTCGTGTGATAGACCTAAATAAGAGTCCCAAGAAAGACAGTTGGCAGCCAACGAGGCATTAACTTCCCACCAGGCATAAAAAGTACATCCTTATGCACTCGAAAATGGCCACAGGAAGCTTGTCAACCCAAAGGGTGCAGAAAATAGTTTATTGGGGTAACATCGGTTAATAAACCGTTACTTCTGACAAAACATGAGATGGCTGATCATGTTCCTTAAACCTGCATAGAGGGAGTAATTGGGGAATGCTGTTAGAAAAAGTGGGAGCATTGAGGAAAGGATGGAAAGCGCCAGCTCCCTCAAGCGCCCTAAAAGAGATCAAATCAAGCCGGAGAGCCAGCAGGATATCCGTGTTGACCCACAGAGCTGGGAATATCTCGCTCCTGGTGGTACTCGGGGTAGCGGGGGCTCAGAGGGGAAGGAGAACTCCCCAACTGTCCCAGTTCCTGTCAAAGAGTTCACTTAAGCCCTGGGGTCAGGTCCCCCCCTTCCTAGTGGCACTAGTACAGGAAGAGATTGACCCTTCTCTCCGGTCTAAGTGTAGCAGGCCTCCCCACGGTACTCCTCTGCGAGGTGGTCCGTAAACAGACTCTGTGGGACCACCAATTATAATAGCTTCTATTTTTACTTTTCCCATTTATTGTACCGTTTTCTTCACTTTCTGTTCCAAAGGTACTCAACTACCACACTTGATCATGAGCCTGAGTTCTCGAGTAGTCCAAAACAAGCTATTAATTTCCCCTGCCGAGCCTTAACCTTCTGAACATTCTAACATCCACTTCACAATAGGCAACTGAAGCATAACAATGAGAGCCAAAAGTGAAGTTGACCATTTCTTACTAGAACCTTAATTCAAATCAAGTACTCTATCCAAAATGCCCAGGGACTTATCCGTTTTGTTTTGGTTAATGTCCAAAGTTATTATTTGGTAACTACCTTACTTGGGCATCTATGCTATAGATCTACCCCTTTTTGACTCGATAAAGTCGTCAGGATATAAAACCAAAATCGCTTACACGTTGAATTATATTATTGGCCCCCTTTTAGACCCAACCCTTCCTCGCAACTCTCCCATAAATCCAGCAAAATTTCCTAATCTTGTTCAGTGACTCGATTAAATTAATGATTCATATCAGCTATAACCAATCCTAGCTGGCTTCGTCAAATTTCCCCGAGGCCTAAGCTCCTCTTTCTTTATCCACTTTACCACGATCTATTGTCAAATAAAATATTAAAATCCCTCACAACTAAAATAAAATTTTATATGATTATAAGCGATAAAATCCTATAAAAACCTTTTATTGTAATAACCTTTCTATTTAATTAATTCGGCAAAAATTTAAGTGTATAATAACGCCGCTATATAAATAGTCTTATCAGTAAGGTAAGAGAAATGTCCCGTAAATTGAACCCATTTTCTTTTTATTGTGAGAAATCAAAAAATTTGCTTGTATCTCATTTAAATTTCTGAAAAATATGTAATTCTTCCGAATCCCTAATCTACTTAATCGTCCAATAACTAAAATTAAATTAGAATTCATGTTTTACTGTAAAACAAGCTATGAAAACATAAATGTTATGTTCTTTTGTGAGATTAAAATGGAAGGAGAAGAGAAATGAGTTCCATTAAACGAAAATTCATTTACTTGTTTGCAGCTCTCGTTTTGATAATATCTCTAATTTCTTGTTAATTATAAAAGATCTTCAATTCCCCACCCACTTCAGCTGCCAACATGACTGCACCCAATCTACGGTACAAGAGTCAAACGAAACTCAACCCAGGTTAGGTTTTCATTTTCATGCTTTGCAGCGAACGGAAATAATAAACACACTATAAATGAATTTGCGGCTAAAAAGTTTTGTTCATTTCATATTTGGAAATTTCTTCCACAAATTCTCTAATCGTTAATTTAAAGATTACTACATCAAGAGCCAGATATCTCTTTAAGCCATTGAATGCCGATCGATTATCAAAATATTCTTAAGCTAATTTTACAAGCCAAGTGCCGTAACGGAATATAAAGAGATTATATACTTGGCAGAATTTTTTAAAGATTTTACGACCCAATAACTTTTAAAATTTATTTTAAAAATATTTCCTTTATTTTATGGGCTTCGTAATGTAAATGGGAGTCAACACTCGTTTAGGGCCAGATTTCATGAAAAGTAACGAGATCTTAAAATCATTATTTTAACTAAAAATTAAAATTATTCATCTAACGATAGCATTTCGAGTCTGGAAAATGCTCGAGAGGAGCCAACAGAAAGAGTGAGAAGGAGAAAGAAGGACCACGACCGTAATGGCCAAATTACTTAGATCCAAATGCTGAAAAAGGAATGAATGGGACCCTCCCTTCCCAACCCCTCCAAGGGAAGAACTTGCGCAATTTGCCGCTTCTCTTGTCCTTTGAGTGGGCCTTAAATCAGCAAATTTGGTTTAGCCCAAATCGAAAAGTGAAAACCGTGTTGACTTTTTATGATTCAACTCTTCCACGTAGATGCAATGTTTGCCCGTGTATTACTATGACACTTGGAAAAGCATATATTTTAGATCTTTATATAATGAGGATGTAGGTAATGGAATGCGAAGTAGTTAATATCTTCTTAGAAGGAGATAGGAGTTGGGATTCAAAACCAAAATTTCCATTAACTAACGAAAGTAAAAATAAAGAGATCAAATTAAATTGTCTTTTAGAAAAAAGAGAACCGGAAGATTTTCCATTGAATCTTGTATGTAGAAGTGAATCCAAATTTTAAAATTGCCCTGAACAGCCCTTTCTGAAAGGGCAGTGAAGCATTTTGTATGAAATCGAAAGTTAAATTGGAGTTTAGGAAAAAGACGGAAATGGTTCCGGATTGGTTTCGTCCCATTTGATGTCACGGATTTTTTCTTCTTTCATCACCTTCTGGTATGTAACTGGCGATGAACAAAGGATCCTAAACCGAAAGAAAATCATTGATTAGCATTATTATTATTATCATTTTTAATGATGTGAAAAGTAATAGGGATATCGTTGAAGAACTGTTGCTCTCTTGATCTTCCCCACAGTTTCACATCTCTAAACTTCACCAATTCATGATCTTAGTTTCAATCTTCTTTGTAGATATGACCTCTTTGGAATACCTCAAATAAAAGTAATAATGGTAAAAAGAAATTAAAAAGTACATAATGATTTGTAGTTGATGAAAAAAAGCGTTGCAATATTTTGATGGAAATGAACACCAATCAGTTATTGGGCAGATTGTAGTTCAAGGAATTGGTTTCTCCTCATCGATTTGCGAACTAATTCCAGATGATTTAATATTTTATTAACAGAAATAGAAATTGCATTAAGGTTTAAGTAAAGAGCCGTAAGAAAAGAGTGGAGTTAGTAGAAGGGAATATGTATGGAAGGCATAAAAGTCTAGTGTGGTTTCGTTCTACAGTGACGCCCCTTGCCCTTACAGGACCACATAAGGATATTCATGCAAACAATATACTCTATTCATTATAAGGATTAAAGGAGTCTTATTACTAATTCGCTTTACCTTTGAGTGCTCTTAATAGGCCACTTGAACCTTATTTCTTTATTCGTAGTACTCTATGAATTGACTCAGTTTCCATTTTCATCTCAAAAGTTAAATAGAAACCCCCAGCGAATATAAATAGCGCCTATGAAATCAGTCTCGTGTTTTGATCCTCAACAAATGGAGGCACAATATTTGATGCGGCCTATGCATTCTTCGCTTGGGTCAGCGAATTCTCGGTTGCGGCGCCTCGCTCAAATTGAGGGGATTTTGATGTCGGCAGAGCAGAGTTTACTTTCTTGGTGGAAGTTCGTCAGTTTTTGACAAAATGTTTCTAATGGATTGGTAAATATTTCATAGAAAATAGAATAATGATGTTGCTAGATGGAAATGGTGTTATATTAACAGGAAGAAATTGAAGCTGTTTAATGGAGATTCTCTGAACTTGAAAGAACAAAGAATTCGATTCATTATTCCCAAAGCAAAAGCAAGAATATTCGTATTTGTCTTTAGCTTTGTACACAAATACGGAGGATTTCTTTGTTTTTCAGGCATTTTTTTCCGATTTTTAGAGTTTGACGTTTATGGATCACTGATTTTTTTTGTTTATATTTCAGTCTTTCATTTCATTCCGGTTGTACTCTGCTTACTTTACACTATTATTTTCCTTAATCATTCATCACCTTTACAGTTTTACCATCGTAAATAACAATATGGAGAAGAGAGCTTCAGGAATGATCTTTGCCGACATATAAAAGTGACCGCAAAATTGAAAAAGAAAATGACGACAAATGGAATTACTTTTTCATGTACGTAGTTATTGGGTGTGCGTCATTATATTTTTTGAAGGTCTTTTACTCTTAACAACCAAAATGTTTAGATCTTTTTATATGAAGGGAATAAAAGGTTTAAAGCAAACAAACAAGATCACAATAGTAGAATAAACAAAAGCTCACGGCACCTCGTTTGTTTCGTTTAAAGTTCCGTTGGTTCCTTTTGCATTACACTCTTAAGTATCTTAAACTATCTTGGATCATATCGATATTATCGATAAGATATCTTGGATCATATAGATATTATCGATGAGATATCAAGCACCTTAAAGTGGAAATATCTAATCCCCGAAGGAAGTCAAATTACAGTTTGAAAAAAGATAAGCAAAGAAACTTGGACTATTCAAAGAAGACTTTAACACGACATTGCCACTCTTCCATTCAAAACTGCTACAATCAATCCAGCAAATGGATTCTCGCATTGTGCACCTCGAGATCAATTCTTAAAATGGTGGATTGCCATAAAATGACGCCGCCATTTTCCTGAACCTCACCTAAATAAACTACTATTATCGGGTGTTAGGAAACTTGCCGCTTCGTGGGCCTCGTTATGATACCGACAAAGTAGTGCCACGGGTCAAAGAGTACTTGTGAGGTGAGACTGAGCAAACCTCTCCCTGCGGGGTTAGACCTGGTACCTGGTAGAGAGGCACGTCCTGCCGACCTGAGGGGCCGCATTTGAACAACCTCTATCATGGATTTCCAGTCCAAGTACCCACAGTTGTTTACCCTCGCTGCCCAATCTTTTTCAGGATTTGCCGCCTGAAATCTCCCCCTATTTTCGATCCTGAAGAGATTGACCATTTTCCTTTCAGAGCTTTTTTTGCTAACCTAGGATCATCTGGGGGGATAAGGGTGCCCGGGTAACAGCCGTGCTGCAACTGAATCCTGGAGATGGAGGACAGGCACGGCGTCCCCCTCCAAGTGCATGGTATTATCAAATGAGGTGGTTATTTCCAAGCAAGTATGATTGATTGGCGTCTTTTACTGTGTCAGAAATTAGACGCTCCAAGAATAGTCAAAGGCGGCGATTAGGGGAATAGAGTGTCACTAAACGTTTATTAAGTTTATAGAGAGAATAGATAAATGAATGAATAATTAATAATTCGTCACGTTAAATAACAACGGAGGTTATTTATCTTCTGCACAGGTGGGTTCCGTAAGTTTCACTGTAGCTCAGATGCTTCGCTCCGGCATGCGAGTGAGATCTGCCTGGCTTTCGTCTCAAGCAGGACGTCACGGAGGTGTTTTGTCGTATTGTGAAAAGGCCTTTGATACTGTATGACGATGAGGTATCGAAGAGCCCTCCATTCTATTAGGGGGAAGGAAGCCTCTTTTTTTTTCCAAGTTCATACTTGATGGAGAGTCAGCGTATAAGTGGGGAGAGCCCTTTCCGAGTCGATATTTCAACAGAAAGGGTTCATACAGGAAACTTTCCTCGGCGTCACTTTTTTTCTGTTAGATCAACTGTATGACATTGGTGCTACGGGCAGATGATCCCCCCACACTTTACACTGAAGACTTTTTTTGCTCATTTGGCGCTGCTCAGATGCCTACCCAATGGCGCCGTATCCAATGGGCTTAGAGCCGCGTCTCTCTTGCTAAAAAAATGCACAAATTTGGTTTTCTTTCGACTAAGACCAAGACGATGCACATTTGGCGCATTCGTGAGCATCAACCGGACCAGAACCCGTTCCCAAATGAGACTCACCTAACGTGGTAGAAGTACAATCCGTCCTTGGTCTAGTAGAAAACCGAGACATGAGATGCTCATATTCGTAGCATTAGGGTCTCTTGTAGATACACCATGGACATTCTACACTCTGTGGCTTTCATCAAGACAGGAGCTGATAGAGCTACCATCCTCCTTCATCCCCTCTAATATTTCACTTAAAGAGTGACCCTGGATGCCAGATTTATTCTGTGAATCGGAGCTTAAATTATAAAAGTGAATTCAGCCATCCAGCGGAGTCTCGGTTAGTGACTTGTGCCCCCACACATAAGCAGGAGAGACCCTTTTCGACGATGCAAAGAAGGCACATGCATTACTCCGTACAAGGTGCGTCAGGCGCTGGTACGTTCAGGTTCAGCATCTAATCCCGTCGCCAATGGCTCTCAACAACAATTTCAATGATCATTTTATGTACTGCCGACATTTTTATTATCTACCCTAAATATGGGACACGCTGGCGAGTCAATAGACCGAAGAATCGAATTTCCAGGGAGAGGCAGAAGTCAAAGGAGAAAGCGTAACCAATTTAGAAACTTGATATAAATTTAAAATTAAATATTTGAATTTAAAACAAAAAAGGATAAATGGAGGAGCTATGTAGAAAGTGAGTAATTAAAATATCATACAGAGTTAATCTCAACAGAGAGCAACACTATTTCAGGGGCAAAAGAATTTAAACTTGCAGACATAATAATTATACAATCAGAAAGTGCATTAAAAATTAGACGATGCTTTGGGATAAAAGACTGCTCAGTCCTACTCACAGGAAACGAGTAGACATCAATTTTGCCCGAGAACAATTACATTGCATGCCTCGTCCGCCTCCAAAGACATGCGTTTGAGATAAATAAACCCTAAAGGGATATTTAATATTATATGTCAGAGGCTACATTTTTGCGATGATATAATTCGAGTTGAAAATATAGAAGAGGTCATTCAGCTCCACAACTTAACAATCTGCATTTCATGACACCCGCAAGAATAAAAAAATCCGCAAGGCGAAGGAATGCGATTTCTGAGTATAAGAAAAGTTGGGGCTTGTTATGAGAACGAATGAGCAGTTCACTTTGATGTCAAAAGGATGACACAATAATCTCAGAACAAAAGATGACATCACAGCTATCAGATTTTGAAAGGATAACACAATGGCAACCGAAAAAAGAGGACATCACAGCTTTCAGATGTCAAAAGGATGACACAATGGTCACGAACAAAGAGGACATTACAGCTTTCAGATGTCAAAAAGATGACGCTATGGTCTCCGAACAAAAGATGACATCACAACTTTAAGTTGTCGAAAGGATGACCCAATGGTCTCCGAACAAAAGATGACATCACAACTTTCAGATGTCGAAAGGATGCCACAATGGTCTGCGAACAAAGAGAACATCACAGCTTTCAGATGTCGAAAGGATGACCCAATGGTCCCCGAACCAAAAATGACATCATAACCTTAAGATGTCGAAAGGATGACACAATGGTCTGCGAAGAAACGATGACTTTAAAGCTATCAGGAGTCGAAAGGATGACACAGTGGTCTGCGAACAAATAGGACATCGCAGCTTTCAGATGTCGAAAGGATGACACAATGGTCCCCGAACCAAAAATGACATCATAACCTTAAGATGTCGAAAGGATGACACAATGGTCTGCGAAGAAACGATGACATCAAAGCTATCAGGAGTCGAAAGGATGACACAGTGGTCTGCGAACAAATAGGACATCGCAGCTTTCAGATGTCGAAAGGATGACACAATGGTCCCCGAACCAAAAATGACATCATAACCTTAAGATGTCGAAAGGATGACACAATGGTCTGCGAAGAAACGATGACATCAAAGCTATCAGGAGTCGAAAGGATGACACAGTGGTCTGCGAACAAATAGGACATCGCAGCTTTCAGATGTCGAAAGGATGACCCAATGGTCCCCGAACCAAAAATGACATCATAACCTTAAGATGTCGAAAGGATGACACAATGGTCTGCGAAGAAACGATGACATCAAAGCTATAAGGAGTCGAAAGGATGACACAATGGTCTCCGAGCAAAAGATGACATCACAGCTTTCAGATGTCGAATAGATGACACAATGGTCTCCGAACAAAAGATGACATACCACTTTTCAGAGGCACTATTCAACTCTTTAATATTTAAAAATAAACCTCTAATATTAGTGTACATCAATTGAGTACAGAAGAACCAGGATTGAGTAAAGTATCACCACTTAAAATTGTCAACAAAATTAAGTATCTTAAGTTATAATTCATGAACATTCATTAATTAACAATGAACATAACAACAACAGTAAAATTAGCAATAACTAAATGTAAAACAATAAAAACAATACCATAGATTAGGTATTCTTTGCACCCTCTGAATACTTATGGAAAATCCCATTTAATTTTTATCTGGAATTTTTCCCATTGATAAAAATATGCATTCAAAACAAATTTACTGCACTATTTTGCTTTGTCATGGACTTTCACCTCATAGGACGGTAGGAAAGTGCCATAACAGCTAATAATTCGTCCGTACTTAATCAAATAAGATCTGACCTATTTGATCCTGTTGTATCCAATTGGTATTCTATGTACTTAGTGATATATTCGATAACTATCTTGCCTTCTCTCTTTGCTCCCAAAATTGGCCCATTCCAATATGTGTGTGTGACTTTGGGCAGTAAATATTCGTCATGGCATGTTTTGTTGAAAGCTACGCCTAATTTTGCATTAATAATTTCTTCTCGAGCCCCTCGATTATCGTATTTTCGCCTTTTCTTCTTGATTAATTCCATAAATAAGCTGACCAAAGTCCATTGGAAACTAATGGCTTTATCTTAAGCACGGAAGTAAAAAATTGAGGCGCTTAAAAAAAAAAAGATTTATGAGACTGAGGCTTTTCGATACAACTCGTATCATCTTCAGAGGCAAAATATAGATAGGTCACGAGGTTTATATATTTGGGTAACTGGTTATGAACCTACTAATAAAGAGACAATAGGGATTTGGGTTTATTGAAGGAGGTGTGCTGCACTTCCAAGGAATACAGAGAAGAAAAGCCGAAAAAAAAGGTCACTTTAACTATATACTATAAAACTAGATAGACATCGAGCCTTATTAGGAGCCTATTTCATCCAGCATAATCCTATCCTGTTTATCTATCGAGGTCAGTCTCATTTCTTAGCTCCTTTTGCCATTACGACTCCCGACCTAACCCATCCTCTTCTCTCCTTCTAATATATATTTTCTATCTTCCCCTTCTTCATCTCTTCTGACATTGTCTTTAGTTAAAAGCGTTAGTTTTAAAATCAAATTTATTACTTTAATTAACAATCTATTTAAAAGCTAATACAAAAGTATAAATTTACTTTATTACTCTTTTGTTTTGACAGTGACATAACAAGTTTGTTTTTATTCCTGCCACGAAGGACATCACCTTGCAGCTTGCATGTTAGCATTTTCGGTAGAGTGTGTGTGTCAACATTATTTTTACAAGGCTAATCAATGACTGCCACTAAACTTTGTAATTATATATTTCACTGTTGCAATTTTTTCTCAAACAATCTGCTAATCTTTAATAATTGATGACATTTTTTAATTAAATTTGCATAGATCAACCTCCTTCAAATGTCCAAGTTTGGTTCCATGGCAAGCGAATTTATACTCAGGATTTAAAATATTCTTGCCTAGGTTCAAACAAATGTAAAATATGAATTTGAATATTTTTTAATAATTCCATAATTTGAAAATATACTTTGAATATTACTTATTCTGATACTTTCACAACCTCGCTTTTCCATTAAGAGAATAAAGTGAAAATCAACGTGTCAACATTGATCTAAAGTTTTTTAAAACCATTTGGTAAAATAGCAAATATAGCGAGGGTGAAAATTTGTAGAATAGCTCAAAGGGAAACTAAATATAGCATAAGGGCCCTTGAGGCCCACAACTCTCCTAGTGGGTTACTTGTGAGTGCCTGTTCTTGTAGGTCACATTTGGTATCTGCTTTGGGGCATTCAATTCGGTAGTTCACTGGGACACGTCACAATGCCCTAATTTAGCCTTAAATTAGCTCCGGTGGCACTCTCGTTTTGCCCAATGTTAGGAGAAGGAGAACTTCGGCTAATCCCACGAGGAAACAGTTTCTCAGGGGAAGAGAACGAGGGGTGAAGACAAATAGAGGTAAAAGGAAAGGGAACGAAGAGAAAGAACGAGGATGTTTGAATTTCTTGAGAAAGAGTATAATCGTTAAATAAACCTTTTAAGAATAAATACCATGATTTTATTCATAGTAATAGTCTATACTTTGTATCAATGAGTGCCAAGACTTTCCAGAACTTTGCGCTTAAGGCCTTTAAATGTACCCATCATGCCCCAGCAGGGATTTAAATGGTATTCTGTACCAATTCCTTTCATCCCTATCTTTTAAAAGCCTGTAATTTGCCAATCACAATAGTGTAATAATAAATGGATCGTAGGACTTCAAATGACTCTAATAATCCAGTGTTAATATAATCTAAATGTTTCCTAAAAAGGTAATCAAGCGTGACCAAGAAAGGAAACAAACAAGAGTAACTCATTTTTAACTATTGTAAATTACTAAAAGAGCAAAATATGAATTTTAAAAACATGAGACAACGAAATCATAATTCAGTCAATTAAATAATAAGATTGTCAATAAAAAAAGCAATTATGTTCTCAAAATGTTTTTATTTTTTTCATATTTCAGTGATAATGTAATCGTTAAAAAACTACGTGTAATATATAATTAGTATATAAATAATTATTATATAAATAATTTGAATTTATACAAATTATATAAATTCTATTATCCTGTAATCTGTTTTTCCTTTTTCACAATTCAAAGCTTTCTCTCCTTAACTCTTCCATACATTTCATCTCGTTATTTGAATATAAAATCTGTAATGCCTTTTCTTTCCTAATAAAAATTGGTCTGTTTTTCCCTTATTCATTTCCGTGCTTGGTTAGCTCTAACTATAGCAGGGGTTTCCAAACTACGACCCGCGGGCCAGATCTGCCTCGCGAGGTCATTTCATTCGGCCCGCCGCTGCACTGTGCCACAAATGAGATAAAATATTATTATGTGAATATAACTTGTGCATTGTAACTTGCAACTCTGCATACAATTATTACTTTTCTAAAACGGTTGGGTTGAATATTCAATGTATAACATTCTAAACACTTATTGGTATTATGGCTTCTCTCCCCAAATTTATCCCTTCTTCCATTCCTCCACCTCCCTACCTCCACCCCTTTTAATTGTTTTTACAGTGTTATTAAATTAAGAATGTGATTAATTTTGATGGAAAAATGATCAATTCAATGTTGAAATTTAATTAACTTTAAGTCCCCCAAAGTGAGTTTGATTTTTGGACTCTGATTCTTCTTCTCTTAAGTCGTGTAGGTACTCTTGAAAGCATGCTTTTCGGGGTTTTCTTCTTCTATTATTAATTATGATTTAATTTTTATTTTATTTTAAACGGTTGTTTTTATATCAGAATTTTCTTTCATAACCAGTATAATTAAATGCTAACACTGACGGTTTTAGAGATAAAACATATATTTAAAATATTTGGATCAATATAAAACTTAATTTTGATTTGTCAAATTTATCGGATGGCGTAAAAAAGGATTCAAAATTTGAACTTTAATAACTCAGTTAATTTGAATGATTATCACTTTATATTTGGTACGCATTATCATTCATTCTTAATAAGTTCACAAAATTTCTTTAATTTTTACCAAATATTTTGGCTACAATTATTAAATAAAAAACATGGATCGAAAATTTGATTGCTACTTCAATCATTCTAGGCAAGAACAGAGATAAGTCGGCTGGTAAAATATTTTAATTTACATTGTAAATAAAAATATTCTAAACAACTGTTTATCATTTTCAAATCCTGTTTTCTTTACCCATCCTTATGGCTACTAGAAAAAGAAAAGTGGATGCTGAGTGTCACCTTTTCAATGAAGAATGGGGGAAAAAAGTACTTCTTTGTGGAAACAAACAAACAAAAGGCTAGTTGCATAATATACAACGAAAGTGCCGCCCTTTTGAAAGAGTACAACCTTCGGTGTCACTAGAAAACAAAACATCTGTCAACATATTCCGAGTTTGCTGGAAAGGTGCGTTCTGAGAAATTTGAGGTTATGAAACGTTGCTTGGAATCTCAAAAGTCTGTGTTCACAAGACTGTTTGCTGAAAATGAATCTGTCACTCGAAGAAGTTAGAAAATAGTGTATAACATGGCAGAGCGTGGAAAACCTTTCACGGACGGCAACTTTATCAAAGAGTGTATGATGGAAGCAGCAAAAGACTTGTGTCCTGAGAAAGACAATATGTTTTTCAAGTATCAGCCTCTCATAAATTCTGTTATGCGAAGAACAAAAGAACTTGGAGATAACATAGTACGACGAATACGCGAGAAAGTTTCGGAACTTCTTGTGGTATTCTCTGGTGGTGAATGAGTCTACCGATCTCTCGAGTACGTCACAACTTCTCATGTTCATTCGTGGTGTTAATTTTGACTTTCAGATCACTGAAGAGTTGGCATCTGTTTGCAACATGCACAGAACAATAACTGGAGAAGAAAGCATTGAAGTCTAGAAAACTTTGCGAGACTCTAACCGATTTTCAGTGAAATCAGCTTCGATGTGTTACTTTTGAAGGAAAAAAAACATGACTGGTGTGAGGAAGGGCCTGGTAGGGCAGATTAGGATTAAGTTGGAAGATTTACAACTCCCATATGCTCTGTTTATACATGGCATTATACATCAACAAGAACTATGCGGGAAAGACTTATATATTTCTTGCGTACTGAAACCAGGCGTTTCTGCAGTGAATTTGATTCGTGGTCATGCACTTCATCTACGCCAGTTCAGAGCTTTTCTTCAAGAAATTGATTCTGAATTAAGTGACTTGCCTCATCACACAGCAGTGAGGTGGCTCAGCTGCAGTAAAGTCCTGTGTCGTAGGTCAGGTTAGATTTCCTGACCTCCTCTTGCTTCCTTTGACTCGGAAGGGAACGTGGCAAGCCCGCACGACACTCTGTGATTTGCTTTGCCCTGAATAATGCACTTTAAACGTAGGTTGCAATAAATCGAGTTAGAGTGACTATTTTTCCTTGGCCAAATTAAATCAACTAACTAGAAGGTTCTGAATATGATATAAAACTGGATGAAACAAAATAAATTAATTGGATACATGATAGAAATACAAAAAAGAACTAAATGGGCAAAAGGATTACAAATGTCTGCTCCAGGTGGGAGCCGTGAGCGCTTACACACAATCGTACATGACCGACAAAACGGAAACTACCGTTCCGGGTGGATCTGCCGCCCGCGAGGAATTTGTACCAGAGATAAAGGCTTGAGGAGGGGGGGGATGCTCGATTGCTTTTCAACGGCACGGTGGGGTTTTCACTTGGCGGATTAGTACTCGGCCTGCTTAAAGTTATGAAGGAAAATACAACCTATCTTCTAAAAAACACTGTTAGCCTCGAAAGTAGGGATCGAGGGAGTATTTTGGCTTGGAGTAGCTGAGTCGAAAACAGCAGTTTGGGAGTCTCTTCATTCTTCGTTCCTAGTTCTTATTTATTCTTATTTAATTTTCTTGTCTTCGGGCTGTTGGGGTAAGGGAGGCCGAAAGAAATAATTATTCTATGTCAAGTCCTCTTTGGCAAAATACTAATTTTACCAAGGCCAGCGCTTAACTTTTTATACGGGTTCGCCGGAAGTGAATGTTACCGAGGCGCCGAAAGTAGATTCTAATTTATCTATATAGATGCACCGGAAGTGAATTTAGACCTTCACGCAAGCTCGCGAAACCTATCGTTGTTACAATTAGGCTCGCTAATAGGGAGTGTTATCAAACCGAAGTTACCTCTAAAGAAGCCAATCATTGGTTCTTTCCGTTCTACCCGTCTCTATATCTCTTTATCTTTGACATCCTGTTTCGTTTTTCTAAGCTCCGACGGGAAATAGATATATTTCTCACCGAAAAGGATAGAGCTGATCCACTTCTGTCAGATCTTAGCTGGCTGTCAAAGCTGTCATTTTTGTTGACATCACATCCCACATGAATGAATTGAACTTGGAACTTTAGGGAAAGGATAACCTTATCTGTGATCTCTTCAGAATCATCAAAGGATTTTGGAGGAAGTTATCATTGTTTGAAGCACAAATGTAAGGAGGCAACTTCTCACATTTTCAGTGTTTCAAAGAGTTTCCCGAAGAAGATTATTTATGATTTACATAAGTATTTCTGACGAGCTTTTCAAATCTTAATAAAATTGAGAGTGACATTCTTCTTTTTCTGGATCTGTTTGATTTCAACCTTCATGATGCTCGAGTCGAACTACTGTTGGAGCTTATCGATTTGCAAGCAAATGACTTATTGAAAGAGAAACACAAACAAGGAAAACTTGTTAATTTTATCGCTGCTTATCTGATGATGAGTTTTCAAAGTTGAAGAAATTTGCCTCTAGTATGGCATCAATGTATGGAACAACTTATGTCTGTAAGCAAACCTTCACCAAAACTAAAGTATGTGACGTCGGTACATCGAACGAGGCTGACTGATGAACATTAGATAGCAATTCTTTTGATTGGATGAGGCAATTACAAAGCAAATATTGATGTTTTATTAAAAGCTAAACGCCAGTTTCCCGAATTTGGCTAACCATTTTTGCTGCTTGGTTTGTGAAACTCAGATATGTGCGCACTGGGTGCAATAATACTATCTTATTGCTGACGACGCCTTCTTTGATAATATTTTGGTAAATAAATATGTTTGTGGTCTTTATTTTTTGTGTACTTTGTATTTTGTGTAATGGTAAATAAATATGTTGGTTGTCTTTATTTTTTGTGTATTCACTATATTGTATTGAACAAAATGGTTATCCGGCCTGCGCTTGTTATTCTTTCAGTTATCTGGCCCACTGTGACAAAGGTTTGACGACCCCTGAACTATAGGAATAAGAGATCGTTAAGCCCTTTCCCTCGATTGTTTTCTCTTCTAGTCTCTCCCCGTCTCTTTTATCACTTCATATGTTTATTAGCGATTCCAAATTTATTTCATAATCTTTAATAATTTTATTCACTTTTCGCTCCAATTTGTATGATTTTTATTTATTTCAAAAGGGAAAACCAACGAGTGCATCTCTGCTCTAAGGGCTTCAAATAAAATTGGAAAGAACGAGTTAGGAATTTTCTTGTAAGTGGAAACGCGGTTAGACTACCTACCTCAGGTATACTAAGTCAGAAACATGGGCAGCTCTCAAGAACACCCCTATGTTCCAAAATGAAAACCAATCTACCTGCAAGCAAATAGACAAACAATTAACATCCATTATAGACAGGGTTAAAAAGGAAACCCTTATAAAATCTCTACCTTCTTTTCCAGCCGGGCTTTGTATACTTGTATCTCATTTTAAAGACGGCAATACAATTTGCCTCCATTGGAAATTGACAACGGAGTAACGACCAATAAGGGCAAGGCCAAATAAAAAAACGCCTTTAGTATATTTAACGACATGGACGAAAATTGCTTTGATAATTTATATCGGAACGTCACTATTTCTATTCCATTGCAGTTTGGGCGAAAAGGAAACATCCTTTCATGGTGGTACAAGAGATCTCTTCATTTATATTATCCATTTTCTTCGACATCTAATGGGGCGCAAATTATTCTTAGAAGAATTTGACGCTTAAAGGAAAACCCTTTCAAAACCAGCACCCATATTCACACAAGAAAGAATTTTAAACACCATCACCCCTAATCACACAAGAAAGCTCGTTAAAAACCAGCATCAATATCTGCAGAAGAAAACCCATAAAAATACCGCAACAATAATCACACGACATACGAGTAGCTCATTTAAAACCATGGCCCATATTAACAAAAGAAACCTATTAAAAACTCTGCACCCAAATTTCCATACACGCAGGTGAAAAGCCATTAAACCCACGCAACCATTTTCAGAAAGAAACCCCTTTAAAAAGCAACACCCAGATTCACTCAAGACTAAAAAAAATAAAGTTTGTAAGTACAAAAGAATCCAATGAATCGATGAGAATTAAAGTAAACAATAGCAATTAATTATTCATAAAATTGAATTAAAAAAAGGGTTTATGGAATATATAAGGAATGAGAAATTCATAAAGTAGCGCGGATCGAGCTACAATAAATCCCAAAATATCTCACAGGGAAGTGGAAACGTGGATTTATATAGATAAAAAACACTAAAATAGAACGAAATGTGGAAGAAATATTGAGTTGTAACTACGAATTTTTAAATTTCATCCACAGTGGTATTTTATTCACTGTTAGATTGAATTATTTGGTTATTCCAGTCAAAATGAAAGATCAGAATTCGGTTTTCTGGTTGGTTTGTGGAACAGAACCTAAAATATTTGGGTTGGAATCGAGGGGGATTGATGTAATACAACCATAACAGAATCAGCATATTCAATACACGACTGAGAATTAACGCTATGTCAGGCAGAATAAGACCCTCAATTTAAGTAATTAAAAAACAATAAAAAGTTTCAATGTTCAAAAGCGCGTGTGAATATAATGAAATTAAAGAGGTGACTCAGCCATGATTCGATAGTCAGTAGGAGTAGATCGTCATTATTTTGCTCAAACACTCGGTTTTGGTGTGGATCAATGGAAGAGGATAAGAAAAAGAAGACGAAAAAGAATAAACTCTTTTGCATCAAATTCGTGACGGCTAGCCGATGTAAGGTCCTGGGACGAAATCATGGGATTATTACGTAGTGTCGCGATGCGAACGGAGGCTGACCGAGGCAAATAAAGCGGTCATCCCTGAACGGCAGGGCAGCAGGGGGGTGAAGGGGGCGGAGGGGGCAGAGGAGAGCCGGTTGAAACCAATATTAGATGAGTTGGAGGATGCGCTATAGGCAGGTCATCTCTACGAGGCACCGGCCTTATGGCAGACGCTAAATATGGGTGCCTTTGGATTTACTACTTATTTCTTTGTAATGCAGAAATAATAGTTTGACAAATGGTCTTGTGGTTCACGCTACACCATCGGTATGGTAAAGCTGATGTGTGAATTACCCTTAGCCCAGTCTTTCTGACCTTTCCCATAGGTCGAACAGCAGATGCGGAGGGGGACAGCTTTTGTCTTGATTCGGTACTTTACAGCCAAAAGCAGAATGAAACCAGAGTACGTGCGTACACAGTTGGCGTTCACACAATACCGGTGTGTTAACTGTATCATTTAGAATGCTGCTCTGCATTGACGTTTTGAACCTGTAGTAAATATTTCTAACTGTAGATGTCACTTATTGCAGATTGTGTTCAACCGCTCCCCATTTTACCCCACCATCTGTTACATATTATTTAACACTTTCATAAGTTAGTTTCAAAAATACATCCACTTCCACAAAAGCAATACTCGGAAAATGTTATTACACAAAAAGTGTAGGTGATGCAAAAATTCTCATTGCATTTTTGAGTTCAGCGTAAAAGGTTACATTAGGAACACAATAAAAGTGTAATTTGCCCAAAACTGTGTTTATTAGTGTTATTATCGATTCCCTTCATTATCCACTTTAAGGTAGAATTCACTTTCATTGTCACAATCTTCGGCAGGGAATATTCCTCGCCTCAATAATATAAAGGCAAAAAAAAACAATTTCAGCTGAAAAAAGTGTTGCCATTTTTTCGAATTAAAGAAATCCGGTGTCACTTTCGGTAGTCACTTATTTCTCAAAGTCTAAATGTGTTGCAAATATAAGTGAGTCTTTTCTAGTTTATCCATAATCTCAGCCGCATCCGCTCTCAATTCGATTGCTATAATTTCTAGCTTGTCACCCACGTTTCTAATCACTCCTATCTTGATTACTGTCAGCCGCCAAACGCTGGATTGCACACCGCTACTTTTCGCCACATCAACTTTGTCAACACTCATCAGCCTGTCTTCTCCTCTGTCAGGTAAGTTTCATTCGTGCTTCCCCCCCACTCACCCCATTTAATCTAACTACAATAGCTGATTATTCAATTCAGAATTTCCTTTAATTCCACTCTCTTAAATATAAGATCCTAAACTCCACAGCGACTCCCTACTCGTCTTTCGCATTGAGCCGATCTCGGTCCATGTGAATCCTTCGTTCGAGATCCCCCTCCCCAACCTTAACTTCTGATCTTGGTAGTTATATGGGCTTCATCGGAGGTCGTGACCTGCCTCCCCTATTACGCCTCTACAGGAGTACCAAATTGTTTCGAAGTTGTACCAAAAGTAGCAAGAGATACAAATTGTACCAAAATGGCTCTAGTCATCAATTCAGTTAATGAAGTTTGTGAAAACTAAATTTTATTGTACGAACAAACCTTGAAAAATTATAACATAAACATATTATTAGGTTTTAGTTTTTAATAAAGAGTTAAAAAATATTAGCTAATTTAACTAGGAGGGTGCTTTATAATTAATCGCTCAAGCATCATTTCGTCATGTTGCGTCTGAACATAAGAAACAAGAGCAGGAAGGAAGGAGCCTCCATCGCCTACCTGGTCAAAACATTATGGTAGGATTTTCTCGAATGAAATTTAGTATTCTACTTTCAGACAGATTTCGCCAATCGAAGAGGCGCGCTGTAATAATAACTTTTATTTTATAAAAATACGTAGATTATATATATAATAATTATATATATATATATATATATATATGATGAAAATTAATGCAATATCGCAAGAAAAGATGAGGAATTAAACCACATTCTCCGAAGACAATTTAATTCAGAACAGTTTCGGTGTATCTCACACCCTTTTTCAACTGACACTGGGTAGAAAATATAAGAGAAGTGCATATAAGCATAACACAACATCCCCACTTTTTCCCCCAATCCCCTACTTGTGGCTAATCTGGGGGAAGGGTTAGGCCTAAACATATTGAAGGGCTGACATTTTACTATTTTGTATATTTGCGATCTTATTACAGGATTAAAAGAAAATTGACCCTCAAATAGATTTAAACTAGGAACTGACGATATCATGCTCGATTCTACGATTCTTCTCTTAACATAGTTAGCCGATTTAAATAACATTTTACTTCCATTGAAATCGATCGTATGATTCTTGTCTCTGACATGGCAAAATATTCCAATGCTTTGAAATTTAGAAAAGAAAAAACATGCTTTTCCATTATTTTTTAAGGCTAATTGAATTATTAATTGACTTAAGACGATATTTACAATGAAGAATATTTTCTTTTATTTCATGACTAGCTGTAATGGTTATTAAGATATTGCTTGTCAAAAACGATCCAATTTTTGGGGGTCCACCCTGTTCATATATATATATATATATATATATATATATATATATATATATATATTGCAATGAAGTTACATTATTTTAAACCAAAGCAAATTTATCTCTATTACCTGGACCATCGCAAAACTCAAAAATAAACTCATCTCTAACATGTCCATATTTGAATTATTGGATATTATTTAAATATTGTCTTATGACCTTTATCTCAAGTCCGGTCTCGTAATGACCCCAAACTATCGGCTCAGTAGTGATCAAGGAACTGCCTCACCCTTAGAATAAATATCTACTGAGATGATGAACCAACCCTGGATTTTCAGTAAACGATCTCGACGGTAGGTTTCCTGAGGTCCCTGGAACCTACCTAGGGTCGCTAAATCATAACGGGCGGTTCTAGGTTAAATTATGGATAGAATCGGATGAAATAATGTTATAACTCATAATACATGGATTATTTCCTGAACTATGGCTAATAATTTATGTCAAATTAAAATACACTTGAAAAGAAAGGTAGTTCAGATCCAATTAAACTTAATAGTTTTGTAAAGGAGTGAAAATACAATTTTAAACAAAATATTAAAATTGAATTAATTTTCCTGAGCTGTGGGAGGGCAGTTTATTGTTGTTGTTTTCTTTTAATTATTAGCTCGGATGGGTTTTCTAAATTTGGTAAATTTCTTGTTTCAGCCACAACTTATCTACAACAGAGAATTTAGGTTTATCCTATTCTCACTGCTTTTCTTTCAAATTTAATACTTATTTCCGTCGAAAATCATTCAGTTTACCTTTTTATCCAACCCCAAATTTCACGCCACATTCACTACAATCAAAGGAAAGTTGAAAGAAATCTGGGTGTTCAAATGTGCAGAATGGATAATTTTTTATTGAAATGAGGACCAAATTTTAAAGAATCAGCTCCTAGAATAATGCCCCCCTTCCCCATTCTACATCCTGAATCTATTTCATTCTTAGGAGAATTCAAAACTGCACTCAGAGCCAAATCTGGCCCTAGAATTTTCAAGTTGTGTTTTGATTGTATTTTTTTCTTATTCGTCACTTTTGCGAAAGTAGAAAAAAGAAAGAAAATATATCCCTTAACGTGACTAGAAAATTATTAAACCGGGTCGAATTGCGTGCAGTCTATTTATCTTGGTCCTCTTGTGCTGTTTTTTTATTTATTCTCAAGAAATTTGGAAATATACAAGAGGGCATAATGAACAAATTAAATGAAATCTATAAAAATTAACCACTTTTTAATTTACCTCTTACCATTCTAGCCTTCTGCTAAGTAAGTTCTATCGATGCCGACACGGTAGTATGAACTAAAAAGAATCAAAACCAGTATTCCTTTGTTTTTCACTTAAAACGCGTTTTGTGGGCTGAATAAAATTCAGCAATTATTCCTTTTCCTCAACTCCATAAACGTCATAATTTCTCGAGAATTCTTCTTCATAATCTTTCTTTTACCAACATAATTTAGAAAAAATTGAGCTCGGATCAGAGTTGTCAGATAAAATTCAAGAAACACCGCTAAGAGTTCCAGACAAAAAGCAGCAAATTTGGTTCGATCAAGAATATCCCAATAATATGAAAAGTTACCTAACCCAGCCTAACCTTAATGTAAGAGCTGCAATAGAAGAAAGAGCGTTTACCGAAGAGAAAAATATCTTTAGTGCGTTTATATAAACACTTTATTTTATAAAAATTGATAGGTTGCTGCTTTTTTATATTTTATAAATGTGTGAAATATCCATTGCCCATTACTGTGACAAATCAAGCAGATTGGGTGCATTTGTTCCTTTTCTGTGACCCTTTTTTTCTTCACATCATATTCTTCCCTGCTCATTTTTATTTTCGCTGTTGCTTTCCTACTTTTATTTTGTTATTGTCTCCACATTAAATTTTGATCCATTTTATCCTACTTATATTTCTCCCCCCTCAATGATGGACAAAGACACACTTCTTTCTATTAATAGAGGGTTTGAGGTATCTCCTTCGGTTGGCTCTAGAATTTTAGTACTATGAATCGCTCGAAATCAATCTCGTCCTATAAAATGGCGATTACGTTTATCTTCGATCTTCAAAAAGTTATTTTTCATTTAACCGTCTACCCCCCTATGCCCCATCTCCCTCACTCCCCACTTTAACCTCCCCACTCTCAGTTTATAATGCGTCTTTACTCAATGTTAGAAGCGTCTCTAATAAATTGGAGTTCATTCACGACCTCCTGACTAATTCGCCTATCTCCCTCCTTGGTCTCAGGGAAACTTGGCTTGATCAGAGTGATGGCTGCTTGTCGCTAGCGACCCTTGATGGGTGCTTCTACTCCCATAACCCCCGGAACAAACGTGGCGGAGGGGTTGCTGTTATTCATAGTGACCCTCTCTCTCTCTCTGAATACCCTTCCATCCCTCCATCTTCTTTCTTTTTGAGGCCCTTATCTATGTCTCTAATTATGTTCCCTCTAACAACTATTGTGCTCTACCACCCCCTGAGCTCCTCCTTTGATCTTTTTCTTGACGAATATAGTAACTTTCTCGCTAGTCTGTCCCCATCGGGTCATCTTCTCATCATGGAGGACTTCAACCTCCCAGTCACTAACCCTAATCTACCTGCCTTCCTTGAGTTTCTTGACCGCTTCTCCTTCAGCCTACACGTTTCTTCCCCAACCCACTGCCATGGTAACATTTTAGCCTTCGTAATTTCAGACTGTCAAATTTACAACTTGACCCCTTCTATCCTGTCTAATGCTATTTTTGACCATTAAATATTAACCTCAACGTCTCAAACCATACTTCGTTGCCCTCTCGGCCTCCTCTCATCCCAAAACCTTAACGACGGCTAGCCTCCATTGACATCCCATCCCTCCTTAATGATGTTGCCTCTAATTTACCCCCTTCCGACGCTCTCGCCTCTCCTCAACAAATCGTCTCATCCCTGGAGCAATCTCTCCTAACTTGCCTCAATGCCCACTCCCCCATTATTGTTCTTTTGTCCTCTCGCGGTCACCGCGTCACATGGTACTCCTTGAAACTCCTACGCTAGAGACAGTCTTTACGTGCCCATGAAAGAGGTCTTCGTAAAGCTCGCTCCCGTCGGCAAGTTAAAACTGCTCTCTCGATCACTTACCGTCTTGTGGCATCTCTCTACTTGGCTAAACTTAAATCTGCTAGCCAACAATAAGAATGACCCCCACGCCGTTTTCCGCCTGCTCTCTCCCCTTACCTCCTCACACCAAGTCCCTACCCCCATAAGCCCCACCATCCTCTCGAAATTCTTTGCTGATAAGGTCACCATCCCTCGTGCCTCCCCCCCACGACTTCCTGAATAGGCCTTTCACATTATCTCCCCCGGCCGCTCAACTTATTTCCTGCGGTGACCGCTTCTGAGTTGTCTGCCTTTCTCTCGCGCTCTAAAAAACTTGGCTCCCCTTGTGACTCGTTCCCCCACAAGCTGTTAATCAAAATATTGCCTGTCATACTCCCAATGCTCCTCCATCTGTTCAATATCTCCCTTGCTACTGGTGTTGTCCCTTTTTCTTTCAAATGTGCCCAAATCCGTCCGATCCTTAACAAAACGAAGCTTAACCCTCCTGACCCAGCTAGCTATCACCCGATCTCGCAACTTCCCTTCCTCTCTAAGGTCCTTGAGAGAGTAGTTGTTTCGCGCATTAATTCCAACATCGTTGCCTGTAATATTGATAAGACTTACCATTCAGGTTTTAAAGCTGGGCACTCTACCCAACCTGCTCTACCTTAATGTTACTGATTACTTACGTAGATCTTCTGACCGGAGTTGTGCCTTCATCCTCATTCTACTTGACCTCTCCTCTGCATTTGATACTATTGACAATTCCGTCTTACTTGATCGCCTCCACTCTTTCCTTGCCATTTCCGGCGTTGCTCCCGACTGGTTCCGCTCTTACCATTCGTCTCGCACCTAATCTGTGGTGATTAACGATGTCTTCTATGACCCCACTTTCATTCGCTTTGGTGTCCCTCAAGGCTCTGTCTTCTACCCTCTCCTCTTTCGTATCTACTTATTCTCTCTTAGCTTCCTCCTACGTAATCTAGGTTTATTCTTCCACCTCTATGCCGATGACACTCAAATCTTTATTTCTTCTTCCCCTTCGACCATTACCCACTCAATCTGTGATATCCTATCTGCCTATTCTTCTATCTCGGACTGGCTATCGGCTACCTTCCTCAACATTAACCACTCCCAAACTTAAATTCTTCTGGTTGGTACCCCCACGCTTGTTTCCAAAGTTAAATCCCTCTTTCCCTACCTCCCTCTGGGTGAAAACTCTGTCGCTTTCTCTGACTCTGTTAGAAATTTGGGTGTTGTGTTTGATTAACATCTCTCCTTCAAGCCTCTCATCCACAATATTAGTAAATCTTGCCTTTGCTTCTTCCGTAACTTCTCCCACATTCGCTCTCACTTCAATCGCCAAAGTCTTGAGACTGCTCTCCACACCTTTATTACCTCCCGCCTTGATTACTGTAACTCTCTTCTTGTAAATCTACCATCTTCCTCTCTACGCCCCCTTCAACTAGTCCAGAACTACGCTGCCCGACTACTCCTCTGTCGCTCCAGCTTCTTCCCTTCTAAGCCCCTGCTTCAGGATCTGCACTGGTTACCTGTCAGATATCGTTCTCATTTCAAGATTCTTCTCTTCACTTTCAAGGTCCTTCACCAAAAGGCCCCAACCTACATTTCCTCTGCCCTTTCTCATTGCTTCACCCCTCAGGTCCTTTGGTCATTTCATGCTTCTCTTCTGAATAATCCTCGCTCGTCCCTCTGCTCAATGGGCGACCGCTCCTTCTCAGCCTCTGCTCCCAAGCTTTGGAATGCTCTTCCAGCCGAAATTAGATCTACTGACTCACTTACCACTTTCAAGCGACTCCTGAAAACGCATCTGTTCAGGATTGCCTACTCACTCACCTAATCTTAGCCCACAGCAGAATGTGCGCTCTGTGAAGGCTTCCGGCCTTGAAGAGCGCATTATAAGAAACTTATTATTATTATTAGCTTAAAGATGGAAAATTACGCATCCTACTTGCCGGAGCAGAAGCCGATAAATATGTGTGTATTTTCCACTGATGTACACTTCCGCTTACTTCACCACATTTTACAAATATTTTAATAAAGACTCACAACAAACTCTTCAAGTCCTGAGAGCAACAAAGAGATTATTAGAAACCCTCCAGAAATCTGGAAGAAAGAATCTCAAAAAACTTAGTCTCACTTTTCTAGACTTTAACGAGGGTCTTCTTTCAAATGCAAATCAGTCTTACAAATTTACCCAATTTTCACCATTCGAGAAGAATCTGCCTTTAAATGTTCTTCCAAACTTCCACTAAATTGTGTCGGGATATGAAAGAGGAACTAACCATCCAAGGTTTAATAATGGCTGCCAAACAACTTGGCGCCACTGAGTCCCAAGGTTTTGGTCGGCGATTAGGACGCGGGAATAAATTGGGGCGCAAATTTATTCCTATGTCCTCCCTCGCAGCTAAATCAATTCAAACTTAGCTAAGAAACAAAAAAATCTAAGTTTTTTTTTAATCCTCAAACTGAACTTCAAAATACTTGAAGAATCAATTTTTCAACATCAGAGGACCCAAGGCGAGCGCGTTCGCCTGTGGAACTCGGCCCCCGAGCACGCGCCCAACTCCAAAGAGAGTCAAATAAATGGAAGAGACCAGCTTCCTCCAGAAAGGCATTAGTCCACAGGTCTTTGTGCACGAATCTGTCTTTCAGTGCCAAAATAGTATAATCTAGATTCTATTTAACAGGTTATGTGTTACATTGACGCCAAATTGAAATCACTGATTTAATTATTTATTCGAGAATTAAATATAAAAAAATAATACTTTTCATCAATTAAATAAATCCCATGAAACCCTAAATACATACATGTACATAAAATTTGTTTTCTTCAAGTTGTTATATCTTTGTGTATTATTTTATTTTTAAATTGACGAAACTGCTAAGAAAAGCTTCTGAAATTACTTCCTAAATCTACGCACATGTGTACATGAAATTACAAATATCAATATTCATAGCATAGTTTTCCTCGAGATGCGCAATAGCAACGAGGCTGTACCGGGTAGAATGTTTGTAAGGAAGATTCATGACCATACAGCACCCTACAGGCATCGGCGACGGGAGATCAAACTGCCAGCGTTGGGGTGTGGAGGGCACACGATCCTCTAGATATCAGCTTCATAACACAATAAGCAGAAATTCGATGTTGAGGTTTCCGTAGATCACTGATGCACGCCTACCATTGGGACTAAATGTAGTGATCACCGGTATTTTAAGTGACACACACTCGCTATCCAAGAAAGTTCGTTCGTATTTTTTAACTAAATGAAAATACATTTAGAACAATAGAATTAATTCTACAAAATTAATTATGTTTTTTTAATAAAACTCTGTAATAAGTTTTAAGATAAGAAAAGGCTGTCAAAGTCTCTCTTCAAAGCGTTCTTTTTAGAGTATCTAAATGACCAAGGACAAAAGAAGGTCATAATCGGAATGGATAACATTTGTAGAATTTATTTAATAACAGATATTGATTGAGGAATTCTCAATGAATGCCAAGAAAATGACTTCGGTTTGTATTATTAAGAAACGCCTTGAAAGAGAATAACTTGCAAAGAACAACTGAATTTGGATGGAGCCTTGGTAGCCAAGTCTTGGAGAAACAAACCACGTTAATTGGCGCGACGTTACGAGAGACATCCACAAGAGCAATTTCTCTTCTTTATTCTTTTGTTTGTAATGAACGGTGAACTCGTTCCTCGTTGTGTCTGATCCTCTCCATCTCTCTTTTCGACGAATACCGAATACTAGCCTTCTGATAAATAATAAACCCCTACAAACTCCAATGTAAAACATTACTTGTTTCCTTCTCTCATAATTCGGAGAGCCACAGTAAGAGATATTCCTGTGCCTAGTGTTAAGGGAACATGGAGCTACATTTCTTTCAGTTTCATTTAGTGTTTGCCAAAAGAAATTCTTTGCCATGCCCTGGATAATAGCCGCGTGGCAGCTTTCTCCATATATAAAGGTTTGATTTTCTTCTCCTGAATTTTTAGCTGCGGCGAATCAAACATGTCTCTGGGTCATTCAAATCTCGTGTTGTGTTCATCTTCTGCCCGCAACGAGTCGCTGATTCAATGTAGCCATCTAACACCAATGCTATCAAAGGTAAATGAGGTCACTGATTTACAATATGATATAAGTTGAGCACCAGGTTGCGCCATCTAGTGGCTAGAGATGCCATGTTTAGAGATATGAGGGTCAAACTAAGGTCACAAGGGGTAATTGAGGTTCCTGAGTCCAAATCTGATTGATTTTCGCCACTGGTGCAATAGATCATGTCCCTCTAGTTTGCTGTTTAAGATACTTGAATTCTCCTCATAAATATAATGTGATCCCTTCTTTAACTTGCAGAGGACCAAAGAATCAAGAGATATTTACTTGGTCTATTATTGGTCTATTCCTAGTGTTGATGGGAATAGTTTTAGAAGACTTTCACTTCATCACAGCATTTGAAATAGGTACTTCGAATATATATTTTCTTTCTCTTAACATTTTGATACTTAGGGTAATTTCCAAGTATACAAGTTAGAAGTTTGGTCGAGTCTAAGTTGATGGAAGGTGAATTAAGAGGAATTTGTGTTGCTTTTAGCTTAATTACACCGTTTTTATTTTAGCAGAACGTAATTAGCCACGAAACTAACTTAACTCGACTTAATATTGGCTATTATTTTAAAGGCTCAATCCCCAGTAGAGCAGGGATTTGAAAGGCATATAATGCAGAAAGGCGAAACAAATAATTGGACATTAATAAATGGTTATTTAAAATTTTCCAACTATAGTTTCTCTGTATCATACACCTCTATTATTAATTAACAGTTGTTTATTACATTTAAGAGAGACAATACACTCTTCAGATGTGTATGAGACAAATATGAGGGTGGAATTAAGTATTTGTACACTTGACAGACAGAACCTGATATTTCGTTGCACCACCATTGCCTGCTATGACTGGTCAGGAGTTGACCAAATCCTGACAACGTGTGTTGGAGTATTTGTCCACTCCTCTGAACATAGAGCTTTCAAATAGGCCAAGGTTTTCAGGTCTCCTCTTGTAGAGTTCTTTCTTAAATATCCGTCACCACTTTTCGATCAGATTCAACTCAGGGGATTAAATAGGCCAAGGTAGAAGATTAATATTGTTCTGAAAGCATCAATTACCCTAGTGGATGCTGGAGCATCCACTCATCCTGCATCCCCAACTTCTCCACAGTTGGCCAGTTATTGGTCGATATGTGACGCTATTTGGCTCTATTCATCGATCCATCAATTATATGAAAAAGTCCATTCACACCATATTGGTGTCGCCCCCATTCTTGACTGTGGGGGATGGTATTATTTGGTTGTGCCAATATTTACGCCCTTTATTAAGTGCAATGGCTCACAAAAGAAGTGTTGTTTACCAAGCACTGAGAATTGTTGCTGTTGTTGTTGTTTACTAAGCACTGCTAATTGTTGTTGCTGTTGTTGTTTACTAAGCACTGAGATACGAATAACATCAAAAACATCTTCGCTAGAATGTGTGAGGAGAGATGAGTAAAGAAAATAGTGAAGTTAGGATAAGTGATGATGCGATCGAAGGTCTGTGATTAGAGTAGTCCAAAGAGGAAAATGTTTCTTGATACCTTAATTGATGGTTGGATGCATTTATAAACATGGTACTCTCAAACCCTTGGCAACAGTCCTTATTCCGGGCGATTTTAGCATCCTCTATCCTACTTCCTTTTATTTCTCACTTTATGGGATTATACTCGACTCTTATGTTGCCTACTCCTAAATTCACAGCCCCTGTATTTCCTACCCTAACACAACAATTTCTGATAAATTCAAGCAACTTTATCTATCTTTTTCTCTTCCACTATACATTCACATATCTGTCGCAAATTTTTACCCTCTTTGTCTCCTCTCTATCAATCACGAACTAATGTGCAAGGATCTTTTATCAACCCTTATTTTTTAAAACAACTTGTATCCCTTATCTGACCTCAACGTGTCCTCCCGTTATTTTCCCGGATCCTCTTTTCTTGTCTTGAAATATACGCTCCTCTCCCCAACCTACTCTACGTGACAGAAGAAGGGGTGATAGAAGGATAGCAAACTCTAACCCACTGCGTGTTCCTTTATTCTCCCGCCTCCATTCTAAATGCAAAGAAGCTTAGACGAGCTTCTTAGAGACGCCTTTGATTATTCCGACATATAAAAGAAGATCATTTTTTTACCATTTGATTTATCAAACCTTTTCCTAAAAAATACTATCGTGATTTTTGCCATTCTTTTCTCCTTTATACTCAACAATACTCAGCAATTGAATTTGTAAAATTAAAATTTCGGAACTTTAGTCTCTGGCAATGATCACATATTGCGAGGATGACGTTGTTTGATGGGCAAACATCGGCGTGTTTACTAATCCTATTTGAACGGGCGAAGTGTAAACAATGACCGCATTGATCTTTGAAGCAATCCAACAGCTTCTTTTACACGTAGTGAGACCGACGAATAGAAAAACGGATAAACAGTAAGAGGATTGAATATGAGCTCTAGAATTGATTCTATAGTAAAGATATTTTATAATTAATGCATATCGGGACTATAAATTAATTTATAAGGGTCACATAAACTTCTGCTTAGCCAGATTAAACTAAAAACAATGTTAGAAATAATCTAGCCTCGATTAGTTTGTTACGTTGATTAATGACCTTTTTTGCTGTTTGACCTAGCATCTACCACCCCTATTCTACTAATTGCGCATCAAATTTCATTTTCTCCTTCTTTAACCTACACCCTTGAACAAAAGTATGAGACTACCATTTATTTTTGTCTTTAAACAACTAATTATGCCCTGATATCACTATGGACGCATGCTACTATCACATTTAGCCTAAACATCATCATACACCATAATATTCTAACATATTTTACTTTTAATTTTTAACATTTTCTGGAATTTAGCCAGAAATTAAAAATTATATTCCTTTTTATTTTTTAAAGGTTTGTGCCATAGTATGTACTAATTATAGTTACTAATTACTAAGATGCCCACAAACTTTGAGTTGAGTAAAGTTAAGCGAGGATAAATTGTAAATCACCATCAAAATGGGGGATCACAAAGACAAATAGGGAGACTAAAGGTGTCAAATCAAAACCAAGAACTAGCCTGGCAGGAAAGAGTTATCTCATCCGTCAGTCTCTTAAAAATAGGAGACAAACATCTTCGGAGCTCTGTGCAGACTTCAATGAGGCGAATACCTAACAAATATCGGCTAAAAATGTAGGAAGGAGGCTTATTGACTATGGCTTCAAAGGCTGCAAAGCCAGAAAGAAGTCATGGATAAAAACTAGAATAAACGGCTTCAATGGGCAAAAATCATTCCAAATAGAATACTGAGCAGTGGTCACAAGTCGTATGGTCTGATGAAAGTAACTATGAGGTAAGATAGTCTAAGGTTGGAACTAACATATTAACTCATAATATTTGGGTTGAAGCCGAAATTATGACATATACATAATAATGCATTTAATTATATTTCATGTTATTTGCTTCAGGTTTTCGGCACACCTGAGTCGTCCTTCGTCCTTCGAAGAGTTGGCGAAGCTTTTCATCTTGAATGTTTCATCCCAACAGTAAAACGTGGAGGCGGTTTCGTGATAGTATGGGCTTGCATGTCTGCCACAGGGCCCGGAGAGATGTTTTTATGCCAAGGCAGAATGACTTTGCTTTGTATAGAAACAAAGGATAAATGGCTAGATGAGCAAAGTAAAGAAATAGAAGATCTTGAAAAGAGATATTCTAGAATGATGTACGATAAGACTCAGGAAATAACAAAGAAGAGAAGTATTAATGGAAGGGTGATTAAAGACAAAGATATTAAGGTACTTATGGAAATAGAATCAATTAAGGAAAGATGGAAGGAATATATAAGAGAACTCTTTGAAGAAGATAGACAAGAAGAGGAGGAGAAGGAAGAAAACTCTGGGCATCTAAATGGAAAACAAATATTGGAGGAAGAGGTGAAATATACTATGAGTAGGATGAAGAAGGGGGAAGCTGCTGGAGAAGATGGAGTTATGGCAGAAATTTTAGTGGCCTTGGGAGAATTTGCAATAAAGAATATTACACTTTTGGTTAATCAGATTTATACTTAGAGTGCAATACCTGAACAGATGTACAATTCAATTATTATATAGTTACTAAATATGAAACGGAACACTGGAATGTAGTAAGCACAGCACGATAAGAATAGCGAATCAAATAACAAAGATAATTTTAAGGATTATAATGAACGGAATAAAGAATAAATTGAGAGAACAGGTATCATGTCAGCAATATGGCTTCCAGATGGCAAGGAAATAACTAATACGATATTTGTGATGAGAAGAACTTTGGAAAGAATGATCGAAAAACAAAGAAATGTGTTCCTTTGTTTTATTGACTATGAAAAGGCTTTCGATAAAGCAGGCATGAGGAACTGATGAAGATGCTGGAAGGGCTGGAAGTTGATGGGAGAGAAATGAGAGTAATGAGAATTTAATATTGGAAACAAAAAACTGGAGTTAGAGTGGAGAAAGAGAAAACAGAGTATCAGGTCATAAGGAGAGGAGTACGGCAGGGATGTGTTATGTCCCCTGATCTGTTTAACCTATATTTGGAGATGATAGTAAGGGAACTGCAAGGGCTTGAAGAAGTCAGGATAGGAGGTTGCAATATCAACCATGTAGGTACGCAGATGACACTGTGTTGGTGGCGGACTCCGCAGAGAAGTTTCAACATTTGTTGGAGGTGACGGTGAAGGCAAGCGGGGAGAAAGGGTTGAAGGTCAATATGGGCAAGAGCAAAGTGTTGGTGGCATCTAAGACGAATGAACCCGGAGTAAAAATAGAGTTAAGAGGAAGAAGAATAGAGCAGGTGTAAAAATGTTCGTATCTAGGGAAGTTTGATAACAGAAGACAGCAGATGTGAAAAGTAAATTAGAACGAGAATTGACATTGCAAAGAGTGCAATTGCAAGAATTAAGGAATATCTGACAAATAGAAAGTTGTCTACGGTAATTAGAAAGCAAGCAGCAATAGCTTTTGTGTGATTAACCATGTTGGTGTGTGAATGTGAGTAGGAAGATGGAAGCAAGTTGTAAGCAGCTGAAATGTGGCTATGGAGGAGAATTCTAAAGATACCATGGACAGCAAGATGAACCAATGTGGAGGTGTTAAGGTAGATGGAAGTGGAGACGGAAATGATGACAACAATAAGAAGACGACAAATGAGATTTCTCTGACATGTGATGAGGAGGAATGAGATGGAGGCCATGGTGTTGTTGACTGGAATGGTGAAGGGTGGAAGAGTATGAGAACGATAGAGAGAGGAAGAACAAGAGGACGACAGAGACAGGAAGAGCAACAGGACAACAGAGAGAGGAAGAGCAAGAGGACGACATAGAGAGAAAGAGAAAGAGGATGACAGAAAGAAAGATTTATGGACGGTATGACGAGAGTGGCAGGGGGACATATTAAGCCTGCAGAGTTGTTGCAGCTAACAAGAGACAGAGTCAGGTGGCGCTTCATGGTTGCTGATGGTTGCCCAAGTCCAGGTAGATGTGGCACGTCGGTAGGTAGGAGGAGACTATTAGTTTCTTGCCTTTGGAGACATGATGCATTAGAGTCTAACGAAAATAGTAGCTATTTTTTCAGTTATCAACCATTGGAAGTTCATTTGGTAACCAGGTAACCACCAGAATTTTCACTTGTTTAACAATATTTTATAATAATTATTGGCTTGAAAATTATTTTCACTTATATACACTAAGTAGTTTTTAAATTTGGAGCACCTTGGAATGCTTACAAATTGTGGATCTGTGTGTTGGGAGAAGAGCAAAATGAATACAAAAATAATTACCTTGTAATTTGCCCTTTCCTTTCCTCCACACCAAATGGAATATGCCCTCAGGCTTCCCTTGCTCCATCGTCTGAAGTATTCGACACATGTTTGGCAGAAGATGTGAGGAGCCAAATCCTTATCCTGATCTCCCATCACCTCGCCAAAATAGGCAAGTCTTTACAAATGCTGTGATGGTCGATTTTGGGCCAGGAAAAGCAACTTGGCCACATTGAAAGCAAAACCTTTTGGGCTCATTTTGGTATTTTCTATCCATTCCAAGTGTTTTTTTTAAGCTAATGAATACCTCTAATCTTGTGATACACAAGTTCTGTTCTAACTTTTCAATTTAAAATATAAAGTTATGAAAGAGTGCTTTCATAAAAACAAGAGCAATTAAAGCATTTACTTAAATAATATCCAGTAAATGGTGACAAATGCATAGGAGGAAAATACTTGATCCGATTTTCAAAAACGATCGCAGATTTTAATTCAAAGTGGAAGACTTAAAGGGCGGAAATACTTATGGGAAATGCACAACTCGAGTTGCATTATGAGGAAACTACTTGGAGCGAGACGTGTGCTGAGTATTATTTAATTCTGCGACGGAGGAAACTCATTTTAGTCCAATATGTGAACTTGGGTGATCTAATGAGTAGTGCGAAATGTAAACCGGACTCAAAAGAGCCCTATGGCACTAAGAACTGATCATGAATAAATGACTATCCGAATGACCGCGAAATGGTAAACATGCCGAGAATGGCAATTATGCCAAGATTAGCAAACATGCCTAAAGTGGCAATTAAGCTAAGAATGCGTCCTTCCGAACCTACCAGCGAAACCTAAAGATTCGTACCAGACTCAAAAACGTCCTCTTTATTACGAAGCTAAATTATGACCATTTACCATCTCAGAAAAGACGGCGCAATTTTCCTCTCATAAAGATAGGAGACTATCGGAGATATGACACTATGTTAACAAGGCCGATAGAAGAATGACTACCTATGGCGGGTGAAAGAAAAATATACCAATTTCTTTCTTTTATTTAACTTCAGAAGGAATAAAATGAATTAATTCAATGTTCAAGAATTACAACAGAATATATGAATGAATTCGGTGCTTTATAATTCACGAGGATTTCAACGGATCATGTTTGAGCGACTAAGAATCTACCAGAATCTACCAAAATAAACATGTATTTTAAATTAAATATTACAAACCAACAGTAAACACATTTCTATCTTTGGCCTCAAAGATCTTTCAATAACAAAACATAAACAAATAGGCTTTCAGTAAACATACCAATTGCCAATTAGTAATTTTTATCACGACCCTATTTGATTAGCATAAAACAAGAAATTAACATACTCTCATCTACAAACACATATGACCTAGGTTCAAGAATAATGGTTTCTACTCTCCTTTAAAACGTGGGACGTACTAAACTTCTACTATCGCAATAGAGATATAAATGTTATTGTTAACTTACAGGTAGGTATTAGGGATTGCCGGATGTCGCTGGAGGACTTATCTCTCGCTTTGAAGTGTTGCTTCGTCGAGGAGGGCTTGCTTGTCGCCTGTGACGGGGGCTGATTCTTCACCGTAATTACAGAACGGGAGCTCGTTGGGGCTGGGTTCTTCTCCTCTCACTCTTACGGTGCTTGAGATGTGAGAATCACTCGAGTGTGAGCGGCTTTGCTTTTCTTCAGTCGGACTTCTTTGCAGACTGAAAAGGCTTCTTCGGTATGGCACCGATATAAAACTTGACTATTTAGGTTAATACGGCCCTGAAAGGGGAGATTGATTTTCTCAATCTGATCCTATCGCTTCTCACGGAAATAGTCTTGTATGGCTGAAGGATCGATCTTCACGAACTAACCCTTCTTCAAGCGTATCGACTTTTAATCTTCTTGTCTGGCTGAAAGATCGATCTTTACGAACTAATCTTTCTTCTGGCGAATCGACTTCTAATAATCTTCTTGTCTGGCCAATGGATCGATCTTCACGAACTAATCCTATTCTGGCGTATCGACTTCAGATAATCTTCTTCTCTTTCTTTGTGGGGCTTATTTATAGGCGGATTGCCGCCCCATCTAAAGGATGAAGTGACCAGGCCACATAGGCAAAAGGGTGGGAAGAGCGAATGGTGAGTTAGCATCTGGGGAGAGCGAGAATTCCTGAGGTGGCACTGGGGTGCCCAAGTCAGCTCGCAAATTATAGGCTCGCAACCGCACCGCTACTTGGCGTGCCTTCTGACTCGCACCGCTTTTTTTTCCATAACCACGGGTTTATGGGTCTCGTAGGTAATTCGATCGTTAGAGCGTCGTTTAAGAACCTTAGGTGGTCGCCTTCAAACAGATGTTAGCTCCAACTGCCCACAGCGGCGGGGAGATCACACATGGTAAGCATTTTCGCCGGCTACCTTTCCCACGCTTCTCCTCATGAGGGGGAGGGGACTTTAATGTACCTATACTCCTCCAGGATGCTTAATGTAGCCATTTCTCCACATTTACCTCCCTCCTTAAGAAAATAACGGGGGGGGGGTCCAATTCGACGCTTACAATAATATACATGGGTAACTTACGGAACTTTATATTATACAATAAATTCTAGTTCACTCGGGAATGCCTCGATAACATTTCACCTGAACTTACATTAATTCCTATATTACTGTGCCAACTTAGGTTTTTCTTACCTACCACTAGGGGGTTACTCGCCCCTACTTACTTACAATTCTACTGATTTACACTTAACTTTTCTATAATACAATAGTTGGGCTGCTCCTTAATCGTCGACAGGGTTCCGACTTAACGAGTCGGCCATACAATTGTTGGACCTTTTTATATAGTGAATGGAGTACTGGTACTCCTTTAAGAGTAAACTCCATCTCAGGAGTCTTCCATTCTTACACTTATTTTTACCTAAGTATGACAACGGTTTATGGTCGCATTCCAACTTAAACTCGTGCCCTATTAGATAATATTTGAATTTACCTATGGACCATATTATGGCCAAAGCTTCGATTTCGATAGTAGCGTAGGCTTTTTCTCTACTCAACAGTTTCCTACTGACATAAGCTATGGGATAGGCTGTTTCGTCATCTTCGTATTGAAGCAATACTCCGCCTAACCCGTCCCGACTAGCGTCCGTGCGAAGGCCGAAGATCTTGTTGGGATTTGGTAAGCGAAGAATGGGCGCCGTTACGAGTTTTCCTTTTAGAACCTCCAACTGAGTTATTGCATGGGGGTTCCACGTGAAGGGTCTGACGCTCTCTTTTTTAACAAATCATTAAGTGGGGCCGCAATGGAAGCGAAGTGTGGTACAAAACGCCTATAGAACGAGGCCGCTGCCATAAACGATCGGAGTTGTTTCTTTGTTTTCGGCCGGGGCATCTTGACTATGGCTTCCACTTTTTCTTGCTGGGTAGTCAAGTGTTTTTGTCCTATTTTGAATCCCAGGTAGTTAATGGATTCGTAGGCAAAATAACACTTGGTCGGCCCGGCGGTTAGACCTTGCTCCTTCAATTTCTCCAGCAATGAGCGTAAGGCGTGTAAGTGTGACTCCCATGTACGGGTAGCTACGTACACGTTGTCGAAGTAAAACGACACGTCACTTAGTCCAGCGATAATTCGCCTCATCATCCTATTATAATTGCTACCGGCTGTAAGTAGTCCGAGGGGTAGCCTGGTAAACTGTAACAGACCTCTCTCGGTCGCAAAAGCCGTCAGTTTTTTGGACTCCTTAGCGAGAGGTATTTGATAGTACGCTTTACACAAATCCAATTCGGTGATGAATTTAGCGTCTTCAAATAAATGGAGATTTTGATCTATTAGTGGGATGGGCTCGGCGTCGAAAACGGTCACTGAATTCAATTTTCGGAAGTCCACGCACATCCGAAATGATTGATCCGGTTTCTTAACCATTAATATGGGGGAGCAATAATCGGACTCCGATGGCTCTAAAATTCCCAATTTTAGTAAATTCCGAACTTCCTTATTGAAGGTTTCTCGTAGGTGGATCGGTAAAGGATATGGTTTGCTCCGAACCACTGAATTAGTTTTTAGTTTTATTTCATGGATAAAATCCTTGGCACATCCGGGGTTTTCAGAAATGACTTCTGGGAATTCCATGAGCAAGTTCAACATGTCCGCTTTTTGTTGAATTTCTAAGTGGGGATTTATCTTTAAATCCACCCGAGGGTCTCCCGGGGTCGGGCAGAGCGAGGGAAGTTCGTATTCCTCGTCTTGTTCCACACACACGGTGTGTATGACTTGCAGGGGCGTTCCCGGGTAAACGGCATCCATCGGTTCTTCTTCGTCTAGAAGGGTAATATTCTTTATGCACGCGCGGCGGTGATATTTTTTTAGCATGTTTATGTGATAGGTTCTTCGCCCTGTTGGGGTATCTATCAAGTAATCGACTGGACCCCGTGCCTCGATTACTTCAAACGGTCCCTTCCACTGGGCCCATAACTTATTATTTTCGGTCGGGAGTAATAATAAGACTTCATCTCCTGCCTTTAATTTTCGAGCCTTTGCTTTCATATCGAAATAGTCCCGATATCTGGCTAAATTTTTCTCGGCGTTCTCTCGAGCTAAGCCAGAGCAGTATTCTAGGCGCTCGCGCATATCCATCACGTAGGCGTAAGACGATTTGATTTCTTGCTCGAGCTTGGCGTTGGAAAATAATTCCTTAAGAATACTCATAGGACCTCGCACATTTCTCCCGTATAATAGCTCAAAGGGCGAGAATCCCAACGTCCGATGAGGTATTTCTCGGCATGCGAAAAGGGCTGCAGGCAGGTATCTGTGCCACTGTGTAGGGTTGTTTTGACACAACTTCTTCAATATATTTTTGAGAGTCCCGTTTAATTTCTCGCAGATTCCGTTAGCGGATGGATGAAATGGACTCGTAAAAATTGGCTTGACTAACAGTAGTTTGTTAAAATACTCCATCAATTCTGAGGTGAATTGGCGCCCTCTATCCGATAGAATTTCTTTAGGCAGGCCTACTCGTGCAAAAATTGAAATTAATGCTTCCGCGCAGGAAATAGTGTCAATCTTCCGTAGGGCCACGGCATCTGGGAACCGGGTGGCACAATCCACTAGGGTGAGGATGTAGGAGTGTCCTCCACTTTAAGGGGGGTGAATTGGTCTCACCAAATCAATTGCCACTCGAAAGAATGGTTCGGTTATAACGGGCACCTTTTGTAAGGGAGCGGGAGGTACCCGTCCTCTGGAGGGATCCTTCTGACACACGTCGCATGATCGGCAATAGGCCACAATTTCCCTGGCGGCCTGGGGCCAATAAAAGTGTCGGAATATCTGCTGCGCCGTTTAGTTGTGCCCAAAGTGTCCGGCTAATATTCCATCATGCGCGGTATTCAAAATTCTTTGCGTGTATTCTTGAGGTACACACAGTGCTTTCTTGTTCTCCCTATCCTCCGCGCTGATAGTACGGTAGAGAAGTGAGTCTTCTACGATATACTGGATAGGCTTCTTTCCTTTCACTTGGAGAATTTCACCTTTAATAGCTTTCTCCCATAGAGGTTTAAGAGTTGGGCATTCCTTCTGAGCACTGGCGAAGGAAGTCAATTTGAACCCATTGTCTTCGAGGGTAATCCTCGGGGTCAACTTAGCAGGTTGCTCTTTCCTCTGGGCTTCTTGTGCCCGGGTGACTACTTGTTGGGCCACTTCTTGCTGGGGAATTAGGGGGTTTTGTCCGATTAGAGTCGTGGACGATTGCAAATTTCTTATGGGCAGGGTTTACTGGGGGCAGCAACTTTTCGGATACCACTATGCACGTACATCCGGTGTCTCTGACCAAAGTGGATACTCGGCACCCATTAACAGTGCCCTCTTCAAATTGTAGGCCGCCTGGCGAACTTTTGTTGAATAGGAAGTTTACCTGTTGCTGGGGCCCTTCGGATGTTGGCGCGGGGACGTAGGACGAATCAGCTTGTCCTGCTGGGATCGCGGCAGTCAGGTTTTGCACCTGTTGTCTCGAGGTCTCCCTCAGTCGGGAGTTCTGTGGGCACTGAAAACTCAGGTGACCTATTATCCCGCAGGTATAACAAGTGACGGGCTTCCTGGGATACGTGCCGGTATTAGGGTATGATCCTTGTGGAATCCTACCTTCTTTTTTATTTTTTTCTCCTCCAAAATTTGGTTTATAAGTTCCTTTTGCTGCGGAGAACTTAAAGGGCTTCTTCTGTAAATGCCTGGGTGGCGGCCCATTTTTCTTTGGGGAGGGAGCCTTCTCTTTCTTGTACTGCCTAGGATATAACCGATGATTTACCGCGTGGAGGTCAGCCTCGTCCAGACACTCGTTGAAGGTAGAAGCTTTTCGGTCCTTAACGAATGCACGGATTTCCTGGGGTAGTGTACTTAGTAACTGATGTCTAATTATGAAGTTGACGACCGCAGCGACTTCGTTCTCTACCCCTTCTGACTCCATCCAAAACTGTAGGCTTCGACGAAGCTCAAAGCCAAAATGTTTGTATGTTTGTCCAGGTCTTATACGAGACTGCCTGAACTTCATCCTATATTCTCCCGGGTTAAGGTTTGTTGCTGAGAGAAGTTCGGCTTTGAGAGTGGAATGGTCCACATTCGCTTCTGAGGGTAAAGATACGAATATCTCTCTCATCCTACGATTGAGTAGCGGTAACAGTCTGGCGACCCCATCTTCTTCTAGGTCCCAATTATTGACTTCAAATATTTTCTCAAAATGGGAGAGATATGAGCATAAATCTTCATCGTCCCTGTACTCCGGGAATTTCATGCTGGCTGCTGGTGACACTCCTGTTCTGGATGACACTGACCGCACCTCTAACTCGTCTTTGCTAAAAGCTCTTTCGTGGGCCCTTATCTTCTCTCTTTCATCAGCTTCCATTTTCGCCTTTTCTCTTCTTTCATCAGCTTCCATTTTCATTTTACGTTCCTCTCTTCTTTCTTCTCTTTCGTTTCTCTCTTTTTCCTGAATAAACTCTCTTTCTCCTGAATATACGAGTTCAGCTCGGTTCCTTCCAGTCCGAGGCTTTGACCTTGCTTCCGATAAAGGTCAAATAATGCCATCGCGCTTATGTCAGTCATCTACCTTATTTTTAATCAAGCCTGACCTATTCCACCACCGAAACTTACCACTTGGCCTAACAATTACCTCTAGATGGTATCCGCCTCTAACTTTACCAATTTTCCACTCGTCAAATATTCTATTATTCCTGGTGTTCCTTTTATGTGTTAGCTCTTCCTTAAATAGACACTGCTGGGTTCTTTCTAATATAAAACCTCTAGACCTGACACCACTTTTATAATATGTCGTAGAATGACCCTGGGTTTTGATCACTATACTTTTTGACACCCTTTTAGTATCTGTCTGCTTTAAGGGGCGTGAGTTACTTCTATGATGAAGTAGGCTTTGTTCTAAGAGTGCTATTTTAGTGGTTTAGTTCTTAAGGAAGAGCTATTTTTAAACACATAAGGATAAGAGGAAACACCAGAATCTACCAAAATAAACATGTATTTTAAATTAAATATTACAAACCAACAGTAAACACATTTCTATCTTTGGCCTCAAAGATCTTTCAATGACAAAACATAAACAAATAGGCTTTCAGTAAACATACCAATTGCCAATTAGTAATTTTTATCACGACCCTATTTGATTAGCATAAAACATTAAATTAACGTACTCTCATCTACAAACACATATGACCTAGGTTCAAGAATAATGGTTTCTACTCTCCTTTAAAACGTGGGACGTACTAAACTTCTACTATCGCAATAGAGATATAAATGTTATTGTTAACTTACAGGTAGGTATTAGGGATTGCCGGATGTCGCTGGAGGACTTATCTCTCGCTTTGAAGTGTTGCTTCGTCGAGGAGGGCTTGCTTGTCGCCTGTGACGGGGGCTGATTCTTCACCGTAATTACAGAACGGGAGCTCGTTGGGGCTGGGTTCTTCTCCTCTCACTCTTACGGTGCTTGAGATGTGAGAATCATTCGAGTGTGAGCGGCTTTGCTTTTCTTCAGTCGGACTTCTTTGCAGACTGAAAAGGCTTCTTCGGTATGGCACCGATATAAAACTTGACTATTTAGGTTAATACGGCCCTGAAAGGGGGGATCGATTTTCTCAATCTGATCCTATCGTTTCTCATGGAAATAGTCTTGTATGGCTGAAGGATCGATCTTCACGAACTAACCCTTCTTCAGGCGTATCGACTTTTAATCTTCTTGTCTGGCTGAAAGATCGATCTTTACGAACTAATCTTTCTTCTGGCGAATCGACTTCTAATAATCTTCTTGTCTGGCCGATGGATCGATCTTCACGAACTAATCCTATTCTGGCGTATCGACTTCAGATAATCTTCCTCTCTTTCTTTGCGGGGATTATTTATAGGCGGATTGCCGCCCCATCTAAAGGGGGAAGTGACCAGGCCACAGAGGCAAAAGGGGGGGAAGAGCGAATGGTGAGTTAGCATCTGGGGAGAGCGAGAATTCCTGAGGTGGCACTGGGGTGCCCAAGTCAGCTTGCAAATTATAGGCTCGCAACCGCACCGCTACTTGGCGTGCCTTCTGACTCGCACCGCTTTTTTTTCCATAACCACGCGTTTATCTGTCTCGTAGGTAATTCGATCGTTAGAGCGTCGTTTAAGGACCTTAGGTGGTCGCTTTCAAACAGATGTTAGCTCCAACTGCCCACAGCGGCAGGGAGATCACACATGGTAAGCATTTTCGCCGACTACCTTTCCCACGCTTCTCCTCATGAGGGGGAGGGGGCTTTAATGTACCTATACTCCTCCAGGATGCTTAATGTAGCCATTTCTCTACATTTACCTCCCTCCTTAAGAAAATAACGGGGGGGGGGGGTTCCAATTCGACGCTTACAATAATATACATGGGTAACTTACGGAACTTTATATTATACAATAAATTCTAGTTCACTCGGGAATGCCTCGATAACATTTCACCTGAACTTACATTAATTCCTATATTACTGTGCCAACTTAGGTTTTTCTTACCTACCACTAGGGGGTTACTCGCCCCTACTTACTTACAATTCTACTGATTTACACTTAACTTTTCTAAAATACAATATTTGGGCTGCTCCTTAATCGTCGACAGGGTTCCGACTTAACGAGTCGGCCATACAATTGTTGGACCCTTTTATATAGTGAATGGAGTACTGGTACTCCTTTAAGAGTAAACTCCATCTCAGTAGTCTTCCATTCTTACACTTATTTTTACCTAAGTATGACAACGGTTTATGGTCGCATTCCAACTTAAACTCGTGCCCTATTAGATAATATTTGAATTTACCTATGGACCATATTATGGCCAAAGCTTCGATTTCGATAGTAGCGTAGGCTTTTTCTCTACTCAACAGTTTCCTACTGACATAAGCTATGGGATAGGCTGTTTCGTCATCTTCGTATTGAAGCAATACTCCGCCTAACTCGTCCCGACTAGCGTCCGTGCGAAGGCCGAAGATCTTGTTGGGATTTGGTAAGTGGAGCCGCAATGGAAGCGAAGTGTGGTACAAAATGCCTATAGAACGAGGCCGCTGCCATAAACGATCGGAGTTGTTTCTTTGTTTTCGGCCGGGGCATCTTGACTATGGCTTCCACTTTTTCTTGCTGGGTAGTCAAGTGTTTTTGTCCTATTTTGAATCCCAGGTAGTTAATGGATTCGTAGGCAAAATAACACTTGGTCGGCCCGGCGGTTAGACCTTGCTCCTTCAATTTCTCCAGCAATGAGCGTAAGGCGTGTAAGTGTGACTCCCATGTACGGGTAGCTACGTACAAGTTGTCGAAGTAAAACGACACGTCACTTAGTCCAGCAATAATTCGCCTTATCATCCTATTATAATTGCTACCGGCTGTAAGTAGTCCGAAGGGTAGCCTGGTAAACTGTAACAGACCTCTCTCGGTCGCAAAAGCCGTCAGTTTTTTGGACTCCTTAGCGAGAGGTATTTGATAGTACGCTTTACACAAATCCAATTCGGTGATGAATTTAGCGTCTTCAAATAAATGGAGATTTTGATCTATTAGTGGGATGGGCTCGGCGTCGAAAACGGTCACTGAATTCAATTTTCGGAAGTCCACGCACATCCGAAATGATTGATCAGGTTTCTTAACCATTACTATGGGGGAGCAATAATCGGACTCCGATGGCTCTAAAATTCCCAATTTTAGTAAATTCTGGACTTCCTTATTGAAGGCTTCTCGTAGGTGGATCGGTAAAGGATATGGTTTGCTCCGAACTACTGAATTAGTTTTTAGTTTTATTTCATGGATAAAATCCTTGGCACATCCAGGGTTTTCAGAAATGACTTCTGGGAATTCCATGAGCAAGTTCAACATGTCCGCTTTTTGTTGAATTTCTAAGTGGGGATTTATCTTTAAATCCACCCGAGGGTCTCCCGGGGTCGGGCAGAGCGAGGGAAGTTCGTATTCCTCGTCTTGTTCCACACACACGGTGTGTATGACTTGCAGGGGCGTTCCCGGGTAAACGGCATCCATCGGTTCTTCTTCGTCTAGAAGGGTAATATTCTTTATGCACGCGCGGCGGTGATATTTTTTTAGCATGTTTAATGTGATAGGTTCTTCGCCCTGTTGGGGTATCTATCAAGTAATCGACTGGACCCCGTGCCTCGATTACTTCAAACGGTCCCTTCCACTGGGCCCATAACTTATTATTTTCGGTCGGGAGTAATAATAAGACTTCATCTCCTGCCTTTAATTTTCGAGCCTTTGCTTTCATATCGAAATAGTCCCGATATTTGGCTAAATTTTTCTCGGCGTTCTCTCGAGCTAAGCCAGAGCAGTATTCTAGGCGCTCGCGCATATCCATCACGTAGGCGTAAGACGATTTGATTTCTTGCTCGAGCTTGGCGTTGGAAAATAATTCCTTAAGAATACTCATAGGACCTCGCACATTTCTCCCGTATAATAGCTCAAAGGGCGAGAATCCCAACGTCCGATGAGGTATTTCTGGGCATGTGAAAAGGGCTGCAGGCAGGTATCTGTGCCACTGTGTAGGGTTGTTTTGACACAACTTCTTCAATATATTTTTGAGAGTCCCGTTTAATTTCTCGCAGATTCCGTTAGCGGATGGATGAAATGGACTCGTAAAAATTGGCTTGACTAACAGTAGTTTGTTAAAATACTCCATCAATTCTGAGGTGAATTGGCGCCCTCTATCCGATAGAATTTCTTTAGGCAGGCCTACTCGTGCAAAAATTGAAATTAATGCTTCCGCGCAGGAAATAGTGTCAATCTTCCGTAGGGCCACGGCATCTGGGAACCGGGTGGCACAATCCACTAGGGTGAGGATGTAGGAGTGTCCTCCACTTTAAGGGGGGTGAATTGGTCTCACCAAATCAATTGCCACTCGAAAGAATGGTTCGGTTATAACGGGCACCTTTTGTAAGGGAGCGGGAGGTACCCGTCCTCTGGAGGGATCCTTCTGAAACACGTCGCATGATCGGCAATAGGCCACAATTTCCCTGGCGGCCTGGGGCCAATAAAAGTGTCGGAATATCTGCTGCGCCGTTTTGTTGTGCCCAAAGTGTCCGGCTAATATTCCATCATGCGCGGTATTCAAAATTCTTTGCGTGTATTCTTGAGGTACACACAGTGCTTTCTTGTTCTCCCTATCCTCCTCGCTGATAGTACGGTAGAGAAGTGAGTCTTCTACGATATACTGGATAGGCTTCTTTCCTTTCACTTGGAGAATTTCACCTTTAATAGCTTTCTCCCATAGAGGTTTAAGAATGGGGCATTCCTTCTGAGCACTGGCGAAGGAAGTCAATTTGAACCCATTGTCTTCGAGGGTAATCCTCGGGGTCAACTTAGCAGGTTGCTCTTTCCTCTGGGCTTCTTGTGCCCGGGTGACTACTTGTTGGGCCACTTCTTGCTGGGGAATTAGTGGGTTTTGTCCGATTAGTACTGCGCAGAACTTAATCGGGGCTACTACCACGTCCCTCCAACCGGTGAAATATCTGCATTGTATATGACATCTCACGACGGGGAATCGATTGTCGCGTCCTAAAAAGTCGTGGACGATTGCGAATTTCTTATGGGCAGGGTTTACTGGGGGCAGCAACTTGTCGGATACCACTATGCACGTGCATCCGGTGTCTCTGACTAAAGTGGATACTCGGCACCCATTAACAGTGCCCTCTTCAAATTGTAGGCCGCCTGGCGAACTTTTGTTGAATAGGAAGTTTACCTGTTGCTGGGGCCCTTCGGATGTTGGCGCGGGGACGTAGGACGAATCAGCTTGTCCTGCTGGGATCGCGGCAGTCAGGTTTTGCACCTGTTGTCTCGAGGTCTCCCTCAGTCGGGAGTTCTGTGGGCACTGAAAACTCAGGTGACCTATTATCCCGCAGGTATAACAAGTGACGGGCTTCCTGGGATACGTGCCGGTATTAGGGTATGATCCTTGTGGAATCCTACCTTCTTTTTTATTTTTTTCTCCTCCAAAATTTGGTTTATAAGTTCCTTTTGCTGCGGAGAACTTAAAGGGCTTCTTCTGTAAATGCCTGGGTGGCGGCCCATTTTTCTTTGGGGAGGGAGCCTTCTCTTTCTTGTACTGCCTAGGATATAACCGATGATTTACCGCGTGGAGGTCAGCCTCGTCCAGACACTCGTTGAAGGTAGAAGCTTTTCGGTCCTTAACGAATGCACGGATTTCCTGGGGTAGTGTACTTAGTAACTGATCTCTAAGTATGAAGTCGACGACCGCAGCGACTTCGTTCTCTACCCCTTCTGACTCCATCCAAAACTGTAGGCTTCGACGAAGCTCAAAGCCAAAATGTTTGTATGTTTGTCCAGGTCTTATACGAGACTGCTTGAACTTCATCCTATATTCTCCTGGGTTAAGGTTTGTTGCTGAGAGAAGTTCGGCTTTGAGAGTGGAATGGTCCACATTCGCTTCTGAGGGTAAAGATACGAATATCTCTCTCATCCTACGATTGAGTAGCGGTAACAGTCTGGCGACCCCATCTTCTTCTAGGTCCCAATTATTGACTTCAAATATTTTCTCAAAATGGGAGAGATATGAGCATAAATCTTCATCGTCCCTGTACTCCGGGAATTTCATGCTGGCTGCTGGTGACACTCCTGTTCTGGATGACACTGACCGTACCTCTAACTCGTCTTTGCTAAAAGCTCTTTCGTGGGCCCTTATCTTCTCTCTTTCATCAGCTTCCATTTTCGCCTTTTCTCTTCTTTCATCAGCTTCCATTTTCATTTTACGTTCCTCTCTTCTTTCTTCTCTTTCGTTTCTCTCTTTTTCCTGAATAAACTCTCTTTCGTTTCTCTCTTTCTCCTGAATATACGAGTTCAGCTCGGTTCCTTCCAGTCCGAGGCTTTGACCTTGCTTCCGATAAAGGTCAAATAATGCCATCGCGCTTATGTCAGTCATCTACCTTATTTTTAATCAAGCCTGACCTATTCCACCACCGAAACTTACCACTTGGCCTAACAATTACCTTTAGATGGTATCCGCCTCTAACTTTACCAATTTTCCACTCGTCAAATATTCTATTATTCCTGATGTTCCTTTTATGTGTTAGCTCTTCCTTAAATAGACACTGCTGGGTTCTTTCTAATATAAAACCTCTAGACCTGACACCACTTTTATAATATGTCGTAGAATGACCCTGGGTTTTGATCACTATACTTTTTGACACCCTTTTAGTATCTGTCTGCTTTAAGGGGCGTGAGTTACTTCTATGATGAAGTAGGCTTTGTTCTAAGAGTGCTATTTTAGTGGTTTAGTTCTTAAGGAAGAGCTATTTTTAAACACATAAGGATAAGAGGAAACACCAGAATCTACCAAAATAAACATGTATTTTAAATTAAATATTACAAACCAACAGTAAACACATTTCTATCTTTGGCCTCAAAGATCTTTCAATGACAAAACATAAACAAATAGGCTTTCAGTAAACATACCAATTGCCAATTAGAAATTTTTATCACGACCCTATTTGATTAGCATAAAACATTAAATTAACGTACTCTCATCTACAAACACATATGACCTAGGTTCAAGAATAATGGTTTCTACTCTCCTTTAAAACGTGGGACGTACTAAACTTCTACTATCGCAATAGAGATATAAATGTTATTGTTAACTTACAGGTAGGTATTAGGGATTGCCGGATGTCGCTGGAGGACTTATCTCTCGCTTTGAAGTGTTGCTTCGTCGAGGAGGGCTTGCTTGTCGCCTGTGACGGGGGCTGATTCTTCACCGTAATTACAGAACGGGAGCTCGTCGGGGCTGGGTTCTTCTCCTCTCACTCTTACGGTGCTTGAGATGTGAGAATCACTCGAGTGTGAGCGGCTTTGCTTTTCTTCAGTCGGACTTCTTTGCAGACTGAAAAGGCTTCTTCGGTATGGCACCGATATAAAACTTGACTATTTAGGTTAATACGGCCCTGAAAGGGGGGATCGATTTTCTCAATCTGATCCTATCGTTTCTCATGGAAATAGTCTTGTATGGCTGAAGGATCGATCTTCACGAACTAACCCTTCTTCAGGCGTATCGACTTTTAATCTTCTTGTCTGGCTGAAAGATCGATCTTTACGAACTAATCTTTCTTCTGGCGAATCGACTTCTAATAATCTTCTTGTCTGGCCGATGGATCGATCTTCATGAACTAATCCTATTCTGGCGTATCGACTTCAGATAATCTTCCTCTCTTTCTTTGCGGGGATTATTTATAGGCGGATTGCCGCCCCATCTAAAGGGGGAAGTAACCAGGCCACAGAGGCAAAAGGGGGGGAAGAGCGAATGGTGAGTTAGCATCTGGGGAGAGCGAGAATTCCTGAGGTGGCACTGGGGTGCCCAAGTCAGCTCGCAAATTATAGGCTCGCAACCGCACCGCTACTTGGCGTGCCTTCTGACTCACACCACTTTTTTTCCATAACCACGCGTTTATCGGTCTCGTAGGTAATTCGATCGTTAGAGCGTCGTTTAAGGACCTTAGGTGGTCGCCTTCAAACAGATGTTAGCTCCAACTGCCCACAGCGGCGGGGAGATCACACATGGTAAGCATTTTCGCCGGCTACCTTTCCCACGCTTCTCCTCATGAGGGGGGGGGGCTTTATTGTAGCCATTTCTCCACAGGTAATATTGTTCCTTTGTCGTCTGTCAATATGTAATTATTCCCATTGGCCTATGTCACTGTGCAATATTGTTTCATTGTCGTATGTCAGTGTGTCATATTATCTTATGTCAGTGTGCAATATTGTATCATTGTCGTATGCCAGTGTGTCATATTGTTCTATGTCAATATGTAATATTGTATTATGTCAATATATAATATTGTCCCCATTTCCATTAGAACTCAACCTTAAGAACTGCAGCTCTCGTTAGCCTCGTGAATACCGCGTTGTATTTCTAACGTCGAGGCACGGGTTCGATCCCAGCAAGCATGGACAAACTGAACTTTGCACCGTGGGGGTTACCATCTTCCCTTGCTGAGTCATTACGTATATGGCCCATTACAACACCTCTACCAGTACATTCTCCTCTTCACGACACAGCATAGCCACTCTCTCATCCGTTCCGGAGCTCTGCCAACAGGATACTGGGTTCTCCTATGGGAGTACTCATATACACATACCCCGACGTGGAGTACTAGAATGCTCTATAAAGATAAACATACCCACATATTCTTGATCTATCCACCCACCGTTGACGGGCTACGGGTCCCCCAAACCCGGGATCACAAATGACCCCCACGATCGCTGGTTGGTGTCAAATTTCACATTACCACCTTGACATCTCCTCCCCCCTCCCCCCTCCCCCGGCTCCGATGAAGAACCCTTCTTCTCCGTACTGAATGGCAGGGGTTTATGGCTTTGTTTTCCAAACTTTGTCACCGGGTTGTCCATGAGTTTATAGGCCATGGATTGTGGGTGGATCTTTTGTGGGTTTCAACCCTTAATAGCGGTTCATTGCCTTAGCCTCAGTGTGCCATATATTTGGGCGATAGTAGGGCGTTTAGGGTGCCAAGGCCTGGTCCGGCGTGCCAATACGAGTATTTGGGTCCACTTATACTTTCTTTACAGATGATCTCTCATTATAAACCTCTGATGGAGATGCCCTAGTTGGTTTTCGCTTCTTTGTTTTCAGTGAGTAATAATGATAAATTGCCTAGAGTACTCCTTAATGTCGCTAGTTTAAAGGTAGTGAAGAAGAAACTCTGGAAAGCCTCTGTCTTTCAACCCTTCGCACAAGAGGCTTATTAACGGAAGCGTCCACTCGTCTGAACTTCTGCAAGCGCCGGAAAAAAATTACAACTTCTTCCTCCAAAAGCATAAAAATCTATGCATTTCCATAAACATTTCCTTACGTAAAGACAGCCGAAACTCCTGTATCAAATCAAATCGGTACAGACCCATATGCAAAGCTCAATATCAAGTGCGGTAGGTGGTTACATAAAAGGTTGGGGTTTTTTTTAATTTATTCATTTCTGCATTTGGTCATTCAGTTGATTTTTTTTAGGACGCGTCGTTTGTATCTTCATACGAGTATGTACCATGTCTTTAATCCTTCCCTTTCCTTGGCCTAATGTTTATTATCTACTGCTTTCACTCTCGTACGTGTGTTTTCTCATTACTGAACTATTAATCGTGAGCTGTTACGGACTCAACTTTGATAAGGAAAGTTTCCTATTGTGTATCACACATTACTGGGAAGCAACTCCAGAAAATCACTCGCAAGGAGTTATTCAAGCGACCGATGGCAACCCGTTTCTGTATTCCAGAAAACGCTACCGACGTCATTTCCTAGTAATGTCCTTCTTTGTTCGCACAAATGAAACAAAGGTACCTGAAAAAGCTCACATCACCTTGTCGTGGCATCTATCAATTTCCCTCTGTCTGTTCAATACTAATTTCCCTTATCTGAACTTTTTACCTTCGTCTTATTTCCCGCCCCTTTTAAGTCCAGGAAACTCCGAGATGGAAAGCAACAGGTAGCACGATTGAATCTTGGCGAGAGGAGAGCCGAGAAATGCGTCGTCAGAATAATCCGGGGCATTTATTTCCTCCTTTAAACAATCTAAGTTCTCGTTATGGCATTGAACAAGGAGAAAACATCAAGGATTAGTTTCCAGTTTGTGCGACAAGGAGAGAGAGCGAAAGGGAGAAGGAAATAAAGAAGGAGGGGGAAAGAAAGAATGAGAGATATAAGGAGAATGAAGAGAAAAAGAAGAAACATAGAAAGAGAGAGAAGGAGAGATATAACTAAAGAGAGAAAAGGAGAGAGAGTACAGAGGGGAGAGAAAAGAGGGATGAGAGACAAAAAAGAGAATGAAGGGAAGAAAGGGGGGAACGAGAGAAAGAGAGGTTGAAAGATAGAGGAAAAGAAAGAATGACAGAGTGAAAGAGAAAGGGAAAGAGATAAAAAGAGAGAATTAGAAAGGGGTGGCGAAAGAAAAAGAGAGATTCTGTTTATTATTGGAAAACTAACAAAAATCCTCCTATTTACTTCCTTTATAATTATTTATAAAATATTTGAAAATATTTAAAGAAAGTCTATTATTTAATTTAATAAAACGATCTCGCAATTTATTTCTGAAGGATAATTTATAATAGAATTTAATTAAAGGAGTTATTAATATGAGTAAGGGGTTCGGGGGTTTTGAGGGATAGAATCAGGGATCGATCCCCTTCTCTCTTTCCCTACACAACAGGGGGAGAGGGGGGATACAAAGTAATAAGGGAATCGGGAGAATGCTAAAAGATTTGGAAGAGAATCGGGAGGGAATTGGGAAAGAATTGAAGGAAAATTGAAAGAGAATTAGAAGAGAATAGAGAGAATTCGGAATCGATTTTTAAAATTAAATTTAAAGTGAAATCCAACGAAGGGTAGGGCTGGCAAGGGGGGGGCGACTCTCACAGAATGTTTGTTAGTGTAAAGAATGTGGTGAAGGTGGGGGACGTGAAAATGTGTAGAAGATCTATAGCCTCACATCTCCGTGGGGGGATTGGGGCTGGGAGGGATGGAACGTAATCATCCAGATGTCAACTGCACCATGCTGGCCCGTGCTATGCCCGAAACCCACGTGTAGGGTAGAGACTACCTCTGCTACACCCTGCACCCTCTTGGAGGCATCGATAAGTGGAAGACAAAGTGGAGAATGAGAAAGAATTAAGGGAATTGGGAGAGAAGAAGAGAAGTGGGAGACAATTGAAGGAGAATTTATCGAGAATTGAAGAAGAATTGATAGAAAAATAGGAGAGAATGGGAGAGATGGAAGAATTAGGGGAGAATGGAGGAGAGTTGAGGGGGATGAAAGAGAATTTGGAGAACTGAGGAACAAGCGGATCAAAATTGGGAAAAATGGAAAAGAATGATAGGGGTGGGAATAATTGTGAAACTTAGATAAAAGTGAAAGAGAATTGGGAAAACTGTTGAGAATTGGGAGAATTGAAAGAAAATTGAGAGGGAATTAGGAAAAAAGAAGAGAATTTGATGAAATGAAAGAAAATTGGGAGAGAATAAGGGGAAATGGACTAGAATTATAGCATTGTAAGAGAATTGGGTGGAGTAGATGAGAGAAGTAGGAAAGAATTGGAAGATTTGGCTGAGAATTAGGAATAATTAGGAGAAAAGTGGAAAAGAATTCGGAGAATTGAGAAACTCAGAAGGAATTGTTCGAAAGAGAAGAGAATTGGAAGAAGTGAGGAAGAATTTTTAGAGCTCAAATCCGCATTTTCTGGGTGGAATAAAAGAGAGTTGCGCGTCCTCTTCCGAGACCCCACCCCCACAAATAGTATCCTTTGTAAGTGCTAATTGGGCTCCACACCTTCAATACATTTTAACATCTACCCTCACCAATTTATTTACAAAGAAGACAACTCGAGACCGAAAGGGTGCGCAACTCTTCTGAACCTAGTCCAAACAGCCAGGTGGCACCATGCTGCCACAGGTCCTAATGGTGTCAAGATGTGTGAAATTCTTCTTCCACTACATGAGACTTTATTATAGGAAGAAAGAACCTTCCCTAAATACCTGTCCGAAAATAAATTTCAACCCTTTTGGCACCTTAAAAACGAGATTACTTTCCAGAGTGAATAAAAAGAGGAAGAGATAAAGGAATAAATAGCTCCTGTACCCTCGCTCAAAGGGTACAGGAGGAATCTCCAATCAGCCCAGTGAACGCAGATATTTCTTCTGTTCGCTTTCCAAAATTTACGGCTTTATCTCTTGCCGAAATTTCCTTCTTTACCTCTTGCCGAAATTTCCGTCTTTACCTCTTGCCGAAATTTCCTTCTTTACCTCTTGCCGAAATTTCCGTCTTTACCTCTTGCCGAAATTTCCGTCTTTACCTCTTGCCGAAATTTCCGTCTTTACCTCTTGCCGAAATTTCCTTCTTTACCTCTTGCCGAAATTTCCTTCTTTACCTCTTGCCGAAATTTCCGTCTTTACCTCTTGCCGAAATTTCCTTCTTTACCTCTTGCCGAAATTTCCGTCTTTACCTCTTACCGAAATTTTCTTCTTTACCTCTTGCAGGAACTTCCTTCTTTACCTCTTGCAGGAACTTCCTTCTTTACATCTTGCCAAAATTTCCTTCTTTACCTCTTGCCGGAGTTTCTTTCTTTACTTCTTGCCGGAATTTCCTTATTTATCTCTTGCCGAAATTATCGCCTGGTATGGTAAGTACTTTTACCAGAGCGTAGTGGGCGTGAAAGCAATCTGACTGAGTCCTTCGCTGCACACACTAAAGGACTGATCATTTTTAAAAGCAAATATCCTGAGCATTAGCATTAATTATCCTTACAAAACCTTAATCCTCTTTCAAAACTTGGGTTATCTTCCACCCGACAGTTCTCAGGCTTCACTTTTTTGATAGACATTTCCTGTTTGTCTCCGAAAAATTCCTGCATCTGAAATTCCCTAACAGACTGCAACTTCCACCGAGCAGCGACCAGTTTTTGGTCAAATTATGCTATCTTTACTTGAAAACGTCATAAACGTACATACATTGTTTCTTTTAGTTGTAACTTTCAAGCATTATGATAATAATAATAAGTAAATCCACTCAAGACGAGTCCAGTTGGGGCAAAAGCCCCCTAAGACTCATTCTAGGGGAAACCGGCTCGATTGCTATTACCATCGCTATTACCATCGCTATTACCACTGCATCCTTTATCTACGGTTGGCAGACTGCATCTGGTAATGATAGTGCGCGTGTCTGGTAAATTCTTTGCTGGTAAATTATTCGTGGTAAATTTCATTGTTTACTAAATACATCTCGTAGTACATTCATCGCCACTCAATTATATCGTTGTTAAATTTATCGTCATATTTTGTTGTTCTTTAACATGCATTTGGGTCTCAACGTTTTTAATTCATTCTAGAACATTCTATGTTTTTATGCAAGCTCGGCGAATTGGTGCGATAAAGCCATGAGGTGACGTCACAATAATAGTGACCTCATTCCGCGTAATATAAAAGCTTACCTTTGCACCCACACAGCCTTAAAAAATCTCCGTCTGTTCCTACTCTCATCCCCGGAACCAGGCGATGCCCTGTCGCATCAGGGCTAACGCATCCTTCGAATCGAGGTTAATATCGTTGAAAGTTAAAGTATCATTATTTTAATCGTTTATAGTTTTAATTTCAGTAGTTATATTTCAACAGTGTTTTTTTCCGGTAATTTAACGGTTAAGAATAATAATTAGTCCGTTAAAATGGCACTACAACATGTTATAATTGAATGAAATAGGAAACAAGGTCTGCTGACCAAAAGTCGCGTGCTCTCACTTATTTGATTTATGACCTTACGACCTTCAAAACTTTCAATAATTCCCGGCCTAACTGTAGGAGACCCTTGGGAATTATACTATTCGAAAGAGAATGTAAAACAACATAAGGATTTCAAACTTGGTTAGAATCGGCTGAATAGTTACAATGTTATTACCAAATCAAAAGAAAATCAAAACGGGGACCGACCGACCGACCGACCAACCGACATAGTGAGATGTAGAGTCACCCGCGACTAGACTCACACGCAACTAAAAAACTTGTGAAGTGCGACCAATTATCAGCCACAGAGAAGCCGTCAAAGTGTTGAATTCAACAACTAAAAGTACATTTTTGACTCAGGAAACACCTCTTTGCGTCGTAAGCTTCCTCCCCATGGTTCAGCTGCTTGCGACCCATCTTATTAGGTCATTCCATAAGTAATGCTGTATTTTTTTTCATGTTTATTATTACTTCATGCATAGAAATCAAACAACTTTTGAGGTTATTTATATTTAAATAATCGTTTATTTTATAATTTATTAAGTACATAGTATAATTTTCACCATCTTCCTACTAACTTTATAATACGATGCTTGTAAAAATCGTATGACTTTGATTTTAAAAATTTGTTTAAGGTTATTTCAATCTCTTCGATTGTTAGCATCTTCATTCTCTTTAGAGGATTCACTAAATTCCTAAGATGATAGGAATCTGATGGGACTAATCGGGTGATTTGGGACGATGAATCCTTAGTTCCCGCTCGAAATTCTTAAGCTTTTGTATGATATCTCTTGCGATATGAGGTGGCTGGTTGTCTTGCTGAGAGAGCACTCGTCTTCTCTTGATTTATGCGTGCCTTTTTTCTTTAACTACTGTATGTAAACGGTCTGACTGAGTATATAAAACGTCTTCGGTGATAATTTGATATGAGTTAAGAAGTTAAAAATGGAATATGTCATTAATATCCTCTCAAAAGCATAATAGAATCTTCCGTGGATGAAGTTCATGTTTCGACTGTAGCAACGTTTTTGCCAGACGACTAAATTATGTGTCGAAATGTAATCCTCGGGATAGGATAAGACATTTAGTAGAGTAGGCTTAAATAAAAGGAAATCCTACTTATGATTATTTATATACACAAAATTATGGTAAACATGAGAATAATGCCGCATTACTTAAGGGATGACCTCTTATAAAAAGCAATATCCTAAACACTCGAAATTTGGCAGAGCAATTTTCTTCCAATCCAGAAATTTCACTCGAGCTGAAAATCTCTTCTGAATGTACAATCACGCATCTAAATTATCCCTTTCTTCTATTTGAAAGTTAAGATGGAGCTGAGAGAAAGATTTAATTGTCAACGCAAAGAAGCCTTCAGTTGTTATTGAATGCGAAGCTTTGTCATGTAAATTGGATTTTCAAGACGGTTCCACCATGATTCAATCAACTTTACACAATATATCCTAAATGGTGACGTTCTGTCAATTGTATATTCTTTAATGGCCAGAAGAATTGAAGGGAGTTACTAAATATTTTGGTCAGAAATCAAGTCCTTAAAGCCATTCTTATCGCCCAACATGATTATGCTAGATTTTGAAACCACAGCCATTAATGCTGTTAAGGTTTGTCCCAACTTTAACTCAAAAGGTTTCGGGTTTGTTCACTTTTACCAATGTATTTTAGATCAATTCAAACAAATGGAGTCCAAAAACAATATCAAAATGACGCAGATTTTCCCTTGATGAGTGTGATAGAACGGTCTGAGGCCGCTTTAATTCAGCCTCTATCACATGTTAACCATGCTTACCCACATTCTTACCCACGTGCATCCTGCCTACGAGAGCAAGCAGAAGCGCGTTATCTCCCATCATAGCCAATGTTTAATCAAGGAGGTTCACTCCATCGTTTCACCTCCATACGTCGATCTCACCAGATTGAATTAGGCTTATAGGCAGATAAGGTATTTTCCCAGGCGCCACTGGGACATTCCCCCGAAGTCCCCCACTCAATTATCCCCTACGCCATGGAGATGGTTCCGGGTATTTATACCATAGCTTTTGCCAATTGAAGAAGATCCAGATTATCTTCGCGAGGCATCAAGCTGATCCGGTCTCCCTTGTGCACCTAGGAACTCTGCCGAGAAACCCCTTATTGTCCAGAAGAGGACAATATCCCTTGAGTGCCAAGATTCGTGCCTTCGAGACGCCAAGTCAACAAGGCCCCCCTGTTGTTCAGAAAGAGAACAACGTTAGAACAGCCATTATTCTTTGAGCCCGTTTGACAAGATACGGTTCTCACCCCCCCCCCCATGTTGTTCAGAAAGAGAACAACGTTACAAAAACCATTGTTCTTCAAGCCCGTTCGTCAAGAAACGGTTCTTGTCCCCAAGACATCACGTCCGGATAATTTAATCCCCCCCTTTTTAACGTTCTTCAAGAGAACGCTTGGTTTCAACAATAACCTCCATTGTTCATCTAGAACATCTCCGATTTGCTGTCGCAAAGATCGCTCGTACTTCCGAGCCCCACTTCGCTCTCACTCCTCAAAGACAGTCCTTCCCCCTCGTTAAGGAAAACCCCCCGAAGAACCCTTCTGCTTTAAATCGCCAGTGGACCGAAGATTCCTTCGCATCGTCTTCCTCTGCACAACAACTTTGTAATTACGTAAGCTGAGCATTACCTTTAATCATCTAACCTTTTTGTCAACGCAACCTTGTGCTTTAAATGGTTTAGCGAACCATTCCCCCCCTTTATTTTTTGTTTGTTTACCTTTTTGAATCTCTCCAAATCTTAATCCTCAGATTAGTCAAATATTCCCACGACCCTTTTCTATTCTCCATTTATGTAAACATTTTCTTTGTGTGTTGTTGATAGTTTAATTAATAAAACTCTATTTTATTAATGGTAGCTATATTATTTATCCTTGTGCCCCATTCCACTTCATAAGCATATTGAAGATAAATAAGCCTCTCCAGCCCCCCCATCCTTTTTGGACTAACCTCAGTCAATCAGATTACCACGCACTCGAAATATTAGAATAATTCCCTCAACGAATAGTTATATATGGTATATCGTCGAGAGCCTATTCTACGACATATATATATATATATATTATTAAATTTGGTGTCAAGTGTGTAAGGTTTAATGCTATATCTTTGCAAACACTGGTCTCATTCGAGTGAAGCAGTGTTATTCGTTATAAGAATATAGTATAGTAGTTCCCTTTTGTTTTAACGATTGCTATCCCCATTTTGAAACTTAAGAAACTGGAGTATTTCAAGGAACTGTTATAATAATTTGTTTGTGTTTTTTTGTGTTATATTAGTCATTGGTTATCTAGGCGAGAAATCAATCACAAATAGGTCAGTGCCCATATTTAGGTAGGCCAATTCTCTAGAAGGCATAATTCTTATCGCAAGGAATTTAGTTGGTTGACTATTGCGCCCCCAAGTGCAAATATTACTCAGTTTGAAATCTTCAAAGCGCAAGGAGAATCCTTGGAACTTTCCGGAAGAGAATTGATTGAGTAAGTTGAAGAGGAGCAACGAACAGAAAGAGAAAAGTTAAGAGAAGAAAGGCAAAGTGAAGTTCAACGAAGAAAAAGAGAAAGAGAAATCCAACGAGAAGAAAGAGAAGGAGAAATCCAACGAGAAGAAAAAGAAAGAGAGGAACGGAAAAGACAAGCTGAGTTTCACCATCAGCCTGAAATGGCTCGTGTACATGCTGGAACCCGAACGGTAAGTTCACGTTCCGAAGTCGAGCCGAATTTCCCACTTAAGCTCCCCAATTTCAGGGATGGAGAGGATTTCGGAGCATTTTTAGCACACTTCGAAAAGATCCTCGAAATCAATAACCTGGATTTGGAGGCTGAAGATGTAATAAGATTACTTCCCCTGTTAAATTGTAAAATGCGCGACATTTTCATATTCTTACCATCTGAGTGTACAATTGACTAAAGCACCTTAAAAGCTGAGTTATTGGCCGCTTATAATATGACTCCCGATTTCTACCAACAAGAATTTCGAGGAAGTCGTATTAAACCCGGACAAACGTTCCGTCAATTCGGATACATTCTTCAGAGGAATTTTAAATTTTGGTTAGAATCCTCAAAGGTTGATCTTAACTACGAGTCATTAACAGACTTCGTATTGCGGGATCAATTTTTGGCGTCTCTCCCGACTGAGATCCACGCGTTCGTCAAGGATCGTCGGTGCCAGACCTTTAAAGAGTGTACCGAAGAAGCGGATGTCTATGCCGCAAGCCATAATTTATACCTCAAGGAGAATCGAAATTCTCACCAATCCCCCTACCAGGAAAGAAGGAAGGATTCGCGCCCCTTCACAGGAAAGCCGACGAAGTTTCCGAGCCTCGTAAAACCCCAAAACTTCTTCCTCCAAAACCAACAACGGGACTCCAAAACTCCCGTTAAGATTTCTCCTCCATCTCTCTTCCCGAAGCGACCAATCATATGCTTCACCTGTGATGTAGAAAACCACATGAGCTGGAATTGCCCCCAAAATTCTAGGCTTAAAAGCGGACCAGCCCACCAAGTTCACCAGATTAATGCCACCCCGGCTTCCCCGGTGGTGCAGACCCAAGCAGAAACTTCTTCCCCTCCGTCAGGCCACCAGGTAAATTTTATTTTAGATAAAAGTTCCCCGGGAACTTTGAAATTTGAGGAGGTCTGCGTGAACGGCTGCCGTGTATCTACTCTCGTCAGGGACACAGGGCGCACGTGTTTCATCGTGTCCGACGAGCTCCTTCCCCCAGTGGACCCTAACCACGAAAAATTTGCGGTGGTACATGACTACCTTTGGCGGGCAAACCGATTCCCGTCGTTAGATGTTACCTGTAGTGTCAGTATTATGGTGGCTGGGCTGAAGTCATTTCAGCACCCATAAAATTTTGTTCCGTACTTATACGACAGAGCCATCAAGTAAGCTCCGACCCTGTGTCCCAGGCCACCCTTACTCGAGGCCGAGCTAAGAAGGAAGCTCAGGAGTCCGTCCCCCTCAGAACCCAGATACCGTCTGAATTCTCGGAGATCCTTAACCAGGACTTTAGGTCCGCACAAAAGGAGTGTGAAGCACTAACAGCCTTATGGGATAAGGCCCAAAACAAGGACACGGAGACTGTCCGTGGACCCAAAGTAATTAGATACCTGGAGCAAGGTGGTCTACTTTACCGATCCGCCGAGGACAGTAATAACGCTGTTACAACTGTCTTATACCTTCCACGATGCCATGTACCTATAGTGCTCAAAATAGCTCATGACAGCATCTTTTCCGGTCGTTTTAGTCATACTAAAACACGTCAGCGTATTTTTAAATATTTTTATTGGCCGAGTGCTGCAGCTGACATCTTAAAGCATGGTCGATCGTGCGATGTGTGTCAGAAGACGTCCGCTAAGGGGCGGGTTAAACCTGTTCCCTTACAAAGGGGACCAGTCATAACTGAACCCTTCTCCAGAGTGGCCATTGACCTGGTTGGCCCTATGCAACCCCCTTCGAACGAAGGGCACAGCTATAATTTTACCTTAGTTGACTTTGCTACCCGTTTTCCCGAGGCTGTCCCCCTTCGCCGAATCGATGGTATTTCTCGCGCCGAGGCCCTCATTTCCATCTTTTCAAGGGTAGGCGTCCCCAAGGAAATACTCTCAGACAGAGGACGACAATTCACCTCCGAGTTGATGGAGTACGTAGGGAAGCTGCTCATGGTAAAACCCCTTTTTACCACCCCCTTCCGGCCACAGACAAACGAGATGTGCGAAAAATTAAATGGAAATTTAAAACCATTATTAAGAAGATTTGTGCCGAGCAGCCCCGCGAATGACACCGATATCTCACGGTCGCCCTATTCGCATATCGAGAAATTCCTCACCGTACATTAGGCTTCGCCCCGTGCGAGCTCCTTTATGGACATAATGTACGCGGCCTACTCAGCATTTTAAAGGAGTTGTTAGTCAAGCCCCAACTGGATCAAGAACTCCAGTCATCCTACGCCTGTCTTGGATCTACGCCAGAGGCACGAGAAATGCGCAAACATCGCCTATGAAAATGCCGATGTCAATTTGGAAAAATATAAAACCTATTTTGATGTCAGATCCGAAGATCGAAAATTTAAGCCCGGTGATGAAATACTCCTGCTCCTTCCCACAGCGAGTAATAAATTACTGAGCCAATAGAAAGGTCCGTACTCGGTCCGCGAGGTACGACGACTGGTAGATTACCTCATTGGTACCCCAGCAGGCGATAAGCTCTACAGCGTCAACTTGTTGAAAAAGTAGCACCAACGCGCCCATGGAGATACGTTCGTAGCACTGGACGAAACATTGGCTCTTGAAGAGGATTGCCCGGCGGAGTCCCTTAATGTCATACAGACAGTGTGCATCCAACCTGATGCCGATTACCCTCTTCCTTTCCTGCCAGGCGAGCCTTTTGAACCCTCTGACCTGGATATCGACGCGCAGCCGACACCACATCAAAAGAGTTAGCTATAAGAATTATTTTGTCAGTTCGACGACGTTATTTCAGAGAAGCCTGGATGCGCTACTAGTTTCGAGCATGATATTAAATTAACGACCTTAGAACCTGTCCGTTCAAAACCCTATCCCATGCCGATTCATTTATGCCAAGCTTTTAACGCCGAAGTCGATAATTTGATTAGTTTGGGTATAATATAGCCTTCCACCTCTAGTTATTGTTACCCAATCGTGATGGTCAAGAAACCTGATGGCTCTTATCGGATGTGCATCGACTTTCGGAAGTTATATTCGGTAACCGTGTTCGACGCCGAGCCCATCCCGTTGGTAGATCAAAACCTCCACCTTTTTGAAGACGCCAAGTTTATCTCAGAACTTGATTTGGGCAAGGCGTATTACCAAATTACCGCCTTTGCAACTAAGAAAGGCTTAATGCAATTTAAGCGCCTTCCTTTTGGGCCTCGTGATCGCTTGTAGTAACTATAACCGTCTCGTGAGAAGGTTGTTAGATGGACTTCCGAATGTCTCCTTTTACTTCAATAACGTCTACGTCACTACTCGTGAATGGAGTCATCATTGAACCACCCTATTAGCTCTCTTCGAGCGACTGTGCGAAAATGGCCTCACCATTGGCCCCAGCAAATTCCATGAGTGCCAAGGTTCGTGCCTCGAGACGCCAAGTCAACAAGGCCCCCCCTGTTGTTTAGAAAGAGAACAACGTTAGAACAGCCATTGTTCTTTGAGCCCGTTTGACAAGATACGGTTCTCAGCCCCCCCCCATGTTGTTCAGAAAGAGAACAACGTTACAAAAACCATTGTTCTTCAAGCCCGTTTGTCAAGAAACGGTTCTCGTCCCCAAGACATCACGTCCGGATAATTTAATTCCCCCCTTTTAACGTTCTTCAAGAGACCGCTTGGTTTCAACAATAACCTCCATTGTTCATCTAGAACATCTCCGATTTGCCGTCACAAAGATCGCTCGTACTTCCGAGCCCCACTTCGCTCTCACTCCTCAAAGACAGTCCTTCCCCCTCGTTAAGGAAAACCCCCCGAAGAACCCTTCTGCTTTAAATCGCCAGTGGACCGAAGATTCCTTCGCATCGTCTTCCTCTGCACAACAACTTTGTAATTACGTAAGCTGAGCATTACCTTTAATTATTTAACCTTTTTGTCAACGCAACTTTGTGCTTTAAATGGTTTAGCGAACCATTCCCCACCTTTATTTTTCGTTTGTTAGCCTTTTTAAATCTCTCCAAATCTTAATCCTCAGATTAGTCAGATATTCCCACGACCCTTTTCTATTCCCCGTTTATGTAAACATTTTTTTTGTGTGTGTTGTTGATAATTTAATTAATAAAACTATATTTTATTAATGGTAGCTATATTATTTATCCTTGTGCTCCGTTTCATTTCATAAGCATATTGAAGATAAATAAGCCTCTCCAGGCCCCCCTCCCTTTTGGGACTAACCTCGGTCAATCAGATTACCATGCACTCGAAATATTTGAATAATTCCCTCAACGAATAGTTATATATGGTATATCGTCGAGAGCCTATTCTACGACAATGAGTTTCCAGAGAAGTCCTGCCATTATTCGATTACGTCGAGGATACATGGATTGGACTCCGATTCCCTCTCTTCGTTATCTATAGTTATACTACAACCCAAAGTATGAAAATTCTTGCGAAGGTTGGGATAGATCATTCAAGGGATTAACTTGGCATTCCATCCTGTAATATAGAAATTACTGGAAATATTGACACCAATTAAATGAACTCATTATCTAGGAATATACTCTTATCTCCTGGTCAGAAATTCCATAAGACAAGAAGCATAAAGATAAATGCAGCGAAAATGCAAGGCATAATTAATAAAAAAACAAAATCTTGAATAACTTGATTATAGTTTATTTCAGAGGAATTGCACATAATTTATTATTTTATAATTATTTTTTTATTCTTTCACTTAGATTTCAGAATCTATATGTATAAATTTTATAATAATTTAATATTTATAGATGTATGAAATTTATTGAAACCCGATTTTTTAATAATAAATTACATTCATTTTAAATCATCTTCGAAATAATGCTCGGTATCGAAGATTAAGGGACGTGCCGGGTTCAAAGACCCGATTGTAATTTATAGCCCACTAAGTGCCCTCGAAGCCTTGGAATGTGCGCACTCCCTATTCCGCAGTATCCTTGACGATACGGCTGCTTTGATCCCGGATGAGGTCGAGATTTTATTCTGCTGAATTCCTGAACATGTTGAGATTACGAGAAATGAACGTGCTAATGAAGTCGTCAAACAGCCTGCGCGGACCGATCAACCTGACAAGGACTCTGCTATTCCCCACCCTGATTACATGGATAGAATCAGGCCAGCTCTTCGGGGTGTATGGCAAAGAAGATAGAAGACAGACGACTGGAATCTAAAGTTCTGTATAATTGTGCCGCAACCTGAATTCAGGTCGCGTGCCAGAGGACGCATCCGAATCGGGCACCCAAGAACTATTCACACATTCTCGTTGAGTGTCCAAGTGAAGCTGAATTTCGCCATATCTACCTGCTTCGGTAAAGGGACGAGCGGAGTTCTATTTGGGACGAGTTCGTGCCCCCTTGTAGGAAGAGTAGCTGATTTCGTGGAGGATGCAGTCATCCTCCAAAGTATTTGACTCCTTAGGCTGCTCGTTGCATGAATGCACACAAAATTCGTAAATTTAACATGACTCCATGAATATAACCTTACTGCGTAACCATAACCTGACTCTGTGAAATAACCTTGATATAGTGAATTTACCGTGACTACGTAAATTTACTATGACTCCGTGAATTTACCCTTAATCCGTGAATTTACCCTTAGTCCGTGAATTTACCCTTAGTCCGTGAATTTACCCAGACTCCGTGAATTTACTTTGAATCCGTGAATTGACGACGGCTCCGTGGATTAAACGTGACTCCGTGAATTTACCGTCACTCCATGAATTTGCCCTGACTCCGTAAATTTACCGTGACTGTGAATTTACCCTGACTCCCTAAATTTACCGTCATTCCGTAAATATCCCTTCACTCCGTAATTTTCTTTTGACTCCATGGATTTATTGACTTCTTGAATTTATCCTTGAATTTAGTGTGAATCGTGAATTTACCCAGAATCCGTGAATTTACCGTGACTCCGTGAATTTATCATGACTCCGTAAATTTACTCTAAGTTTCAATATTTAATTAGCTGATATGGTAACGTCTGGGAAACATCCCTTCAATTATTTCCAAATGTTGCCATATCGCTCATCTTAGTGGTCAAAGCACAAATCTCTTTCAAATCCTCTATTCATTTGATTTAAATCAAATATACAGAAGCCAATGCATTTAATTAATACCTAAATTCTTCTACATAGATTTTTCTAATCATTCAACCCAACATATTATATTCCTGTCTTTTCGTTCTTTTTTAAACGGTACTGGAGTTCTTCAAGTTAACGGAAAGGAAAAGAATTATGTAGTTATGGGCACAAAAAGGCATAGCGTACGAAAATGACAGTAACTTTGGAAAATATGACTGAAGCTGTTTACTCCTTTACATTAGGGGGCATATCGATTATATGGTTGACAGGTTTTATTGTTATAAAGTTTACTAATTATTTGGGGGGTCGAGCGTTGAACTCCCGGACAGCTGTGGTCTTAGCCCTAGGATCCAGCACGATCTCTCCTAATTTCTTTTAAGTAGTCTTCCATTATATCTAGGCGCTTTTTATTATTTTGTAGTTTTGTATATTTACTAATCGTATTTTGCAACTTTTGTCCAGATCGCACCAGCATAGGGAACAACAAAAAAGCGGTCATTTGACCACTGTCCATTCGAACTCTTCCAAAAGAGAGGTATTACGACTAAGGGAACAGTGCTCTTTCAGAGAATTTATCTATTCGAATTACCTTAAATCAAATGTTATTTCGGTTCAGGTGATTCCATATTTAGATTTTAAAACACAACAAAGTACTCATTTTTTAGGTTTCTTTGAGCCTCTTATTCCATATAACAATGTGGATTCGCTTCATGAAAGTTCAAAGTAAAATGATGGAACTTAACAAAGTACTGATGGAACTTTACAAAATGCCGATTGAACATTAAAAATAGCGATGAAACTTTACAAAATGCAGATAAGCATTACCTATATATCATTTCTCAAATGCGCACATCGCATCCCTGAAAGGTCGTTCTTCATCTCTGTGGAGCCGCTTTCGATTTGCTTTCTGATAAATGAAGACATCAGTGTCGTGGAATAACCAGACTCTCTTTCTCTCTCTCTCTCTCTCTCTCTCTCTATATATATATATATATATATATATATATATATATATATATATATATATATATATATATATATATATATATATATATATATATATATATGGGATGGTTTATTATTAACTTTGCGTGGTCCTAAAAACAAATATTTCAGAGTGCAAGTTGGCCAAAGAGATTAACAGGTAGCTGGTACGCGTTGGGATTGCAAAAGAAAGACAATGATGAAAATATATCTTTACTAGCAATAGCTAATTCCTATATTGGAATTCCTGCAGTAATAAGCTCCATCCCATTACTCGGCCATTCTGATGTTTATTTAATATTACGGAGGTATGCAAGTGGGCGGCGATCGGTTTCTATAACGAATTTTCGGCATACCAAGTACATCTTAAACTTCTGCACACTCCAAATAATAGCGAAAGCTTCCTTTTCTATCACTGCATAATTCCTCTCTCGTGGGAGCAATTTGCGACTCGCGTAGGCTACAGGGTGACTCTCACCGTCGTCTCCATACTGAAGAAGGACACTACCGATGTTCTCGTTACTCGCACCCGTTCGGATTCCGAAGTGCCTACTGGGGTCAGGCAACTTGAGGACTGGGGCAGATGCCAATTTGCCCTTTAGTTGATGGAAATGAACAGTAGCCCTTAAATTCCATATGATGCGGTCTGGTGACTTCTTTTTGAGTAGTTCACACCAAAGATGTGAAATTGGGGACGAACCTCCTATAAAATGAGGCAGATCCCATGAAAGAAAGGAGCTGTTTCTTCGTACCCGGGAGGGGGCATCTCAACTATCGCCCGACCTTGTCTTCTTGGGGCTTAAGTTAGTCCTTTCCAATGTAGAAACCTAGATATTGGACAAATCATAGGCGAGGTTGCACTTACCGGGGCCTAATGTAAGGCTGTGCTCTTACAAACGGCTCAAGAGCGCATGAATGGAGGCAAAGTGTTGACGTCCTCAAACTTGCTTAAAATAAGCTGTAACTGGCTAGTTTAGTGGTTAGTCAGCCGCTTATTAATATGCAAACTAGCGGGGGATGAATGGATGGAGCCGGGCAAGACGGGTAGTGAGTAATCCCTATCCTGTTCGACGCACACAGCCTGTACAAGGTTCAGGGCATCCGTCGTGTAGTCGGACTTCAAAGCTGTCTCTTCGTCGGTGGTAACAATGTTGTTGACACACGCGCAGTGGTGATATCTTTTTAACATTTGACGTGGAACAGCTCCTCTCCTGTGGGGGTCTTAATTAAATAATCCATAGGTCCTCGCGCTCCGAGAATTGGGAAGGGGCATTTCCATTGGCTCAGAAGTTTGTTGCTCTCCGTAGGAAGTAGCAATAGAACCTCATCACCGGGCTTAAACTTCCTCTCCTTCGATTTTACATCGAAGTACGTCCGGTACTTTTCTAAGTTAACGTCGGCATTTTGGTATGCAATCTCGGCACACTTTTCTAATCTTCGTCGAAGATCCTAATATACGCGTAGAAAGATTGAATTTCCCTGTCTAACTTGGCGTTAAAGAATAACTCCTTGAGGATGCTAATGGGACCTCGCACGTTGCGTCCATATATTAAGTTGAAAGGAGTAAATCTAAGCGTATAATGTGGAATCTCCCTGAACGCAAATAGGGCTACGGGCAAGAAGCGATGCCACTCACAGGGCTGCTCAGCACACAGCTTCTTTAATATTGACTTGAAGGTTGCATTAAATTTCTCGCAAATTCCATTTGCGCATGGGGTAAGAGGAGGTGGTAAAGAGCGGTTTTACCATCAATAGTTTCCCGATATATTCCATAAATTCGACCTCGGTCGGACAATACTTCCTTTTGTATGCCTACCCTAGAGAAGGTGGAAATTAAGGCTTCGGCACACCAAACTCTGTCGATTCTCTTTAAAGGTACGGCTTCGGGGAAACGCGTAGCACAAACCACAAGACTAAGGACATAGCTATGCACTTCGCTGGAAGGTGGACGAATGGGGCGGACAAGATCTATGGCCACTGGGGAAAGTGTTGTGATATGATTGGTCCCTTCTGAAGGGGGGGGCGGTTTAACACGCCCTTTTGCCGTGGTTTTCTGGCAGATGTGACAGGATTGGCAGTATTCAAAAATGTCAACTGCAGCACCAGGGTAGTAGAAATACCGGAAAATCCTCTGAGCAGTCTTATTGTGGCTGAAGTGGCCAGAAAACACACAATCGTGGACAATTTTTAGGACCAGGGAGCCATCAGAACGGGGAATACAGAGAGCCTGAGTCGCGGGATTGGCGCCATTTGAGCAACCGCGATAAAGCAAGCCTTCTTAACGATGTCAGAGGTTGTCTTGTTACCGCGGATGGAATTCTGCTCGAGGCTCCGAGATACTTCCCACAAAGGAAGGAGATTTGAGCACTCGTTCTGTCTTTGAGCGAATTCTTCGCTCATAACGCCGCTGAATTCTAAATCTAAAGGAGTTTCAGGGGCAGTGGGCGTCTGGGATTCCTTCTTTGCCTGGGCTCTCGTGAAAATGGGCTGAGCCACAGGGTTAGATGAGACTCGGGGCAGTGTTTTACCGAGATGGAACAGAATTTAATTGTGGCTGACACGACTTTAGCCAATCCTGAAAAGTACTGACACTCCAGGTAAAAATTTATAATGGAGAAGCGGTTTGCGCGTCCCAGGTAGTCATGGACTACCACAAACTTTTTTGTCGGGGGCCACTGGGGAAAGAAGTTCATTTGATACCACGATACAGGTACACCCGGTATCGCATACGAGTGTGGAGACTCGGCACCCATTAACACTTCCGTTTTCAGATTTTAAACTTCCTGGAGAACTCTTGTCAAAGAGGAAATTAACGTAGTGCCCTTAGGCACTGGGAGACGAGATTGGTGCTGGGGTTTCTGGTCGTGATGGAGAAGGAGCGGGAGCAACAATCATCTGGTGGACTTAGTGTATTGGATTACCACGGGGTTGGGAATTTGGGTGCAATATGGGCGCGTGCGGCTTTTGACACCACACGCAAAACATACGATTGGCCTACGGGGAAAAGTTGACGCCGGGGGATTAGAGATGAGGGGCTTGACATTACGCGGTTACGATGGAGGGAAACTTCTGGGCTTAAAGGGGGCCGTAACCTTGCATTATTTGTGGGAGTTCTTAGAAGGGAACAACGAGTTATTAATTTTATTCTTGGTGGATGAAGGGGGAGGCTTTTTATTTTCCTTCAGGTATAGGTTGTGACTCGCCGCATAGATATCTGTTTCTTCTATGCACTCTTTGAGGGAGTTGCACCGACGATCCTTCTCAAAGGAGCGGATCTCTGCTTATAGCGACTCCAGCAACTGCTCCCTTAGAACAGAATCTACCAGGGACTCATAATTGTGGGGGACTTTCGATACTTCTAACCAAAAATTGAAATAACAGTAAAGAATATATCCAAAATGACGGAAGGTCATATTTGGTTGGATGCGGGTGTAGCAAAATTTGGCGCGGTAGAAGTCAGGCGTCATATTATACACCGCGAGAAGTTCAGATTTGAGGGTGGAGTAATCTACCGTAGCTTCTGAGGGAAGAAATACACAAAGGTCTCGGAGCTACGAGCTAAGGAGGGTAAGAAGCTTAGCGACACCGTCTGTTTCGATGTCCCAATGATTAACTTCAAAAATTTTCGCGAAGTGAGTGAGAAAAGATCCGAATTCCTCTCCTTCTTTGAACGTGGGGAGTTTAACGGAGGCGGATTGAGGGGCTTCTGTACGGGAATTTACTGAAAGGGTTTCGAGCCGATCGCGCTTTAATTCTAATTCATATTGGTGAATTCTCCCGCGCTCTTCGCTCTCTCAATCTCTAATCTCTTTTTGTTCAATTCTCTCTTTCCTCTCTTCTTCGTTTATATAAGTGACAAGGTCTTTGCCACTTAAACCGAGGGATTCCCCTTGGAGTTTGAATCTCTGGAACGACTACAGTTTGTTCGTAACACGGGGAATATGTTGTCCGAAAGAAAGGGTTTAATGGACCGCCAGCACGGGACGGAGAAGGCTTGGCTCACAAATTACTGACACACGGAGGAAAATGCTCGTTTAAACGCGGAAGCTTTTCTATCCAAATACTCGCACTAATATAAAGCACGATTAAACAAATATAAATAACAGAAATAATGGAGTCTTCATGAGATGAGAAGGGCTCAGATTCTACTAATCCGTAAGGGATTAAAGTAACCGTGGGAGAAGCTCTGTCTCCGAAAAAACTTTTCAATTTAAGGTTCTCGATTCAAACACACATAAAAACACTATGCTATAAAAAAATATGACAAAGTTATTTCCTGTTTTGTTTTGTCTTGGCGAGTCAAACGGTACTCAGCTTTGAAAATTATAATAAAGTTAAAGGGTGGCCTTTAAAAAATCTCCCCAAAGACCTTTTAAAGACCCTGACACACCTGATCACCAGATTTTATAATAGAGTAATGTAAATATATGTATATATCGTGGAATGGCCAGACTCTCTCTCTCTCTCTCTCTCTCTCTCTCTCTCTCTCTCTCTCTATATATATATATATATATATATATATATATATATATATATATATATATATATATATATATATATATATATATATATATATATATATATATATATATATATATATATATATATATATATATATATATATATATATATATATATATATATATATATATATATATATATATATATATATATATATATATATATATATATATATATATATATATATATATAAATATATATATATATATATATATATATATATATATATATATATATATACGTAGGTACTTTGGGGGTTTGGGCCGAAGTTGGTTGAAGACCGTTAGTGAATGGGGAAATTGTTATGTTCCAGTGGGGATGGTTTAGTATTAACTTTGCGGGGTCCTTTTTAAAACAAATATTTCAGAATGCAAGTTGGCCAAAGATTACCAGGTGGCTGGTACGCGTTGGGATTTCAAATGAAAGACAATGACGAAAATATATCTTTACTAGCAACAAAATAATATTTAAATATACACAAATATTGGGTTTAAAGGGAATGGTCGCACAGGCGGAGTTAAATGTCTAGGCAAGATACAGGTGGGTTAATTAGGGGACTAAGGAGATCGGATTCTGGTCGGTGATTCAAATGGGGATTTTAAACCGGGGCGCATACACAAAGAATGGATCCATTGGGTAAGCCGGATTCTAGATCAATTTGCAGGCGGCAACAGTTACAATTGCTTACATGCTCGTTGCAGGAAAGGGGCCAGTTGGGATACGATGACTGCGAAGGGAGTAGTCTGGTTACCTCTCGCTTCAGATGAGGGAGTACTCGTAGATGGCCTTCGGAGATGGGAATCCTTGTAAGATACTCACCGATTGACTATGGCAGAGTTCACGGATGTCGATTTAGCCTTCGTTCTCGAATCGAAATCGTCGATGTCTCCGATCGCGGGGGAAGGGGCGAGCGTTTTTCAACTCGTTCGCGGTGGTAGGTGGGAAGTTTATTAATGCTCCTTACTAAACTGAGTCGAAAGATAATATAGACGCCCCTGAAGTGGCTTTTGGTGTCTTGGAGGCCGCCTCCACACACACACGTGCGTTTTGGGGGAAAAATCGGTGATTCCTTCGTGGAGGAATAGGGAATTTTGATAATGTTGGCGTGGAATGTTCGACAAACTTTGAGCTTATGACGGAAGGCAGGAATGTTGGCTGAAAGGCGGCCATGGGAGACGATGAAATCGGTCTCTATGCAAATACAGCTGGGGTGTGATAACGGCGTAGGCTGTACCTTCACCCTGGTTGAGCTGTGCTTTCAAAGCTCCATGTGGTGATCTCAGGACCACGTTGGTACAGAAGGGCACGTGGTCGCCCTTCGACCTTATTCTCCTACAATAAGTATTCGATGAAGTAAACCGAGTCTTAAAAGAGAGTAATTTATAAAAGTTAAATCAACTTGCGGAAGTTTCCCCACCATTTTTCTGCATCATTTTCCTGATGCCTAACTCCTAAGGGCTTTGCCTCCTCCCAATTAAAGGGGGAAGTTAATCCCTAGTAGGAGAAAGGTTGGTGAAACAAATTCGATACCCAACTCTTGTAAATGATTAGATTCCAAAACAAATTTCATCATTTATTCAAACTTTAGACGATCCGGTGCATTGAGTGTAGATTTGAAGGCATTGGATAGTGAAGTTTTTGGAACGATAATTAAAAAAGAATAAAAAATGGGGCGAAATTAAGTCAACTAAAAATTTTTCGCTTTCTTTAAGTCAGTTTTTATAATCTACTCCATATTGGAGGTATAAATTTGTAGCTTTACTGTATGAAAGGCTATATTCCGAGTGGATTTGAAGGAATATATAAATCTATTAAGGTGAATGATAGTCTTATAAGCGGAAAATTCTATCTAGATTCTAGTGTGATTTGTTACCAATGAAACTTCTTCCAGTGGAAAGAAAAAAGCAGGCAGAAGTGCGAACGAATGAACAGAAAGAACCACATCAATGAAAACGATTAATTCCACACACGATTTTACAACCAACTTCGTCAGTCCTAATTAGTAACCCAAAATAAACAAAAAAAGCGCTTAAATTGGGGTTACCCAGTCCAACAAATACAATGATAAATGCAGAGAAATTGCAACAAGCTCTGATTCAGCGCTGCAGCTTGGCCCCATTCCGCCCTCATAATATATTCCAGCGAAATAACGCAACGAATATAAAATGAAACAAATAAATGAATTAAATAAACCTAAAACAAGACTAACATTTGGGAGACGCAAGTTTATCTCATCCAAGTTTCGACAGATTAAGATCGAGTCTCGAAACTTTGAAGAAATATAGCAAATTGGCTCCCTCGCTCCGTAAGGATGAGGCTCTATTAAAATGAAATGCCATAATCAAGATGGCAAGAATAGGAAAATCCTGCAAAGGGGAATGAACTGTTTAGGAACCAAACAACTTGAACAATGAGAGGAACTAAATATAGCCAGGAAAATTTGATAGATTTTATATTATAAATTTAAACATATAAAACTTACTCGTGAGGGGCACGAATACTTATCCCAGGGTCCCCTAACCCAATACGCTGTGTATTATTTGACCAAGGTGCTCAGGAGCAAAGTCACCCCATTTCCAAAAATATACTCGGATGTATCAAATTCGTAGACCTTCCTTTGCCAACTTTTAAATTGAGATGGTTCAATCAATAAAGTGTTGCTACCCGAAGTGGGCATTAATTGCAGCTATAAATGTTTTGAATTAAGCCGATTATATGACCAGGTTTAAAATATGACTAGGCATGAGTGGATTGAAATGTAGCCCTTAACAGATATTCTGTACTCCACGTATCCTTAGATTTCGCCTTTTGTGTATTTCAGACATCTTGCGAATACATGGTGAGCTGTGGTTGGTTCCCTGGGGCATAAGAAGGGGTGGGGGTGCAGATGTATATATCCTTCAGTCCGGTTCGTTATTTCTACGTAGTTATTATTGTTGGGTAAGAGCATCGGAGCCTTGCCAGGGAGACCCAAACTTGATAGAGGACGGTTGTTTCGTCCGCGTCGATGTCTTGTGCATTGGCGTCTAGGAGTTTGTTCAAATGCATAGCTTGAATAACTTGTATATTGTTATATGTGTGATGAGGTAAAGATGTATAAAAAGGATTAGTATTTTTAGTATGAGTATTATGAACTAGCGTCGATTAGATATAAGGACCTACGCTGGTTCGCCATTCTATAAATATGGAATACTATCTTTTGGTTTTATTAAAAATTTATACATGTTTTGGATTGATCAATATCAAAATTATACCCTCTAAAAATATAAAACAATAAAAATTAAAACATTTAGTTTATATGTATTTGAAATCTAAAGATATATAAAAGTATCATTCATGATATTTTACAAAAGGTACTTAAATATGTAGTACCACTTTAGTTATTTAGAGAAATCGTAAAATCATCACAGACTACTGTACCCAACACAATCATAATAACACTCTGCTTTAGACGTCATATATTGAGCCCAATTTTCTTCTCGATAATCCTTTGAAAATTCTCGAGTACTAAAATAGCATATGGCATCTTGGCCGGTTTTTAAATATGGCTTCAGTTTCATTTGATCCTGGAGTTAATCGGATAAATTATCCGTGAAGCTTATTTTGCTATCTAAGGATGAAGAGTCACAGGGAAAGGATTAAACTATGATGTTAAATGCTCATTAAACTACCCTATCTCGAACATTTAACATCAGAGTTTAACAAACTCCTTCTCTCTACCCTCAACAACCATTTCCCTCAATGCCAATTCATTTGTATAAATTCCAACCCTGTATCGTTAAATTCCTTTTTCTCCATAAGGAGCCAATCGCTTTGGGCTTGCGATCCAAGATAATTTACAATTATATATGTACGACCTGCCACAGTCGTTATGTAGGCCAAACTGGCTTACAACTCAAATGCAGGATCGCGAAGCACTTGGGTTTGTCTCATAGTACTGGTGTTCCCATTTCTAAACCTGAAGCCTCTTCCATCAGGCAACATTCTGAGTATCACCATTATCCTCTTAATTCTAATTCATTTACTATATTATCTTCAGCCTTAACTTCTCTCGATTTGAAAATCTTAGAGTCACTGTATATCAATAAAATAAATCCAATCCTAAATAATTACTCCTCCTCAATTAAACTATTCACAATATAACCAACCAACACTTCAATAGATTAACTAGCCAACCGACCAACCGAACAATTTTCGTTATAGTTTTATATGTTTAGTTAGTTGATTTCTCAACTCCCACGATAAAGGTTAGTCACTTTGTTCATTCTGATTTGTTTTCTGGGTTTTTGTTGTTTTTTTACAATTTAATATAATAGGTTATTTTTTGTTTACTCCATTAACTTTTAATATGTGTTATTCAAGTCAATTTATGGTATAATTTCACTTTCTATTATTATTATTTTATTTTTTATTTTTTTAAATCACTCTGGGTAGTATTATTTAATTCTATATATTGTTATTAATGTTTTTACTTTAATTTTAATAATTGTCAATTTTATTATTTTAACTTGCCTTCTTCCACTTTTAGCCATTATTTAATGCATTCTTTTGACTGTTATCAATTAATGTTCCTTCCCCTTTCTGATTAGTCGACATAGTCGCTGAAGATGGTCCTAGTAAAGGTCCGAAACGTCCGGCCAATAAATGATTAGTGTAATCACCTGGGTCTTCATATTCCTTATATATATATATATATATATATATATATATATATATATATATATATATATATATATAGAGAGAGAGAGAGAGAGAGAGAGAGAGAAGGAGCAAATGCAAGTTCTGCGGGTGATAATAACCACCACAGTGCTTTCGCCATATTTATTTTCTGCCTTTCAAAACAATTTTGAAGGCAGAAAGAAAGGTGCAGAAACCTTGCATTGCAGACTATATTACAATATAGTACAAAAAAGAGAAATTGGACGAGAATGAGCAATGAGACAAGAAACAGGAAAGACCTGTGGTGGTTGTTATCACCCGCAGAACTTGCATTTGCTCCTTCTTCTTTGTATGTGACTTGGGGATGAGCCTCTAAATTGTGAGCGGGTAAGAAGATGTGGTATAAAAATTCCTTGGAGGTTCCTAGCTTAGAGAGATACTGGGTTTTGATGGGGTGACGCTTTGGGCGAAGTAGAGTCACTGTGCCTGGTAGCTCAGCGGTAGAGCATCTGACCGGCAATCAGCAGACCCAGGTTCGAGTCCCGGCCAGGAATTTCAAACTTTTTTCCCCTGGCGTTATCTCTGTCTTCTCGGTAAGGGATTGCCTTCATTGGGCCGCCCTCTGCTCTCTTTGATTCTAGTCTTCTTCTAATGTCCCTTTCTCTTACCTCTAAAAAACTCCTGTTTCTTGTCTCATTGCTCATTCGCGTCCAATTTCTCTTTCTTGTATATATATATATATATATATATATATATATATATATATATATATATATATATATATATATATATATATATGCTAATAGCGCGCACCAGCTATTAGCAGAGTAGCTTTGTTTTGCACTCTGCATTTATCTGAGAGAGGTATAACTTGCTTATTGCGTTCCCACTGCAGGGGACACTAATGTTGAGCGCACCAGTGCATTGTACAGCGTTGTGATGTTCTTTGCGCTGATGTTTTTGAACCTGTAGATCTTGCCAAGTTCTCTTTTGGCTAAAGCAGATTCTACTGTTTATATGCTTCTTGTAGTCTTTTGTGGTGATTTCCAGGCCTAAACCTTTACCGTCATTAGAATAAGGGTATAATTAGTCGTTAACGATGACGTCCTCAAGCTGTCAGCGGTTAACTGGGAGGATCTGGAACTTCCGGCACTATATTTTTATTTTCCATTTTTTCTCGTACCTTTTGATTTTATCTATTTCGGCAGCTGTCTGCCTTGCTTGAAATCCAGCGTCCCTATAGGGACTGGGTTACGATTTGTGTGATGTCATCTGCGAGCTGCAGATACATCACATCCTCCTCCATTCGAGCAAGTAGGTCCAATGTGTACACTAAGTACAGCAGAGGACTCAGACAGCTGCCTTATGGGACACACGCCTCGAGTTCAAATTCGGGTCCTCTGTAGCCCGCAATCGATATTTGGGCTCTCCTCCCCATGATGTAGTCAGAGAGGATCCTTTCCAGGGTCTGGTTCAGCTGGAGGCCTAAGATCTTGTATTGGAGACCTCTCAGCCAAACCTTATCAAGGGCCTTCTGCACATCATGCAACAACACATCTACGTACTTCCCTTCAGCTTTGCAGCGGGTAAGTTTTTCCATTAGAAGGGCGAGGGCTGTATCTGTCCCTCTTTTCTTGCGGAACCCATGCTGTTGAGGGTTGTGTGCTTCCAGCACTGAGAGTTGATCTTGTACTCTGTCTGCCAGAAGCTTTTCGTAGATTTTTCCCACAAACTTAGGATAGAGATCGGCCTATATTTCACCAATTGATCGGGGGATTGTTCCCTTTGGGAATAAAAATGATTTTCGCCACTTTTAACGGTCAGGGAAGTAACCCCTATTCAGGGACGCGTTTAGTATGTCCGTGATTCCCAGAATGAACTGCTGGGGGGCACGTAGCAAGTTTTTTTTCGTTATGCCCGTGCAGCCTGGTGCCTTTTGCTTAAAGGATCTTACAGTTGCTATGACCTCTTCTGTTGTTATTGGTCAGATATGGTTCGCAATCTCTCTCCCTTCGTCAATGTGGTGGTGTAGGTGAGTACGATGTATTGTTTGATTAAGGTCATCAATCAGTCGGCCTTCGAATTCCTAGTTGATCTTTCATTGTCCTCAAGTGTTATAGAGAAAATATCCTTCCAGAACGTTCGAGATCTTTCTTTCAGTACCGCTTGGGCCTCCAAGTGGTTGTCGCCCTTTTTTATGTGGGTCTTCTCTCTACTCGGTAGTCCTATTAGTTTCCGAATATTACGCCAGAATTCTACCGGGTTCAATTCTACTTTGGCTATCAGGTTGTCCCATATCTCAGCCGGTTGGATGTTAATTGCCAGCCTATGTTCTTCGCTTAAGCGACATAGCAGCGTGCTTCGTTCCCGATTCTGCCCTGACCTTTTTATTTCCTTGTATACCTCCCTGTGTACCATCGCTATCTGACGCATCTCATCTGTCCACCTAGGTTGTGGGGAAGTTTTGCGGAGATAGACCGGAACCTAGATCGGTGTGAGCGAGATTGTCGCCAGGATCTCTATATGGTCGCTGGGTACTGTTGTGCCTGGCTCGCTATGGTAGTTGAACGGGAAGTCACCGCTTGTCATGATTATGCCATGCCTTGTTGCTGACCTGTCCTTTGGATGTTTTTCCTATCCATAATCATTTCCAAGTTACGACCCCTTTCATTCGTATTACCATAGCCGGCCGTTCGGTATCTGGCATTGAGGTCGCCCATCTAGAAATGCCATTCTGCGATATCCAAACAAGGTGTAGAAGTTATTTAGGGGAGGCACGCTCTTCGAGGTGGTTGGTACGCTGCTGCTACCCCTAGGTTGCCCACCAGGCTAGGTAGTTCCACTGCCACAAAGGACTCGTCCATTTCTGGAAGTTGCCTGTGCGAGATATTCCTTTTGAAAGCTATAGCAGCACCGTTGAACCTTTCTTGTGTGTAGTTTTTGATGACTACTTTGTAGCCCGGAATCTTTATACGACTTGATCTTGTATCGATGCTGTGCTCTGTCAATAATATAATGTCGGGGTTGAGCACTCAGAATATGTTGCCATATGCTGTGCCCTTTCCCTCCAATCCATTAACATTAAGTGTCAAATCTTGAGCGTGTTGTTGATGTTTTCCATTTCGAATTACTGGCTTTTCTTTCTTTCCTTAGTGTTACTTGCTTGCTGCCTTGTTCCTACGGACGTGTTTGAGGAGTCCGAGGAGTCTGTTGTCTCTTCTATTTTCTTTTTTTCCTTTTTCTTTTTGAGGTTGATTGACCTTTTGTTTGCTATCTGGCCTCCTTTTTGGCCTCAATCCGCGGGTCTGGCTTTCTGCATTCTTCTTTCGACTTTGACTCTTCATTTGTGGTCTTTTTGCTTTCTTTCGGGCCTTGCGTGTCTATTTTTTCGTGTTGGTATCATTTGTAGCTGCATGACGTCCCCTGATGCGGGGGGGAGGGAGCTGTCCTGAAACCACATTTCACTCAAAAGTTCCCGGTTGAGTTAAATTCCTGACATGCCGTATAATATGCATGTCAGGAGTTTTGTGGAGTTTTCGTTTTCGATACGAAAGTAAATCGTTTTATCTCTGCCTCTGAGTATGCAGCCTTTGCCACCTGCGCGGATGTGGTATTTCTCCTCATAGCCTCATCCTGCTTGTTCTCTTCGATTTTCCTATGATTAGCTCTTTCTTCTTTGGGCAGGTCATGGCCATCGTTTGATGCCCTTTACCGCAATTTTCACATTTCTCGTACGAGTTGCTGCACTTCTTCCAATTATAGCCAGTCTCACTGCACTTGGAACATACCTATTCTGGGGCTTGACAATCTTTAGTGGCGTACTGCTCCATCTTATAACATCGGAAGCAGAATTGTATAGTGATAAACTCTTCCCTCTCGATCTGCTCCCTGCTAATTTTAGGGTTGAACAGGAACAACTCACATTGTTTTGCCTTTTGTGCCATGATGGTATCGGAGAAGGTGATTTTGAAGACGTGGGAGTATTCTGAGTCGTCGTGTTTATTTCTAAACTTGATTATTTCTGACACTTTAGCCCACACGTGGTTCTTCATTATCTCCTCGCAATTTTCTTCATTCGTGTGCCCGCCTATCCATGGACCTAACCTCCTACAAAGCACGCTCCTATGGGTCAGGATCAGTTGGGGATGGCAGGTTGTAGGCCTATCTTCCGTAGTGCATCCACTTCCTCTTCCTTCGTGATATGCTCATAGGTGGGCGCGCTAACGAAAAAATGTATCACGATAACCGATAAATCGATAACGATAACCTTATCGGCAATAACTGATAATCGATAACTCGCGATAAACTTATCGCCCGATAAGGTGATAATCGATAAATCGATAAATCCAAAATTATAATACAATATTGATTATTGACTATATATAGCGTTATTTTATAATACAATAGTAAGAATATTTGAATAATGTTTCTTCGTTTCTAATCTGGTGAGGCTCTCCTTTATCTCCTCATAGGTTTTGAGGATCCTCCTCCCAGCTCGGACCTACCTATTTCTGCCTTCAAGGTACGCGCGGCTCGCCCCTGTGCTAATCAGGAACCAAAAACTGAAATTATCGATTATCGCTAGTTTGGAACAAAAAGTATCGGCGATACCGATGAATCGATAACGCGGCGGAAAATATCGGATAACCGATAACACGATATCGTTATCGGGATAACGCCCAGCTATGGATATGCTCTACATCCTTTTCTGTCTCGAAAATTGCCACATAGCCTGTTGTAACGTTGAGTAGCCTTATCATGGCACTTCTCAGCCGCCCGTAGACGAACTCGAACACTTTATCCCTGGTCGGCCTGTTTTGTCCGCTGATGGTGCGCAGTAGGATCCTTATTGTGCCTTTCTGCGCCATCTTCTTGCTCCTATGTGCTCCACTCGGATAATGGCTCGTTGCTTGTCGTTGAATTGATCCTCGCTTTCTTTGAAGTAACTTGATGGTAACCCCCTCTCTGTTGTAGCAGAGCTTCCATGATCATGAACTACCATATGGGATGGGTAATGATGATGGGTTATTCCGCGGGGACCCTGTCGAGTTGTGATTGTATGGTGGAGTTTTTATTGGTTGGCGCGGAATCAACCATCGCTAACCGAGGCTGCCGCCCATCGAGGGTTTGGGTATCAGTTCTGAAGCCGGCATAAATATAGACGGGTGTTGCTTCCCTCTATGGTCCTGGCTGGGCTCCCAGGGTGGAAAAGTGGTAGAGCCGCCCCCCCCCCCCCAGAAGTTGCAGTCCAGCCCCTTGTCCAGGTGTCTCAGGCGCCCGGTTCCACAGTGGGCTAATCCTCAAACCTACTTTCCTTGTCGCCCCAATTATGTCTATCACAGAGACGGGAATAGTTGCAATGAAGCTAAATGAGTGGCAGGCCAGTTCATTTCGACTCCGCTACCCCATTGAGGGGGTTTCGGGGGTCTTAAGCCGACATAAGTTTACTTTTAGAGGCTGGTATGAAATCTTTTCTTTAAAAATTCCCGTAGGCAAACGCTGAATAAATTCACGTTTTTAGGTCACTCTCTTTGGCCGTACCGTACCTCCTTTGCCGACGAAGTGACTTTTGAGTAGCGTTGACTTATCCAGGCGATATCTGAGCAGTCATTAAAATATCTTGATCAAGGGAGGACAGAAGAGGAGGAGGCCCGCGTCCGACTTGCTCTTGGAGCAACTCCCCACACTTCTGACTTTCAGTTCAAGTGAACCGATAGTGAAGTGTGTCGTGGTATGACATTACATTATATCAATACCATATTATATCTATGAGGGAGGGACCAATAACTTGAAAGCGAACCGACAAAAGGGTCGAAAAACCAAAGTTTATACGGGCTGAGTAGCGAGAGAGTGCAACGAGGTCAGGTAAATTATGGACAATGGCAAAGCTCAAGGTTATTTAAAGAAGCACGTACAAAAATATAATTTTATTTACACGAGAATAATGAGAGAATTGATGGGTGAAATTACCTCAGAGAATTAACGGACAAAATCACATCAGTAAACGAAAGGGGGAATTGTAGTTACAAATCAGGCTATGAAGTTAGAACTTAAGGTATTCAAGGAGGAGACTATTCAAATGGGGTGGGGGGGAGAGGGGTTGGCTTACGGATGTCTTCTGTACGTGAGGTGCGGCCGTTCGGAACTTCTGAGCGGGAGGTTGGAGTGATGACGGTTCTCCAAAAGCAAGGGGTTGGGGTAACTTCCGTTTCAGGGAAGAGTATTTCGGCTACCCGAAATGAGGAGGGCTTCGACAGGAGTTGATGGGAGAAGTTGGAAAAATCACTCGGGGGCGATCGTTCAGTGGAATTACCTCCTGGTTGGGGCTAATTCCAAATACACAAAATAGTCCAGCTGTCACTTTGCTTTGTTGCTAGCACTTGACTTGGAACCATGAGAAATCTTCTGGGGTCTGGGCGAGACTTCTCAACTCTGTGTCTCTTCATGGGAGTCGAGCGTTATTTATATCCAAGGCTCTCCCGGTGTAGGGGGACGGTAAGCGGGACACAGCTCTACTCTCGAATGGTCTCGAATCTTCTTGCAGAGGCTATTCTGCCCGTATAAAAGTGAGTCGGGGTGGACATGGTTCGAGGCTACCGCTTGTGGAAGGGGGAGGGGTAGGCTTACCAATTTAAGCCTAACCGGGCGTTCTGTCGCGCATGGAAGTTCCGTTCTGCTCAAGAGCTTTCACGTGGGGATTCCCTCACAAAGTGCTTAGTGGGAAGTCGGGAACAAGCTTTAGAAGTGTTTATAGTGGGAGACGGAAAATTTTGAGTTAAAATAGGATATATTGGTGAGGCGGCAGATTGAGCAACCTCGGTAGTCAAAGGTGGAAAGGGTGGAATAACCTTGCCCGAAAGACAAGGGGGACCTGCTGAATAACGTGGATTCCGAACCACCGTCATGCATTCATATATCATTCTTACTTCCTTCCTCACACTTTTAGCACCTATGTTCCTCATACAGAAGCGTGAGGACGGCCTGCTCTCTTCATCTTCCATTCATGTGTTTATTGTAGCATTCATGCCGTTTTAAGTTATCTTAGCTCTGAGCTTTGTTTATGTATTGCTATGTTAGTTGTTTGTTATTTTTACATTCCTTACATTGCTTAAATTTTTACTATCATGGGTTTTCTTTTTTTGCATTCCTTTGGGGGGTTTTCCTTTCACTACTCTTGTTGTTGTTTTCACTTTTTTCCCTATTTTAATTTAGTTTCACTTAGTTCACTAGTTTTATTACCTTTAACTTCACTATCATTTTTTTTAAATTTTAATATAGTTCACTTATTACACATTTAGTTCATTTTGTTCGTAATATTTCTGTTTAGTCCTCCCCTCCCCCCGCAGGGTGAGGAGGACCTTCCTTTATATCAAAAGTACAAAAGAAACCTCGGAAAAGGTTTGCAGACAAGAAAAACAAGTAAATAAAGATAACAAAAGAGGACCTCAGAAAAGGCCAAATTAACAAAGATCAAGGCTGGATATCAGCGCAAGAGTTAATCAAACAAGGATATTAGCAAAAAACGAAGAGCCGAAGAAGACGAAGAAGAAGAACTGGTGGAGCCAGGGGCGGAAGGCGGGAGCAGGTCACACCGGTAGCAAGGCTGATAAACGTCCGTCCCGTCTCGGGGAGTGTGGGACCCTATATAGTCCGAAGGAGGAGCGGGCCCACACATGCCTAGGAACTTCTTGAAAAGTGCCGAGACGGGACGTCAGCCGGATTGTGCCTGCTACGGATGTAAGCTAAATTCCGTGAAGAAATTCTGAAGGCGGCAGAGTAGTTGAGAAGCGACGTGGTGGAAAGAGAGAGGAGGATGGAGTCCGGGAGCTTTCCTCGTTTCGCGTTCCAAAGCGCGCCGATGTTATCCCCGTAGGTGAGGGCGCGGGGAGCGAAGAGGGTAGAGAGGATAAGACCCAAGGACTCCAACTCGAAAATCCTCAAGTTCCATTGGCGGCAGTCAAGGGCCATAGAAGCGCCCTGTGACCACCAGCCAATGCCCCAAGGAGAGGCGTCGACGTAAAGCGCCGGGGCAACTCCCTTCGGTGGGCGGAAACGAGTCCACCGACTGTGGATGAAGCGGCAGAGATGTAGAAAGGGGGCCGGGTTCGGATGGGCATCCTGGAGATAGCAGAGCTGCACCCAGCAGAAAGGGAGGCGGATAGCCGGCAGGATGAAGTTAAGTAGGCCCGCAAGGCGCGACCATGCCTTGCGGGAAACAGGTCGCGAGGACATGATGCGGAGGGCCGAGCGGGTCTTGTCCCGCATGGAAACGGTGAGCTGGATCCGCTTTAGCTTCAAGTCAATGTGGAAGCCGAGATACGAAATGTGTTTAACGGGCGTCGTTATGGACTTGCGCCAGTTTGCGTTAATTGAACTTCGTTCAATTGTTCTCATGAACGCACGGAGGGCGCGCTTTCGACCAATGCAAAGAACGTCATCCAGATATGTATAAACCCGAATGCCGTGAACAGAAGCGAGCTGATTCATTGTCGTGGATGTTATCTTCTGCATCAGGAAGGGGGCGCCGTTGAAGCCCATAGGAAGGCGGGTGAAGCGGAAGGATCGATTGTCGCATCGGATTCCGAACCACGGGCGGGCTTTAGGGTGGAGGCGGACGTGATAAAATCCGTCCTTCAGGGCCAAATTCATGGCCCAAAGATGTTCAGTGGCCGAGCTCATGATTTTCTTAATGCTCGGCAAGCTGAATTTCGGAGGATGGTACGCCTCCGCGGCGGGAGACATATCATAGATGAGGCGGGCCGAGCCATTGGGCTTGGTAACTCCGAAGATGCGATGGGCACAACGAATGTTGGCTTCCTCCATTACTCCCCGTTCCACGAGGGTGGTGATCCAGGGAAGGGTGCGGTTGTCCGAAGGGGCCCAATTACGATAGGACTTATTCAGGAAGACCTTAACGCCGTCCTTGGCGTTGGCCTTTTGTAAGTGGGAGACGGGGGCTATGGAGTCGTAGGACCCGGGTACTTCGACGTCCAAAGGTGTGTCGAAGTCGACGCGAGGGGTTTCAGGCTCGAGCGGGTCAAGTCCTGGACTTTCCCACTGATCCCCTCGGTCGTCGTTGCCGTCTTGGTCGTTGCGGGCTTCGTTGCCCTCTTGACGCTGGCCATCGTTGCCGTTGTCGTTGCCGTTGCGTCCCCTCATGATGTCCGGAGGGCCGCTGTTGGGGTCATCGAGAACGTCACCCATCTCGGAAGGGTGGGTGTCGGATGAAGCCACGGAGGCGGGGGGAGGGGTGGCGGCAGGGCCCTGGAGCACGGTGGGGACGGCCAAACCGGGGAGGGGGATGCACACGGTATAGCACGGGGCGGGAGCAGGGGCTGGTTCAACAAGTGCAAGAGCGCCGAGCTCCTGGGCGGCGGCCTCAAAAAAGGCGGTAATCTCAGGTACAGGCAAGGGTGGGAACACTGAGATAGTAGGGTCGACTAGTTCGACAACACGAGGCTCACAAGGGAGCACATCACTGCACACGTCACTAAAGACGGGGTCAAACTCCCGTGGTCCAGGGGGGACATCACACAGCTCTACGACACTACAAGCGGGGCTTGTCACAGGGGGGGGGGGCCTCAAAACATCGTACACGATGGGAGGAATGGGCACAGGGGACACAGGACGCGGAGGGGTGCCGAACAGGTTGCCGTCTTCGCAGTTAATCCAGGCCGGCGTGGATGAGGCGTCGGAGATGGTGAAACCCGTTGCGGAGGAGTCTAGGGTGGGGTCAGGGCTCGGGAAGTAAGGCGGAGTTCCGGGGCTTAGGGAGCGGAATTCTTCGGACGTGTCGGAGCGGGAGCGAAGGTCAAAACCCATGCGGCGGCGGTGGCGGGAAATGCGGAGCTCCGTACGCCAGTCCACGTTAAGCCTAACGTCTTGGAGGAACCTGCGGGCCCGCTCGAGACCGAGCTGCAGGGCGTCGCCGACCAATTCTTCGGGGCGCCGGGGTCCTGTACCATGACCCATACGCAGGGGGCGGTCGTGCCGCCGTGGATCTATTGAGGATCCTTGCATCGTACTCGATGCCTGATTCATTGGAGGCTTGAAGTCTGGTGTCGACTGTGGCTGCTGACCACCCGTGTATCGACACAGTGTAGTAGAGACGCACGCGCTGGTGAACGGTGTGGTACGTCGAAGAAGGGATGCTCAATCTGAAGGGAAAGAGAGCAAGCAGGAGCTCAATCTCCACTCGGTCCCGTGGTCTAAAGCAGGAGGCTGTGAGGTTGCGGCGAAGATGCGCGATGATCACGTCCCACCGAATGTGGGCATAGCATTCGATGTCGACCGGTTGAGCTCTTGTAGTGTCTTCAATGGCGGGTCCGTATGCTGGCGGCGGTCGACTGGGCGACCTAGGGGTTTCAGGATCAATAACGTAAGAGAGGGGCTCTAGGTGAAGGTCACGAAGAGCCTGCACCGGAGGGGGCGACGGACCCCTTACGTGGCGAACCTCCGGCCTCTCACTCGCCGGAGAGGGGGCTTGTTCCTTCTCTCCTTTTGAATTTTCAACTTAAGTAAACATGGGTACCTCCTCAATTCTCAGTTGTTGTCTGCCGCTGGAAAATCGAATGTTATCGAGGAGTCCAGCTCTATTGCTCGTGTGCTCTGCAAATATCGGAGGTAGGCCGTCTATCTTCCTTCATATTTTCTCCGCTCTGTTCCTGATGTTGATGTTAAGCGTTTCTAATCCTGATTTTTGGTAGAGGTCCTGTAGTCTCCTCCTCTCTCTCCTACAGGTGTCAGTGATTAGGTAGAAAGGTTTATTTGGTATTGTCTCGAGTTTCAAATTTTTTAGTCCTTGATTCACCGTTGATAGGGATGGGCGGGATAATAACACCTCTCTTCATAGTGCATCGAAGACTTTGCTCATGAAGTTTAATAACGATATTGGTCGGTAACTACTGAGGTGGCTTGGTGGTTTTCCTAGCTTTGTGACGAAAATCATTTTGGTTAGATTATAGCAATCAGGGAAGTAACCGGTGTTTAAGCACGCGTTAAAAATATTCGTTAATGTTCTGATGATTATGTTCGGTGCCTTGGTAAGATCCATTCTGGTTATTCTTGAGGGGCCTCGCGCTTTCTGTTTGAATGTTTGTATTACGCCTTTGATCTCTTCCGTTGTTATGTAGGCCCCTGTACTCAGAATTTCCTTCCTTCCTCGCTCAACACTTGCTGCTGGAGTAATCTTTCCTATCTTTTCTCGCAAGAGTGTGTTGACAATTTCTTCTATCTCCGGATTGAATTCTTCGCCCTCCCCTGGTGTTATGGAGAACACTGATTTGCAGTGATTACGAAAAAGTTCTTCTGTGGTCCTCTCTTCTTGTATATTTTCTCCCCGTTCATTCTTAATTCTTATTTTTTCTTTCGAGGGTCTGCCTTTTAGTCTATTTATTAGTCTCCAGTTCTCTTTTGGTCTTCATTCTTCGTCTATTTTCGCTATTAGGCTATCCCATATGTCGCTTTTTTGTTCTTCTATGAGATACCTCAGTATTTCTCTCCGTCTACTAATATCTTCGTATCGTTCTCTATTTGGTCCCTGGAGAATTATTTGTTCTAGTAATCATTTTATTTGCTTATACTTTCTCTTCATTTCCTCTGTCCATTGAGGATGTGGAAGAGTACGGTATCTTGTCTTTGATATATATATATATATATATATATATATATATATATATATATATATATATATATATATATATATCTTTCGTCCGCCTCAATGATCGTTTTTGTTAATCTTGAGTTCTCCTCATCAATATCTTCCAGGTTGGCGTCAGTGAGATCCTTTGGGACGAAGTTACTTAGAACTTGAGTGTAACCTGCCCAGTTTGCTCTCCTGTAATCCTTCCTCTCCGGTACTGGTACCTGTTTCGGGTATTGATTCATTAGCAAAAGTGTTCCAACATGGTCGCTACATGCAATGGTTGCATGTAGATGTTATATGGCATATTGAAGCTACTTAGCACGACGTCTGGCTTTGTAGCTGCATTGCCTGTGACATATATTGTAAAGTCTGGTCCTAATCTCTTGAAAATGTTTCTTTCCAACATTATTTCTAAGTTGGCTCTTTGTTGTTTCTGGAGCGTTATCTATTCACACTGCACCTGGCATTGAGATCTCCCATAAAGATGGTTGGGAAACCTGTGCCAAAGTTTTAAATACATTGTGCAGGAAAAGGTAATTTTTCCTTGGTGGCTGGTATCCCGTGGCTACTATTATTAGCATTAATTTCGTTTCAATTTTGACGGCCAAGTATGCCTCATCCAAATTATTAACTTCTTTGATATTCAGCCCTCTTCTTATTGCTATGGCTGCCTCGTCATGATGGTCACCTGAAGGGTTCGCATTTATGACGGTGTAATCGAACAATTTCATTATTTTTTCTTCTAGATTCACTCCTTGTTCTGATATTAATATTATGTTTGGATCGGTCTTTCTGAAATTCTTACCTAATGTCGACGGTTTACTGATTCCTCCTTGAGGATTGATTTACAGAATGCTGAGCTTTCTTTTCCTTTTTGGTATATTGTTTGCTAAGATGGTCGTTTAGAGTTTTTTTGACTTCTGGCGGGTCGAACTCTTGTTGGGTTCTGCTTCGTTGCCTTTAAACCTACTGTCGTGGTATACGGCCGATTATGTATGTACGTTTGTTCCGTACGTGAATAACTCCGTTCCTTTTTTCTTGAAGAGTACAATACTCTTATTTATCTTTTGTTTGGATTCTTTAACCAGAGAGGATTCGTAATATTATATATCTATTGTCATATGCAGCGTTTCCAGAATTTAATTATACAACTAGGACAAAAATATACTATTAATTACATAAAAAAATTAAATATTAATATACTAATGCTATAATAAGAGGATCTAAATAAAAATCAATACTTCCAATGAGTACTACGTGATGGTTGACGCAAAAATTCACTTTAGTAGGGAATGTTAACTAGAGACATAAATAAGTTGGAGTCTTTTTACCTTTAAATTAAGTGGGAGTAGGGCCTAGGATGACCTTGAACGAGAACCTCGTTGATATGATGATTCGAGGCGTGAGGGTGAATCGGACGCACAGCTGTTCGTCTCACTGCGTGAATCCCGAGTTCAGTGAGGCGCGTGTGGCGATGCTTCTTGACTTGAAGATATAAACGAAGGGGGATTTGGGATGTAAGATTATTCTAATCCTTGAGTTATACTTGCGGCTTCTTGATAATGAGACTTGACGATATAAGCGAAGGGGATTGGGGATGTAAGAATATTCCAATCCTTGGGTTACACTCACGGGCTTCTCGATAATAAGACTTGACCAAGAGGTGAATCTTTTCTCGAGTGGAACTTCACATTAGTATTCCTCAATGGTGAAGGACATCTCTGTTTTTATTCGAAAACCTGAGATAGGGGGGTTTCTCTGAAGTAGATGGGTATGAGAGTGATTCTCTATACCAATGGTCAACTCTTCAATGTGACCAAAAGGAAAAGCTTCGGGAAAAAAAATCCCGCTCAGTTCCACTTTTTTATTCTCTGTTTTACTCAGGGACCTCTTCTTATATCGATTGCTACCTCGATTCTCCTCTTCTTTTCTCCAGATCGATCTCTGGGGAAGGGGAGGGGAAATGAGTGCCCTCCTTTAAGCCTCTCTCATAGGGCATCACTTTTCAACGTTGTGACCCTTAGCCCTTTTGTTCTCTTCTGGTTTACGTCGGAGAAAGTGAAATTTCATCTATTTGGCGAAAATAGACCTAAACAATAGGAGGGGACAGTGAGCCTGTTCGTAGATTGTTATTCTAAAGGCTATCCCACCCTCCTTTGTTTATAGTAACGGGCTACGAAATCTGCTGGTGGTAATCCTTCTTTGCGAGCCATATCGAGGATTGTTTGGGGATAGCGGGGCAAATGGGAGGGATGGGGGGTAAAGTATCGGCCCATATGCCACGTAACTGTAGACGCTGTGTAACCGAACTAGCGTCTCTTTGTTCCTCGCAATATTGATTTCCCTACACCTACGATTCTTCATACTTTGAAATGGAGAATGGCAGAGAGTAACGCAGTCGCCAGGGTAGATTCGAATTTTATCCTCCATTAAGTGTTTTTGTACTTTTTCCTCGTCTTCTTCTTTGTCTTTCCTCTGAATGCCCATTTGCATTTTCCTTCTTTAATTGTCTTAATGATGCACTACTGTTCCTTGTCTCTCGGGAGGGGGGAGCATTCACCGATGTAGACTTTAAGAGTTATTTCTTGTGCTTCCATGCCTACTATTTTGTCTCCTTCATTGCTTTGCACTGACATGTTTGAATTTGCGTTTTGTTCATTAGTATGTTCCTCGTTGCTCGTTGGTGCCGACGTTGAAGCGACGTTGATTTTACGGATTTCAGATGAAGGGGGGGGAGGGGTCAGGGAACCAAATCTTCTTCATTCCATTTTTATCTAGGATTGTATTGAGTGTCGTAGCGAAGGTGCCCCGATTCCCAATATACATCACATGTGCATAAAGAATGCATGTGAGCACTTCTGTTGATGCCCCTTGTTGCACAGTTAGATGGGTCTGTGCTTCCTGCATTTGTTTCACAGTTGCTTTAGCCACTCATGCGTATATTGCATTTTTTCTAGTTTCTTCTTTGTTTCTCTATTATCTTTCCTTTCGTTCTATTGTCTTCTTTCTTTTGGGGCATGCCATTGCCATAGTCCTATGTGGCCCATGGTAGTTGACGCATTTCTCAGTACTTTTCTTGCACTGACTCCATTTGTAGTTCTTCTGTCCGCACTCAGAACCTACTGTATCTTTCTCAGTGCAGTCACGCGTCAAGTGGTCCTCCATCTTATAGCAGCGGAATCATATTTGAATATTAATGTTTCTCGCGCTCCATGTTCTCTGGTGGAATTCTCATGTTAAACATGAGCAGTCCTCGGTGGTATATCTCTGTTGCCATATCTGTTGTTGCACACACAATTTTAAAGACATGTGTGTGGTGGCCAAATTTAATTATTTTATTTATTTTTAGGCCTTCATGAGTTTTTTCTATTTCTTCTTTCATTTCTTCTTTGTCGTGGAAACCCACCCAAATGTCGACTTTCCTGCAGATGATACTTCTGTTTGCAGTTATCTGGGGCGGGATTTTGGGCGTTAGTCCTATTCCCTTTAGTGTCCCTACTCCTTCCTGGGACACTAATTTTTCTACTTCTTTTTCCTTGCTTGCAATTACCACGTAGCCATTTGGGATGCCGATAATTTTGACGAGGGCTACTTTTAGCTGTACAAATAATGTCTCGTACAGGTTTACTTTGTTCGGTTTGGTCTCCTGATCAATTGTTTGTAGAGGTACTCGTAGGCATTCGAGGCTGTCTCCTTTCCCTAGAGGGGGAAGATCCCCAATCCTTTTTCTAGTCAAGCGTCTAGGCGCTCTTTTCTTTAGTCCTTCCTCCAAAGCCTGTTTCTTTTATTCCTTCTTATCTAAATCTGTACAAAAGGACAGTAAAAAATAAGGTTCCCTATGGTCTAACAGCCTATGGATCCCTATTTACCTACTTATTTTTAGCGCTTCACTACCACTCTACTAAATAGGACTAAGCTAAAAAGCGCCTCCACAGAATTTCAGGCTCGTGATCCTAAGGAGCCCCTTTCTTCGCACCCTCTATTGGGGCTTCCTTTTGGTGTTCACTATACCCTACGTTAAGTGGTTGTGGGCGCAGCGGTGGTCGTGTTATGTCGCTTTTAGTCAGTGGAGTAAATGTAAGTCAAAGTGTGGAATAAGAAGAAATTTAACGATGAATTAGCCATTTAGGGTAAGCACTCCGCCCACTGGAAACAGAAGGAATCTTCAATCAGTCCAAATGGTTCATATATTTCTTCTTTCTTGAAGTTAACGTTAACTTTAATGAAAGGTGAGTTTCCTTAAGCGCACTCATAGCTCTCCGTGGTAAAAAATAATCTTGATTGATTGATTGAGCATTAAATATAGGAAAAAATGTGTGTGTAAGATAGTAGGACAGGTTATAATGATAAAAAGTGTTAAAGTAGAAGAGAATATGTGCCAGCTTGCCTGGCAATGTCTTCACGTGGTCTTCTTTATTCCCTATCGTAACAGATGAAAAGGTTAAGCATTCAAGCCTTTGTACTTTAGTTTGCTTGAAGTTTGGACTGTAAAGCATACTAGGGTTACGTTTAGGGGGTCCATCTTTGCCAGAGAGCGTGGAGTCTGATCACGGGAGTCTGGTCCAGTTTAGATACATTGCATATATATCAAAGTGCCTGGCTCTGTACTGCTTGTGCTTTCCTCAATTGAGACTTGCTCGCCAGGTCCATCGGAATGGCGGGGTATAGCAAAATTGGCCTCACCAGGGCCATGTACAATTTCCATTTGTTCCAGGGGGAGAGCCCCTGGAATCTGTACAGTTAACGTAAGTGTCTCTTGGCTTGCACGACCTTTACATTGAGATGTACGCCATATCCTCTTGATGTTTTGTACAGACCGAGGGCTCGAACCTCGTGGGTGTACGGGTAGAATTCGCCTCGCACTAGAACGTCAGCAGTTTTGTTGCGTCCGATGGGGAGGACTTTAAACTTCTCCACGTTGGTGTGGATCTTGTTGTGAGCCTCGTAAGCATTGAGGTTGTCTATTTCACTCGCTTTTCTGTTCGAGTTGTCGATTGGATTGAGATAGTCGCTGGTGATTAGTTATGAAATATAATCAGCCAGCTGGATATAGGCTGCGTAATCCTCAGTGGGAAAGGGAAGGTCGCTTGTATAAATCGTATACAACGTCAGACTCAGACAGCCCCCTTGGGTTACACCGGTCCTCATGGGAAATGGTTGCCCTCGACGTCGTTGATTCTTATGATCGACTTGCGGTCCTCTAGGTAGTCGCAAAGAAGCCTGGCGATATTCGTACACATCCGTAGGTGGCAGAACTTCTTCTTTAGTCAGGGGATCCATATCTTATCAAAGGCTGATTAAACATCCCTGGGCACTATGTCTACCCTTTTGTTCTTAGCCTTAGCAACAGCGATGTGCTCAGTCAACAGGGCAAGGGCTGTCTCAGTTCCCAGGTGCTTACGGAAACCATGTTGTTGCCCATTGTAGCAATCATTTGCGTCAAGATAGGTCCTCAGCCTATCATTGACCAGTTTTTCAAGCAGCTTTCCTATGAACTGTAGGAGTGATATGGGCTTATAGCTTTTTACCTTCCCTTTGGGTTTTCTTGGCTTTATGAAAAGAATCATGCTTGCCCTCTTGAGTTGGTCGGGAAAATACCCGACGTCAAGGTAGGCATTAAAGAGGTTTAGGATCGCTATGTTGATATTCGAGGAACATTTGTCAAATGTGCCTAGGTAATGCTTGAAATGCTTGGGGGTTTTTTTGTTTAAGCTTTTGAGGGCTGCCTCCAACTCGTCGTGGGTAAATGGTCTACCCTCCTCCTCTGTCTCTCTAGTAGTATCCACGAAGTGGAATGGTGTTAAGACCGGCCCTCGTGCCTCCAATTCCGTGAAGATCTCTTCCACATACTCCGTATCGAAGTCCTCGTTCTTTTCATCTGTGATGGTGAACTTTCTTCTCCAATGTTCTCTGAATTTGTGTTCTATTTCGTCGTCATCTGTGATTCTTCTCCTGTCCACTGTGATGTTAATTTTGGTTTTGGCGAGGAGTGTGCCACTTAGTCTCTTAATTTGGCTCCAAAACTTCCTGGGGTCACCTTTGATGTCTATCCCATCTATGATTCCATTCCATATCGTTTTAGACTTTTCACCTATCAGGAATTTCAGCTCCAAACGGAGGTTCCAGAGCTTCCAGTAACTGTCTGTTGTATTTCCATGTCGACTTACCTCCAAGACCAGTTCGTCTAGCCTGTTCTTCTTTTGTATGATAGTATCGTTCAACGTGGTGCTGGGAGAATCATGTAACCGACACTAGGGATGGCTACCCTATCCGCCTCCTTTAGTCTCGCCGCAATGTCCTCCAGGTTACTATCGAGGTCTTTTAATGTCGACCCGTCCAGTTGGTTCAGTTGATAATCCTGTAACAATCTTCTGTAATCTTCCTAGTTCGCTTTAGGCAAGCACCTATGGGACGGAATCTTCACTTGTATAGTGGGCGTTGACACGGTAGTGACCAAACTTACATGGTCCGATAGGGTTTATGGGCCAGGAACTGTCGCGTGATTCAGGGCAAATATCAGGATGATGTCAGGAGTCGTTGAGGACCTTCTTACCAGATATGTTTGGGAATTCTGGGCTGACTTTTTGCATCTGATCACGATCAATAACTAGGCTCAGGGAGGTTTCCGATCTGTTGAACCCTGTTGTGTAACCTGCCTCTCTGCAGCCAGCATTGAGGTCTCTGATCAAGATGGTAGAGGTGTTCCTCCTGAACAGTCTGATGAAGTTGGGGATTGGGAAATATTGTCGTCTTGGGGGTTGGTGCCCTTACAGCTATGACAAGGTCATCAATGGCTGTGCTGATTTTAGTGGTAAGATACGATTCTTTCAGGTCTGTTATTTCCTTGTACTTGCTTCCCTTCCGTACAGCTATTGCAACGCCATTGTATCTCTCATTTGTATGGCTGGCTGAAATAACATTGTAATTATATATTTTCAAGAGATTCACATCTGTGCTAAGGCCATGTTCCGAGATTAAGACTATGTCTGGGCCTACTTCGCGGATGATGTTGTTATATGCGATTTTTTTGTTTTCCCAACCATTGACGTTTGGCGAAAAGATCTTAATTTTTCTAATAAACCTTTCATTACAAGCCATGTTATTCGACTTGAATGTTCTGAACATTTGCTAGTTCTTTGCGCGCTGGCGACCTTAGTCTCCCTGACCTTTTCTTTTTAAATTGCTTGTGCGAATTTCGATGTTTCCTCCTTTGATTGCCGAAAGCATTTCCTCCTCGATGGCATTTCAGTCAAAATCACACTTGAACTTTCTTTTGATTACTCCCTCGATTATATCTTTGACTTTTGCCAGTTTCGGGAGTGGAGCTGATGGCGAAGCACAAATTCGCATGTTTGATTCTGGGTGCCCTCTCCCTGTCCTCTTTGGTGGGCTTGCTTTGTTGGCTCGCCCCTTGTGAAGCACTCCCTTTGGGCCGGCTGATCGATCTACATTGTCTCGGATGTTGCGGGCACATCACGCTTGTTCAGTCGGAGATCCCTGGATTTTGATCCGTTTCTTGAAGTCGGTTTGGGCCTGCTTGCCGTCTGCGTTTGGTAGAGTTCAGTCGAGGGAGGGTTGTCGGGAAACCACATTGGTTTCATTCCGTTTTGGGTGAGCATCCTGTTTAATTCGGTGGCGTAGATTCCTGGTTTGGCTATGTTCACGAAGTGGGCGTGAATTACGCACATAACCAGGTCCAAGTTCATTGTTAGGTAAGGAGAATCTTGATGATATATTTATTGGAAGAAGCACAAGTATTTCATACATCAAATAAATAAATTCACATAAATTTACACAATGTAAAAAATATATATAGACAAAAGTGGTGAAAAAATGGAAAAAATATATAGTTGAGGAGGGGAAGAAATAATAGTCGAAGGCAAAGTTACACAAAGGGGGTTCTCCTGGAGAATACACGCAGGAGCTCAGCTTTTTGACACTTTTTTGGATTTAGGTTGTACCCACTTACAGGGTTTTAAAAATAAATTAATCCTACCCACTAATTGGGTTATAGTTTTAAATTATCATTGATCTTTGAACATTCATTTATGCGTCATTTGAGTTTAAGATTTAGATATTGCTATACTTAACGAAAATGATTTTAATTCACTGTATTTACATATATACTGAACTTAGTTTTAATTAGCTGTATCACACATTGGTTATTAGTTTTTAATTTTATAGTCTTCTATTAATACTATTCGCTAAATTGAACTGTATTTAAGTTTAAGATACTGTTTTATTATGCACTTAACTTTATTTTATTGTATTTACATATATGCTGTACATAATTTTAATTAACTGTATTTACACATTGGTTATTATTTTAATTTTATAGACTTTTATTTATATTATTCACCAAATTGAATATTTGTCTGTTAATCGTCACATTTCAATTATTCACTTATTTCACTATTCAATTTGTTTGTTTAATTAATTCTATGTTTAACTATTATTACTTAATTTTAATTAACTGTATTTACACATTGGTTATTATTTTAATTTAGTAGACTTCTATTTATATTATTCACTAAATTGACTATTTGTCTGTTAATTGTCACATTTCAATTATTCACTTATTTTACTATTCCACTTGTTTGTTTAATTAATTATTTGTTTAACTATTAGCACTTTATCGTTTTACACTATTATTTAGTTGTTTCGCGCTTATCACTTTATTTAACTTTTTTATTTTTAGTTTATCGCCGAGGTCTTCATGCCGCACTTTATTTTCTCGAAGGTTGATGCGTTCACCGTGTGACAATTTGATCCCGGGATGTACATGGTGCCGCTGCATAGGAGGCTCTCCATTTCCTTTGGAGACCAGGGTCCCTCAAAAGTCCACTTGAAGTCGCCACTCCTAATGCCCTTTACCAGTTGCGTTTGATTGTTCTTTTCGGGTCTACATCCACTAGTCCCGAAAACTTTTAATTTTAGTTCTTCCCCGTCGAAAAAGCGTCCCTTTTCCAGGACGTTGACTTTTTCTGTCAGGGGAACTGCGGGATAAGAATCGTCATCCTCAGATTCTCCGTCCATACTTTCTTCTTCCATTTGTTTAGGGGGTTTGCTGATCTTTTTCTTTTTTGTTCTCTTTTCCTTCGGGGCGCTTTTCTCTTGCGTGGCTGCTTGTTTTGTTCCTTCTTGGTTTTCTTCTTCTTCAGGGTAGAGCGTTGGTTCATCATTAATTTTTGACTCTTCGGGGGCTTTCTGCTGCTTTACATCTATGAATTCGATGTTCAGCACATCCTTGGAAGGTGGGTTCGGGGGGAACCACAGCTTTTTCTTAACGCCGTTGTTCTTCAGCATAGCGTTTAGTTCCTCCGAAAAACTGCCAGGGCGAGCCAGATTTGCCAGGTGGGCGACTATGACCATCGTCATAATCTCCTTGCTCTCAGCCGGCAGGATTAATTTCGGGGCCGCTTTGTCCGTCGAATTAGTGGCGTTTCCAGGCGTCGAAGTAGCGGTGGCATATGTTGCCTTTGACTTTTCCTCCTTTTGCAGTCTGAGTTTCAGCCTTTTGTTTTTTAGTGCTTCCTTGCGTAGAGGGCATTTCATGGCCAAAGCCCTATGCTCCCCTCCGCAATTTGCACATTTCGGCTTTTCTTCCCGGCAATCTCTCCATCCGTGACCGGTTCTGGAGCATGTCGCACAGACTTGGATGTTGGTGGGGCAGTTTCTTGTCGGGTGGCTCTCGATGGCCAGGCAGATTTGGCAGTTTTCGATGAAGATATATTCTTCTGCCTCTATCTGCTCTGGCGCGACGCGAAGGTAGAAGCCTAGAAGGCCTTCCCTTAGCGCTCTCTGAGCCATCCCTATTGTCGCGAAGGTTACCTTGATGATGGATTTGCCGATTTTATCCACCCTCTCCACATTTGCCCATGATTGTTTATCATTTAACTCGGCTTGGATTTCTTCGGTCGTATTCTCAAAGAAGTAGGGGTCCATTCTTTTGAGGATGACGGCCCTCTTCACGAGTAGCTCGTAGGGAACTACCACTTCGAGCCCTATCTCGCGAAGGGGTTGCCTGGCCTGGTCTGAAACAAGGGTTTCCACATCCTTGTTTTTCCAGCAGACAGCCGCCCATCCATTTGGGGTTTCAATGAGACGAGTGAGCTCGATGTTAATTTCACCGATCACAGTCTGGAATACCGTTTCCCGAGATGGTTTTGTTTTCCCCGCAATTAGACGGAGGGGGATCCGTTTAGTGTCCTGGGGGGCGGGGGGACTCATGTCCCCCTTCGGGCAATGTTGCCCTCCCCCCTAGTTAGTCTCTCACTTTCTTCTTGGGGGGGGGGTGGAGAGCACCACTCCGTGGCCGTCGAGATTGAGCGGTCTTTGGCGTTTTGCCGAGTCTTGCCTCAACGGTTTCCTCCTTTACCGGATCAGGAGGTTAGGACACTACGCGCACAACAACACTAGGTACTGGTACTCTACTAAAAAAAGGAGAATCTTGTTGGACATTGGACATTGGACATAATAAGGGGTGAAAAGATAGAATTAGAGAGAAAAAGTAAGAGAGTAAAGTGGTTAAGAAGTGAGTTTTAAAGAATAGGTGTTGTGTAGAAGAAAGAATAAAAGATCCCTGGTGAAAGGGTAGCTCTGTATGTGTTTTTTCTTTGGTTTTCATTGTGTTTTAAACTATAATATTTATAGTTTATTTAATCAAATCAGCAATGCTGATTTGATTAAAAGTTCTCATCTTGATGATGAATTTTGGTTTTGGCATTCAAGCCTTTTTTAGAGTCGGGGTTTTTTACGTCCCGCTTTGGTATTTGAAAAAATATTAAATTTTCCTAAATTTTAGGTTAATTTAATTTATTTTTGAATATTGTTAAAAAGTTGAGTGAATTTGTTTTATTCTTTGAGGTTGAGTTTTAGTTAATAAAAAAACTTTAACATTACACTGGTTTGTTTAGTCTCGTTTATTGTCGATCGCGTTGTGTGTAATGGGGAGTCACGTCACCGTCAGACTGTAGTTTACTGCTCTTAAAGGGTCTTATTTGTCTGTCGGCCTCGATGTCTAAGTGTGTACGAGAGAATTCAGGGGTCAAGCGCGCACCAATGGCTTGCCATATCCTCTTAGCTCTCTCGTGGAGCGCCACGTTGATCGGAGATAATCCAACCGAGGCGTGGAGCTCCCTCTGTCTTTTATGTTCTCTTCTTCGGGTATTTGTAATGAGTAAAACCGCCTTGTTCTGGATGGTTTGTAGTTTCGCAATGTGGGTCCTGGCGCACGCATTCAACGGCACCGGGGGGTACAAGAGTCTCGAGCGAATGCACGCATTGAATATCTTGAGCTTATTTGAGCGGGTTAGGTCCATGAACCTATAAAACTCCCTCAAATCTCTCTTGACATTCGCGACTGTTCGTCCGATATGACTCTTGTATCCTCCTGTGGTGATTTTGAGCCCCAGAACCGTCCCTTCCGAGCAGTAGGGGATTCTCTCCCCCTCTACCCGTATATCATTGAAGGTCTTGCGAAACATGGGAATTATTTTGAATTTTTGGGCATTGGTTGAAATCTTCCATTTCCTCTCGAAAGAGTTGATGTTGGAAATCTCCCTAGCCGTATTATTCGCCATAAAATCCCTGTGAACATAGGCGGCTGTACAAATTTGCGATATATCGTCAGCGAACTGAACGTATATCGTACCTTCGGAAAGAGGTTGTGGTAGGTCGCGTGTATATATGTTGTATAAAAGGGGGGAGAGACACCCCCCTTGTGGCACCCCAGATTCGAGATCGAACTCGGGGCCTTTATGCTCTTTGAACTGTATATATGCTCTCCTCTCCATTATGTAATCGCATAGGATCCTTTCAAGTATGGGGTCGAGGCCCACTTGCAGGATCTTAAATTGCAAGCCTCTTTTCCAAACTTTATCAAAAGCTTTTTTGACATCGCGGAGCACCAGGTCGGCATGCCTTTTACTTGCTTTGATGTTTGCAAGTTTTTCCGTAATAACGGCTAGCGCCGTGTCAGTCCCTCTTTTCTTTCTGAAGCCGTGCTGCTGCTCGTTATGCAGGTTGGCTTCGTCAAGAAAAGAGTTGACCCTGTTTGCCAATATTTTCTCGAAGACTTTGCCAGCAAATTCTAAGAGAGATATCGGCCGGAAATTTGCAGGGCAGTCCGGGGGCTTTCCCGATTTGGGAAGGAAGATCATCTTAGCCACTTTCCACTGATCGGGAAAGTAGCCTGTGTTCAGAGCGGCATTCATGATGTTAAGAAGCCCACTCAGAACATTAGGCGGGGCCTTAATGAAATTCTCCCTGGTCAGCCCCGTGGTACCCGGTGCTCTTTGACGAAAGGATTTTAGTGCGACGGAGAACTCTTGGGTAGTAATTTTACTCCCATAGCCCTCCATCGCCCTTTCTTGCGATACACAATGATGAGGGGAGGTTTTGTGTATTTGCGTGTTTAACTGTTGGATGATGTTATTTTCGAATTCGAGGTCATAATTGTCATTTTCTTCGGGGGTAATTTTAAAGATTGAAGACCAGAAAATCCTAAAAATTTCCTCAATCTCTGTAGTCTCTTCAATTTCCTCGTCGTCACGTTTAAATACAATTTTCTTGTGAGGGGGTTGTCCTTTTAATCGTTTGTAAGTCTGCCAAAATGTTCGTGCGTCTCTTTCTATGTCAAGTCCCTCAATTAGTCCGTCCCATACCTGTATTTGTTGGTCTGTTATTAGTGTCTGGAGTTCGTCTTTTATCTGTCTCATTCGTCTATGGGAGTTGTGGTCGGGGCCTATCAGCGCTATTACATCGGACAGGTCCCTATATTCTTGGGCCAGGGCTTTCATGGTGGGGGTCCAAATAGGAGCTGGAAGGGTTTTATATTTAATGCGGGGAATGCTATTTTCATCTGCTTTTATAAGGAGGTCAGTGATTTTATCCAGCTCTTCATCTATCTCTTCTAAATTTGCATCTATTAAAGGGTCTGGGATATAATTTAGAAGGTAATTTCTGTAGCTTTCCCAGTCCGCCCGCTTATAGCTTTTGCGTTCTGGGATTGCAATTTGAATGGGATTTACGCCTATTATGATTTTAACTGCCTGGTGGTCGCTTGGAATAACGGGGCCTGGTTCAATGTAATAGTTGTATGGAAACCTGATACTGGATAAAACAATATCAGGTTTCGTTGCTGCGTTACCTGTAATATATGTCGGGAATTCCGGTCCAATTCTAGTCCCGTAATTTCTGTCTAGTAGGAGTTCTATGTTCCTACCCGCATTGTTGTAGGAGGTATACCCTGACGCTGCACACCTTGCGTTCAGATCTCCAGCAAAGATTACACTCTTTTTATGGCTGAAGACCTGTAGAAGGTTATGCAGGGGTACATAGCCGCGTCTTGGGGGTTGGTACCCCGTGGCCACGACTAGACCCCCCAGGGTAGTGCCTACCTCAATGGCAAGGTAGGATTCGTCTAATTCTGGTAGTCTTTTGTATTTTATACCTTTTTTGACGGCTATTGCGCAGCCGTCATACCGTTCCTGACTATGGTTTTTGCTTATGACGTCGTATTGAAAAATTTTAATTTCTTTCTGTTCAGTCATTCCGTGTTCATTAATGAGAATTATGTCGGGGTCATTTTGTCGCAAGATGTTGCCATAGATGGAACCTTTTCCGTCCCACCCATTGACATTCATCTGTATTATCGTTAGTCTATTAGTCATTTTGTGTAACGTTTTTGGTTTATTTTATGTATGTGGGATTAAAGTGGTCGCTTATTCGCGATCCACTTTAGCCCCATGTGGTGTACTGGGCGGGGTGCGCTCCCTGCCGTTTCGTTTTTTCCTGAATTCTGTATCGGTGATTGTGTGGAAGCAGTCGGTGGTCAGTTTAACCATATTTCTCGAGAGAGCCTCCTCAACTTGCCGTTCCGGCACTGAGTCGGAGCATTCCCACTTATATCTTCCGGTTTTTAGGCCATCGGATATTTCGTGAGACTCGATTTCAGTGGGGAAAGGGGCCGATTCGGGAGCATAAAGTTTCAAATTGAAACCTCTCGAGTGGTATTTTAGGGTCTCTCTGCCTCGAGATGAGGAGGTTGACCTGGGGCCACGTGTTTTGGATGTTTTTCTCGACCTCGGAGACCTGGTCTCTTTTGGTCGCACTGCTTCCTTTGTTGGTGTTTGTTCTTTTGTATTTGGTGTAATTGTGTTAGTTTTTTGGGGTGTGAGTGGCGCTTGTTTATCTGTCTGTGTAGTATTTTTGTTCTTGTTCAATCGTGGGTCACGTGTGATGGCTGTGTTTTTTGGGGTGGGTACCTTTTGGCACGGTTCTGGGCACTGAGGGGCTACACTTATGCGCATAACCTCCTCTGACGGCGGGTTGTCGGGGAACCACATCTCCTGTAGGCCGTTTTTAACAAGCATACGATTGACTTCGGTTGCGAAAGTTCCCGGGCGAGTAATGTTCGCTATGTGTGCATAATAAATGCAACACATAATTTTTGTGGAATGCTCATTTTCAATGTGGAGGTATGTTCTTTGGCTGTTTTGTTCGGCGATAGCGGCTTTAGCGACCTTGGCGTAAGTGGAATTTACCTTTTTTTCCTCAGACTCGCGTCTTGAGTTGGTTGCCTTAAGGATTTCAGCTTTCCTGATTGGGCACGCCATGGACATAGTCCGGTGGGGGCCCTCACAGTTTAGGCATTTCGGTGTGGTTGTGCTCTTGCAGTCGCGCCAAAAATGGTTGCGACCAGCACATATGGAGCAAAGCGTCAGGTCTTTCTGTTCTGGGCAGTTTGAGGTGGTGTGTTTGCCGTACTTATAGCACCTGAAGCACATTTGTAAGTCGACAAACTCCTCCCTCTCGATCTGTTCCGAGCAAATTCGTACACTGAATAGCAATAATCCTTGTTCTTTTGCCTTTTGTGCCATAGCCGTATCTTCAAACACAACCTTAAAGACGTGCGTGTATGTTTTGAATTTCAAAACCTCAGCAACTTTCGCCCAAGGGTGGTTCCGTTCCAGTTCGTCTTTTATGTCATCCGCAGAGTGGCTCCCAACCCAAGAGTCGAGGCGCCGGCAGATGACACTACGGTGTGTCTTAATTTGTGGTGGGGTGTGTGGTTTTAGGTTGATCGTCTGAAGGCATTCAACTGCCTTGCTTGAGGTTAAGGCCTCACAGTCGGCCTCCCTCGCACAAATGGCAGAGTATCCATTGGGGATGTCGATTAGTCGTACCAGTGCAATCCTAATGTTCGAGTATATTTTTTTAAATACCGTTCCTCTGTCTGGCTTCGGGCCCTCCGAGAGGACCCGAAGAGTTATACGAAGGGTCTCTCTCATGTTCTAACCATCCCCACTCTCTCTGGGTGTTTACTCATGTGTAAAAACAAATGAAAGGACACGTGTGAATGAAAAAGGGTGGGGGAGATAGAAAGGGCCAATGTCCAATACAAAAAAATCACTTTACCTCAATATATTATATTGTTCCACGTAGGTGTGAAGATCCGTCCTCGTACCGTAATAAATCACGCAAGCCAGTGGTCGATGTATGAATCAACCGACGAATAACGAATAACGATCGCGCTATTACTAACAAGCTAAGTCACTCTGATCACAAATCTCACTAAAATTCACTTTAAAAAACTTTTTGAAGATGGCTTTACAAAGCGGGAGTCAGCTTGGGAAGGCAGACAAAAGCAGTCTTGTTTGAATTTCAGTAACGCTTATATTTGAAGTCAGTAAACACAAACTCTTTCTTAAAATCTATCTTAACGCATGATTGGCCAATTTTTGTAGTGCTTATGTTTAAAACGTAAAATTTGTCTTAAAAGCTGATTGGTCGTTTTGCTAAGGTTATGTGTAACTGCGCTTGTCGCCTGGATTATTCTCTTATGTACTCGTGTATCGGTACAGTCATTCTTTTTTTTAAATTTGGACTGGATTTTATTTCAAATGAGGTTGATTTTGGGGATACGCTTTGTTGTGCGTGACCTGATTTTCTACAAGCAATGATACGGTCGGAAGTGGCTATTTTGTCCTTTACTGGCCTTGATGAAGGCTAGTTGAGAGAAAGGAAGAAGAATCGCTCTACGCTTCCTGAAGGTAAAGTGGCTATTTGTTTATTGGACAAGTTTTCCACCACCTTCTTCACAATCCATTCTTCCATTTTTTCATAACGAATCCCTAAACTACATACACACACGCGCAGCTATACACACTACGCGCAGCTATACACACCTACAAACTCAGGTCCCCCAGATTCCCTCCCAAATTACGCCCCCGGGTGAAATGACGGAGAGATGAGGGAGACTCGGCGTATTGCCCTGAGGACTTTGCCTGGCCGGCCAAAAACTGGACAGGAGTAAGGTCTTGAAACGAATGTACGCTGAGCTCAACATTGCTCTTGTACGGCTAATTGACTTGCCCAATGGCTACGCCGCTATATGTGCAAAGGAGGCAGACATCGAAGCCCTCACCTCCCAGCGTGGCGCAGACTGCTTACAAAAAATAGATTTGAAGCCACAAACACCCCCGCAAATACGATCACACAGAAGTGCAATCTGCCGCTGCCCTGACCCCTGAGTTGGAGGTCACTCTACCGACCAGATAACGGACGAGATTCTTCGGAATCACAAGTGGGCTGAAGTAGTCGAAGTTATCAAATTCAAGGACCACTCGCACGTGTTTAAAGTTGTATTCGCCGAGACCACAATGGCTATCAAAGCAAAAGAAAACGACATTCTCCTTTTTAATATCTGCATCTGTACCGAGTAGATTGAACGTGAAAAGTTCGTTACCAGCAAATGTGCTTCAAATGCTACAGGTACAACGAACATACCACCACCACCTGCCCCAACTCTACAATTACAGTTTGCTTTGCATGCACCGGCCAAGACCATTCCTGGCGCGAATGTAGTAAAAGTTCGTTCCAGAAATTACTCAATTGGGGTGGGCAACATAGAACCATGGCGATGATATGTCTTATAAAGAAGGAACAAATAAGGATTACAAAGTGCAAGGGCAGAAAAGAGGAGGAAAGGAGAGCAAATGCCAACTATGCAAAGGTTGCCAAGGCAAGGGTCACAGAGAGTAATGTGGCCACAGCACTTACGTACCTGCAAATCGAGAGCAAAAAGTCAACAAAACTAATGTGTTGCATATATTATGCAGACATTGCAAACTTGACCAAGCCTGGCCCCTTCTCAAGGGAACTAAACACCATGCTCGTGAATAACAGCATGGAAAAAATGGGGTTCCCTGAAAACTCTCTATCAAACGAGATTCTAAGGGTAAACCTGCAACCTCAGGGCGAGAAGAGCGGCCAAAAAAGCTCTAGACACGAGTAATGCCCTTTCACGGGATTCTCGACTCCAAGTTATGGCTGTCCGGGAGAAAACACAAACAGAATCACATACACATACAAGTACACGAACAGAATCACAAGTCGAGAAGACGGAAGCCGCTGCTGTGAGGCCTAAGAAGGAGGAGCATTCTCCTCGCCCCAAAAAGGCCTCGCAGTCACGTTGACCGAGTAGATACTTGTCTTCAAATACTTGGGCTCCCAGGCAGATTTACTACTCGAGGATGTTAAACCTCAGAGTATATGCTGCCGAATGGAAGCAATTTCCGGACGACGCAGGTCCAGAGGACATTGTCGATGGCCTTAGGGCCGGACAATACAAATGGGACGACGAGGCTGACATACCTGAAGATCTGGTAAAGCAGGCTCTTGCGCGACCTTGTGAAGTTCTCTACAGATACTCATGTTGTTCTCACGGATGCAGAATCTCGTAAAAAGGGATAGATCCGGCAAGGGGAAGACTCCTCCGTCCCCCCCTCAAGGAGCAAGAGTTGACAGAGAATGAACTTTTTCCGCCATAACACCTACGCTACATTGCAAGCGTAGTGTCAAAAGCTATAGATGTTACATTAAAGAAGTCATTACCTGAACAAAAACATCAACTCTAACCTGTAAAACCTTTTACCAATCATGACAACCCAATTATGAAACATTTGTCCGCCGCAATTTGACTTACCGTAGCAACGAGTATATTTTAGTTGCTACAAAGGCTTGAATGCCAACCAATTTCGACCAAAAACATAATAAAACACGATATTAACACTGCTAGAGGTATCCTTTGACCAGGGATCTTTAAATACCTGCTTCAACTGTGCTACTATACTCTACTGACTACTTTTTGCTAGAGATACTCTTATACAAGTGAACAAAAACCTTTCAAACTCATACTAAACTTATCTTTCCTATCTTTTTAAAACCTCTTCACCACTATACTCTCTCACTTTTGCTCTACTAGTCTATACCTTCTATCTTGATTATCCCCAATGTCCAATAACGCTATGTGTGAGAGAATAAATTAAACATAAAATTTGTCATTAAAATCAGCTAAATCCTGATTGGCTAAATTTTGTATCGTTTATGGCCAACCAGGAAAACTATATATAGAGTGGCATTTTGTAAAAATGGAGATTAGTATTGAGATCGAGAGGCAGTTATTTTCCGTTCATCACTCTGAAGACACGTCACGCATTCGCCGAATAAAGAGGGTCACCCCCATAACTGGTGACCCTCCTACGCCGAACAGAAATTGATTCACAAAGAGAGCAACCAGCTGCTCGCTTTACCAACCTGGCGTAATCCACCTCCATCGAGCCTCCCGTCTGCAAAGAGGCAGCCGTTACGGGATGGCGAAAATCATGGAGTCTAGGATGCCTCACCACCCGAGAGGCTGGAGCGAATTTAACCAGCATCGAACCTCTCGTCCTCTACCAAGCAGCCGTTACTAGAATGTTCGAAAATCATGGGGTTTAGGCTGCCTTGCCGCCCAAGAGGCTGGAGCGAATTTAACCAGCATCGAACCTCCCGTCATCTACCAAGCAGCCGTTACTGGATGGTCGAAAATCATGGAGTTTAGGCTGCCTTACCGCCCAAAAGGCTGGAACGAATTTAACCAGCATCGAACCTCCCGTCCTCTACCAAGCAGCCGTTACGGGATGGTCGAAAATCATGGAGTTTAGGTTGCCTTACCGCCCGAGAGGCTGGAGCAAATTCAACCACCATCAAACCTCCCGTCCTCTACCAAGCAGCCGTTACGGGATGGTCGAAAATCATGGAGTTTAGGTTGCCTTACCGCCCGAGAGGCTGGAGCAAATTCAACCACCATCAAACCTCCCGTCCTCTACCAAGCAGCCGTTACTGGATGGTCGAAAATCATGGAGTTTAGGTTGCCTTACCGCCCGAGAGGCTGGAGCAAATTCAACCAACATCGAACCTCCCGTCCTCTACCAAGCAGCCGTTACGGGATGGTCGAAAATCGTGGATTTTTTCTGCTTTACCACCTGAGAGGGTGGAGCGAATTCTACCCCCACTGAGCCTCCCGTCATGACCTAAGCAGTCGCGGATTTGTGCTAATTTGCTGCCCGACACCGTGGATCTAATTCCACCTAAGATCATTACATCGCAGAGCTACTCCTTTAAGTACCAAAATCCTCAAGCTCTGCGAAAGTTGGCAGCATGAATGATTCGAGCTTATTTCTACGTACCGGACGACTTTGAGCAACCTGGGTGAGCTAGAGAAAACCAACAAACGAACGCACACCTTTTGTTCGGGCACAGATATAAAAAAATGATAATAGCAATAATAGTGTTTTAAAATAAATTTTTAAAAAACTGCAAATAAGTTTAAAAATGTAGATTCAGTACTATTTTTCTAAAAAGTGCAAATAGTTAGTGTCCAGTGATGAGAATAATAGTAATTAAATGTGTAAATTCGTACATATATCAATATAAATTTAACTCAGTTCCGTGTAGTTTAAGAAAAGTGGTGTAGTGCTTACACGCAAAGAAATGTACATATAAAGAGGTTTAGTTCGCGATGAGGAACTGCAACTACTATATGCGGAATGCTTTAATCAATGTTGTTGAATCGCTTGGCACAACATAGGTTATACAAAGAATATCAGGACTGCGTACCCCTCTGAAATCTATGTTATGAAGTCAAGGATAACAAATGAAATACGAAAGTATATAATGTTGTGGGCGCTCACAAAGCTTAGATATATAAATTTAACTTAAACTGCAGCCAATGATAAAAGTGAAGGATGGGCATAATAACTTTGTTCGCATTTAAGAGTTGCATTTCCTGCGTCCGAACCTTCTAAATAACCTCTGAATACTTTGAATACCGTAAAAAAAAAATGTGTACGTAGATGTATTTATTTATAATATGTTACCACACTCCGTGTTCTCGGGGCGAAGTCCTGTGCTGCTGGAACCATATTATAGAATCGCATTTAACTCAAAAGTGCCTGAAAAAATTATCGTTTTGAAGTTTATTAAATTCTATAATGGGTTCAAGGTAAACCCAAATATCAAGGGAGCAATGAGATTTTAATCCCTCATTTAATGATTAATTCTCCTAATAAAATGTATATTATTTTTCTTAAGTGTCCATAAAAATTCACCGTTTGACTGTTATCTCAAGTGGGCGGTGCTCACAGTTCTTTACTAAGGAAGGCGTTTTTCGGACTTCCAAAACCCTTACCTGTAAATAGCTAATGTATTTCGTTCAAGTATTCTGAGCAGCTAAAAATAAAAATCTTGATTTTAGGGGGTAGGGAGGGAAGTACGGCTCACGGGTCCTCCTCCCCACTGTTCCCCTCACACGATCGGGGGGTGGAGCAGGAGAGGAGGAGGCCCTCGGCTGACTTGCTCCTGGAGAAACTTCCCATACTTCTGACTTTCAGTTCAGGTGAATCGATAGGATAGTGCTTTGTGTGAAGTCCGGAGCAACCTTTAGAAGGGGGTTTATTTTGGGAGACAGAAAAAAATGAGTTAAAAGAGGACACATTAGTGAGGAGGCAGATTGAGCAACCTCGGTAGTCAAAAGTGAAAAGGGTGACCTGCTGATTACCGTGGATTCCGAACCACCGTCCTGCATTTACTCATCATTCTTACTTCCTTTCTCACACTTTTAGCACTTATGTTCCTCGTACAGAAGCGGGAGGACCGCCTAATCTCTGTTCCCTTATTCTCTTCATCTTTCATTCGTGTGTTTATTGCAGCATTCATGCCGTTTTGAGTTATCTTAGCTCTGAGCTTTGTACATGTATTGTTATGTTACTTGTTTTTAATTTCTTTACTTTGTTTCACTTCTGTAGTGTGGTCTTCTGTATGTTACTTTCATGGGTCTTCTTTTTTGTATTCCTTTTGGGTTGTTTTTCTTTTCACTACTCTTGTTGTTATCACTTATTTCACTATTTCAATTTAGTCTCACTTTGTTCACTTGTTTTATTATTAACTTTCACTTCACTATCATTTTTGTTAAACGTTTTAATACTATAGTTCACTTATTACACTTTTAGGTTCACTTTTTTCGTTTTATTTCTGTTTACACTTTAGATCTGTGTTGTCTTCTTAATCGGTTGTTTCTTTCTATTTTAGTTGTTTAGATTCGGTTGTCTTATTAGAGTATCAATCCGGTGTCTTGGTTGGTTATCTTTGTTAGTTGGTTTCGCATATAGTCAAGTAAATATCTTTATCGTTATTCTTGTTCCTTCTCTCCTTTTGAATTTTCAACTTAAGTAAACATGGGTACCTCCTCAATTCTCAGTTGTTGTCTGCCGCTGGGAAATCGAATGTTATCGGGGAGTCCAGCTCTATTGCTCGTGTGCTCTGCAAATATCGGAGGTAATTCGTCTATCTTCCTCCATATTTTCTCCGCTCTGTTCCTGATGTTGGTGTTGAGCGTTTCTAATCCTGATTCTTGGTGGAGGTCCTGTAGTCTCCTCCTCTCTCTCCTACGGTTGTTGGTGATTAGGTAGAGAGGTTTATTTTGTATTCTCTGGAGTTCCATATTTTTGGTCCTTGTTTCACTGTTGATAGGGATGGGCGGGTGTAATAGTACCTCTCTTTCTAGTGCACGATAGATTTTTTTTTTATTTTCCATGCCTAACCCTGTTGGATTGCACAGTAGGTTAAGCATTGGAATCGCTTTGTTCTTCCTCTCCGTTATATGTTGTTTGTAGCCTCTTGTTATTTTGAGTCCTAGCACTTTGCCTTCATTATCATAAATGTATGTAGTTCTGATCTTCGACTACAATTGCTGCTGTTTTGTTATTAGAGATTGGGATTATTGTATGTATAGTTCCTCCTGTTAGTCCCTATATTCCAATCTATTTCGTAGTTGTTGATATTGCTGATTTCTTAAGCTGTTGGCTTATGTCTTCCACGAACTGTATGTTTAGGCAATCAGGCATTATTGGTGGTGGCAGGTCTTCCGTGTAGACTAAATACAGCGTGAGGCTGAGACAGCCCTCATGCAGGAGTCCAGCTTCCAATTCAAATTCTGGTCCTGAATAGCCATTAATCTCCACATATGCTATTCTGTCTGTGACATAATCGCAGAGAATTCTCTCGAGATTGCTATTCATCTGAAGATTTAAGATTTTATATTGCATTCCTCCGACCCAGACTTTGTCGAATGCTTTTTCTACATCTCTCAGGACTAGATTGATGTAGTTATTCTCTGCTTTGGCCTTTGCTATTTTCTATCTTATTATTCCAAGTGCCATTGTGGTGTCTCTGCGTCTTCTGTATCCAAATTGGTAATCATTATAAAGATCATTTTCTACAAGATATTCTTTTAGTCTTCTGTTAAGGATTTTCTTGAAGACTTTGCCCATGAAGTTCAATAGCGAAATTTGTCTGTAAATGCTGAGGTGGTTTGATGGTTTTCCTGGCTTTGTGACGAAAATCATTTTGGCTAGTTTATAGCAATCAGGGAAGTAACCGGTGTTTAGGCACGCGTTAAAAATATTTGTTAATGTTCTGATGATTATGTTAGATGCCTTGGTAAGATTAATTTTTTTTATTGCTGAGGGGTCTGGCGCTTTCTGCTTGAATGATTGTATTACGTCTTTGATCTCTTCCCTTGTTATGTAGGCCCCTGTACCCAGAATTTCCTTCCTTCCTCGCTCAACACTTGCTGCTGGAGTAATCTTTCCTATCTTTTCTCGCAAGAGTGTGTTGACAATTTCTTCTATCTCTGGATTGAAGTCTTCGTCCTCCTCTGGTGTTATGGAGAACACTGATTTGCAGTGATTACGAAAAAGTTCTTCCGTGGTCCTCTCTTTTTGGATATTTTCTCCCCGTTCATTCTTGATTGTTATCTTATCTCTCAAGGGTCTGCCTTTTAGTCTATTTATTAGTCTCCAGTTCTCTTTTGGTCTTCTTTCTTCGTCAATTTTCTCTATTAGGCTATCCTATATGTGTCCTTGCTGTTCTTCTATGATATGCCTCAGTTCTTCTTTCCGTCTTCTGATTTCTTCGTATCGTTTTCTATTTGGTTCGTGAAGCATAATTTGGTCTAGTAATTCTCTTATTTGCCTATTCTTCCTCTTCATTTCCTCTGTCTACCGAGGATGTGGAAGAGTAAGGTATCTTGTCTTCGGAATATATCTTTCGTCCACCTTAAGGATTGTATTGTATTGTATTGTATTGTGGGAGAAGTGGTGAAATGTGCGTGTGGGAGATAGTGGTGTACAAGAATGATAGAGGTAAAAAGTAAGGAAGTAGAAGAGTTGCAAATATTGCAAAGTTGCCTGGAGATCAGACTAACCTCTTTCATGTTTTTGTCATTGCTGTTTTATTTGTTATCCTAATGTAGTTTCATATATTTACTTGTACACATATACATGCAAATATATCTATAAGTTCAGAATTCAAGCCTTTGAATTCGTTTGTTTGTTTTATCCTTTATGTTCTTGACGTATTCTTGGTTAAGTGTTTGTTTATTGTTGTTAAAGTGTTTTCTTACGTTTATATGTTTTTAGTAGCTTGTTAGTTATGTTTTAATCTTACTGCTTGTGTTGATGTAGTTGTTTGTTATTGTTTCTTGTGTTTGTTCGTTGTTTTCTTCGTACTTTCGTACTATCTTCTTATTCTTTTTCTTCTTCTTCTTGTTTCCTCTTGTTTATTTTTTAAGTCTTCTTGAGGTGATATTTTCTTGTTCAGGCTTTAAGTCGAATTTGATTAGTTATTTTCATTGTCGGTTGTAATATTATTCGAGATTTGTTTCGTATTCTTATGTATAAAACGGGACAACTTCGTTTCCAAGATTGCTGGCGCTGCTTGGGAATCTTGTTTAGCATGGGTTCCTTTGATTTTCTTCTAAGGCTCTGATCTCGTCGGTGGTTTTAGGTGTTATCTTTTCTTTCATAACTTCTGCTCTTTCTTTTAGTAGAGAGTTGAGCGGAGAGATCTTCACCGCTCTATGTAAGTCTTCTGCTCTCTTCATTTACCTTCATATTGTGTTTGTGATGATATACACGCATTTGTTCTGTATTCTTTGCAACTCATGTAGTGCTGAATTTGCGACACTGAAGAGAGTTGCTGATGGGTATATTATAGTTGATCTTACTAGTGCCATATATATTTTCCTTTTGTTTTTTCATGTTCAGGTTTCTAAAAGTGTAGAGGGTTCTGACTGCCGTCGCTTTCAGTATCCGATCTGAGGCGTGCTTCCTGTACTTGGTAGAGGTGATTTTCATTCCGAGAACATTGCACTCATTGGGGGTAGGGATAACGTGCATCACCGACTCTCACATCTGCTAAGGTTCTTCTTCCCAAAAGGACATTCCCGGTTAGTTCGTATCTTCCATCTGCTTTCATATTCGTTAACGTTTCTAATTTCTTCGGCAGTCATGCGAGCTTGCATAGGTGCATTGCGATATCCGGCAACGATGATTTGACTTATATCGTCGGCGAATTGAATGTTTAGATTCCAGATTTTGACGGGCTCAGGGATGTTAGCTGTATATATCGAGTAAAGGGTCGGAGAGAGGAACCCGCCTTGGAGCAATCCTGCCCCCAGTGGAAAGGGGAGCCCTTCCGTGTTACCTATACTGATATATGCTGATCTCTCCATGACGTAGTCGCAGAGGATCTTCTGGAGCCTGGCGTTTAAACCCAGTTGCAGGATTTTATACTTTATACCCCTTATCCAGACTTTAGTATATGCCTTTGATACGTCTCTACATATGATGTCGATATAGCTCCGATCCTTTTTGGCTTGTGCAATTTTCTCCGTGATGACATTTATTGCCATCTCGGTGCTTCTCCTTTTCCTCAAGCCATACAGCTGGTTTTTATAGAGCGAGTTTTCTTCCAAGTGATCGACGAGTCTTCTGTTTAGGATTTTCTCGAATAGTTTTCCCCTAATTGCCAGATGGGATATTGGGCGATAACTCTTCTTTCTCGTTGCGGATTTTCCATGTTTGGCTATAAAGATTATCTTAGCCGTTTTGTAAGCGTTGCAAAAGTATCTTACATTTAAGCAGGTATTACAGATGTTTAGCATTCCTTCCCGGACGCATCTCGGTGCTTTGACGAAGTTGAGCTTCGTAAGCCCCGACCTGGTGCTCTTTGTTTAAAAGAGTAAAGTGCGCTTTCTAGTTCTTCTAGCGTCACTTTATTCACTTCATCTTCTTCTCCCCTGATCACCTGGTGGTTCTGATGCGTCCTATCTATGATCCCATTTAGCTCGTCTATTATTTGATTTTAAAAATCAATGTCAAAGTCTTCATTTTCTTCTTCACTGATTTTGAAGATCTGTTCCCAGTGTTCTCTGAGAATCTCCTCAATTTCGTTGTCTTCCGCTTTTAGTACACCGTTGGCATCTTCAAGCTCCATTTTTTCTGGGGAATTCCTTTAAGCCTTTAGATCTTAGCCCAGAATTCCTTTTGAGTAACTTCCCTATCTAATTCCTCGATAGCCTCTTTTCACCTTTGTTCCTGTTGTTCGCAGATCAGGTATCCTAAGTTCTTCTTTGATTTCTCTTGACGGTAGATTATTTCACGTGATGTTCCCGTGGTGATGCTTCTTTGATATAATTATTTCAGTTCACGGTGTAAACCTTTCATGTGAGCGGCCATTTGTACGCATATTTTATTCGGTACATGGTTTTGGGAACGGACTGTCTGTCCGCCTCTATTAATTGGTACTCTAGCCTTTCCATTTCCTCGTCAATCTCTTCGAGCGTTGCTTCTTTCAAGTTTGTCGGGATGTAGTTCCTGAGCAAATGTTTGTAATTATCCCAATTCGCCCAGTTGTAGTCTTTCCTTGCGAGGGCTAGAATTGCTATAGGGTTAACATTAATTTGTAAGCTTATCCCTATATGGTCGCTACAAGGAATTACCTCAGGGGTCATGAGATAATTGAAGGGGAGGAGGAAATTGTCCAAGCAGATATCAGGCTTAGTGGCTAATCTTTCCGTGATGTAGGTTGGAAAGTCGGAAACGAGTCTCTTGGCGATGTTCCTGTCCAAAAGGGTGTCCAAGCATCCACCTATTCCATTTGTGCCAGTATATCCGGACTCTGCCCATCGTGCATTCAGATCCCCCATTAGAATGGTGGAGACCCTTCGCCGGAATATACTCGTGATAGTATGGTTAGATAAATAGTCACGCCTCGGGGTTGATATCCTGTGGCGATGACCATTTTCCCTAGGCTCATATATAGCTCAATTGCGAGGTAAGACTCTTCTAAGTTCCTGAGTTGCTTGTACTTGATTCCCTTTTTTACCGCAATGGCTGCTCCGTCGCAAGGTTCTTGAGAGTGGTTTACAGTTAATACTTCGTAATTCCATATTTAGGTAAGTGAGGTGAATATTCAGAAAAGGGGTGTCCCCCGCTGTAGTGCGGCCCCGTGCTCCCGCGAACCAGTACTGAAATTGATGGGGTGATGGATGATGAAGGGATGGACCCGGGAAGCGATCCTCCCAAGGGGTGAATTATGGCGGACTTGATGATGAGTAAAGGCTGAATCAAATTCCTTCATCTGGGGGTGCCACCCCTAGGGACTTTTTAAAATTCGCGACTGCATCCTCAATAGCATATAGACGGTTGCTTGTCCCTCTATGATCATAGGCGGTAATCCCCCATCGATAAAGCTAAACGCTAAATCAACGGAGTTCGCAGTTCGTCCCTTTTCCCGGGGGCCTCTGAAATTTACTTCGGCAGTGGGTTACTCCTCAAACCAGCTTCCGTCAATTCCTCCAATTATGCCATATCACAGTCGACTGGCAGAGTTGGAAAGAGGGTTGTGAGCAGTCCAGGTTCACGATTGCACGGTGCCCGCCGGCGGGGCAACGATGTAGGGAGCTTAAGAGCTCATGTCAGTTTTACGTGACTGATGAAAAAAAAAGTATTATTTCTCTTTTCAAAGATAACCGTAGGGCTGTTTTAAAATGGGCTGGCTCGGCTCGGGCGTCCTTACTTCAAACGTAAGAATTCAGAAAAGTACGAATATTATTCGGTAAGAAAACTTTACGTATACAAGTCAAGTTTTAATAGCGAATAACCTTACGTCGCCTCAATGATTCGATTCGATTCGATTGATGTAAGAGTGTGTGTGAGAGAGAGGAGACAAAAGGGTGTATGGGTAGACAGAAGAAAATAGGTAAGTGGTGAAGGGAATGAAGTGTGGGAGAGTTGCAAAGGGCGTTAAGAACTTGGTGGTTAGACCTATCGCTTTCAATAATTTTAAATTTTGTGTTTACTTTGTTGTTTTCGTTATTAAGTATGGTTTATTATAGCGTTCAAGCCATTTATCTTAAAAACTTAATTCTCTTGGTTATGTTAAGTGTATTTCTGATGTTGTGGTTAATTATTTTTAACTTATGTGCTTATTTTATTTGATTTTTGGTTTCCTTTGTAGTGAGTGTATTTTGTCTCTTCTTTCTTGAGGTCTTGTTCGGTGTTTCTTTGGTTCTTCATCGATGAATTCCTTGTCGTTAATTGGTGATTTTTCGTTAATCGGGTTTGGTCTTCATGATCGGCTTGCGTCGTTATCAGTTTGGTAAATACAATTCTTTTTATGCGTAGAGCGGCACTTCAGTCCCGCCGTCTAGTAGTCTAGCGGTGCTCGGAAATCTGGCGTGACTTCGAGCTCTTCTGTTCTGGTTAATCATTTGAACAATTTCCTCGTGGGAAATAGCGCCTATCCCCCACCCTGACATAAGAAAGTAGTCTCCTGCCGTTAGGGGGTGATTTTGAGTTTCTCCTGGTTAGTTCTTATTTTCCATTGGGCCTCGTAGATGTTTATTCTTCCAATCTCTGTTGCTGTCATTCGAGCTTGCGTATTGAATGTTGAGGCAAGTGGGGTTCGAAGGTGCCTGGACATCTGCGGTGTAAATCGAGTAGAGAGTGGGGGACAGACATCCCCTTGGGGGGGAGGCCCGCAGTGAGCTTAAACTTGGGTCCGTCCGTGCACCCTAAACTGACATATGCCACCCTCTCCATGACATAGTCACAGAGAGTTCTCTCTAAGTTTCCACTTAGGCCCAGTTGTAAGATCTTGTACTGCATTTCCCGGGCCACAGTTTATCAAATGCCTTTGATACATCTCCACAAACAATGTCCACATAACTCCTTTCCCGTTTGGCTTGGGCAAGCTTTTCCGTGATGACATTTATCGCCATCTCCTTACTTCGCTTTCTTCTAAAACCAAATTGGTATGGGTTGTAGAGGAAGTTCTCCTTCAGGTGCGACACTAGTCTTCAGTTGGGAATCTTCTCGAAGAGCTTCCCACCAAATTTTAGAAGTGAATTTGGCCGGTAACTCTCTCTCAACCTCGGGTCCTTCCCATGCTTCGGCAAGAAGATCATTTTTGCCATTTTGTAAGCATCTGGAAAGTATCCTGTGTTCAGACAGGCGTTGAAGATTCTTCTCATTCCTTCGATGATGTTCACTGGTGCCTTTTCGAAGTTCAGCTTCGTAAGTCCCGATTGTCCTGGGGCTTTCTGACGGAATGAGCGGAGCGTGCCGAGTAGTTCCTCATGGGTGATCTCGGCGTCTTCCTCGCGCTATCTATCCACCTGGTGATAAGGGTGCGTCCTATGTATCTGGTCGTTAAGCTCGTCTATGATATTGCCTTTAAACTCTATATCGTAATCTTCGTTTTCCTCTTCGGTGATACTGAAGATTTTTTCCCAATCACTTCGGAATATTTCTACCACTTTTCCGTCTTCTTTGAGTATTTATGTCTTCTTCTTCTTCACAGTCGATCCTTTGAGACGTCTGATTTTGTTACAGAAATCTTAGGGAGATGCCTCGTGATCGAGGCTGTCGATCGCATCGTCCCAGCGTCTCAGCTGTTGCTCGAGGATCAACTCGTTGAGCTCTTGCTTGATCTTTTTACTTCGTTGTAATGAGTCATATGATGCTAATCTCTTGATGTTAATCTCATACAATAATTTCAGTTCACAGTAAAGTTCCTTCATGTACTCAGTCCATCTATATGTTGAGATGGTTTTGTACTCGGACATAGGGATACAAGCTGTATCCATGTTAATAAGATGGTTATTAAGGTCGTCGAGGGCTTCGTCAATCTCCTCAAGAATTGCCTCATCCAGGTTGGGCGGATGATAGGCCTCCAGAAGGCGCGCGTACCGTTCCCAGTCTGCTTTTCTGTAGTTCTTCTTTACCGCAGCTGGGACTTGAATAGGGTTCCTGTTGATGGTAAGTAGGATCTCAATGTGATCACTACTTGGTACCTGAACTGGTTCCATGTAGTAATTAAACGGCAGCTGACGATTAACCAAGCATATGTCTGGTTTTGTAGCACTCATTCCTCTGACAAAGGTGGGGAAGTCTGGGCCTATCCGCTGGGCTATATTCCTTTCCAGCAGGATGTCTAGGCTTCTTCCAATTCCATTGAAGGTCTTGTAGCCGGATTCACAGCATCTGGTGTTCAGATCCCCCATAAATATAGTGGGGGTTCTTCTGCCAAATAGGCCAGTGAGAGTGTATAGGTAAAACATCTCCCCTTGGCGGTTGATACCCGGCTGCGAAGACCACGTTGCCTATGTCGAGTTCGACCTCAATCGCGAGATAGGATTCTTCGAAGTTTCCTATTTGCTTGTATTTAATCCCTTTCTTTATCGCGATAGCGGCACCGTCGTACCGCTCCTGTCAATAATTCGTGATTCAACACGTCGTAATTACAGATTTTCATTTCTGCACTACGCGTGTCGATCCCGTGTTCCGAAATTAAGATGATGTCTGCATCAATTTCTCTGAATACATTTCTGTATAGAGTCCTTTTCATAGTCCAGCCGTTGGTGTTTATTTCCAATAAATTCAGTGCGTTCCGTAGTATGGTGAATTGTTTTCACCGGTGTTTTTTCTTGCGTTTCTTTTTCTTTGGGGCTGTCTGGGCGGCTTTGCTGTGCCCAGGATTTTCCTTTTTCGGGGTGGGGGGGAGACTTGGGGTTTTGGACCTGCTCTCCGTAGCTTGTGTGCGGATTTAGGGGCCCTCATTGTTGTCTGAAGAGGTGGATCCCTCCTCATTTTCAGCATTTTCTTCTTCTTCCTCTTCGTCTTCGTCCCCTTCGGAATGCTCCGATGAGGGAGCTTCGGTGATTTTCTCCAGTCCAGATTTAACATTAGTGTTATTTCTTATAACTGACTCCTTGAATGCCTTGTAGCATTTAGGGTCCGAGGGCATGATCACTGAAGGAAGATTGTTTGCTTTTAAGAGTGCATTGAGGACCTGGTTGTAACAACCAAGCTTCACTGCGTTATCCACATTTGCGTGGGTAATGCAGATTAGAATCTTTGCACTCAGATCTCCTGTTATGCTCATCTGTGCAGGTGTTGTTTTTACTTCCTCATTCTTCTTAGGCGCTCGCGTATGTCATCTCCTTAACTTTCTTCTTTTCTTCTTCCTTCCTTTTGATTATTTCTCCTCGCTTTGGGCAGTTCAGGGCCATGGTCTTGTGTTCCCCTTTGCAGTTGAGACATTTCTTCTTAGTGCTCTCCCACTTATCGAACCGATGTCCTTCTGTGGCGCATTAATTGCACCACAGTTTGTCCTTATCCGGGCAGGTCTTGGTTGTGTGTTGTTCTAGTTTACAGCATACAAAGCACATCTGTATGCTATTAAACCTCTCCTGCTGAATGTTCTCTCCTGGGATTCTCATATTAAAAACCAAGATCCCGTCCGTCGTCGCTTTCCTGACCATGTCGGTGGTGAAGAAGGTTATTTTGAACACGTGGCTGTGTTCGCGGAATTTGATTATTTCCCGAACTTTTTTGCCAGCGGGTTGCTCCTAATAATCTCCTCTTTTAGTTATTCGGTTGTGTTTGAACCGACCCGACTCTCCACTTTGCGGCAAATGACACTGCAGTTCGCTGCCACTTGTGGGGGGGCTCCTTGCTTCCAGTCCGATGCTCTTCAATGTGGTAGCTCGTTCTTCAGACAGGAGCCGGTCAACATCTTTAGACTCTGCGCAGATGGCAATAAAACCTGATCAAACTTCAATCAATTTCACCAGGGCCACCTTGAGTTCGAGGTAGAGGGTTTCGCATAGCTTCGTCTTTTCCGGGGCCTTTTCTCCTTGTATGGTCCTTAGGGGGACCCTTTTAGTGAGGGTCTCCATGGTCTTCCTGTTCCTTATTATGTCCTCTTCTTTTCTTCTTGTCTTTTGAAACCAAGGTGTAATTATTTTTGTATTTTGTGAGTGAAAAAGAATGTGAGGTAGGTGGTAAAAGCGGTAGTGGTTTGTAAAGGCGAGTTCAGAAAAGTCGGTGAAAGCGCTCCCATCCATTCTCCAATTCGTCCCCCGCTCAGCTGTTGCCAGGATGATGGGTGATAATGGATGGGATAGGTCTCGAGTGGGAACCTCAGAAGGGATGAATCATGGTGGACTTGATGCATTAGCGGCCGAATCAACGACCGCTAAAGTTTTGCCATCTCCTTCCGGGTACATACGCCATAACCACTTCCACTCCTCCATCCGGGACTTTCAGTTAAGTCCCAGTTTCGAGAAAATTTCTCACTTATGCTTCCACTGTGGGCTAGTCCTCAAACCAGCTTTCACATAAGCCCTTAATTATGTCAGCCCAAGTGGCCGGCATAGTTAAGACGAAATTAATGAAGGGTAGGCATCCGAGGCAGGTTCCCACGCAGGAGAATGTACGGGAGCAGTGAGGTGTTTAAGGCCTCATTTATTGACAATCCAAGTTATGCTAAAAAAAACACCCTAATTCTCTTTCTGAAGGGGAAAGCGAATTTCACCTAAAAGGCTTCTATGATAGGCTGTTTGTCTTCATCAGCGATGCTCCAAGTCCAATACTAAGCAAAGTGAAAAGCTGCTTTATCCAAAGGTACGTCAGCAATGCTTGAAAGTCGAATGCTCGGCCGTCGCCTCAATGATCAACGATCAACGACGATCTAAGAGAGGAAATTGTGTATGAAGTAGAAGTAAAGAGAGAAAAATGTGTTTATAGAGTGAAAGGGTTTGTACCAGGTTGTCTGGTAACCTCAGTCTTTTTGGCTCTTTTCTTCATTATGTCTCTAAATTGATTCTCAGAAACTGAGTCAAGCTTTCAAGCCCTTTTATTTGATGAAAATTGTCTTCGGTGAATTCAACGAGCTTGTCTCTGCATAATTTTTTTTTTTTGTCCACTACGGATCTTTTTTTTATTGTTTTTTATGTATTATTTTCTTTATTTTTCTTCATTATCATCATTGTTATTTATAAATCAGGTAAATTGCTGGCTACTTTTAAAAGTTTGTTTGAAACGTAGATTCGGTAATTCTTCATCTTCGAGTTTTATTTGTCGGGTCACTTCTTCTGGTATGTATTGGTTAATCTTTAGCCAAATATCTTTTGTGCGTTTATGCAGTCATATTTATTGGTTCGATGTCTACAATTTCGTGAAGTATAGTTGATGGGATCTGGTCTTGAAGTGTAACGTTGGTCATAAATCTTGTGACCTTATGTTGTACTATAGGGGATGGGGGCTATGCTTATTATTTTCTTTATCTATTTATCAATATCATTCTTCATCTTGATTTTCTATATCGAATCTATTTATTTCTTCTTGACTGAAGTTGCCCCTTCAAACATTGTCTTCCATTTATCTGACTCTTGGTATTCTTGTTGGCGGAGATTCTTTTTTCTTTAAGTTGGCTGGGTTGATTCTTGATCTTCGTATCCTTCCTTTCTTGATGCATCTTCCAATTAACTTGACGTGATGATTTCTTCTTGCTTCTTGATGATTTGATGAGTTCTTCTTGCTGAGTTCTTCTTGCTTCTTGATGAGTTGATGATTTCTTGGATTCTTGATGAGTTAGCCCTTGAAGTCGTTTTCCTTGAGTTTCGTTTTCTTCGTGATTTTTCTTCGTAAAAATTGTGGACTATGAGTTTCGAACACAGTACCAATGGATTTAAAAGCCAGCACTCTAGCCATCACGCTACGGCGGAGTCCATATTGAGTTGGTAATTTACTGGGCTATTTATATTATCGATTTGGAAGGAATTTTTTCTCTGATACATCTTCGCACCCCTACACAGGTCCCTTTCTAGAACGCGGAGCGAATTTGAGGATTGGGGAGAGACTAGTCTTGGATTTCTTAATCGAGGAGTAATAGCTCTCCCTACCCGGCCTCCGAGTCTGCGGGATGAGTGGAGTTAATTCAGTGGGATTGAGGAGAGCGAACGAACGAAGTCTTGTCTCTTAATCAATGAGTAATAGCATCTCCTTCCCGGATCTCCTGAAGTTCCCAGCAGCACCTTTCCTTAATCTCTAGTAGGAGAGCAGGTACAGTTGTAAGGAATATCAGAAGATTGTTCGGCCTTTTGAGGGTCACTAGTTATGGGGGGAGAGCCATTCCTTATTTTTCAGTTTACTGTATTTATCTTGATCATCTTGATTTTTCTCTTTATCGAATCTATTTACTTACTGAATTTCCTTTTATCTTTGAGTTGGCCCTTCAAACATAGTCTTCCATTTATCTTGAATTCCGTATTCTTCTTGGCTAGGTTGGTTCTTGATCTTCGATTTCTTTCTTGATGCATCTTCAGTTTATTCCAATTCATCTTGATGATTTGATGAGTTAGCCCTTGAAGTCGTTTTCCTTGAGTTCCGTTTTCTTCTGGAGGCGATCCATTTATCTTGAGTCTTCTTGAGTTGGTCCTTAAAAAGTTGTGGACTTTGGGTTTTGAACGTGGTACCTTTAGATCTAAACGCCTATGCTCTTAGCCATCACGCTACGGTGGAGTCCGTGTTGAGTTGGTAATTTAATGGGCTATTCATATTATCGATTTGGAAGGAATTTTTCTCTGATACATCTTCGCACCCCTACAGTACCGCTTGAGCTTTCCTCATCATTGTCTCGCTAGAGACATGAAAGGGAATAGCGAGATACAGCAGTAATGGTCTCACTAGTAACATATATAGTTTCCTTTCGTTTCTCGGTAATAGCATTCGGAAACGAAACAGTGATTCTAGCGTCCTCTTGGCCGCATCAACTTTTTTTTTTAAAGTGCTCAACATACCCGGATGATGTTAATTTGAGGCCAAGTACTCTGCCATTTCTGGAGTATGAGTAGAGTTCGCCTTGTATTTGGACATCTGCAGTTTTACATCGCCCCATTGGGATCATTCTAAACCTTTTAATGTTCGTTTTATTTTGTTCTCTCTCTCGTATCTATTGATGTTATCAATTTCTCCTCTTGTCCTATTTGCTATATCTCTGGGGTTGTGATAGTTGCTGGTGACGACCTGTGTTATGTTGTCTGCCAGTTGTATACATTGTGCTGATTCTTGATTTGAGGGGGGCAGGTCGCCCGTGTAAATTGCATACAGGGGAGGACTGAAGCATCCTCCTTGTGGCACCCCTGCTTCCAGTTCGAATGGCTCTCCTTCATTATCATTGATTTTTGAGATTGCCTGGCGGCCATCCAGGTATCCGCAAAGTATACGTGTTATATTTTGTTCCATTCTGAGATCTTTTATTTTTAATTTAAGTGCCGGAAGCCATACCTTGTCAAATGCTGAGGACATGTCGCGAAGCATCAGGTCTACGTTGTGGTCTTTGGCCTTGGCGATAGCAATTCGTTCAGTAATCAATGAGAGTGCTGTTTCGGTGCCAAGTTTATTTCTGAACACATGTTGTTGATTATTATATAGATCTGTGTCATCCAGGTAGTTTCTCAGTCTGTTATTTAGGAGTTTTTCTAGGAGTTTGCCCAAGAACTCCAAGAGCGAAATGGGCCTATAACTGCCTATATCCTTCTTGGGTTTTCCTGATTTAAGCAAGAATATTATTTTCGCCTTTTTGAATTGGGTTAGGAAATAACTGACATTAAGGCAGGCATTAACTATCTCCAATAGGGCCTCGTTTATGTTTCAAGGAGCGTTTATTAGATGTTTCTTTGTGATGCCGGTTATTCCTGAGGCTTTTTGTTTAAAGCCCTTAAGGGCAGCCTCATACTTCTCATGAGTGAAGGGTCTCCCCTCTTCATGTGCGAGACGAGTACCATCAATACTATAGTGCGGGCTGAGCTCCTCACCTAGTTCCCTAATCCTTTCGAGAACGGTTCCCTCATGTCTTTTTCAAAGTCCCTGTTTTCTTCCTCATTTATTCTAAACCGGTTTCTTCAATACTCTCTGAAGTAGCGTTCAATTACCCCATCCTCTGAGATTTCATTACCGTTAACTTTGATTGTTATTCTATTTTTAGGGAAGTGCCTCTCAGTCTTTTCAATTGGCTCCAAAATTTCTTGGGGTCCCTTTCTGCATCAACTTTGTATATACGGGTTTTTAATTTATCTAACGTCGGTCTCCATGTTTAGTTCTTATTAAGTTGTTTACCCATTATTCCTTTTTCTCTTGCTGGAGATCTCACTCTTCCCGATCTTTTCTTTTTGAATTGATCTTGATTTAGGTTTTGACATGATTCTGGACAAATCTCAACTAGCCCTTGACTAATTGCCTGGAATAATTCCTCTTCTTTCATATCAGCGTCAAAATCCCATTTATATTTCCCTTTGATTATCCCGTCGTTGATATAATCCGTTTAAGATAATTTCGAAATTGTTGCTGATGGAGATCCGTATATCTCCATACATAGTTCTTTGGTTGTGAAGCTCGGTGTGTATGACGTTGAGGGTTGCAATGATAAGGTCTCGCTGCTTGCGGGGGTGTGACTTACGTCCATTTGCGACTCCGTTTGTTTTGCCATTTTTGGTTTGTTTAATCGTAGAAAATGGAGGAGGAACACAGGGTGGTTGTCGCATTACTCTTTTTTTAATATTAACTGCTCAAAGTCTGGGATTAGAGGCCTTTTTCGCGTTTAACCAACGTTTCCCCCAGGTTCAAGACCTGTGGTTATCGGTTTTGTGGTTGGAGGGCTTTTACCGATCCGTTTACAATATCCCGACCTCTTTCGGTTCCTCTCGATTCAAAAGGTTTCTTCGATTCCTCACCGCTTCTTTCCTCTTTATCTTAGTTTAGATTATGATTCGGCTTTCTCCCTCTTTAGAATTAACTGCCCAGATTCGGTTATTATTATTATTGGAAAAAAACCGCCGAAGAATGTAAGTGAACACCATTGATCAATGTTAAGATAGTATAATGAATTAATAAAAAAAAAAGAAAGTGCTCTTCCTGGGAATATACACGATTTGACTCTACGTACCAAGAATTTTCTTCTTTTATAAACATTCATTCATGTAAACGTCTGAGGTGTGGTTAGGCGCCTAAATCGTGGCGAGGCGATGGGCTGGGGGGTATTCGCCGGATGGAGGAGGAGGAGGAGGCCCAGTCGTGGAAAACCCATGTTTGTCCGTCCCCAATAAATAGGAAAACCTGTAGCCGCCTCGCACTTCCCCGATTATCCTAGGATGCATAGTGAAGTGCGTGTGTAGAGGGGGGGGGGATTGGCCTTTGCGCAACCGCTTTTTTAAATTAATTATTTATATGCTCAGGTTCGCAGTTAATTCTTTTAAAAAGCCGAATGTAATTATACACGATCTTGGCCCTTTTTACGCACCTAGTAGTTTCCTCTTTTATAAACTGCCATTCATGTAAACAACGTCGGTTAGTCGCCTAATTCGCGGCGAAGAACAGAGGTTACCCCAAGGTATTAAGACCCGCCCGGGTTGGGAATGGCACTTTCAACTGGAACTTACCCCGCCCGTTGGTTGAGCTACGGGGGAGGAAGGGGGTACTACTAACCAGATGGAGGAATAATTCGTGTTGACCCCCAAGATGTTAACACCTGTCGTCGGAATTACAATTAAAAGTGTGTATCGCCTTCTTTCCTTCCTTTGGGCAAAGTTAAGCTGCAACGGGTGGGGTTAGTTGCCGGGGGGGAGCGATGCCCGTTGAACACTGTTAAGTTACATCGGGGGCGGATAGTCCCCCCCCCCCCGTGTGGAACAATGAATTTAGGAGGATTGTTGTTGAATATTCATAATATTCGTGAGAGTAAAATAATGCGTTAACGATTATCTTCCAATTCATGCAAAAGAAGAGAGCTAAAAGCGATTGCGAAAGAGTACTAATAATTATTAGCTTCCTCTTTTTTTACTTACTAATTTTTTTTTTCTGTCTTATTCGTTATCTCTTCTTTGTTCGGTTTTCGTTTTGGCTGTTCTTCTGTCTTTATGTTTGTATCCACCCGAGCGTGGTATTTCTGGGCTTTTTTAATAATAATAACTCAGAATTTGAATATTTATTATAAAAAAAAAAACAGTAATGCGACAACAGGTTAGCCTATGTTCCTCCTCCATTTTCTACTTAGATGCACCGCCCACGCCTTGCTTTAGGTTCGGTCAACGGTTTATTAACCACACAGCCCACTGAAAGTTGACCTTTTTTTATAGGGGGGTAATCGTACGGTCGTTAAATTTATGACCAGGCTTATGTGCTTGAATTGGTTTAGAACATATGGAATCCAAATGTTAAAATCCTCCACGTTTTGGTGTTTTGTTTTTTTTAAGATGATGGTAGGCCTAATGATGTGATGAGAGACCGAAGCCCCTTCTTGAACCGATAGGGTGGAAATTAGGTCTGCATGTAGTAAACTGATCGGTGAGCTTCCCCTAACCCACAAAACCACCTCAAACCACATGTCTTAACCCCTGTGGTCAACCGGGGTTACCCACGAAATCAGCCGCGACTACTCCCCCACCCCCCATACCTAGTTTAACTGAATGTAGTGCATAATAAGATGGATAAAATCGTGTGTATTACCAGGGGGAGGGGGTATCATTGAATTCATTTTCCGCGCGGGTCACTATACACCCCACTAGGGCAGCTTAGCAATAGCTAAACGTTCGGAGGTGATCTGCAATTGAAAGTGCGATTCAAAGCACTTTTGGCAAACTGGGGTTCAAGATATTGTAATGCGGTAACTGCTAACCTAACCCAAATTTAACCTTTTTCATTAGAAAATATAGAAAAAGTGCAAAGAAGAACTACTAAAATGATTACTGATTTAAGAAATGAATCATATGAAAATAGATTAAGAAGTTGTAATCTTATAACATTATATCCCTGAGGTTTAAATCTTGCCTTTTCCTTGCATGTGATAATCCAAATAGCAGCCTATTTATACAAATATGGCAAAATTATGAAAAAATACACACGGGACTTCTATATATTATTCTTCCCATGTCTGAGTTTTATTTTCAACATCATTTCTATTAACTATTTGTCCAACCTGACAAGATCACCTCTAAAACATTCGAGTGATACGAGTGTGGCTCCAGAAGGAGCCTAGATAGAGCGTAGATTATTTATTTCTTCTCGGTTTTCTTGGGCAGAAGTACGGCTTGAATATTAGGTAAGTGAGATTTTTATGTCATTTTACGAATTGTGGTAATACGTGAATATTTTCACCCGCTTTTTTAACCCTGTGGCGAGATTGAACCTGCTTCGCTTACCCCCCTCCCCCATCTTTAACGCATGACCCTCTGCTTCGGAAGAACTCTAACCTTGGTCGGACTTTTGAAAAGCGCCTCCAGTTAAGGTAAAGTGCCTGTTGTGGTTAAAAAAAATCAATTGGTTTTGAGACATGCACTCTAAGAAAATTTTTCTTTTTTCTATTTTTCAACCCTGGTGATAGACTTTCTTACATACACACATAGTCAACACGCACACGCTCACTCTGTGGGGCTGTCCGTTCAATTATATTCTCCACATGCTAAAATTAGGACAGATGGAGAATAAATGATAGAGACCCGTCGAATTACACTAAAGACCTTCTCCGATGGCCCCAAGCCTGATCGTGGGAGGGTCCTTACCAAAATCTATGCGGATCTAAATATCGCGTTGTGAGGCTCATTGACATTCAAAATGGCTATGCAGCCATCTATTCAAGAGAAGTTGATTGCGAACCACTCACCTCCATAAAAGCAGCAGAGTGCTTAAAAAATATTAACCAAAAACCGAATATTCCACCTCAAATTAAAAGCCATCGCAGCATTATCCTTCGCCTCCTTTATCCCTGGTGGGCGGCACTCCGTGGAAGAAATTCACGCGGAGGTGGAGAAAAACCACACTTGGGCTAAGGATGCTGATGTTATAAAATTTAAAGAATATACTCATGTCTTCAAGATTATCTTTTGCGATACGGCAATAGCGAACAAAGCTGCGGAGGGAGGTATGTTCCTCTTCAACGTCCAAATCTGCCCTGAGAAGATCGAACGTGAGGGGTTTATCGACCTCCAGATGCTTCAAGTGCTATATGTACGAGGAGCACACCATAGCCGCCTGCCACAGCGGTAACGCTCTTTTATGCTCCATCTGTTCTTCGGATACACATTCATGGAGGGATTGCAATAGCACCTCCTTGAAGTGTCTGAACTGTGCAAGAGTACATAAGACTCTATCCTTGGCTTGCCCAGTCAAGGAGCTAAATAGAATGCTGACGAATAATAGCATGCAGGAAACGTGGTTTCCACAGAACCCACAGTACGAGGTTCTAAAAATTAGTCTCAATCCCCAGTGCAAGACTAGTTGCCAGAAACTCCCCACCCCCGGCAGCGTTCTAACTCCTTCCAGAGACCCGAGGATTCAGGCGCAGGCATCGCGAGATGCAAAACACGCATTAAAAAAACAAACAACGTACAAAACAAACAAACAAAGCAAACAAACACACAAGCACACACGCAAATGGAAGTTTCGGTGATTGAGACTGCGAGACCCGAGAGAGGAGCGCATTTGCCCCACTCCCGGAAAAGCTCGCAGCCACAAAGACGTCCAAGGTCGTCCTCTTCTTGTAACAGAGAATCTAGGCACGTATACCACTCAAGAAAAATAAACTTGAAGCTCTACGCCACCGAAAGTCCCCTTTCACAAAGGAGATGGATGTCCTTGATCTATCAGAAGGAGGAATATTCGGAAGATACAAATGGGAATTTGCCTCGGACGACTGCAGCGAAAAACAAGTTGAGGAGGCTTTACTCCAAGGCTCAATCAAAATGGCTCCCGAAACCTTCACTACCCTCACAGACGGCGAATACAGAAAAAACGCAATGGTAAAACAATCACGCCACCTAACACTCCACGAGGGCACAAGCTCGTTAGAGAATAAGCCACAACAACAACACATACACAGGAACCTTACGTGAATAAGACAATGGACCAGTTAAAAATACTATATTTTAATTCAAACGGCTGGACCAAGAAAAGACTACTTTACGGTAACATAATACGACAAATTGACCCGGACTTTGTATTTATCTCAAAACACGAGATAAATACAGACAGAAACCCAATAAATTTTTTTCCATACGAAGTCATAACCAGAAATCACAGTGGAGAACGATTTGACGGTTGTGCAATTGCTGTGAAAAAAGGTTTCAATTACAGAAAAATAACTGGGCTCGATGAATCTTACTTAGCTTTAGAGGTACGTACGGCAGTGGGACCCCTGGTCCTGGCAACAGGATACCAGCCCCCAAGGAGAGGGTATTTACCTCTCCATAACTTCCTGCAGCTTTGTAGTCACGGCAGAACCGTTCTCTTTGGCGGCGACCTCAATGCAAGGAGTGCCGCCTCAAACTATACGTCGACCAACCCAGCAGGCAGGAATCTCGAGACACTTATTGACAGACAAATAATGACAAGAATTGGATCAAACTTCCCCACATACATCACAGACAGATCAGCCACAAAACCAGACATAGTGATCACAAGCACTTCGTTCCCCGAATAATTACTTCATTGTACCAGGCCCTCCTGTCCCCAGCAACCACCAGGCTATCCTTATAAAAATCTCCACCGTCCCTATTCAGGTCCCTATCTCAGAACGCAAGAGCTATGCTCGCGCCAACTGGGATACGTATAAACAACTCCTCGAAAGCTACATTCCCAACCACTTAATTGATGCAAATTTAAAAGAAATCGACGGGGAGTTGGACAAAATCACCAATCAATTAATAAATGCCGATAAGGAAGCCATTCCCCGAATAAAGTAGAAAACACTCCCAGCCCTTCTTGGACCCCTAGAATGAGATCTCTCACGAGGGAATACGGGGAACGGATCAATGAAGTGAACCTCACTGGCCCCAACATTACTACACACAGACGAACACGACAAATACGCGACGAACTAATGACACTCATTAGGGAACAGCAGAATGTACTTTGAGACAATTTAATAGGCAGACTTGACTTAGAAAACTACTCGCGTACATTCTGGCAGACTTTAAAAAGGCTAAAAGGAGGACAGACACAGACGTCAATAAAAATTACACGAGACCACGGAAATTACTGAGACAGAAAAATTGAGGATGAATTCACTTTTGGGGGCATCTATTTTTAAGATATCCCCGGAGGAGAATGACAACTTCGATTTAGACTTCGAAGACAGAATCATTGAGGAACTAAACGACCAGATCCACAGAACCTATCCTCATCATTACGTGACGCAAGAAAGGAATATGCACGGATGACACGGTTCCGGGACTCCGGATTACGATTGGTGGGTATGGGAGTCATGTGAACAGGATCTCGGCAAATGCACGGAGGGACTTGGGGGATTTTTTTTCCGATTCAGAAACCTAAGAACCTCCAACAAATTAAAAATCTATAATGCACGCATCCGATCCAAACTCCTGTGGCCCCCGGTCCCCATAAATGCGAGTCCCAAGACCCAGATCCTTAAACTGCAACGGGTTCAGAATAAGGCTGTCTTACTTATAACGGGAACCCGAAGGAGAGAGATGAGAAGGCAGAGTGAGCTACCTGGCGAACTGAGGTTAACTCTCATAAACATGGGGCTTCATTATAGAGCAATAAAGATCTGGGACGCCGTACCCCGGCACCTCCCTCCCGGGTTTGTGCTCGAGCACATGGACTTTAATGACGCAAGACAGAGAAGATCATTTACAAGTAGCAGATGCTCATCAACAACGACATATACCCAAGTTCACGTAAAATTCCGTTCACAAATCAAATACAAACCAAACCAATCATTTTAAAAACAATATTTTATATATAATATATATATATATATATATATATATATATATATATATATATCCCTTGAATTATTAAAACTCTAATTCCCCCAAAATAAAACAACAACAAAAAATTAGATTAAACGCAAAATCAGGAACTAAAAACCCAGATACAAAAACTCTTCACCAGCAGTAGGGGCCAAAAACCCCTCTGCTATAAAGGCTTGAATGCCTTTCGTATGCGTATATATATATATATATATATATATATATATATATATATATATATATATATATATATATATATATATATATGAGGAATTAAACCACATTCTCCGAAGACAATTTAATTCAGAACAGTTTCGGTGTATCTCACACCCTTTTTCAACTGACACTGCGTAGAAAATATAAGAGAAGTGCATATAAGCATAACACAAGATTCCCTCTTTTTTTCCCCAATCCCCTACTTGTGTCAGTTGAAAAAGGGTGTGAGATACACCGAAACTGTTCTGAATTAAATTGTCTTCGGAGAATGTGGTTTAACGAAGCCTATTACGAAAATAAGCGTTCAAACAGAAACGCATTTCGAGCACTTCTCGATTTTTTTTTATTAACATAATCGACCAACCGAGAGTGCAATTGGGAAAATTGTTCGTAAATTCAAGCAAACGGGGTCGGTGGCAGATATGAAAACGCCATTGCGTGCTCGTTTACGCCGTTCAGCTGAAAACATTGCTGCAGTGCACGCGAATGTGGCCGAGGATCCAGCCACCTCTATTCGTCATTGCGCGCAGGAATTGAACCTCTCCACAACAACGTTACATCGAATTTTGGCAAAAGGTTTGACCCTACACGTTTACAAAATTCAATTGACACAAGAACTGAAGACTGCTGACCATTTGAAGCACCGTACATTCGTCAATTGGGTGCACGAGCAAAAACAAGCCGATGATGATTTTTCGCAAAAAATCATCTCTAGTGATGAAGCCCATTTTTATCTTGGTGGATTCGTTAATAAGCAGAATTGTGGCATTTGAGCTGATGAAAATCCCTAGAAGATTGTTGAAAAGCCATTGCATCCACAAAAGGGCACTGATTGGTGTGCATTTTTAGCTAGCGGAATCATTGGGCCGTATTTCTCCGAAAATGATGCCGGGAATCCTGTTACAGTGACAGGCAAGCGATACCGTGCCATGATAACCAACTTTTTATGGCCTGAATTGAATTCTATGGATGTCGAAGATTTGTGGTTTAAACAGGACGGCGCCACATGCCACACAGCCAATGCAACAATGGCTTTATTGAATGAGAAGTTCCCAGGTTGCATCATCTCTCGAAACAGTGAGGTCAATTGGCCACCAGAATCATGTGAGTTGACGCCTTTAGATTTTTTCCTTTGGGGTCATCTCAAAGGTAAGGTCTATGCCAATAAGCCAACAACAATTCAACAGCTGAAGGATGAGATAATAAGGAATATTGGTGAGATCGAGGAGCAACTATTCAGAGACGTCATCAAAAACTTTGACCATCGAGTTGAGGTGTGCCGCCGAAGCCTTGGCGGACATTTATGCCATATTATCTTTCACACATAATTGCCATGACTCAAATAACATGATCCAATAGTGAAATCAGTAAATTTTCACTAATAACACTGTTTTATTTACTACTAACTTCGATCCGTCTTAATGGAACACCCTTTATATATATATATATATATATATATATATATATATATATATATATATATATATATATATATATATATATATATATCCGTTGTTTAAAAAGATCGATATCATTTGAGATGTAAATATCACAGAAACTATTAGGTTGAGGAATAAGTTCTTGCGTATATTTTAATGTTGTGTTGATTTAAGTTAGTTTTGTTGACGTGATTTGTGCACATATTAAGAAACAATAATAAATAATGAGAGCAAAATTTGCAGATGTTAGGCTATGTCTCTTAACAGCGTAGACTATTAGGCTTTTGCTTAGGCTACGTCTTGAAGTTGAGTAATGAGTCATTGCGGTTTATTTAAAAGTTGTGTTAATTTAATTTTTGTTCTGTAGCCTCAAAATGGAATGTCAAGTTGAAAGAAAGGCACATTTTCGACACTTGTTGTTATTCATTTTCAATCGAGATGGGAACAATGCAAACGCAGCCAAAGCTCGTCGTGATATTTGTGCTGTGTACGGATAAAATGCTTTATCAGAAAGGACAGCTCAATGGGGGGTTTCACGTTTAAAAAACGGTCATTTCAATCTTAATGACAAAGAACGTTCTGGTCGCCCCATTAAGTTGGATAAAGATCGATTGAAAGACCTTCTTGATGAAATCCTCGCCAATCGACTAGAGAATTAGCTGTACAATTGGCGTGTGATCAGAAAACTGTAGTCAATCACCTTCATTCGATGGGAAAAGTTAAAAAACTCGGTGCATGGGTTCCGCACGCTTTGAGCGAAAGCAACAAACTTCAACGCTCCACGATTGCCGCAGGTTTGCTTGCTAGTCACAAGGCTACTCGTGGATATAAGGACAGATTTTTTCACCGCATCATCACTGGCGACGAAAAGTGGTGTGTTTATGTCAACATGAACCATCGAAAACAATGGCTTAGCCCCCATAAAAAAAAACACTTCCGCGATTAAAGCAAGGACTTCATCCACGAAAGACGATGCTGTGTGTGTGGTGGGATTGTGAAGGCATCATTCTTGATGAGCTACTTGCAAACAACGAGATGTCAATGCAGTACTCTACGTTCAACAAATGTATCGACTCGTCCGAAGCGATTCGTGAAAAGCGACCTCATCGACGTTATGGAGTCCTTCTGCAACACGACAATGCTCGTCCTCACATTGCCAATATGACAAAAGATACCATCCAAACGCTTAATTGGGAAATCCTGCCGCCTCCTCCATATTCGCCAGACTTGGCTCTATTGGATTTCCATCTGTTCCGATCGGACTCCAACAATTTGCGCGGCGTTTCGTTCAATACTGATGTGGAATTAAGAACCTGGTTAGACGAATTCTTCGAGTCAAAATCCAGAGATTTTTATCACAAAGGCATCGATAAACTAGTTGAACGTTGGGAAGAAGTCGTAAATAAGAACTGAGAATACATTATTGATTAAATTGCATATTGTTATCAATTAAAAATGAAGTTTTTCTAAAATTGTTAATGATAATGAATAAATTTTATAAAACCGCAAGAACTTAATCCTCAACACAATACATAGTCAAGGCAAATGAAACTAAACAGGCTTAATGTTAAGCAACATAAGATTTATTCCTCCAAATTTGAATGAGAAAATCAAAGGTATGTGGATTCTATGAACGATTTCACGAATGTTCAATATGCGCACCACCTGAGACACGTCACACGTCAAGTTGGTAGTCCAGCTCCTCCCAAACACGGTGCAGCATGTCTTTGGTAACAGTCTCCAGTGCGTTAGTGATTCTGTGCTTGAGTTCCTCTAGGTTTGCAGGAAGAGGGGGGGGAGGGCATAGACCAGTCCCTTCACATAGCCCTAGAGAAAAAAAATCGCAAGGGGGCAGGTCAGGTGAACGTGGCGGCCATTTCAACAGCACATTGTCTTCATCACCAGTACGCCGATCCATCTCCCTCGCAGATAGCCATTCAAATAAGCTCGCACAGTGAGCTTCCAGTGAGGTGAAGCCCTGTTCTGTTGAAAAATGAAGTTTCCTTGTTCATTTGCAATGAGCTCATCCATTAGCCAGTTCTGAAGCATTTGCAGATAAACATGGTCGGTCACATTTCCCTCAAAGAAAAACGGGTCATGAAGATGGTTTTTGGAGATGGCGCAGAACACATTCGCTTTCGGTGAGTCCCTCACGTGCTTAACTGTGGCATGGGGATGTTCTTCACCCCAAATGCGAACATTATGATTATTGACTTTGCCATTCGCATGAAATGGAGTCTCATCACTGAAAACAAGACGTTCCTTAAAATAATCTTCTCCAAAAACGCCTTTTCACTTCCAGTGAATGGCATTTCTAAACCCGTAAAGATAAAAAAAACATCATAGATAAACTCTTGACCCGTTTCTACACATGATATTAAAATTTGAAGTCATTTGAACGGGAACTGGCAAAGTTATTAGATTGCAAAATGATATAATTTTTTTTTAAACACCCGGTATATATATATATATATATATATATATATATATATATATATATATATATATATATATATATATATATATATATATACTCAATACAAAAAAAACGCATATAAGCCATTGCTACTCTTTTCACTTTCCTATTATTTCCCTAATTTTACCCGATTATTTTCTCCTACTAAACACCTCTACTACTATATTTCTCACTTGTATATGTCCAATGTCAAATTCTAAAAATTCCAAACCTCCAGGGAGCAGGCGGCAGGCTAAATATACCTGTGTGGCTACGGGCGAAAGTCTCACGCAGAAGCTTGTTCCCGAGCACAAAACTTTGTACACGTAATAACATAGCCCCAATGTACACATAACACCGTCAAAACACAACACATTAACTCCATACATCCACACACGAAAAATGTGACTACAAAATACAAATACTACATTGTCGGCAAATAAGCTATCAAAGGCTTGAATGCTGAAAACCAACAACAGTATTAAACTAAAATTAAAAGACAGAGAAGAAGACACAAAAATACAGTAAGAAGAACACTACAAACAAACGAAAACATAAAGACACAAAAATAAAATATGCAAATAAAGTAAAAAGTAATCAAAAATAAAGTGATGCCCTCCCTACTAGGGCAACCCCCTTCCCATCTTTAATTTTTCACCCACTATATCTTCCACTATAACATCTCTTTTTGAAAATTGCGTACATCATCAAAATTTTCGTGGTTTGATTATTTTTCTCGTATATTGTATTTGCAAAAGGAGGTAAAGTCAAGCGGAAAATGATAAACGTCCCCGAAGATTTTGTGTGAACCGTTTAAATTTTTCATACGAATGTTTACTTAGTTCGATCCCCACAGTAGTGTTGTGTCGCGTGTTGTGGTGCTAACAGGGGCAATATTCTTGGTCTTCTTATTTTTCTGTCTGCGCATGCTTGATGATTTCTCTTTTCATAGGACAGGCCATGGCCATCGTCTTATGTCCTTGTCCACAGGTTGAGCATTTTTCATAATTCTTACAGGAGCTTTTCCAGCCGTGTCCCTTCTTGTTGTATCTTGGGTATTTTGTCCCCTCTCTTGGCAGCCCCTTGTGGTGAGGTGCTCCATCTTGTAACCGCGTAAGCACATTTGTGTCACCCTCAATTCTTAACGCTCTCTCTGCTCTGCGCTCACCTTGGCATGAAATGGGAGCAGTCCCATTTCCTTCACCTTCGGAGCCATGCATGTTTCACAGGCATGTGGGGCCGAGGATGTATCCCATAGCTACTCCGTTAATCTGCTCCTCTACCTATCCATCTGGGATTCTGAATGATGCCTCGGTCATGCGAATTTTCAAAGGTCTCGTAGGATACGAGGTTTCTTTATTGGAGGTCGTAGGTCGATAGCTACATAAACATATCTTATGTAGGCCAAATCAGCCTTGACTTCCGTCTGCTGAAGATGGCTTAGGAAAGGTTAAAGCTCACGGACAAAGAAACAAATGTTTATCTAAATAAAATGTTTACCCCAATTCATTTTCCCATTTCCCGCCGGCAATTAAGAATTGCATTAGGTCAGGCATGTCAAAGCTAACTTCAACTGGCATTCAACCAATCATGCATAGTAGATATAGATATATATATATATATATATATATATATATATATATATATATATATATATATATATATATATATATATATATATATATATATTTATATATAAAATATTGTTTTTAAAATGATTGGTTTGGTTTGTGTTTGATTTATATATATATATATATATATATATATATATATATATATATATATATATATATATATATATATATATATACTATCAGACATCCCCGGCGTTGTCTGGGTAAAATATGCGTTCGGAAATAAATAAGACTTTTTATCCAGGATAAAAAGTCACAAATTAATACAGATGATCATTATTTGAAATTCTTATATTTTAGCGCAAAAATATTTTTACTTGCTGATTATTATTATTAGATTAAGGCAGATTCAGGAGAGGTGCGCACTCTCCATATCATATAATATACTTAAAATGAGTAAACGTTTCACCGAGCGTGCTCGGCAGTTTACGCCCACCGTTTACGCTCACCGTTAGTTATGAGCGAACAACGTTGTGGCCACAGAAGCAGATCGAGCGTCTTATCTATAACTATATATATATATATATATATATATATATATATATATATATATATATTTTCTCTTTCATGATTTGGATATTTTGTAGGAGGGAAGGGGGGAGATTGGGGACGAGGGGGGAGACATTAGCAAAAAGGGAGGAGAGAATTTTTCTCTTGTTTTGGATATCCTTTTTGAGGGAGAGGGAAGAGGGAGGGAGATATAGGGGAGAGGAGAAGGGGAGAGAGGGAGGGAAAGGGGAGGATGGAAGGAATGTGGGTGGGGGGAGTGAGAGCGGCGGTGAGGATAGAAGAGGGAGGGAGAGGAAGAGGGAGATAGGGGGAGGGTAAAGAGAGAGGGGGAAGGGGATAAGGAAGGAGAGAGATAAGGTGGAGGGAGATGAGGAGGGATATAGGAGGGGAAGGTAAAGAGAGAAGGGGAAGGAGATAAGGAAGGAGAGAGAGAGAAGGGGGAGAGAGATAGGAAGGGGAGTTGGGGGACAGTGAGGGGTAGGGAGGGAGAAGGGAGGGAGAGGGAGAGAAGTAGGAGGGAGAGATGAGTGAGATTGGGGAAGATGGGGGAAATGAAAATGTGGGGAGGATGAACATAGCCACAGATCCTCCTGCAAGTGTTGGGGCCGAGAGGGCACGCGATCTTCCAGATGTCAGGTGCAGCAGCATCCTGGACCTTTTTTTTGTTTTTGAGAGCCCATCCTGCGACTACCTACTAGGGCAAAAGTCTCCGTACTCACACCACACCCTCTTACTAGGCTAGATTAATAAACAAATAACAAATGTAAATAACAAATAACAGGATGAAATAAAGACAGAGGTTAACCACAGGCTAAAAAACAAACAAATAACAAAAAGAAAAGAAAGCAAAAAAGCAACATGAATGAAGTGCGCTCCGGCGTCAGAGGTAGGCCCACCTCCCCCTGGCGCAGGGAAAAGCGACCTACAAAAATAGTCAAATAAAGTGTAGGAGGCCAGCCTCCTCCAAAAGTCGTATAGTTTACAAATCTGTGAGCACGAACCCATCCTAAGTACAAGGAACAAGTGGTAGCGACCCCGCTCGTCCCGGTACCAGGACAGGTAACGTGCGCGCAGATCACCCAGACTGGGACATTCAACAAGAATGTGCTGAACGGTCTGGGGGACAACGCAGTCGTTGCAATAAGTCGCAGGCGAGCGCTGCATCAAATGGCGGTGCGTTCCGCGAGTGTATCCAATTCAGAGACGACAGAAAACAACCTAAAGCCGTCGCGGCATTAGAGAATAGGTCCGTGGGAACAGTCGCGGTGCAATGGCACTCGGCAGTAAGTTCTCCTCGGTCGTCTCCCATCTTCTTTGCCAAGCCGCCGAGAGGGCTGCCTGTATTCCTATCATGTAATAGGTGTGAGGAAGAGCGAATCGCTGGTCTGGTTGCCCAGTCCTCGCGGACTCTTTGGCGCTTTCATTCCCCGGACTTCCGACATGTCCAGGATCCCAGCAGAAGATAATCTCGACATCCACCCGGCTCGCCAAAACCGTGTCGTCACGGATATCGTGAACCAGGGGATGCGGAGATTCCAATGCCCCGATAGCAATCAGGGCGCTTTGTGAGTCGCTATAGATCACAATCCGGTCTCCAAACCGGGCACGTCGCTTAATCTCCCGTACCGAGCGGTGTATTGCCACCAGCTTGATCGTGAAGACAAGAGTCCCGCTGACTTCAAACAGAGGGGATACAGCGTAGAAACTGACCACTTCTTGGGACTTGGAGCCATCCATATACACTGGCACGGTTCCAGCGTGACAAGAAGTGTGCTCCAAAAAGGCCGAACGCAATAATCCCGGCGCTGTAAAAGCTTTGGGAGCAGAGACGTGAAGATAAATAGTCAAAGGTGGTACCATCCAGGATGGCGTTGTGGTAGGTCTATTTTTGTTTGCCTCAGCTCACCAGTGCCCAATCTAATGCTCGCCTTTTGTTTCAGGTTTTGGTGAAGGACGGAGGAAAAAGCTGCCTGGAAGCAGTGTGGGTCCCTTGTCTTTTGCTGAGTTCTGACATTCCCCCCCTCCCCCCCTGCCCCACAGGCGACATATATGAGAACAGGTTTTTGATGATTGATTGAAAACGGCCATTATAGTGAATGCACGAAAAGAAGTGGAGCTGGACGTAAAGCCAGGTGCGATATGAGTGGGGGAGGGGGGAACACGTAACACCTTGAAAGAAGCAACAGGGGGGTAATTATGTTCCCCCTTTTCAGCTCCTTTGGTCCCGCTGCTCTTTTCTGTGAGTGAGGAAAAGGAAGAAGTCGAGCGCTAAGCCATCGGTGTGTGGCACAATTAAGGGGCCTCAGCCAACTGTCCGCTTGGTCCTCCTTGAGAGAGAGAGAGAGACCGACCGCTCGAGTGCGCTTTCTTCCCCGCCCCACGCTCAGGGAGAGCGAGTGAACCGTCCCATAAGGTGCGAGAAAACGCCCCGGGGCAACATTATTGACTATTAAACTAACTGAGCCGGCTCAAATGGGGGTTTTATGGTGGCCACGAGTGTTGGAGAGAGAGAGGTGGAGGAAACCATTGGTGCTTTCACAAACCAATAGTTGTTTTTGGTAACAATAGATATTTATTGTGTTGCGCATATATTGATATTTATTGAGATATATTGAGTGAGGTTGAAGTTGGAGCATCTATTTGTATATATTTTGTGTTGTGCGTTTTTCTTATATATTTGTACTGTTGTGGAATTAAATGTATTGGGTGGTGGATAAATATATGTTATTTTAATAAAAGAAAATAGGTGTCTGTGTATTTTGTCTCCTTCCGATCTGACAGGCGTCTCACGAGTGAGTGAGTGGACCTTGTGGCGGGTGGTTTCCGGGACCAGCCGCTACATAGCTTGGCGCCCGAATAGGGACGTCTGTTGGATTTGGAGGAGACCTGGGACACTTGTCGTTCATTTCTTTCTTTAATTCCCCAATAAAATTTAATAAATAAAATAAAATCGAGAGTGAAGGGTATGAAAGTTTGGAATTGGAGTTGAAGCGAATGCGGGATGTGTTGTGTCAGAAAGACAGTGAAAATGCACAGCTGAGAGAGAAAAATGCCTGTTTGAAAAGGAAAATAAGAGAAATGGAAGTTTGGGTGGAAGAGAGAATCAGGTATAGCAAAAGTTGGATTGAGGAGAAGATGTCAGCGCAACTGGAAATGAAAATGGAGCGGTCAGGAGGAAGGAAAGGTCAGAAAAGGAAATAGTAACGTTGGATATAGATGAGCTGAAGGTCAGAAAGAAGGAAAAGAAGACCTCTAAGAAGCGACCGAGAGACAGACTAGTACGAATGAAGTCGAAGAGTATAGATTCACTGTAGTCAAGTATTAATAAAAGTGATGGATCTGAATGTGAGGAAGAAAGTGAAGAGAGTAAAAGTGGAAATGAGGTGGAAGTGCACAGAAACGTTTTAATAAGAGAGTTCCCGAAGGGCAGCAAGTTTAGTGTGTATTCACCAAAGAATCAAAAGAATTAGGTGAATTTTGGGAAGATAGATTGCGTGATTTTTACAAGACTATTGTTAGCGTGGGTGAGCCTAGGTACGAGTTGGTGAAGGAGCGCATTATAAATCAGGTGAAGATAGTGAAAGCTGGCGTGAAATATCGGAAGACGAATGAGTTTGAGGAAGCGAAAATGGGGAAGAGTGAAAGAATTGATTTGCATGCTCATAGGCTCGAGACTTTAGCGAGGAAGAAGTTTGGCGATGATGGAATAAATAATAATAAGAAGTTAATGAGAAAGTTCTTGAGTGCAGTCCCGAGCGATGTTTCTAAATATGTGAATGCGAGAAGGAAGGAGAAAATGCGATGGGCCAGGGAGAGATTGTTATGGGAGGACATTTTGGAGATTGTAGAAGATTGCGAGTTTGAAGGGTATGGCAGAGGGGAATCAACCGTGTATGGTGGGGGAAAGAAACGTACAAGTGGTGTGCCTGAGTTCTGATCGTACAAGGAGGCATTAGTATCCAACCCAGTGGAGGTCATGGCCAAGTTCTTAGATGAGTACTATAGCCAAGAGGAAGAATGAAAGATTGATATGGGTCGAGAGCAGGTCTAGAGTCGAAGTGCTAGTGCAGTGAGAGGCAGGGGTAGTAGAAGTATGACTGTTACTGGGAGGAGCTTTACAAGTAGCAATCGTATAAATGAAGGGAACTGGAATGTAGGTAGAGTGGAACGACGTGCGAATGACCAAGTGAGGTGTTGAGAGTGTAATAAGGTTGGCCATGTGAGAGCAGAATGTCGCCTTGTAGCAAGGACCTGTTTTGGCTGTGGTCGATCAGGCCACCTTATCAAGGATTGCCAGAATGCCCGAATGATCAGATGCTATCAATGTGGGAAGATGGGTCATTTTGCTCGTAACTGTGGTAAAGGAAAAAGAGTAAATGAAAATGGGAATGGAGTATGTGGAAATTGTAGACAGACCGGACATTATGCGAGAATGTGTGTTAGTCCGAGGAGTATGTGTGAGAAGTGTGGTGTAGTTGGTCACCTGACAAGGTTGTGTCAAACTTTAGGGAGATCAAGAGAACACCAGTGGGGAAAATGAAAGAACGAATCCTGTAACTACTGAGGAAAAAACAAAACAGGAATACTGAGAGGGTCCTTCCTGAAGAACTCTCTAGTGTGCGAGTATTGAGTGTGATGAATGTGAGCGAGGGATTTTCGAGACGTGGAGTGAATTGGGGTGAGAGAGAGAATAAATGTATGTGTGTAATAGTTAAATGTGGAGGGCGAGAGATGCTTGCATTGATAGATACTGGTTGTCAGGTGAATGTGGTATTTCGAGAAGCATTTGAAGGCATGAATGTTAATGGGACTTATGAAAGTGGTTGTAGTTTGGCTGGATTGGGAAAGAAAGAGGGGCCAATTATCGCCAGATTTAAGGAGAAAGTGTTAGTTGGAGCTTTCCAAATGAGAGAAGATGAGTTCTGTGTGGTGAATGGTGGGAATAAGAAGTATGATATGCTGTTGGGGTATAAGTTTCTGAAAGATAATAGTATTGTGATAGATCCGCAGCAGGGAATGATGGAGTGCAAGAGGAATGGGAGTTTGAAGTGCCAATGGTATGTAAATCAGGATGGAAGGGTAAAACTGAATTTGATGAAGGAATTGGACGTGTTTGCTATAGAGAATGTACCACTGAAAAGGGATGGAGTGTCTAGTGTGATGATTGGATGGAGTCCATGTATAAGGATAAGTGAGGATGATGAGAATATGTTTGTTTTGGACGGTGGTAGTGCGAAATATCAAGTACGAAGTGTTGTTCATGTTTTTGATGGGGTAATTGATCTGAAGAATTCGAGAGTTTGTGTGCAGGTGTTACCTTGTTTAGGAAAGAAAAGCTTGAGAGGAATACGTGCTGGGGATAAGTTGGGTACATTGAGTACAGTGGTAAATGTTGAAAAGGATGTCTTTGTGGCGAATGCGAGTATGTTTTCTGAGAGCGTGCCGTCGGAAGATTGGAAGTATGAAGAGTTAGTTGCTAAAGTGAGAAATGTGAGAAGCAGAAGATTTATAGGTTGTTATGGAATAGTAGAGGTGCCTGAGCCAGGGAGATGAAGATTTCGGTAATTCTCGTTTACCGGAATTTAACATCGTGTTGACGAATGACACCCCCATATACCAGAGGCCTCGTCATTTCACTCCTCCTGTTGCTCAAGAGATAGAGAAGCAGTGTGAGGAGTTAGAGAAGATAGGTGTGATTAAGGCAAGTTAGAGTGCGTGGAATAGCCCAGTTGTGCCTGCAAGAAAGCCTGGTGGAAGCTTGCGAATTTATATAGACTACCGAAAGGTGAATGAAAGAACATTGAAAGATAAGTTTCCTATATGTGCGGTGTCTCAGTGTGTATATAGTATGCATGGGGTGAGAATATTTACGAAAAGGATTTGGTGCGTGGGTATTATCAGATGCCAGTGACTGAGGAGAGCCGGTCGATAAGAGCGTTCTCGACCGCTAAGAGGCATTACCAATTCCGAAATTTGAGCTTTAGATTGGCAAATGCCCCGGCTGCTTTCCAGCGTGAGACGAATGTGATATTGAGTGAGTTTTCGAGTAAGAGTGTGCAAGTGTTTTTGGATGACATTCTGATAATGATCAAAGACGTGAATGAGCACATGACTGTAGTGAATGATGTATTGCGAAAGTTTGAAGAAATGGGAGTAAAAGTTAAGCTGTCCAAATGTGTGTGGTTTGCAGAAGAAGTGAAATTTTGGGGACATATGGTGAGTGCGACAGGGTTGCGAAAATCTGAAAGGTTTATAGAGAAGGTGAGAGATTTCCCGAGGCCAAATACTGTTAGAGGGTTACGTGGATTCCTTGGTCTAGTTGAATTTGGGAGGAAGTTTATGGAAGATTGTTCAGGTGTAATGAAACCCTTGAGTGAATGGACAGGAAAAAAGAAGGGTACCGTGATTAAATAGAGTGAGTCTATGAATGCAGCATTTGATAAGTTGAAAGCATTAGTAGTGAAAGATGCAGAGCTTGCGTATCCTGATTATAGAGAGAATGCTAGTATGCTTGAAGTGTATACGGATGCAAGTGGTTATTCTATGGGTGGATGTTTAATGCAGGATCAGTTTGAAAGTGGAGTGAAAAGGAAGCGAGTGATAGCGTATGTATCAAAAGCTTTTAGTGCGGCAGAGCGTGCATATTCAACGATCGAGATGGAATTGGGTGCATTACGTTTTTGTTTGAAATCGCTGAGACCTTTTTTGTATGGAGGGAAATTTATAGTGCGAACGGATCATCAGCCTCTAGTATATTTGCAGTATATGAGGACGGTTGATAGTAGGCTGGCAAGGACGATGGAAGATTTGTGTGACTTTGATTTTGTGGTAGAGTATTTGCCGGGTGAGAAGAATGAAATTGCGGATTTGATGTCGAGATTACCAGGAAGTGCAAATGAAAGTGTGACTGGAGGAATAAATCCTAAATATTTGCCGAAAGGATTAACTGTTGGGAAGAGATGTGAGGGTGGTGGTAATTCTATGTTTGAGTATGTGCTTTGTGGCTTGTAGGACTTGGCTAATGATGGATTAGAAATTAAGGTGCCTGAGAGTGTGGATGACTTACGAAGAATGGTTATGGAAGAAGCATATAAAAGACCTGATCAGTTAGGTATGGGTGATGTGAACAAGCTAAAGAAAGAATTGAAGGTGATGTGAGCGCCGGGAGTGATGCCGTTTCAGGAGGTGTTAGTGGTAGTAAGTAAGGTGTTTGATGTGAGAGTGTGTGTACATTATGAGGGAGACAAGCCTGTAGTGTATCGTGATGAAGGGGTGAGCAGAGAGTGGATGTGAGCTGCAGTTACAATGTCTGAGTGGAGTACATTATAATTGGGTAATTGAGAAAAATAATTATGTACAGAAGTCTGTAAATGAAGTACCTGAGGAATCTGCGCCTGTTTATGATGATGACAGGGCTGCTTCTGAAGTGCTTGGTGAGAACATGAAAGTTGTGAGCGTGGCGTGCGACCATGAGATTAAAAGGAGGGTGCATATTGTGTTAAGAATAAATGAGAAGAGGTATTGTGGTATGATTGATACCAGTGTGCAAATTTCTTTGGTGAATGCTAAAGTGGTGAGGGATGTAGAGAAGCTGAGTTGGAATATACCTAGGCGAGGCGTTACCTTCACGATTTCTGGGTTGGGAGAAGGAAACGTGATGGCAAGGGAAGAGGTAAGCTTGGCAGTAAGTATAAGAAAGTTGGAAAATGTAATGCATGAATTTGTAGTGTTAGGTGAGAATGAGCTGCCTTATTGTTTTTTGTTGGGGATTGACTTCTTACGAAGGAATGCTATTTCGGTGAATCTAGGAAATGAGTGCTTGATGAAAGCTGGTATGGCTATGGTAAACTTGCAGAGTGAACTTGTATGTGAAACTGGATTTGCGGGGGTAGTGAGTGTGGATATGAAGGAAGAGCTATTGACGGAAGATGATATTGAGAATATGCAAGAGTCATGTCCAATGGTGCGTGAGCTGAAGGATAGTGTATTGAGGAGTGTGCCTGTTGAAGGAGTTTAAAAGGTTTGCTCAAAAGTTTGTGTTATGTAAAGATGTGATTTATTTTGTACGAAGAATAGATGAGGAGGATGTGTATATTCCAGTATTTTCAGTTTGTGGTGCAATTGGGATGGTGAAAATCGTGCATGAGAGGTTTGGACATATGGGGAAGAACAAGTTATGGAAGTGCATGAAAGAGCGTGTGTTTATTCCATTTTAGAGGAAAGTTTGTGTGGATGTTGCAACTACTTGCGAGGCGTATCAGAAGGGAAAGTATCAGAGAGTGTATGTGAGTCCGCCTGTTTTGAAATTGTGCGTGAAAGAGCCGTTTTAAATAGTAGCGAACGATTGTGTCTTTGCCTTTGACTGTGAGAGGTCATGTTGGAATGGTTGTAATGGTAGATCATAAGAGTAAGTTTGTTTATGCTGCACCTTTGAAGAATAAATCGTCTGCGACTGTTGCCAGAGTTGTGAGTGAGAAACTATTACCAATGTGTGTATGTAAGCCTGCGCGAATGTTGAGTGACAATGGACCTGAGTTTGTGGGGCGTGCTTTTGAAGGAATGTTGCGTGAATGGGATATTGCTCATGTGAGAACGACGCCTTATGTACCTAATGCGATTGATGGTGAAAGATGGATTAGACTGGCATGAATGCTTAGAGCGTGTGTTATGGTCGTATAATATGACAGTGCATAAGATGACTGGTATGTCTCCTTGTAAGTATGTGATGAATTTTAAGAGACTTGTGCGACCGCGAATGAAACTAGGAGAGAATAATCGTGAGTTGTGGAGAAAAACTAGTGAAAAGTTCGAAAGTTTTTCTGTTGGGGAAAAAGTGCTGAAACAGATTGAAACAAAAGGTAGACTGAATTTGGATAAATTGAAAGAGAAGTTTGAAGGTCCGTTTGTGGTGAGAAAGGTTTGGTCGAATGGAGTAAGTTATGTGATCGTGCGTGGAAGAGAGGATGGATGCGTGGATGAATACAGAGAACATCCGAATCAGTTACGAAGGTGGCGGGAACCTCCAGCATATTTGATTGAGCATCCTGTAAATTAATGGTTATCTAGAGATGCGGAGGAATGTGAGGAGAATGAATTAGATGAGATCTTAGAAGGGAAGCAGTTAGTGTTAGTCGAGCATGGAAGGGGGAAGCGTAAGAGAAAGCAGTCGAGAAAGTATGGATGGAAAGAACAGTTTGGTGTGAGTGAGGTGAGTGAATTTTCTGGAGTTTTGCAAGGTCGAGATGGAGTGTATGATAGAACGTATAGTATTTTTAAGTTTCCGTTGAATGAGTGAGTCTATGTTAGCGAGCATAAATGAGATAAGTGAGCAATTGGAGCAAAAGAGTCTATGAATGCTATTAAAGAATGAGAAGGATTGATGGATGAAGCAGAGCGGCTAGTTGAAGATTTGAGTGAGATTGGTCAGGGAGTATCAGATGTGTGTGTATGGATGAAGTGCGCATAGAAGAAGACGGACACGACGAGGACTTGTTGAGAGTGGGGACAGGGCTAGGCCCTGTTACTAGGAGAAGAGGCAGTATAAAAGAATATGATTGTGTAATGACGAAAGCTTTGGAATGGTTGTGAGAGAGTAAGTAAAGAGTGAGGTGGGGAGGAAGCAATTGGTGGAGATTGGGAGCACGGTGAGATGAGGCGAACTTAGGGGGGAGGGATGTGGTTGGTCCATTTTTGTTTGCCTCAGCTCATCCGAGCCTAATGTTTCAGGTTTTGGTGAAGGAGGGAGGACAAAGCTGCCTGGAAGCAGTGTGGGTCCCCCGTCTTTTGCTGAGGTCTGACGCCCCCCCCCCTCCCCCCACAAGCAAAATACATGAGAACAGGTTTTTGATGATTGATTGAAAACGGCCATTATAGTGAATGCACGAAAAGAAGTGGAGCTGGACGTAAAGCCAGGTGCGATATGAGTGGGGAGGGGGGAACACGTAACACCTTGAAAGAAGCAACAGGGGGGTAATTATGTTCCCCTTTTTCTGCTCCTTTGGTCCCGCTGCTCTTTTCTGTAAGTGAGGAAAAGGAAGAAGTCGAGCGCTAAGCCATCGGTGTGTGGCACAATTAAGGGGCCTCAGCCAACTGTTCCCTTGGTCCCCCTTGAGAGAGAGAGAGAGAGACCGACCGCTCGAGTGCTCTTTCTTCCCCGCCCCACGCTCAGGGAGAGCGAGTGAACCGTCCCATAAGGTGCGAGAAAACGCCCCGGGGCAACATTATTGACTATTAAACTAACTGAGCCGGCTCAATTGGGGGTTTTATGGTGGCCACGAGTGTTGGAGAGAGAGAGGTGGAGGAAACCATTGGTGCTTTCACAAACCAATAGATGTTTTTGGTAACAATAGATATTTATTGTGTTGCGCATATATTGATATTTATTGAGATATATTGAGTGAGGTTGAAGTTGGAGCATCTATTTGTATATATTTTGTGTTGTGCGTTTTTCTTATATATTTGTACTGTTGTGGAATTAAATGTATTGGGTGGTGGATAAATATATGTTATTTTAATAAAAGAAAATAGGTGTCTGTGTATTTTGTCTCCTTCCGATCTGACAGGCGTCTCACGAGTGAGTGAGTGGACCTTGTGGCGGATGGTTTCCGGGACCAGCCGCTACAGCGTCCTGGGCAGAACCAGCGGAACCACCGGCCCATGTGCTATACCAAGCTCTGAAAAGAGTTTCTTAGCCCTAAACCCAAAGGATATGGGTATAACTGGCGTTTCTCGACGGCATGGGCACCGTTGAGATCAGTTGGGGATGCAGTGAAGCTGTTGGCGACTGAAGAAGGCGCCGGGCTTGCGTGTACAGGCGAATAATGCACTGTGCACGGCGTAGAACTAGTGTCATCTCCCCAGCATCGACAAGTAGGCTCTCAATGGGGGACGTGGGGAAGACACCGGTGGCCAAGCGAAGGCCGATGTGGTAGATCAAGTCTACTTACCTTCCGAAATACACGCTCGGTTGCGAATGCATAAAACCTGCATCCGCAGTCGAGCTTCGAACGAACAAGGATCGATAAAAAGTAAGGCAGTATCCCTATCAGTGCCCTTGGCGCTGAATGTCACTGAGCGAAGAATATCCATGGCGCGGGTACAAGAGGCCTTAAGGCTGCGAATATGAGCCTCCCAGGTGAGGCGGCGGTAAAATACAAGACCAAGGAAACGGTGCGAGTCCACTACCATAGGCAAGCACCATTTAGAAACAAGTCTGGGTCATGATAGAGTCGTGGATGGCGGCAGAAGTGCACCACTTAGTCATGACCAAGGAAAACCTAAGTCTGTGACGCGGTTCAATGCCTGTTAGAGTCGACGCCCAAGAGTTGGCATCTGGTCTACATCAAAAGAGATTGAGAGACCTTCCACTTAGAGCGTAGCGAGAACATCTTCCTGCAGCACCGAGGTGATGCCGTTGATGCTCAGTGCAAAGAGTGTGACACTGAGGACACTTCCCTGCGGGACCCCCTCTTCCTGCTGGGAGAGGCGTACGGGTGGGAGGAGGCATCCCCTCGCCCCCATCGTATGGAGAGTCTCCATGATACCGTATCGCCATGGGGTATCATATGCCTTCTCCAGATCGAAAAACACTATGGCGTCTACGAAGAAAGGCCTCGCAGACGGCATGCCCAGTCGGAGCAAAGCATCCGACGTGGTGTAGAACTTGCGGAAGCCGCATTATGCAAAAGACAGGTGGCCTCAGGTGTCCTGAAAAAAAGGTTAAGCTAATATTTACCAATTTCTCCATCAACTTGCACACGCAGGAGATCGGAGATATTGGGTGGAAATCGTTCGTGATCTCTCCCCTGTTGGCGAAAGACGAGCACAGTAGCGATTCACCACGAGTCTAGGAGTATCCTCTACCCAGACCCTGTTGAATAAATCAACAGAAAGGCCATGCCTCGCTCACCCAGGTGTCGAAGCATGGAGTACGGGACATCGTTCGGACCAGGGGTGGTGTCCGCGCACGGAGCGAGAGCGAAATGCAACTCACTCAATTGAAGGGTCTCCACCTCTGGAAGTCCAGTTGGCGGCCTTCCGCGATATCAAGACACTCATTTAATGCTGGCGGAGCAGCATCCCGGTTAGAGAATGCGGAGAAAGCGATCGAGAAAGACTCCGCCACGGACTCTGTGTCCGAGATTGCGTTCCCATTCTCCTGGACGACGGGAGTTGGGTCCTTGGAGAACTTGCCCCGAATTCCTGTGGCTCGCTTCCAGACCTCTGCTAGAGGTGTCTTCCAGGTAAGTGAAGACACGTATGCCTGTCTGCCAGGAAGAGCAGAGGGCCTGCATCAAAATATACTGGGACATAGCCCTAGCTCGACGAAATTCGCCGACAGAGAAATCGTTCGAGCGACGCTTATAGAGCATGTATGCATGACGCTTCTGTTTGAGGGCCACCTCACACTCGACTTGTCACCACGAAAGCGATCAGCGTGCAAAACGGGCAGACGTTCTAGGAATAATAGTTAATCTCACAGCGATAAGGTTGCCGGAGAAGAACTCAAGGGCCTCATTTACCGACCCTTAACTCCTCGACTGAGACAGAAAAATCAATCATTTCCTGAAATGCAGGCCACTGCGTCCACGCCAAGCACTACCCGGCCGGGCTCTCTGGGTGCAGCGGCCCATGAATTTCGTCGACGACCCCCCACCCAAAATCATGCCCTGCATCCGGAAAGAACAAAGATAGATCAGGACAGGGAAATGAAGCGGTTGTGGGGGCAGTGATGCATCGGCAAGGACCTGATGCCTGAGATTACTCGAGTAGTCTCCCGAGAAGAGATGTCTCCCGTTCAGATCCCCTAGCAAGAGAAAGGGCATCGGCAACCGTGCCACGACGTGGCGGAAGTACTCCGCGTCGAAGTCATCTGACGGTGGAATGTACGCAAAAGTAACAGTATACTTCCTATCCAGGTGCACCTGCACAGCTACTGCCTGAAAGGAGGTATTCAAAGCAAAGAGAAGGACCGAGACATCATGCCGGGTGTAAATTGCGTATCCTCCTGCCCGGCTCCCATCCCGTGGTGGTGGGATCGTAAACCACTCATACCCCTGGAGAGTGGGCAGGGAACACGCGCCCAGCATGGCCTCCCCCTAAAAGATAGCTAAGGGAAAACGGGAAAAAACGAGCCTCCGCAGCTCCTCTCAGTTGACTCGGATTCCGTGGCAATTCCACTGAAGGAATATTCCCTCCAGGCCTAGCTCGGAGGAGATTCGGGGGCCCTCTCCGAAGAGAAGACCCTCACTAGAATGGCCTTACGCTTGCCGGTGGCAGAACTCAGGTCGCTGTTGGCTGAAAATGCACTAAAGCGCTGTCGCCTTTGCGGACTTATCAGGAAAGGTTGGGTACGCCATGCGAGTCTTTTCCTCCCTCCGCCTCAAAACCTTAGGCAGGCAGGGCGGCTTCAGAGGCGGGGTCCTTCTTTGGAGGATCCACCGCCTTCGATTCACTTAGCCTATCACTCGGTGTGTGCGTAAGAGCCAAAGCTCATTTAGTATAGTCTTCCTTTCTGGGGGTAGCTTTAGGAAACCCAGAAGATGGCCTCACGACCAAATTCAGGGGTGTTAGCCTATGTTAGTCTAACGAGGCGTCACACTCACAGGAGTGCCATCAAGTGTCCAAAGGGCACTAATCATGGCCGCCTTGAACCTATTCGACACATTCTCGAGAAGGCTCCCGTCCGAGAAATTGGTCACATTCGGCTCTCTACCAGTCACACTAGCTAATGGCTCTCCTTTGAAGAATCATGTTGCCCTAGGCCAAAATGCTAATATCAGCGGAGCGAATAACGAGAAAGCGTTTGAAGCTAGCGGGCTCAAAAGCGCCAGGTAATCTCTGAATGAGGGCCCCGACGTAATCGAGTCTCCACTCAGCGCACTTTCAATTTTGGTCTTTGCCAGGGACTGTTCCACCCGGGGGAGCACGGGGACGGCCGTGGCGATCTTGGCTTGGTCGCTTACCAAAACAGCAGACCCGTCTATCTTCGTGGTTTCCGCGGAGGGAGAGGAGCCCTGGGTCCTTTTCGTCTCCTTCTTATTTCTTTTTTTTATGAGAGGATTGTGAAGAATGAACCCGCTTCTCTCGTGTGCCGGAAGGAGGCCCCTAAGTCAGATGGAACGGCCTCAGCAAAATCCTTCTGTGAAGTGGAGAAGGTCTTGGCTGTCACAGGAGTACCGTCCAAAACTAGCTGCCGCTATTTGAGGCCACTCCTCCCGCCCAGTGGCCAGGCAGCCCATCAGCATGGTGGTTCCACCTTAAGCTAAGTGTAAAATTAATAGTCCATGAAAAGAGAGAGAAAGGGTATGTGAGGAAGGTGAGGGTAGGGGTGAGGCAGGTTGTCATAAGCCCACCACCCCAAACCAGAATTCAAGGGTGAGAGGGCGTTGTCCCCTCCCCTAGCCCCGATCCGGGATGGTTGCGTGAGAGAGAGCTGGTCGGTGTCTACCTGGGAAATTAGAGGCTGGCCAGAGAAAGTGGTGTGAGAGGTTGTAGGAAAAGTGAGGAAGCAGAGTGTAAGAGGACAGGGTGTCAGAAAGAAGGAGAAGAGGCTAAGCTGGGATCGGAGGGGGCGTTGAGGCATCCTGGACTATGACACACCTGACACGCTGGAGTTATTTCGTGAACAGACTGAAGAGGATTCGTTCCGTGAACAGCCTGAACAGGATTTATTTTCTCAAGGAAAAATAGTGTAAAACGAGGGAATGATTGGGGAGTGATGGCGAACGTGGATCCTGAATAAAGACTGTAAAGGGATACCTCCTTAACCCAAATGTCGGAACCTAGGAGTGTAGGGATTTGGGTCTTTTCCTGGTACCAGTACTCACCTGAGATCCTATGAGCTCAAAGGATACAATTCCACAGGCGGTGTCCTTTGGACATCGCGGTCGTTGTCAATGAGCAAAAACACGGATTCGAACCCCATTTCTCAGCTTAGCCTAAGCAGGCGAAATTCCCCACTACTGTTCGCTTAAAATTTCTTCCAACCACTTTAAACATTCTTAAAATGTTCAATTTATATTTTTAGGCTTCACAAATAATAATGATTGCGTTGATCTGTCCACCCATGTAGGTTTATCTGTGTGCACAAGTGAGTGGAGTGTCACATGAAAGGTAAGGTATTCACTTGCCGAAGCAGAACACGTTAAAAGCCTGCTAAACACGTTTCAGGCAGTCACGCACACCGACCTTCAATGAGAGAACTGCGTACAACCGACCTCGACCACGTCTGATCAACAACTGAGCTTTGCAAAATCAGATCCAAGGCAGCGATAATTAATTTGGTTAGGTACTTTTCTTGCCATTGGTACTTTTGTTACGACGTTGAGAAATTTGATATTTTAATTAGACAATTTAAATTGAAATCGCAATAAATGATCAAAATACTTAAAACCGATCACAATTTCGCATTAAACTTTAACAAAATATTCAATTTCACTAAAAAAATAAATAGCGAGGGAATGGAATTCGAATTTACGGTCAAAGGCCACTGATTAATTTATATAATTTATTTATTTTGGTTAAAATTTCGCAAGAAAAGTGTCGACGAGAATCGATTCCCGATTCGTCCCTTAAAATCGTAGACGAGATCACTCGACCGGATAATAAATGCACCTAAAGATCTGAATGACAATCACTGGTAAGCCCGAATGTACTATAGAAGGGGGACTGGGTAGTATTGCGCGTTTTTGACACCAATCAGCGAATGTCGAAGCAAGTCTTACCTACCCCAGAAGAAGGGCACCCGTTCCGCATCACGGGTATTAGCTATGAGTGTTTCCCTCGTAGGACGGGGCGGGGCACTAGTACTCGATCGCAAAGGTCCTGGAACAGCAGAGCGAGTGAATATGTTTGGCAGTTGAAAGTATCAGCTGCATACACCTGAAATAGATCAAAAATATTCTTTAGATTATGTAGCTATGTCTCAAAATGGCACGCGAGTCCAAAGAAGCTAAACTCACGCTATGATAAAATGTTGATTCCGAGTTCTTTCGTATTTATTGTTAGGGACCTCTCCCTGAACTTCTAATTCGAAGGAGGAAAAGGTTGAGGGTCTTTATTATAAAGAGAGACCAAATTATTTATATTTTATTCCGGTTAACACAGGTGCTGAATGCGGTGTTCTCCCAGCTTCAAATTGAGAAACAGCTTCCTTTCCTTCGGTGCATCACTACGTGCGGCTAATTCCTTTGATAATTTTGGAAGTATAAAGGGCGTAAACTTAAAGATTCCCTCAGCCTCCGTCGAGTCCTTTCATTGACTTTGTTGTAGACTATCAAATTTGGGGTCTTGATTTACTATCTGCTCAGGGCAGCCTGGTCGATTCTTAACGCAATCAAGCAAGTAGATTATTTCACATTGCTAATTCAGTGTTGTAAAAAGTACCCTGCTTTGATACTTAAGTAAAAGTATTGTTATCCTGAGAAAATTTCACTCGAAGTACAAGTAAATGTACCCAAACTTAAATGTACTTAATAAAAAGTAATAAAGTTTCTTGTTCGTGAAGTAGTCAAGTAGTGAAAGTAGAAAGTAGCAGACAATAGTAAAGTACCAATCATTTCAGACACTATTCATTATACTGTAAAGTAAATCCTTTTATACCCACTTTACTGACCCTTATATATTTGAATTCTTTAAACTGGGCTTAACAATCAAACTGTAAATTTCCCTCTATTGATCAATAAATCTAGTTTATGATAAAAATAAAATTAACACTACAAAATATATAGTTCTCTGTTTAAACTAAACTTTAGCAAAATAATCTTTCATAAAAACTATGAAGATAATGATCATTCAGAGCTTTAACGAAGAAGTGAATTTATATGAAGCGAATGAAATCCAGAATTTTACCCAGTAGTGAGGTTGTTTACCACCGTATAATCAATTAACTGAAGGTCCATAAACAAGAGAACCCCTTGGCTGCAAAGTTAACTTTTTCTGCAGGATAAGTAGTCTTCTTTCTTCTTTTTTAGATTCGTAAACTGTAAGTGAATTTACATTGCTAAGACTAATTTTCTTATTGACCTGTAGGTTTTTACAAATATAATATATATTTAAGTTTGAAATTATTTAATTTAAAAATGTCTTGGGGTGTCTGACAATCCAGAAGGGTCGACTTGGTTGCTCAGACATTCATATATTTATAAACTAGCTAAGCAGTGAATACCTCAATAATACAATAAGAGTACTTTGTATACCCGTAGCTCCTCAGTGCCAAGACAAGGGCCAAAAAGTGCCAACACCACAGAACACAGCCATTTCACGTGACCCCCGACTGAACAAATCTAAAGAACCACAGACAGAAAAACAGGCGCCACTCTCACCAAAGAAAGACACCACAGTAAAAACAAACACACACACACGCGCCCACACCAACCAAGGAAGCAGTGCGACCCAAGGAGACCAGGTCTCCTCGGTCGAGAAAATTTTCTAAAACTAGTGGCCCAAGGTCTACCTCCTCATCCTGGGGGAGGGAATGCCAATTAAAATACCACGCGAGAGGCTTCAACCTGAAACTATATGCCCCCAAACCGGCTTCGTTCCCAACTGAAACTGATTCCTGCGAAGTATCGGAGGGTCTTAGGACCGGACGATACAAGTGGGAATGCTCAGATGAAGTTCCGGAGTGGCAGGTAGAGGAGGCCCTCGCACAAAACCAGATCAAACGGACCACGGACTGCTTCCACACGATCACTGATACGGAATTCAGAAATAAAAGAAACGGCAGGGAGCGCAGCCCACCCAGTACACCACATGGGGCTAAAGTAGATCGCGAATAAGCATCTACTTTAATCCCACACACTAAAGAACCAACATTACACAAAATGACCAACAGACTTACGATTGTACAAATGAATGTCGATGGATGGGACGGAAAAGGTTCCATCTATGGCAATATTTTGCGACAAAGTGACCCTGACATTGTACTTATCTCCGAACACGGACTGACCGCGCAAAAAGAATTAAAAATATTTCAATACGACGTCATTAGCAAAAATTATAGCCAGGAACGGTATGACGGCTGCACAATAGCCGTCAAAAAAGGACTTAAATACAAAAAACTACCCGATTTAGATAAATCATACCTTGCCATTGAGGTAGGCACTACCCTGGGGAAGGCGGCTGGTCGTGGCTACGGGGTACCAACCCCCAAGACGCGGCTATGCGCCCATGCACAACCTTCTACAGACTTTCAGCCATAAGAAAAATGTAATCTTTACTGGAGATTTGAATGCAAGGTGTGCAGCGGCGGGGTATACCTCCTACCACAATGCAGGCAGAAACATCGAAGTATTACTTGACAGACAATACGTGACAAGAATCGGACCAGAATTCCCGACATACATTACGGAAAAAGCAGCAGCGAAACCTGATATTGTCTTATCCAGTAACAGGTTTTCATACAAATACTACATTGAACCGGGCCCTATCATTCCGAGCGATCACTAGGCTATTAAAATTACAGTAATGGGAGTAAATCCCATTCAAATTGCAATCCCAGAACGCAAAAGCTATAAGCAGGAGAACTGGTAAAGCTACAGAAATTACCTTCTAAATTATATCCCTGACCCTTTATTCGATGCCAATTTAGAAGAGATAGATAAAGAGCTGGATAGAATCACCGACTTCCTAATTTAAGCAGATGAAAATAGTATTCCCCATATCAAATATAAAACCCTTCCAGCTCCCTATTGGACCCCTCCCTGAAAGCCCTGGTCCAAGAACATAGAGACCTGTCCAATGTAGTAGCGCTGATAGGCCCCAACCACAATGCCTACAGAAGAATAAAACAGATTAAAGATGAACTCCAGACACTAATTACGGACCAACAAATACTGATATGGGACAGACTGATAGAAGGACTCGACATAGAAAGAGACTCACACACATTCTGGCAGACATTTAAACGTTTAAAAGGACAACCTCCACAAAAAAAAATTACACTCATACACGATGGTAAAGAAATTGACGAAACTAAAGAGATTGAAGAAATGTTTAGGATTTTCTGGCCTTCAATCTTCAAAATTATCCCCGAAGAAAATGACAATTATGACATCGATTTTGAAAATGACATAATCCAACAGCTAAACACACAAATACACAAAACCTCCCCTCATCATTGTGTGTCTCAGGAAAGAGTGATGGAGGGCTATGGGAGTAAAATAACTGCCCAAGAGATCTCCGTTGCACTAAAATCCTTCCGTCAAAGAGCACCGGGTACCACGGGGCTGACCAGGGAGAATTTCATCAAGGCCCCGCCTAACGTTCTGAGGGTGCTGCTTAACATCATAAATGCCGCCCTGAACACGGGCTACTTTCCAGATCAGTGGAAAGTGGCCAAGATGATTTTCATTCCCAAATCGGGAAAGCTCCCGGACTGCCCTGCCAGCTTTCGGCCGATATCTCTCCTAGAATTTGCTGGCAAAGTCTTCGAGAAGATATTGGCAAATAGGGTCAACTCTTTTCTACACGAAGCCAACTTGCATAACGAGCAACAGCACGGCTTCAAAAAGAAAAGAGAAACTGACACGGCACTAGCCGTTATCACTGAGAAGCTTTCAAAGATCAAGGCAGACAAAAGTCATGCCGACCTGGTGCTCCACGATGTCAAAAAAGCTTTTGATAAGGTTAGGAAGAGAGGACTACAATTTAAGATCCTTCAAGTAGGCCTCAACCCCATTCTTGAGAGGATTCTATGCGATTACATAATGGAGAGGAGAGCATACATTCATATCAGAGAACACAAAGGCCCCGAATTTGAGCTCAATCAGGGGTCCCACAAGGGGGCTGTCTCAGTCCCCTTTTATACAACATTTATACACGCGGCTTACCACAACCTCTCTCCGAAGGTACGATATACGTTCAGTTCGCTGACGACATATCGCAAATTTGTACCGCCGCTTATGTTCACAGGAAATTTATGGCGAGAAATACAGCTAGGGAGATATCTAACTTCAACTCTTTCGAGAGGAAATGGAAGATATCAACCAATGCCCCAAAATTCAAAATAATTCCCATGTTTCGCAAGACCTTCAATGATATGCGGGTAGAAGGGAAGCGAATCCCCTACTGCCTGGAAGGGACGGTTCTGGAGCTCAAAATCACCACAGGGGGCTACAGGAGTCATATCGAACGAACAGTCGCAAATAGCAAGAGATATTTGAGGGATTTCTATAGGTTCTGTGTTCTAAATCGCTCAAATAAACTCAAGATATTCAATGCGTGCATTCGCTCGAGACTCTTGTACCCCCCGGTGCCGTTGAATGCGAGCGCCAAGACCTATATTGCGAAACTTCAAGTCATCCAGAACAAAGCGGTGCTACTCATTACAAACACCCGAAGAAGAGAACGAAAAAGACAAGGGAGCTCCACGACTCGGTTGGATTTTATCCGATCAACGTGGCACTCCACGAGAGGGCTAAGAGGATATGGCAAGCCTTTAGCGCCCGCTTGACCCCTGAATTCTCCCGTACACACTTAGAAATCGAAGTAGAAGTAGACCGACAAGTAAGACCATTCAACAGTAGTAAACTACAGTCTGACGGTGACGTGACTCCGAAATACACGTGACAAAACCGACAAAAAAACAAAAAACAACCAATGTAATGCGCAGGTTCCTTTAGTAAAATAAATCCCAAATTAAACACAATTTTTGCAAAACTTAAACTAAAATCTAAATTCACTATTTCAATTCAATTTAAATTCATTTATATTAAAATGATAATAAACTTTTTCAAAAACCCACAGCGGGAATAAAAAACCCACCTTAAATAAAGGCTTGAATGCCTAAAGATTATTAAAATCGAAAATAATAATTAGAATTAAATAAACTATGTTAATTTAATTAAATAAACTATAAATTTATAGTTTATTAAATAAAAAAAAAACTAACACAAATCAACAGAGCTACCCTTTCACCAGGGACCTTTTTATTCTGTCTCCCACACATCATCTTTTCTTTAAATTCACTCTTTAACCACTTTACTCTCTTACTATTTTCTTTCTAACTCTATCTAAATTTCACTACCTATTATGTCCAATGTCCAATGAAGGAAGGTTTGGGAGAAGTGAGAGAAGAGATTACTGAAGTGACGTCTGTGCTAGCTACCGACTCATCACCAGCAGAGGAGGGTGCCTGTCGGAGGTAGTCAAGAGGAAGAAGAAAATGAAAAGGAAGAATTTTACAGTAGTAAAATCTACTGATAGTGACAATAAGGCTACTGACATTGTGAGGGCATGGAACGTACATACTCGCATGTCGCTAGACAATCGTAAGAACGAAAGAAATTTGTCGTTTGAGTTGACCTTCGTCTCCTCCTCCCCCCCCCCCCCCGACATTCTACTGCCCTCCTCCGCCTTCCCCTTGACCTAAGTCGTTATCCATGCCAAACTTCCCCAACAGGCGACAGGAAGTCTGACGAAAGAAGGCCTATCTCACAGAGAAGCCTAAATTCTATTTGCCTTCTTTATGATACCAGGGAGATTGTCCAGAAGGCGCTGTGATAAGCGAATTGTCGTATATGGAATCTCTCTCTCGATTTCACACAGTCCGTGGTATAAATAACAACGCCGTTCATCCCTCGGCAGAAGTGTTCCAAACCTACTCGCGTAACCCTCACGTTAAACGAGACTCGTTGCCGTAACGTATCAACTGCAAACGCGCCGCTGAGTTAACTTGGTCGTTGTCTCAAAGTGTTCCTGAGGCAAATCCTGCCCCTCAGAGTCTGTGACTAGAAGAATACGCTCTGTTGCTCAACGTACCTTGGGAAAGAAAAATGAACATTCAAGTAGTTACTGGAAGTAACTATTTGTTAGTGTCACATCCAGTTAGGAGTGAACTAACCGGAACTGCAGTCAGCAGCCCCGAACCCGTCGTCTTATCCGCCCTCTCCCCGATAACTCCTCGTGTTAACGCCACCCGAACCACCCCTTCTGGACCTAAGTAGTCGTCTCTCCAATCCATCACAATTAATGGTAATCTGTAAACCCAGTGTCCCTCTATTCTTAAATTACCTATTTAATTAACAGTGATTGATACTCCCATTGAGTCATTATAAATCTAGACGCTTAACGTCAGTGTTATCCTCCCCTCCTTGTTTGAAGAGATTCAAGTGAGTCATTCCCTGATATTATTATTTATAATTGCTGTCAACCCATACTAATCCGTGTTTAATATTTAATCCTTATTTACCTAAATGCCCGTTTAACTATTACTACTAATTTATATTTTGATGTAAAGTAAAGTTTATTTTTGTATGTGTGTTTATTTGGGGCTCCTCCTTTTTGACGTAGCCTTGGCAAGACTTTAATTAAGAATCCCTTCGGCTAATTTATTCAACCTGTATTATGCACTCTTAGAATTTAACAATCACAAACCTCCCCCCAGTAACAAGTGGAACTTTTATAGTGAGAATCCTGGCCGTGGCACAACCCGCCTCTAACCAGCTTCCGCACTTTCAGTAGGAATTAAAGCCTATGTATATAATGATCGTAGATTGAGTCATAGGGTTTCAATACCATCGACTTAAACAAAAGCGGTGTGTCCAGATCAAGGACTAGAATAATTATTGGACCAGACTATGAGCAATTCTACGAGATATATGATGCACTGGATGGTGTACAGATAAGTGACTCTCGCTTCACAATTTCTGGAAATATTGTCATAAATTTTGATGATGAAGCACTTTGAACGGAAGTGGCCCAGAACCTTGAAAACTTTGCAGTGGTGAAGACAAGCAATGTTAAAAAGATTGAACTTAAGATTATGATCTGTAATGTTCACAAAGAGGAGACTCAGGACAAGATTCTTGAGATGTTGATTGACAGAAATTTCTTCCTACAGGCTGTTCCTGACATCAAGTTGAAGATTAAGAAGATTTTCTCTAAACCAGCTGCTGCTGGTGCATTCCACCACATTTTTAGATGTGATCCAGAGATCAGAGGACTGCTTCGGAAGCATGAAGATAAAGTGAAGCTTGGATGGGGGAAATATCTGATACGGGATAGATACCATACTTTTATTTGCTACTACTGTCAGGGGTATGGTCATCTTGAAACAAGGTGCACTTCCAAGACCAATGGTGAGGAACTGTGTTGTTTTAAATGTGCTGGAAATCATAGATAAAGGGATTGTCCATCCACTGAGAAGAAATGTATTAAAAGCGTGAGATACAAAAAGTCCCTAGTTGATCATTCAGCGAATGATAGATGCTGCCTGGTCTTAGAAAATTAAATTATGAGGATCGGAAATATCACAGATCATGGCGACTAATGTGAGGGAGTCTGTAATTAAGTGTGGTCTGTTAAATATTTAATCAGTGAGTAACAAGACATTTGATATTCGTGATCTTTTTGATAATAATGGTTTTAGTATGTTCGCGTTTACTAAGACTTGGTTAACTAAATTTGATAGTGCTAAGATTCGGGAAATGACACCGGATACTTATACACTTTTGCTCACTCCACGAGAAAATAGAAGAGGTGGAGGTGTTGGAATTTGCCTTGTGAACTCTTTTCAGAAAATTAAGGTTGATACGTGTACAAGAGGAGATAGCTTCGAACATTTACAAGTTAGTTGTGAACTGGTGGGGGGGGGGGCAGGAACTTTTTTTTTATTGTGGTGTGTAGACCCCCAAATCTAAGTGCTCGTTCGTTTATTGATGAATTTCGAATGTATTTAGAAACATTAGATATGGTGAGTGCAAATATTTTCGTGTGGAATGACTTTAATCTTTGGATTGATAATCAAGATGAAATTTATGCTACGGAGTTTATTGATATGATGGGCTCATTTAATCTGCGGAACTACGTTGAAACAGCAACTTTAAAGGGTGGACATATATTGGACCTTGTTTTTTGTGACATGGACTACTACGATCTTGTCAGAAATGTTTGTGTTGATGACATATGTACTATAATCCCGCTCCATATGTTGGTTACATTTAATATTCCATATGTCATAGACCTTAAGCAAAGGAAGAAGATTGTGTTTTGAAATAAAACTAGTTTTGTCCCTGAGGAGTTTATTCATTCAGTTGTCACAGAAACGAATGTGAAGCGAAGGGGTAGTTAGTTACAATTGAAAATTGTGAGACTTGCTTTTGGAAACTTTACAATGATATTGGCGAAGAGATTATATGATACCCAGTGTCCAGTTGTTGAGAAATAAATTATTATTAAAAACAACACACACTGGTTCAATGGTGAATTTCTAAGGCAAAGAGAGAGAAAAAAGACAAAGGAACGCTTCTGGCGTCGACACCGTACTGGAGCGGCACGGATTGGGTTAAATACCGAGAACTAATGAAAATAAACTTGTTCAAAGAAGAAAGCGTGCATACTATAAACAAAATACTGAACAAGCAAGGTCAAATATTAGAAAACTATATAATGTGCTCGATTGCTTGACTGGAAACAAAATAACGAAGAAACTACCTGATGGATATGCCGATAATCTTCTTGCCAACAATTTACTATACTTTTTCGATCAAAAAATCAAGAAAATAATTGAACATTTTGATGTGAACCATGGTCAGAATATAACTTTGAGAAGACAAAATTCTGCTGATGTAAGACTACTACGTTTTCGTTCAGCAAATAACGACGAGATTGAAAATATTGTCCGAAAAATTAATTTTACTTACTCTGATAGTGATCCTTTCGCGATTAGTGATATAGCACAATATAGTTCTTTTTATGATATGTTAAAGATATATCTTGAAATTGTTAACATCAGTATCGAAAATAATACATTCCCTGAGAGTGAGAAACTAGCTCTTGTGAAGCCCATTGTGAAAGGCAATCTTGACTCGTAGTGTCTTACCTCTTATAGACCAGTGTCCAACTTGACCTTTTTGTCTAAAGTAATTGAAAATGTAATTTTGCAACATTTGCTTGACCATTTGCAAACCATCCAAGCTCTACCCGACCAACAATCATCTTATAGGCAGTTATACTCGACTAAGATGGCTTTGTGCTCTGTGATTAATGATTTGATTGTATTGTTGGATCAAGGAAAACGTGGTATACTGTTGTTATTGGATCTTAACGCCGCATTTGACACAGTTGTGCACAGCCTTTCATTTGAATACTGTAAGGCTGTTGGAATTGAAGATGATGCTTTGAGGTATTTAAAGAGCTACCTTCAAGATAGAGCATACCGTATTCAAATAAAAGAATCTTTTTCGGCCACGCGGAGACTAGAACGCGGTGTACCACAGGGCAGTGTCCTGAGTCCTATTTTATTATGTATATACACAATCGAGCTGTCAAATATACTGAAAAATCATGGAGTGATGTTCAAGTTGTATGCTGACGACACTTAACTCTACCTATCACTCAATAATGTAGAGAAAGCGGAGGAGAAACTGAGTCGATTAATGATCGACAGAGGGAAATGGATGTGATCTAAACAGTTGAAGCTAAATGAAGGAAAAACTGAGTCCTTGATTGTCGGGATGAATAATGACATACAGAGGTTGGGCATTTCTGAATTACTTGTTAATGGTAATGTGAAGAAACCACAGAAATTTTTTAAAGGTTTAGGAGTATGTATTGACAAACATCTATTACTTAAAGATCAAATCAATCATGTGGTAAAGGTGGCGAGTTATCATCTTCGTAATATCGCCTTTATTAAAAAATATTTGGATGAAAAATCTGTGACTATGTTAATTCACAACCATGGGATTAGTAGACTGGATTATTGTAACTCAATCTACTATAGTCTACCTAATTATCTGCTGAAGAAGCTGCAGTATGTCATGAATAGGGCAGCAAGATTGATAGAGGGTCTACCTCTACTTGAGAGAATCATACAACTACATTGGTTGCCGGTCAAAGCAAGGATTATATACAAAGTCTGTACCCTAGACTATCAAGCTTTGAGGTGTGATCTGCAAAATATCTGAAGGACCATTTACAAGATTTTAATGTTAACACACCAATGATACTACGGCATAGTGATGATCAACACGTAGTAACTCAAGTATGGGTTTTAAAACCTTTGCAAGATGTACTACTAGGCTCACCTGTGTGTGTCAAGATCACTGAGAACCTCAATATTTTCAAGAGAAAACTAAAGACTTATCTTTTTAATGAAGTGTACGACGTCTGCAATCTGTCCATCAACCCTAAATACAGGGTATAGTATGGGTGTATTTTCTAATTTTTGAGATGATATCTCCGAGGGAGGTCCTGTGGAGCACGGCTTCAGTCGTGGAATAGGACGTTGAATTATACCACCGAAGTACCTAAGTAAGTAATTAAAGATTATCAAGTTTAACAGAATTCCAGAATATAAGGGGCTGGTTAACTAAAATAATTATTTGGTAAAAGATATACAAAGGAATTAATTACTGACATTTTTTATTCAGCTTCACAAGCAACTGATTATCAAAGTTCTGCTATCTAACTGCGAACGTTTTGGGATGAAAATTAGTCCTGCAGAGCTAAACAGGCGCTTATAATCAGCAGATGCAGGTAGTGGGGTATTAACTTAAGTAAAATATTCCACAGTGCAGGAAAGCACCTCATGATTTCTATATCACTCCCTGGGCATGAAAAGTACCTGTCAACTTTTTGTGTAACTCTGGGTTGAGATTTTGTTTTGATTGAAGAAAAGAAGTCTTTATCATCTGAGCTACTATTACTGGCACAAAACACCTCTTCAGTGACACTAGATTTCTTCTCCAGACAATGGTTGATGTATCTCTAAAATGGTAGAAAATAAATTAAGAACCCAAACAACATTGTAAATAAAATTGGTTTACTTATAGAAAGGTTTCAATCAACCAAGGCTCGTTGCACTATGACGGAAAACTGAAAAAAAACTGTGATTAGTTCGCAAAATAATTGTGTGCTCGAGTGACTTCTCCTCTTCAATCTTATTACTTAATTTCTTAATTTAATCTAAAATGATACCTTTGCTGATGATATTGTCATCGCCTGTCCAAATGTTCTTAAATTTTGGCAATAAAATAGAAGCAGCAATAAGTTCAGGATCCTCCAGCATTTCAGCAAACCGATGTCTTATTGCTGACATAGGGCCAGTGATGAGAGGAAGGCTCAGGTCAGCAGAAGTCTTGATCTTCTCCAGCTAGTCAACAACTGGTACAGAGTTAAAAGAAGCATTCCCATATGTGTACTCTTCTCAGACTGAATGATGTCCAATGATTTGTCTACTGGCTTCAAGGCCGAGTAGTATTCCTTCAGTACATCCAGTTCTACGTGGTTTAGGCTGGAAGAAAATGTCCTATTAGTAAAACCACATACTTATGATTATAACGGCGTTGACCGCCGTTTAAAGAAGCACGTTTTCAAACTTTCTTTTTCCTTTGCCTCCTTTGCGAGAGAACTAGATCGGAGCGACATATAGTCAGAAATGAAATGAAAAGAGAAGTGGGAGACAAAGAACAGCTCTTCCGATCCTCCTCCCGCCCCCCTTGGCCCTCATGGAGTGGCCAAGGAGGGAGAAGGGGGAGGCCCGGTAGTCCTTTATAGACCCCCATAGTCACACTGTCTAGAGCCAAAGTTGGCTCCAAGCACTGTCAGTACGGCGGATAGGAGTGAGAGGGAGAGGAAGAAGAAAGTTTTAAGATAGGACAGCGAAGAATATAGTAGGAGACAAAAGTGGACTTAGTTAGTCATTGGACCTACAGCTTAACGTGGAATCCGAGTCATGATATGTTGTTTGTCTCTAACTATAACTTTGCAGTTTATCGTGACCCCTATCCCACATATCTACTGTGAGTCCCGTGTGCGAATGTGATAGTAAAAAGAATAGATGTTGAAGGCTGAAGAAAGTAAGAGGTTTGAAAAGAGATGCTAGTTGCCTAGAGGTCAGGGTTATCTCTGTCCATTATAGTTAGTTATAGCTAGGGTGATAAAGTTATAAAATTTGTATTTGCGTGCGTGTTCCGCATTGCTGTTTATTTTTCTTTTGTATATGTATCCATTTTGAATATGTCTAAGTAGCATTTGTATTTATGAGGCGTTCAAACCGTTATTAGTAATTATTCTTACTAAAACTGGTGTAGGTCTCTATCTCTATATATATTCTTTCGTATTCCTATCCTACTTATAATTGACTATATGTTATTCTCTAGTGATGCTTCCGTTACTTAATTGCTTACTCTTAGTCGTCGTCGAGTATTATTCTCTTTCTCTAGGTGTAGATTTATTCTTCGACCTCTCCTCCTCCTTCTGCTATCCTTGGGAAACTTGGGAATAATCTGTGTGATCTCCATCCTTCTCTTTGGTTAATTTGTTTGTTTAATTCAACTTTTACTTCATTCTGTCTTTTCTATGACTTTCCTTGCTCTTTTTGCAATTATTCTTTTAAGTGGCTTTATCTTTGCTTCCCTGTGCATGTCTCGTAGTATTCTCCTTTCTCCTCTTCTAGTGTTTGTTATTAAGTATATGGCTTTGTTTTGGACTTTTTGGAGTCTTAATAGGTTACTCTGTAGGGGTGCGAAGATGTATCAGAGAGAGAGAGAGAAATTCCTTCCAAAGCGAGAATATAAATAGCCCACTAAATTACCAAGTCAAAACGGACTAAGCCGTGTCGTAACGGTAGAGTGCTTGCCTCGGGATACAAAGACCCAAGATCGATCCCATACAGTCCACAAATTTTTACGAAGAAAATTCTCGAAGAAAACGGAGAATGCTTCAAGGACTAACTAATCCAGAAGGACCAAGAAATCGACTCAAGAGAAAACCGCGCTCAAAGAAAACGGGACTCAAGGAAAAACGACTTTCAAGGGCTAACTCATCTCATCCCATCAAATTCGTCAAGAAGCATCAAGAAGTCATCATAATTGGAAGGAATCATCACATCGTCGTTAAGAGGAAGATACATTCAACAAATCGAAGATCTAGAATTAACCCAGCCAACTTAAAGAGTCAGATGGAATCTCAGCCAATAAGAATACCATGAGCAAGATAAATAATAAATATATAATCGGATATAAAAAATCACAAGATGGAGAATAATACAAGATAATAAGATATAAGGGAGAAACCCCCCCCCCTCCCATAACTTCTCGAGATCGTGTACATCGCTATGGTTGGATAAATAATCGCAGACTGTACTATGGCTTGATAATTTTTCCTCTTGTTTTTCATGCTTAGGTTAACTAACTTGTACAGTAATGCCAGGCCGCCTTTCCCTTGATTTATACTCTCAGTTACATGTTATTTATAAGCTGATTTCGTAATGGTTAATTCAAGCACCTTCCATTCTTTGTCGTATCTGTAGCGCTGTCTTTCTACATATACATCTGAGATGCTCCTCCTGTACACAGGTACTATTTTAAATTTCTCCCTGTTGGTTTTGATTTTCCATTTTTCTTCTTATCTATTAATGCTTCTTACCTCTTCTGCAGCCATCCTAGCTTGCATTGGTCCGTTCCTGTAGGGGAAAATAATGATATGGGCTACGTCGTCGACAAATTGGATGTTCAAGCAGCCCTCATTTCTTGGTGGTGGTATATCTGTTGTGTAGATTGAATAGAGAGACGGACTCAGACATCCGTCTTGGGGCAAACACGCAGTGAGCTCGAATATTTCTCCCTGATATCGTCCTATTTCCACATAAGCACGTATCTCCATTACATAATCACATAAACTCCTTTCGATCTTGTTGTTCATTCCTAATCTGAGTAACTTGAGTTGCATACTCATCTCCCATACTTTGTGAAAGGCCTTGGACACGTCCCGGCATACGATGTCTACGCTCATTTTTTCTCTCTTTGCTTTCGCTATCTTTTCAAGGATGACTGGAAGGGTCTATCTCCGTGCTTCTGTTTTTTTCCGAAGCCAAATTGGCAGCTGTTTCTCCGGCAATTTTCATCGAGGAATTTTGACAGTCTGTTATTAATTATTTTTTTCCAATACCTTACCGATGAAATCTAGTAGCGAGACGGGGTGGTATATATCCACTTGATCTGGAGGTTTTCCCGCATTGGGTATGAATATTATCCTCGCCACTTTCAGTTCATCAGGAAAGTATCCCGTTTTCAAGCACGCATTGAAGACGTTTCTCACTCCCTCCAGTATGTTCGGGGGTGCTTCAAGGTAATTTAATCTGGTGAGTCCCGATCTGCCTGGGGCTCTCTGTCGGAAGTTCTTTATCGTTTCTTTTAATTCCTCAGATGTAATTATTGCGTCTATTCCGTCGTTGTTGTTTCTCCTTTCTTCGACAAAGTGGAAGGGGCATGTCCTTTCGATCTCCACATTGAGTTCGTCCACGATCCGATGTTCGAATTCAATGTCATAGTCCTCGTTCTCTTCGCTAATCTTGAATACATTTCTCCAGTGCTCTCTAAATAATGCCTCTATTTCTTCCTCATCTTCTAAAACGTTGTTCCCTGCATCATTAATTTTCATTTTATCCCTTTCTGTCCGTGTTTCTAATATGTTGATATGTTTCCAAATTCCTTAGTGATGTTTCCACATCTATTTTCTCGCTGTGCTGATCCCATTTATCTTTCTGTTTTTCATAAATTAGTGCCATTAGTTCTCTTTTCTGTCTCCTGAGTGGGTTGTATGCTTCCCTTGATGTTCCGAATCTTCTTATATTATCTGCCGCCCGGCCGATCTCCTTGCTCAAAGCCACCATTTCTGGTGTCCACCTAAGTTGTTTAATGGTTTGAAACGAGTTAATGAGGACGGCCCCTTTCTCTGCCCTTTTAATTTCTTCTCTGATCCTATCCAATTCCCCGTCGATTTCCTCTAGAGTGGCTTTCCTGAGCGAGCTGGGCACGTACGTCTGAAGTAATTATTTTTACTTATCCCAATCCGCTCTATGGTATGCCTTTCATTTCTTCGAAGGAATTAGTAAAGGAATCTTGTTTATGTCCATTAGAGTCGCAGTTTGGTCACTGCAAGGAACATCCATTGGCTCCATAAAATAATTAAAGAGCAGATTGAAGTTAGCCAGGCAGATGTCCGGTTTTGTTGCGTGTTCTCTCTTTAAGTATGTAGGGAAATTGGGTCCTAGTCTTTGCAGTATACGTCTATTGATAAGCGTGTTAAGTTGTCTTCTGACTCTGTTTGTATTTCTATACCCAAAAGCCCCTCAATGGGCGTTTAAATCGCCCATCAAAATGAGTGATATCCTATAGTTGAACAGTGTAGTAAAGTTTTGTACCAGTAATTGGGGGCGCCTGGGTGGCTGGTATCCAGCTGCGTCAATGATATGACTTAATTCCATTTTAATTTCTATAGCTAAATATGCATCCTTCAATCCTTGTATTGTTTTATACTGCAATCCTTGCTTGACAGCTATTGACGCTCCGTCTTGTGTTTCTCCTGAAGGATTTGTGTTAATAACATTGTAGTTCCATATCTTTAATTTCTCGTTTTCTGTTTCTTCCATGTTCTGATATTAGTATAACATCTGGGTCAATCTTTATGAATAAGTTTCCGTACATTATTTGCTTGTCTTTCTATCCGCATGTGTTAATTTGTAGTATTTTTAATTTCTTAATATCCATAATCCAATTGTCAATTTCTGTTCGTTTATTCATTTTCCGTTTTGTGTGTCATATCTGTTAAGTTATCGGTGTTTCTTCTTTTTCTGGTTGTTCTTTCGTTTCTCCTAGGTTCCCCCTCTGCTGACTGCGGTCGAGGGTCCTTCTGGTAATTTATCTCCGGGTGATGGACCCCTTTTACTTGCAAATTTAGATCTGTTATATCTTTGGGCTTTCCTGCGAGTAACCCGTGTGCACTCTTTTTCTGTGCCGTCGGAGATATTTTCTGTCTCTGAGTCATCGCTGTTTATATCATCTTCTGTTTCTGTTGTTGGTTTCCTTTCGCCTCTTCGATTAACTCATGTTTTGTCTTTTCTGTGACGTTGATTTTGAAAATGGCCGATGAGTCGACTTCTTTGGGGAATTTCATCGGTTCGAGCCCGTTTTCATGTAACATGCTGTTGACTGTTTTTGCATAACTTCCAGGCTTAGCTATGTTCATCACGTGGGCATGTAATATACAAGTAAGTATTTACACGTTGAGAGTACCATCCAAATTTATCTGTGTTGCTGATCCTTGTTGGTCACTTTTTGCCATTGATGTGTATGAGGTTCTATTTACGTTAGCGTTATTTCTGTTTGACTCTGTCTCTTTTCTCTTTATAATTTATCTTATTCTGGGACAGATCTGTGCCATAGTTCTGTGTTCCTTTTGGCAGTTAATGCATCTTTTATGTGTTGTTGCAGTAACGCCAAGAATGGCATTCAGTTCCACATTCAGAACAGATGATTAGGTTTTTGGGGGGGCAATATTGAGTCGTATGTTCCTCCAACGCATAGCATCTGAAGCATATATGTATGCTTGTGAAGACTTCTCTTTGTATATATGCGGATGGGATTCTCATGTTGAAAGCGAGAAGTCCTTGTTCGATGACCCTTGAAGCCATTTCGGTAGATTCTTAAATGACCTTGAAAACGTGAATGTGATCTTTAAACTTGACCACCTCTGCTATCTTGAGCCATTTCTGCCTCTCCTGTAGTTCTTCTTTTATTTCTTGGCATCAGTGCTCTCCTACCCAGGACTCGATTTTTCGGCAGATGACACTTCTGTTAGCCATGATTTGGGGAGGTACTCTTGCTTCCAAATCCAACTTCATTAGCGTAATGCTCCCACAGATGAGAGTAGCTGCTCTAAGTCTTTATTTTCTGGGCAAATAACTCTGAATCCAGATGGTGTCTCAATACATTCGATTAGTGGTATTTCCAGATCAGTAAATATGTATTGCACTACTTTTTGTGGTGATCTTTTCCTTCCATTGGGTATGAGTTTAAGGGAAACCTTTTGAAGTCCGGTGGGTCCATCTTCCCTGGGAGTCGTCCCCTCTCCAAAGAGAGGGGTTCTTTTGTCGATCTTCAGCTGTGGAGACTTTATCTAGTCTCCACTAGTGGGAGGAGCCCCTTCTCTCTGTCCTAGTTCTATCTCACCTACCTTCCATCTTTCGCACTCTCCTTGGTCAACTCTACCTATATGGACCTAGCCCTAACAGCGGTCCACAGTTGGGTTCTAGCTCATGACCGTGAATCGGCCCCCCTTTTCTGGCCCCCTAAGGGGGTCTCCTGCATGGGTTCACTATACCTTACTACCAACTGCAACGCAGACCTTGCCGGTGGCCAAATTATGTAGTGCTAGTGAGAAGTAAGTTTGAGGTAAAAAGTATGAATAAAGAGCCAAAAATTTAGAATAAGGAAGAGCAACCCATTGGGATGGGGGGCGACTTCACTCAAGAGGAACAGGAGTAATCTCTAATCAGTCCCTAAAGCGCATATATTTCTTCTTAGAATTTTTCTTGAGAAAGGCGTTTTTTACCTGAAACCTTTCCTCCTTTACCTGAGATAGCCTTTACCAGTTCGCAGCGAGAGAGCAAGCGTAAAGACTGAGAAAATCATATAGTCAGATTCACGGTTCACGGTTTATTAAGAATGAATTACAAAGAGAGATTACATAAATGTAAATATAAAGCGGACAGTGTGGAAAATAGAATTTAGCAGAGAAGAGATAGTTATAAGTATAAGTAGGAAGATAAAGGTTCCCGGAGACGTGAAAATCAAATTTTTTAGCTCTATACAATACAAATTTCACATTTACTCATAAGAGTTAATAGTTTATAGTTATAAAAAAATATTCCTAAAAATGTACATATATATTTACACAGTATTATATATTTATAACCTTAACTACATATTATTTTAATTACTTTACACTATTTCTACGCGTTTGTTGTTAAAACATTTTTATAATTGTATTTCAGTCCAGCTGATGATTTGAATCTTATTTTAAGTCACTTATTTGATTAATTCACAATAGATAATTTGATACTAGATATATTTCATAAATCAACTAACACACACTTTCTATGTACACTTTTCCAAATAACTGATAACATCAATTATTTTATCATTATTTATTTAATTTACTTTGGGGTTTATCGTTATATTTTATACACTTGTATTTTGCACTTTCACTTTATTTCGGACGTTTTTGGGCAACTTTTTATAGCTTTGAATGTTGAAATGTTCACGGCGTGCACGTGCGACGGTGGGATGAACACCGTGCCCTTCAACATCAATGCTGCAATTTCGTCCAGTTAAAAAAGTCCCTCGAAGGTCCACTTGAATTCACCCTTGGCAATGCCAAGTAGGAGAAATTCTGGGTCGTCTCTTGGGGGCGGGCACAGGGGAGAGCCAAATACCTTGAGGCTCACGTCCTTGCCGTCGAAGAAATAACCGCTCTCGAGGACTTTTTCTTGTCGGTTAGGGGGACCTCCGTGTATTCCTATTCGTGCGCTTCTTCTTCTTCTTCGTCAGACGGGCGAATTTTTTTCGTTTGTCTTTTCCTCTGTTTTTTTCTTCTTCTTCTTCCCTTTTTTGTTTTCTTTTTACGCCTCTCTTCGTTTCTCCCTCTCCTTCCGAAGTTTCTTCCGTTATTTTTGGTTCTTCAGTAGGGGACTGCGTCGGCTCCTCATTTGGTTGATGTTCCCATTGGGATTCGTCGGTAAACTGGATATTCAGTATTCCGCCGAGTCTGGATTTGGGGGAAACTAGAGTTTTCTGGTAACTCCGTTCTTCTACGGAAGACGGTTAAGTTCTTTGGAAAATGAGTCGGAGTTAGCCAGGTTAGCCATGTGAGCAAAGATTATCATGGTTGTGACGAAGTTCTTCGGGGCCGCCGCTTGAGCGTAGTTGGTCTTGGTTCTTGCCTTTTTTCCTTTTTTATATTCTCCCGTTTTGTACGGATGGCTTCTTTGCGGATGGGGCACCTCATATCCAAGGCCCTATGGTCCCCTTCACAGTTGACGCACCTTTGCTTCCCTTCCGTGCAATCTTTCTAACCGTGCCCGGATTTGGCGCAGTTGGAGCATGCAACTACCGTCGCCGTGCAGTCCTTTGTTAAATGCTTTTCGACTGTATAGCATTTGTAGCAGCAGTCGATCGATATGTAGTATTCTGTTTCGATTTGCTCGGATGATACCGTTAGGTAAATCCCAAGCAGCCAATCTTTCTTGGCTCTTCTCGCCATCTCGATGCTCGAGAAAATGATCTTCACTACACTGTTTTCTTTGCCGAATTTTTCCACCTTTAAAATATTAGACGATGTCTGCTTCGTTGACAGCTCTACCTTGATTTCTTGACAGGTGTTGTCAGTGAAGAGTAGGTCCAGCCGCTGAAGAATAACAGTACGTGGCACTAATATTTCTTGTGGGATGTTTGCCTCTAGTGCAATTTTTTGGAGGTGGACCTTGGCCTCGTTCGATACCAGCCGTTCCATATTGTGATAGAACGGTCTGAGGCCGCCATGCTTAAGCCCCTATCACATGTCGAAACACATGCTTCCCCATGTGTATCCTGCGAAAGGAAGTAGAAGGCGCGTTATCGCCCATCATCCCCAAGTTTAATCAAGGAGGTTCAATCCCCCGTTCGCCTCCATGCGTCTATCTCGCCAGATTAAATTAGGCTTATGGGACGATAAGATATTTTCCCAAGCGCCACCGGGAGATTCCATCGAAGTCCTTTCCCCCTTGTCCCCTACGCCGAGGGTCTGGCTTCGGCTATTTATGCGATAGCATTTCGCGTTTGAACCAGATCCCGATTATCTTCGCGAGGCATCACGCCGATCCGGTCTCCCTTGTGCACCTAGGAACTCTACCCCGAGAAACCCCTTATTGTCCAGAAGAGGACAATATCCCTTGAGTGCCAAGGTTCGTGCCCCTCGAGATGCCAAGTCAACAGGGCCCCCCTGTTGTTCAGAAAGAGAACAACTTTGGAACAGCCATTGTTTTTCGAACCCGTTTGACAAGAAACGGTTCTCACCCCCCTGTTGTTTAGAGAGAGAACAACATTAGAACAGCCATTGTTCTTCAAGAAACGGTTCTCGTTCCCAAGACATCACGTCAGGGTAATTTAATTCCCCCCTTTTTTAACGTTCTTCAAGAGAACGCTTGGTTACAACAATAACCTCAATTGTTCATCTAGAACATCTCCGATATCCTGTCTCAAGGATCACTCGTACTTCCGAGCCCCACTTCGCTCTCACTCCTCAAAGACAGTCCTTCCCCCTCGTTAAGGACAACCCCCCGATGAACCCTTTCTCCTGGAAAAGAATTGCCTTTGGACCGAAGATTCCTTTCCATCGCCTTCCTCTGCACGACAACCTTGTAATTACGTAAGCTACGCATTACATTTAATCATTTAGCCTTGTGTCAACTCAACTCTGTGCTTTAAACGGTTTTAGCCAACCATTCGCCCCTTTTTGTTTGTTTTGCCGTTTTAAATCCCTCCAAATCTTAATCCTTAGCTTAGTCAAATATTCCCATGACCTTTTTCATTTCCTGTGTTTCTCCCATTTTAATCCCCGGTTATGTAAACATTTTCCGTGTGTTGTTTTGATAGATTAATTAATAAAACTCTATTTTATTAATGTTTGCCATATTATTTATCCTTGGGCTCCGTTCCACTCCTTAAGTATATTGAAGATAAATAAGCCCTCTCCAGCCCCTCCCCCCTCTTTTTGAACCGACCTCTGCCATCTGATGACCACGCACTCGAAATATAGAATAATTCCCTCAACGAATAGTTATATAGTATATCGTCGGGAGCCTATTCTACGACACACATCCTCTATGGTGTCGCAGATTGATGCGTAGTCAGTCGAGATGTCAATTAGCCCGATGAGGAATACATTGATATGTTTGTAGATAGCTTCAATCACGGTTGTTCTTGACGGCTTAGCTTCCCCCGTATAGTGCGGAGAAGAACTATCTTACAGTCCTAGGGGACCGACCCATGGGGCCCCACTGGGTAGTGGGTTTTCCCTCCTCGGGGCACCCTCCCCATACTCCCGAATAGAGAGATTTCGATCCCACGAGCGAAGAAAAAGATTATCTTGTTAAAATGTCTTCCTAAAGTAAGCCGCCTTTACCACGACGAGTCTTAATGAAAGCTTCAGCTGAACTCGTGGGTTTTTGTTTTTTGTTTTTTTATGTTTCATGTAGCGCTTAATTTTACCTTAAAATTTTCCTGCGCTATGATTGGCCAATTTATGTAATACTTATGTTCGCATAGAATACTATAGACTGAGAGGTCTCTAATTCGAGATCTTAGGCCTCCAGTTAAACTCGGTCCTGGAGAGGGTCCACTGTGACTACATCATGGAAAGAAAAGCCAAAATCACGATTGAGGGCTATAATGGACCCGAATTCGAACTTGAGACGGGTGTTCCACAATGTAGCTGTCTGAGTCCACTGCTGTACCTAGTGTATACATTGGGCCTACCTGCTCCAATAGTGGAGGATGTGATGTATCTGCAATTTGCGGATGACATCACCCAAATCATCCCCAGTACCCACAAAAATCCTGGAGTTCAAGCAAGGCATGCAGCCACCGAAATCAGCAACATCAATCGATACGAAACTATATAGATTCCGAAACCTCAGCTCAAAGAATCTCAAGCAGCTTTACACTGCTCTGGTACGCTCGCCATTAGTGTATCCGGCAGTGGTCATGCAAGCTGCGAGTTCCACCACTATCAGGCGAATACAGAGAGTGCAAAACAAAGCAGTCCTTCTTATAGCCGGACCACGCAGGACAGAATGTATTCGGCAGACAGATCTGCACGCAAGAGTAGGTCTGAAGCCATTGAATACAGAACTCCAAAAGCTAGGGAGTAAGAGCTGGGACAAAATCGAGGAAGTTATAATTCCAAATATGGAAATTGATCTCGATATTCCGAGAGCGGGTAAGGGACACGGCACTAGGCGAGCCTTATTTCCAAGTGGAAGATCTGCTCCAGAGAGAACCAAATTGAACTCTTTACATGAAGATGGCAACCAAAGAAAAAAAAAAAGAGGCGAAGTGCCCACATCCAAAATGAAGTGAACAAAAGAGGCGAAATGCCCACATACCGATAGTACAAAATAAATTACCAGAATACCGGTAAAGCAAAAATAAATTATCAGGAAAAATAAAAGATACAAAAAAATAAAAGTATCAAATATAATACTTAAAGGCTAGAACTCCGTGACGAAGAAAAGAGTATATATATATATATATATATATATATATATATATATATATATATATATATATATATATATAAATATATAAATATATATATATATATATATATATATATATATATATATATACATAAATATATAAATATATAAATATATATATATATATATATATATATATATTATATATATATAATAGATAAATATTTTTTTTTAAATAAATAAAATAAAGTCCATAGAAAAAAGAGGCATAATCAAAAGAAAAGGTCGCAATGACTGAGACTACCGAATTTGCCGCTTGAAACGCTTTCTCGCTGACTCACTCACGCTTGGTATAGGAATCACGGAAAGCAACACCACCCTTTCCTTCGAGGAGATTTTCGCCCTTGAGGTTTGAAGATAAAATACGAAGGAAGTCACCTGGATGGAAAATTTCACGCTTGCGAAAAAGAAGATTTCAAGATAGAATATCATCTCAACCTCACCATCTTCATTCTCATTTTCATTTAATTTATTGTCTCCGACACCTTTTCTCTACCACGCCAAAAATCCTCCCATTCGGGAGGTACTCAGAAAAAGAGAGGATACATTTTTTAATTAGGTGCATCATATTCAGCATGATCGCCTAAGCCCTCGCCCCCCACCCCAAACCTGGGCACGATGCTTTGACTAGTGGACGCTGTCACTTCAACCTCGTCTCCATTATGCAGTGCACTTGTGATTGCATAATTGGGGGTACCGAAGGAGGAAGGTCTGAGGAATAGCCCACTGCCAGATACCCGTATCAGAGGAGCCCCCGGATAATGAGCCGGGTTGCAACCTACGCAGGGGAGTTTAAACACTTCGCCTGTGAGGGGCCACCAAAATTGCTGAGGGACATACACCGTCTCAGCGTATGTCGGATCCAGCCGGGGTTTTTAACTCCATCGAGGAGACGGCACCCTCGGTTAGCGCTGGTTGATTCCACTCTAACCAACAAAAAGTCTGTCACATTTCACCCCTCGAGAGGAGCCCACCCGGGTCCATCATTTCATCCATCATCAACTCATTCTTGCCAGCCAAAGTAGTGGAGGCGAAGCCAAAGGAAGGGAAGGTCCTAAATACCGCAACAGAAGGCTCCCTTTGAGAGTTGAACTCGGGTCACAAAAACCCGAAAGAGGTGTACCTATAAGAGCTTTATACACCGAATTGAAGATCGTCCTAACCAAACTAATAGAGGTCCCCAACGGATACGTGACCCGATTCCACAAACAAAATGACATAGAACGCCTTGTAGCACCCGACGGACTAAAGGCACTGAAGAAAATTGGACTATCCCAGAAACTGAAACTACCACCGCAACTGCTGGCAAACCACTCCTTCGTCTGCCGCAAGGTATACCTCTATGTGGGGTCCCACACAAAAGAGGAACTCAAGGAAGAAGTATGAAGAGAAAACCAGCAGCTAAAAATAACAAAGTCATAAAATTCGGACATCACACGCACGTGTTTTTAAAGTTATCTGCGCCATGGCGGAAATGGCGAACAAGGCTACTTCCAACGGGATCTAGCCTTTGGAATGAGAATTCCTCCCAAAAACATGGAGAAAGAAAAATTCATCAATGTACAGACTTGCTTCCAGTGCTACGCCATAGAAGAGCACGTAACAAAAAACTGCCTGAATAAGGACAAAAAATATGCTCGGAATGTGGACGCATTAATCACACCTTCAGAGAATGCACAGAAACCATAAAAAGGTGCGTGAAATGCTAAAGTCTACAGAGGATTATGACAGTAAACTGTCCAAAAAGAAAAGAAATCATAAACAAGAAAAAGCAGAAACAAAATAAAGAAAAGACTCTAAACTAAACTAAACCTACGCGAGCGTAGCAAAAAGCTACGGTGAAAGAAATTACCGAGACCCAAGAACCAAAGATCAGCATCATTGTGAACGAGGGAACAGGCCTAGACATTCTAGTTTGTATTATGTACGCCCACGTCCAAAATATTGCACAACTGGCGACTTTCTCTGAAACGCTCAATCTTCTCCTTGAGAAAAACGGAGTTAGAAAGATTTGGTTCCCCCCGACCCCCCCCCCCCCCTCGGTACTAGTATACGGAGTAACGGCGAGCAAAACCCTTCAGGTAAAAGATATGCTGAACATAGGAGCAAAGATGGAATAAAACGCGGAACAATTGAAACCGACAAACCTAATGAAGAGTGTCGTAGAATTGCTGATAGTCTGGTCCAATAATTATTCTAGTCCTTGATCTGGACACACCGCTTTTGTTTAAGTCGATGGTATTGACCCTATGACTCAATATACGATCATATATATATATATATATATATATATATATATATATATATATATATATATATATATATATATATATATATATAGGTAGACTTTAATTCCTACTGAACGTGCGAAAGCTGGTTAGAGGCGGGTTGTGTCGTAGACAGCAGGATTCTCACTATAAAAATCCCACTTGTTACTGGGGGGAGGTTTGAGATTGTTGAATTCTAAGAGTGCAAAATACAGGTTGAATAAATTAGCAGGAGGGATTCTTAATTAAAGTCTTGCCAAGGCTACGTCAAAAAGGAGGAGCCACAAATAAACACACGTACAAAAAGTAAACTTTAATTTACACAAATATAATAATTAGCAATAGTTAAAAGGCAAAATTAAGGATTAAATATTAAACACTGACGTTAAGCGTCTAGATTTATAATGACTCAATGGGAGTATCAATCACTTAATTAAATAGGTAATTTAAGAATAGAGGGACACTGGGTTTACAGATTACCATTAATTGTGATGGATTGGAGAGACGACTACTCAGGTCCAGACGGGGGGGTTCGGGTGGCGTTAACACGAGTTCTCGGGGAGAGGGGGGATAAGACGACGGGTTCGGGGCTGCTGGCTGCAGTTCCGGTTAGTTCACTCCTAACTGGATGTGACACTAACAAATAGTAACTTCCAGTAACTATTTGGATGTTCCTTTTCTTTCTCAAGTTACGTTGAGCAACAGAGCGTATTCTTCTAGTCACAGACTCTGCGGGGCGGGATTTACTTCCGGAACACTTTGAGACAGCGACCAAGTTTTCTTAGCGGCAGGTTGACAGTCGATACGTTACGGCAACGACTCTCGTTCAACGTGAGAGTTACGCGTTACGCGAGTTGGTTTGGGACACTGCTAGAGAGGGAAGAACGGCGTTATTATTTATACCGAGAATTGTGGGAAATCGAGAGAGAGATTCTATTAACGACAATTCGCTTATCGCAGCGCATTCTGGACAATCTCCCTGATATCATAAGGAAGGCAAATAGAATTTAGGCTTCTCTGTGAGATAGGCCTTCTTTCGTCAGACTTCCTGTCGCCATTGGGGGAAGGATGAGGGGGGGGGAGAGGAGACAAAGGTCAACTCAAACGACAAATTTCTTTTGTTCCCAAGATTGTCTGGCGGCATGCGAGTATGTACGTTCCATACTCTCACAAAGAGGAAAAAACGGAAACTTCAGAGTATGAAAAAAAATGGAAAGAAGAGCCATAAGAAAACACCCAATTAAAAAGAATCAAATCGAATGGGATTTACAAACCGACACGGAAATCGAAACAAAGACAGAGGAAGGCTGTCGTTTTGAAGCAAGAGATTTTAAACTTAAGGTCTTCGTAAATGAGGCCTATCCCTTACCCAAAGGTACTAAATTGAACGATATACTCGTATATAAAGGTATCGAAAAAGGTGCCTGCAAATGGAGTTACATGAGAGACCATGAAGTAATAATTATCCAAAACTACTAGAACAAAACAAAATAAAGATCTTCCCCAACGACGTCAAAATTATCAAGAAGGATATCTTCGAGACAATCACAAACGGCAAGTGGAAAAAACCCAAAGCAAATAAATAATTAGAAACAAGATAATTTAGACCAAATGGAAAACGAGACAACCAAACTAAAAAATACTACACCTGAATACCGGTGGATAGAGAACTAAAGCAATACAATACAGAAATCTATATCGACAACAAGCAAAGACTATCACAAAGGCATGAATTCCTAAAAAGAAAGAACAAAGACATAACTGCATAAATTAAATGAATTTAGAAGAACCTAACATAAATATGGAAGGAAAGCATAAAATGAACGTGTAATAATACCAAATTTGAAATCTACTTAGAAGTACGTTACTGAAAGGTACCCCAAACAAAAAAATTAAGATTTTGACATAGATAATAAAAAAGACAAGGAATAAAAAACTTAGAAGCAACCAATAAAAGACACAATCCTAAAAGTAATTAGAAATGCATAAATAAAAAAGAAACATCAGAAGAAAGAGATCAGCCAGTAGCCTGGCAAATTTAATTTTCTATACTCTTGCACACACTAACACTCACCCCCCCCCCCCTCTCAATAATAATAATCAAAAAACTCTCATGCTATATTCTAACTATCTTCCCCTTCTTCTCTCACCTACGAGGAATTGCATGACTGCTCAGTCTTCATTGAATATATAACGTTAACTCAGAAGAAAGTTCATACCCGATATAGGAAGTAGAGGAGAGGGAGAGCGAATTCACAAACGTGAAATTCTTTCCACTTTCCCTACGGATAATTTAAAGAGAGAAAAATACATTTGGAACTGTAAATAGGTGACACATGTCTGCCTAAACCCCCCTAGTATCCCCCTCTGGAAGGGAGGGGGGCAGCCAGGCGGACGTGAACTGGATTGCCATTCATTTAGTTTCTTCCCAACTGTGTCGTTCTCTGTGATAGACATGATTGGGGGTGCCAAGGAAAGCAGGTTTGAGGAGTAGCCCACTGTGTAACTCGGCGTCTGAGGCACCCGTACAAGGAGCAGACCTACAACCTCCGGCGGCCACAGCCAGGACCATAGAGGGGAGTACACCCGTCTCTATGGTATGTCATGATGCTGTTTTGATACCCAAACCCACGAGGGGTGGGTGGCAACCCCGGTGAGCGTTGGTTGATTGCTCACTAACCAACCAAAAGTCCGCCATACAATCACACCTCGTGAGCCTTTCCCTCCCTCCTCCGGATTCACCCATCATTATCATCTCTTCATCCGGCAATCTATGTCCACTAACGTTGCGCTGCTACTTGGAGGGGATTAGTTACGGACTCAACCCATTTAACGAGAACTCACAGCCTCAAAGAAGAAGACAAGATATTCAACCATCGTCTAAATACCAGAAGAAAAAGAGAAGAGGCAAAAATCATAAAGGCCCCGTGGGGCCTTACTGAGTGCAAAATGGCTCAAGAGATCAATGGGCAGAACACGCCCAACAGGGAAAAGGTATTTGAGCTAATGTTCGGTAAACTAAACATCGCTCTTGTACGAGTAAGGCTCTTAGACGTCCCATCTGGGTATGTCGTGATCTGCGCACGAGAAAAGGACGTAGAAGCTATTACGAGAGAAAAAGCTCTGTAAATACTAAGAACCATTGGACTACAGCCTGCTATCTCTCTACAATTACAAGCCCATTGCAGTGTCGTTTGCAGGAGACTCGATCATTGGATAGTACAACAGAATAGGGAAGAAATAAAAGAAGAAATCGAGCTTAGACAAAAAGGGGCGAAAGTAGCAGATATCATCACATTCAAGAACACGCGGGACAATAGTGACTACATCCATGTATTTAAGGTTGTCGTAGAATGACTCCCGACGATACCATATATAACACTATTCGTTGAGGGAACTTCTTTAATTATCTTTAGAGTGCGTTACTGTCTGGCGGCCGATATTATGTATCTTCGATATGCTTAAGAAGTGGAACTGAGCTCAAGGATAATAATATTGCTATCATTAATAAAATAGAGTTTTATTAATAATAACTACCAACAAACACAAGAAGGAAAATATTGACATAAACAGAGAATTGAAAGGGTCGTGGGGGCTCGGCTAATCCGAGGATTTAAAGGATTTAAAAAAGGTAAAACAAATATAGAGTTAAAGAGATGGGATGGTTCGATAAACCATTTAAAGAACAGGATAGAATTGACAAAAGGGATCAATACTCAAAGGTGACGTTTAGCTTACGTAACTTTTGCACTAGTGGTGCAGGGGAAGGTGGCGCGAAGGAGTTTCGGTCCGCTGGCGAGTTCCAGCCGAAGGGGGGGGGAATAAAAGGATCCTGACGTGGCGTCTTGGGAAGGAGAACCGTTTCTCGACGAACGGCTTGAAGAACAATGGCTGTTCTAGGTTGTTCTCTTCTGAACAAAGGGGGGATGAGAACCGTCTCTTGTCTACGGGCTCAAGAACAATGGCTGTTCTAATGTTGTTCTCCTCTGAACAACAGGGGGGGGTGAGAACCGTTTCTTGGCGAAGGGCTCAAAACGAACAATGGCTGTTCTAATGCTGTTCTCCTTTGAACAACAGGGGGGGATGAGAACCGTCTCTTGTCTACGGGCTCAAGAACAATGGCTGTTCTAATGTTGTTCTCCTCTGAACAACAGGGGGGGGGTGAGAACCGTTTCTTGGCGAAGGGCTCAAAACGAACAATGGCTGTTCTAATGCTGTTCTCCTTTGAACAACAGGGGGGGATGAGAACCGTTTCTTGGCGAAGGGCTCAAAACGAACAATGGCTGTTCTAATGCTGTTCTCCTTTGAACAACAGGGGGGGAAGCCTTGGGGACTTGGCGTCGGAAAGGCTCGAACCTTTGGCACTCAAGGAATATTGTCCTCCTTCTGGACAAGTGATGGTGAATCTCGAGGTCGAGGTCCCTTGGCGCACAAAGGAAGAGAGGGTCGTGGTGATGTTTCGCGACGAAAATCTGGATCTCCAATCTGATCTTAGTGGTAAAGTTTCCATATAAATAGCCAGGAGATCTCCTTGGCGTGGGGGAAAATGGAGTGAAAGCTTGGAAGGAACGCACAGCCGGGCCGGAGAACAATGACTTATCTGCTCATAAGCCTAACTCAATCTGGCGAGGTCGGCGTATGGGGGCGAACGGGGGGACGATAACCTCCTTGTTTAAACATTGACATCCGGTAGCTGTGATAAGACTCCAAGCCTCGAATCGAAGATGCACGTGGGCAGCATCGTGGTTTTAAATAATACGGGATAGGAGTTGAAATTAAACGCAGCTTCAACTCGTTCTATCACAAAGGTTGTTTCGCAGAAACCTCGATGGCCCAAAAGGCGAAAGAACAAGGCTTGCTTATGTTCAACGCCAAGGTGAGTGGAGACCAGATAGAGAGAGAAGAATTCTTTCCAGTCCAGCTTTGCTTTCGCTGCTATAAAATAGAACAGCACGCCACCAAAGACTGTAAAGAACCTGAGGAAACGTGCTCCAAGTGCAGCAAGAAGGGACACCACTGGAAGGACTGACGCAACAACTACGAGAGGGGCACCAACTGTGAGCAAAGCCACAGATCAATGGCTATGGTATGCCCGGTTAAAAAAGAAATAATAAACAGAAAGAAAAATTAAGAGAAACAGAAAGAGGTACGCAGATCAAACACTACTTACCCACAGGTAGCTAAAGCCGCGTACAAAGAAACAGAAACAAAAAACGTATTTGAAGATAGAGAACGAAAAGTCCACAGAAATCCTGACGTGCATCCTCTATACTCACGTTAGGAATCTAACCCAACCTGGTTGCTTCGCAAAAGAGCTTAACCAAATGCTGGCCAAAAACGGAATGAGCAAAATGTGGTTCCCGGACGACCCTCCATCAGGAGACGTCCTCCAGCTGCAAATAATTCATTAAAGTTTAAATGATGTGGACACCAGCAAGAAGTAATAGAGAATGAAACCCAGGAACTTAAAGTTGTTGCAGGAAAACCCACACAGGTTCAACTTAATAGTAAATTCATGAAGAGAAGCGAAACGGTGGAACCGGCATCAACGGAATCCACTGACTACTCGGACTCTTCCGACTCAGAATACCCTAAAAATAAGAAAACCAAAAAAGGGAAGAAAACAAAAAAATCGCTCAACGTGGACCCGATTAATCTCACCATTTATGCGTCATAAAAATTCCCCTTCCCTGAAAATATGGACAAAACAAAATTTCTAAACGGAGTAAATAAGAAAATATATGAATGGGAGTACGACGCATCGATCGAGGTTGAAGTGGTTGAGGAGGCCCTATTACGCCATAAAGTTACTCTATACGAAGATTCGTGTGAGCAAGTCTCCAACACAGAATTTTTAAAAAAAGAGGAACGGAAGAAAAAGAAACTTCACCCATAAATACCAGTAGAGAAAGACTAGCATGGAGAACGTAAAGAATAGATTGATAATTCTGACACTCAACGTTAATGGATGGGAGGGGAACGCAACGGTATATGGAAACATATTCCGTGTGCTTGACCCCGACATAAGTAATACTGATAACGGAGCACGGTATTCACACCACAAGGGATCAACTCAAAATACCGGGATACAGAGTGCTCATGAAGAATCACTCGCAGGAAAGGTTCGATGGTGCTGCGATAGCTGTTAGAAGTAACCTCACGTTCAAACGTCTCTAGAATTGGACGAATCCTTTGTGGCGATACAACTTCCCACATTGGTGGGGAACCTCACGATAGCTGCAGCCTATCAACTCCCTCGCCGAGTCTATCTACGCGTCACAAACTTTTGTACACTATTCGGGCACCAGAGAACGGCATTCTTACGGGGCGACCTTAATGTCAGATGCTTAATGTCGAACTACTATGGTAGAACCAACGAAAGAGGCTGAAACTTGCAAATGATAATGAACGGGAAAAACATCCATAGGATAGGGCCGGATTTTCCGACCTACATCACTTACAGATCAGCAACCAAACCTGACATTATCAAGACAAGCGGAGGCTTTCCCTTCAACTACCATAGCGAGCCGGGCCCAACAATTCCCAGCAACCACATTGCGGTATTAACAACAATTTCACTCGCGACGATCCAGCTGCCAGTCACAGCAGGTAAGAACTACGCCGCCTCCGACTGGGACCGATACAAGACTCTACTCCGACAATACACCCCAGCCGACCTGAGCGAGGCTACATTGGAGGAGATAGACGATGAACTCGAAAGAGTAACGACTTCTATCTTCGAAGCTCACCGCGAGTGTGTTCCCAGAAATGGATACAAAACGCTACCTCAGCCCAGATGGACATAGGATATGAAGAGGATCGCACATGTGCATAGATAAGTGTACGAGGAGATTAGACGGGAGGTCCAAACAAGGAAAGAAGCGTGCTACTACGACGGCTAAGCTCTCAACTAAAGGATGCAATAAACATCCAACAGGCTGAGATCTGGGACAGCCTTATAGCTGGAATAGCCAGTAAGCTGTGCCCGGCCAAGTTCTGGCACTAAATCGAAACTGAAAGGTTTACAAATAAAGGAAAAGGCTCGGAACGAAGAGGATGGGAAATATGTATATAGATGACCCGGCGGTTCTGGAGGGAAGATTCAGAACATACAATGAAGAGTTCGACCAGGAATTCGAAGGCCGTCTGATTGACGATCTGAATCAGATAATATACCGCACACATCCTCACCACCACGCGGACATGGGAAAGGAGATGGTTGACCATGGTCGTCCAATAACAACAAAGGACGTCATGGCCACTGTGAAATCCTTCAAACAAAAGGCACCAGGCTGGACGGGAATCACCAAAAGCAATCTGGAAAATGCCCCACAGCAGATCATGCAGGGAATCACCAACATCTTTAACGCTTCCCTGAACACGGTTTACTTCCCCGACGGTCTAAAGGTGGCCAAAATCATCTTTATACCCAAGGATGGTAAGCCCACGGATGAACTGGTGAATTACAGACCAATCTCCCTTCTCGAGTTCGTGGGTAAAATCTACGAAAAAATCCTAGCAAACCGGCTTCAACAACAACTAGCCGAACTAGGAGTTAACTACCCACTGCAGCACGGGTTCCGAAAGGGGTGAGGAACGGAAACTGCCCTTGCCCTTTTAACGGAGAAAATAGCAAACTGCAAAGCAGAGGAGGAATACGTAGATGTGGTGGTGCGTGATGTACAAAAGGCCTTCGAGAAGATTTGGCTGAGGGGTCTCCAATTCAAGATCGTGAACCTTTAGCTGAACCCACTCCTGGAAAGGGTCCTCTGTGCCTATGTTATGGAGAGAAAAGCCCAAATCTTCATCGAGGGCTTTTCAGGACCCGAATTCGAACTCATATCTGGAGTTCCACAAGGCAGCTGTTTGAGTCCGTTGCTGTACCTCGTGTACACATTAGACCTCCCTGCTCCGGTGCGGGACGACACAATGTATCTGCCATTTTCAGATGACATCACACAAATCGTCCCCAGCTCATATAGGAACGCCGGAATTCAAACAAGGGATACAGCTGCCGAAATAAACAACATAAATAGATATGAAAGGAAGTGGAAAATAAAAACCAACTGCCAAAAAATCAAAATAATCCCAATGAGCCGCCGGAAAATAGATGACGTCATCATGAACGACGACCTATACCCACACTCGGAAAAGGGTACCGTCTTGGGTTTAAGGTTCAGCAAGTCTGGGTACAAAACCCACATCAACACCAGAGTCTCACTAGCCAAAAGGCAACTTCGGAAACTAGACAGGTTCCGGAACCTTAACGCTCCAAACAAGAAGAAGCTATACACTGCTTTGATACGCTCTGTCCTAGTGTCCTCGGCAGTGATAACGCAGATGCCAAGTTATACTTCTCTCAGAACGATGCAGAGAGTACAAAATAAAGCCACCCTGCTGATAGCTGGAGTTAGAAAAAGCGAGCGTATTAGGCAAATAGACCTGCACGCAAGAGCAGGGCTTATGCCAATTAATACGGAAGCTCAAAGGCTAGGGAGAAAGACTGGGGATAAGATAGAGCAAACTATTATACCCACACTCGACAACCTCAACATTGCAATCCTGCAGCAGAAGCGACACAAAGTTGCAAAGTCAGCATTATTCCCAAGCGGACAAAACTGCGAGGGAGAGGCAATAAATCCGATAAATAAAGATCGAGAAATACGAACAAAAAGACAGGAGAACAACCAAAATGAAAACCGAACAAAGAAGAGATAACGAATAAGACCATATAAAATAGAGAATTAAAAGGACAAACAATATAAAGAGGCGAAATACCTCTTTTTAAAATAAAACTAAACAAAAGAGGCGAAGAGCCGATCAATGAGAAAAAACAACAACAAAACAAGAAAACCAAACCAAACAAACTAATTTAAAATAAAATAAAAATAAATAAAAGAGGCGAAGAGCCCATCAAAAGAAAACGAAATAAAAAATGAACAAAAGAGGCGAAGTGTTCACAAAAAGAAAGAAACAAAATAAAAAATAATAATAGACGAAAATGAAAACATAAGAGGCAAAATGCCCACAGAAATAATATTAGGCAATTAAAGTTAACAAAAGACAAACTTGAAAGGCTAGAAAGTTACGACGGAGGAAAAAATGAAATTAAATAAATATATATCTTAAAAAGGAAGATTCAAACCGGCTCTGCCAGGCTAAAATGCCAACAGTGGGAACACTAAAGGCCAAGAAATAAAAAAAAAATAATAAAGAGGAAAAATATGGTAGTAAAACGAAGGCGATGCCCTAGCAACCAGGGTAACAAAAATTAATAAACTTCTTCACCCATATCACACATTTCATCACCGAGCTCATCAAAATCGAAATCAAAAAATAATTACATTTCTGTTCATTCCCTGGAGATGACCTGACATGGACGCAAGATGTCTAGGAATAAAGAATGTTATTCGCGGATATTTTTTCTCGCCTCGAAAACCACGTCACAAAGCATTAAGAAAATACAAGTTAAAATTAATAACGCTGCCACAGCTGTGGACTTCAATAGTACCTGCATACAACATGGCCTTTTACCTAATATATATATATATACATTGGGATCCGGTGACATGCCCAGATTCTTTAAACCAAAAAGTTTATAGCCAAGGATAGAAGACGCGTCGACTTAAAACAAAACTTTATTTACAAAAAGGGATATAATGAAAAAAAGGGATCTGTCCTAGGTTGAGATTTGCTCCTGAAGGAAATAGTATTGCCCAAAGTTAACTTAAATCTGACGGGCAGCTACGACAATTACCTATTATGATTCCAAATAGTCGTATATACTTCCCTCAAACTAATAAATGAATACTTACAGATGTACCGCAAACCCAAAAATTATATCTATATACATACATGCACATATAATCTATATGAGACCATGGAGAAAGAAGGTTAAGCCACAAAGGCAAAAGGGAAGCACTCTCCGGTAACGTGACCACAATGCACCAACGCGCAATGACCGACCATATATATATATATATATATATATATATATATATATATATATATATATATATATATATATATATATATATATATATATATATATATATATATATATATATATATATATATATATATATATAAAGGCATATACCAAAAATAAGGGTCACTCACGACCACCAAAAGCAGGCCTCGTATGGGCCACACAAAACAAAGACACCACACGTCCTACCAAAAATGCATGAGAGGTACAATACTCGCGGTAATCCCGCACTCAAATACAATAAAGGGGTACAACTCTGCCGGTTGTCTTACACCAAGTCAATAAAGGACAATAGCCTTTCGAGACGCACGAAATCCACTCGGCTTCTGAACACAACTTTCTTCTCCAAGCACAAAAAAAATGGTCTGGCTTCTGTGAAGAATGAAGGCCTCGACATCGAATTCCATGGAACAATAATAAATATGGATCGTTTAAAACACTAATGCTATATCAATATATAATGAAAATTCTTAACTCTAGATATCAAATAACTTTCTTTCATAACAAAATCCCAATAATTCTTAATCCAACTTTAATATTCAATTAAATATTTAGGAGGGAACTGGCTAATCAAGGCGAACGAAAATTCTAGAATTTTTAGGATGACGTGTCAGCCTCAAAATAATCGAACGAAGGTCCTACGATATTACGTCATAGCCCTCATCAGAAAAAAACAGCAAACTATCAGATATTACGTGTGTGATATATATACAGGGTGTCCACAAAGTCTGGGTACATAGGGGATAAATACATACCTTTAGAACAAAACAATTTTATTTAATTATAATGTTAAGAAATTATATTTTCAATATGATTTCCATTATTTGCAATGCATAATTCGATGCGCCTTGCTAAATTCTGGTGAGCTCGATTGAATAGGTGTACATTGCCGTCGATTTCAGCACACTGACTGATAATGCGTTTTCTCAAGTGGTTTAGATTTGCAATCTTCATTGAGTAAACTTTCCCTTTTAACATACCCCAGAAAAAGAAATCAAGGGGAGAAATGTCTGGTGAACGAGGGGACCACTCCACATGACCTCTTCTTCCAATCCAGTGAGGAAAAGTGCCATTCAGTGAATCTCTAACATTTGTAGCAAAATGGGCAGGGGCTCCATCCTGCTGAAACCAGTCCAGAAGCCCCTCGCCTAGGCGCTCAATTTGAGGCATTAATTTGTCTCTCAACATGTTCAGATAAGTCTCACCAGTTACATGTTCATCAAAGAAGAAGGGTCCTAGCACATGAGCTTTCCACAAACCACACCACACCATCACCTTTTGGCAGCCTTGCTGTTTGGATGGATCCATCCAATGTGGATTGTCTTGAGACCAGTATCGAAGATTCTGTCTGTTGACTTCACCATTAACATAAAACAAAGCTTCATCACTGAACAAAAAAAGGTCTTTAGTAAAATTGATATTTTCATCCAATTTATCTGAAAACCATTCGCACATCTGCATTCGTCTATCGGGGTCGTCTTCATTTAAGTGATGCAATATCTGTAATTTGTACGGATGGAACTTCTGCTCTACCAGGATTTTGTGGATAGTTGACCTTGGAACACCCAACTCCATGGATATCCGACAAAGTGATTTCTTTGGGCTAGCAGCAATCTTGGCCATGACAACCTCTTTCGTTTCGTCTGAAGTCTTTGGTCGCCCGGAACGGGGTTTGTCCAAGACACTGCCTGTTTCTTTAAACTTCGTGACCAATTTCCCGACGGCAGTAAAATAAATAGGTTGCCGATCAGGGTGTCGAAGGTTAAATTCATCGGCAATTTCGCGATAAGACCATCCTTCTCGTCCACTTAAGAGTACCAACTCGATTCTTTCTTCTTTAGGCAGAGCCATCATTCGATCTGGGGAGGAAAAATAACATAAATAAATAAAATATTAAAATTCCTATGTACCCAGACTTTGTGGACACCCTGTATATATATATATATATATATATATATATATATATATATATATATATATATATATATATATATATATATATATATATATAAATCCCTTCTTATTTTAAAATACTTATAATTTATTTATATATTGTAATATTTTCTCACATTTTGTGTATGTTCGTTGATTTATGAGAATTAAATCTATGTTGTTTTGTTTCTTTTCAGATCGATTATTTTGTTTGAAACTTGAAAGCCCCTACAAACATGGCTGGACGTCTTACCCTACAGGATTGTGCCCAGCTAGCAGCATGTGAAGAAGTTTGAAGATCCGTTGCTCAAGTGCAAAGATGGTGGTGGACCATTAAGGGAAGACATGTTCAAGTTGGTGCGAAGACGATGACGAATTATCATGCAAAACTGATGGCTACAGAATGTGGTAAAAGACAATAATAAAAAACTGCATCCACAGGAATGAGTCCAGGATAATAACTCCCCCCCCCCCAAGTTAACCCTCCCTTCCCATAAAATCATCTAATCTGCGTTTGAATACATTCAAGTTTGGACTGTCTACCGTCTCAGATGGCAAACTACTCAAGTAATCTACCACTCTATTGGTAAAAAAATATTTTTTAACATCCAACCTGCACCTCTGTTTTTTTAATTTCTAAGTGGTGACCGCTAGTCTTATTATTACCTTCCAACTCAAATAACTTGCTAAAATCTAACCTATCCATCCCAGAACAGATTTTAAAAATCTCAATCATACGAGGGGTGGTCAATAAGTTTTGCAATTTGGATATACGGAAACGAGATATGGGGATAAGTGTTTTATTATTTTTCAATATAACTACCCTCGACTTCAATACACTTGCGCCACTTGTCCCTGAGGCTTCGAATTCCCGACAACCAGAAATCTCCCGACTGCTGTTCAATCCACTCTTGGACGGCGAGCTGGACATCTTCATCGTCCCCCAACCGGCGTCCACGCAGTGCAGCCTTGAACCGGCAGAATAAAAAGTAGTCGCTAGGGGCCAGATCTATTCTGTAGGGGGGGGGGGTGAGCTCCTCGAATCCGCACTCGCGCAGGGCAGCTTGTGCAACTCTGACCTTGTGGACTTTGACGACGTTGAAGTCGATTATGGGGCGTGAGGTTTCTAGGGACCCAACGGGCAGAGACCTTGGTCATAGCCAAATTGTCGTGGATGATGTTGATAACAGTTCCATGTGATATTCCAAGTTCTCGCTCGATTTCTTCGACCTTCACCCGTTGATTTTCGAGGATCATCCTCCCCACACAGGCCACATTGTCCTCATTGGTCACGTCTGATGGGCGTCCTGGACGGGGGTCATCTTCAAGGGACTCACAACCATGGTGGAACTCCATATTCCAGCGAGCAATAGTTGCATAGGAAAGGGCAGTGTCAGTGTACGCTGCAACCATGCGTTCATGGATCTCTTTTGCATTCTTGCCTTCCTTGGTCAAAAATTTGATCACTGCGCGGTGCTCAACCTTCTCTATTGTTGAAAAAATTGTGACTGACAATCTGCGATCAGCTACTGCTTCTTAAATAGATGAGGCAGGAGCGTGCGGCTGCTGGTCCTGACTTGTCCTAACACCTCCACAAGCAGCCATCCCCCTTCCTCTGTTTTACCCTACCGATTCGCAAAACTTATTGACCGCCCCCCGTATCTCCCCTCACAGATCTTCTCTCAAATGAGAACATATTTAGTACACTCGGTCTATCTTCATATTCAAGGTGCTTCAAGGTAGGTATTATTTTTGTTGCCCTCCTTTGTACTGACTCTAGCTGCCTAGCATGTTGATGTCATGTCTAAAAGTGGTGACCATGCTTGTATACAGTACTCTAAATGTGGCCTAACATACGAGTTGTAGAGTTTAAGGATAACCTCTTTACTCTTGTAGCTAACATTCCTCATAGTGTATCCTAGCACCCTATTTTTTGCCTCAATACACTGCTTTGGAAGCTTCAGTGACCTATCTACTACCACACATAAGTCCTTCTCATCCTCAACTGAATTCAGCCAATGCCTATCCATTTCATAGCTAATTCACTATTATCCCTTCCCATGTTAAGAACTTTGCATTTTTTAAGGTTAAAAGTCATTTGCCACTTCTGAGCCCAAGCTTATAACTTATTTAAGTCACTCTGAACTTTAAAGCTACCCTCAACTTCTTTGACTACAGCTGTCAATTAAGTGTAATCAGCAAAAATTGACACTTTGCTATTTACAGCCTCACCAAGATCATTTATATAAACTATGAATAATAAAGGGCCCTGAGGTACGCCACTGATAACGTCCCTCCGCTGTGACCTCGCCCCATTCAGCACAACTCTTTGTTTCCTGCCTTTCAGCCATTCAGTTATCCAATTCAAAACTTTAACACATATCCCATGCATTTTTAATTTGTGAACTAGTCTCCTATGTGGAACCTTATCAAAAGCTTTGCTAAAATTTAAGTAAATTACATCAACATTCTCTCCCTTATCTAATTGTTTAGTAACATAATCCACAAAATCCATTAAATTTGTTAAACACGATCTACCTCTTCTAAACCCATGCTGAGCATTATTTATTAATCTACCATACTCTAGATGGTCAGAAATCCCCTTCTTAACTATCTTTTCAAGGATTTTACAAACGATAGAAGTTAAGCTTACTGGCCTAAAGTTATTCGGGTCCTCTTTACTTCCCTTTTCAAAAATTGGCACTACATTCGCTAATTTCCAATCATTAGATATTTCTCCAAACTCTATTGATCTAATATAACTTCTCAAGAGCTACTGCAATACTATCTACACCTTCTTTGAATAACCTAGAATGAATGTTGTCTGGGCTAGATAACTTACTAGTATTTAACTCCAATATAAGCCCTTTAATTATTTCCCTGTTCACATTAACGGTATTCAACACTACTTCCCTTGAACTAGAATTATCATCAATTAATCTATCTTGATTCTCTTGTGTAAATACTGAAGAAAAATAATTATTTAGAACCTCTACTATTTCCTCATCAGATTCTTTCAAAACCCTTTCATATCTAATAGGCCCTATTTTATCACTATTAGATTTGTTATTAATTTCATAATAGCTAAAGAATTTTCTTGGATCTTTACTATTATCATCAATGCAGTCAGTCTGTCCGGGTGGTCTGTAAAAGGCTCCCAAGTGTATTATCCTATTTTTACTGACCCTAATATCTATCCACAGTGACTCAACTTCTTCTTGCTTTATAGAATGATTTAGATTTGAAGAAATGCTATTTCTGATATAAATAATCAACCCACCACCCGTCATATCTCTTCTTTGACTAATGTACATATCATAACCCAGGAGTTCAAATTCACTCACATTGTCATTAAATTTATTTCCATTAACCCATGATTCTATTACACATTCTTATTTTTAAAACTACGAGCATTGGTATAAAGACAACTCAGCCCTCCTATCCCTGAAGCACCTCTTTTAGAATGTATACCTTCCACTCTATCTCCTCTGCATCTCTTTCCTTTCCCTGCCCCACCCTGTACTCTTATATTTCCCTGACCACTACCAGTAACTAGTTTCCCGCCTGCAAAGACCCAACGACACTATCTATCTCCTGCCACAACGCGTCAACCCATCCCGGCTTAGATGGAGTCCATCCAATGCATACAATGCCTTATTCCCATAAAACCCATTCCAAATATCTACAAACACTAATCCCGACTCCTTCCACATACTCATTCAGTCTAATTGCACGAGACAACCATTCCATCCCCACATCCAATCTTGGAAGCACACCTGAAACAACGCCTTTCACTCTACTTTTACTCATCTTTCAACTAACATTTTGTACCTCTCTCGTAATTCACATGAACCCACCTTCTTTACATCATTTACTCCCACATGCGTAATCACAACTGCATTCCCCTCACACTCAGACACCAGACTATCATACCTCTCAGACACATCATTTACACCAGCACCCGGCAAACAAACTCTCACTCCCTTCCCTTTGCTTGCACTCAACTTCTTATCTAAATATCTAATCTGAGAGTCACCCGTCACAAGCACCTCAGTCATCCTCCTAGTCCCCCTAAGCCTAACATTATCCTCCCTCCTGTTCTCATTCAAACTACCACTTACTTCACTTTCTGCCACAACCACATCAGACAAATCACTTTCAACTTCTTCCTCTCTCAGGGCATCGAATCTGTTAGTCAACCTCACAGCTTCCATGTCCCTCTTACTCATAAACCTAACCTGTCCTAACCTATCTATTCTATCCATATTCACCCACCATTTATCTTCACTCGCATCAGTCACTTCTTTCTCTCCAGTCCCTAGTCTAGGCCTATCTTCCACCATCCTGGTCCGAGCAACATTCTTCATGCGCACACTCGCATCCCTTCTCACTTCATTCACCAACTCACTTAATCTCTTGTACTCATCACGCAACCGACTCACCAACTCTACCAAAGCCACATTTGCACTAGTCAAATAACATACCGGGCACATTGACGTAACTATTATTATGCTATTTAGCTTAAAACTTTTTTAAGGTTAAATTTAAATACTAGTTACAGGAAAGAAAACTCTAGTATGGTTAGGCTCTTATATCTTAAGCATTTTGTTAATATTTCCGGGATTCTGGCGGGCCTAACATAGACATTAGTCACCTTTCGTATCTTTGAGATCAGTAGCCCAGCCCTGGGCCAGTCTTAGATAATTGTGCCGTATTGTTTATTCATTTTTTTTAAGTGATAACCTCCTTTTAAACAAAATGGATGAAAACCAAGTTGGGAGAAAATGCGATTGCATTATTGAAAAATTATTTAAAAGGAAATTCAGTGCGATGACATATAATGAAAGAGAAACTATTATTAAAACAGGTAAGCCTACGCCAACACTAAATCTGTCATCCAAAACAGTGCTGAACTCATAAATACAATGTAGGCCAATATGATGGACCATCTTGGCTAGATGGTTGTGCATACTTACAGAAGCTATTTTAAAATTTAAATAAAGTTTTAAAAAATAACATTTAAATAAAGTGACTAGCTTTAATTTTACTGTTATTTTTAATGAACCACATATTTACTTCAATCAACATATTTATTTTTGTAAAACTTGAATTGCTTCCTCATCTTCAAAAGTCACCGCACGCCACTGATATATATATATATATATATATATATATATATATATATATATATATATATATATGATAGTGAAACCACTGTATATGAGCCGAAAGTTTAATTTACGAGACTAGTTTCGGTATGTATTTTATCATACCCTCTTCAGTCGTATACTAAGAATGCAATTGTTACAAAAGTATATAAATAGCGTACAGATCAAGAAAAAAAATTAAACCCACAAAGAAACACAGAACCGGGGAAAAAGGTCATTAATCAGGGGGGGTGAGTCTAAGATCGTTGACTAAGCTGTTTACGATGAGGTTACGGGAATGGAGGCTGCATTTCCATTGCCCATCTCACAAATTAAAATTGGGATTTTCTCCTATTAATATACATAGATTCTACTATTTTTCGTCTACGTAAATTTGTGCAATTATATAAGATTTGTGCCTTTGAATAGTCAATTTGGTGGTTGAAATTGCTAATATGATTAAAAATACTGGATGTCGTACTGCCTCGTCTGACATCACCTTTTGTTCATAAATTCGTTTTGTTAAGGTTCTTCCGGTCTCTCCTATGTAGAATGAGGGACAATTTGTAGAGCCAACCAGGATTAATTATACACCTGTTTCATTTGGCTGATCCACGGGCTTGGTCGAAGGGAAAGATTTAAGGATAGAAAAAGGGTATTTAAATGTGGTTAGGCCTAGAGAAATAACTTTGTTTATGCCTTTGAGGAGGGGAGAAAAGGGGAGGGATAGTGACTTCGTATTACTAGATTTGTTTTTATGACCTTTTCCCCCGTTTTGTATGTCATTGTGTTTTTTTCTTCTTTTCTCTAATATGTACACTATTTATAGACTTGTGTAACAACCGCATTCTCAGTATACGGCTGAAGAGGGTATGATAATCTACATACCGAAACTAGTCTCCTAAATTAAACTTTTATCTTCTATACAGTGGTTTCACTATCATATACCATAAGTCGCCATTGAGTTGTTTTACTTTTATCAGTTACCACGATGGAGCAAGAGAATTGCTATTATACACCAGTCTTACGTAAATATCTCAGATCCTTGATTAGCGCACGCAAATCTAAACTAAAATTAATTTTTTTACAAAACTGCTTAGCAGAAATAGTGACGCCGCGTACATCCTTCCACATGAAGAAGATCAGCAGTCAAGAAACTCCGTTTTGCAAACTAGACGAATTAGCCTCGGTGGATAGCATTCAGGTCACCAAACGAGACTGCAACCTCCGGTTCAAGATCCAACGCGAAACTTTCTGTGAACTCCAAGCAAACGTAAGTCCAACCCAACTTCCTTACACACTGAGACGGTGCCAAATGACTCTTACCCGCGTTCGTCTAAAGTGTCAACATTACTTTCATAACAAAGTGGAGTGGTTATTCCAAAATCGCCTATGGAAGAAGGCTTCAAATCGTGCGAAGAACGTGGTCAATCTTTTTTCATCTGAGCTCTCGCGTGATCAAGAAATTATCCTTGGCTATGAGCTATCTATCCTTCGCGTGCAAAAATAGTGATTCATTTTCCCTTAATCATCTCTTTTCTATAAATAAATTTTGTGAAAGTGATCAGTCGAACATTGAGTTCTTAAATGGTTTTGTAGCTGGTGCTTTATCCCATAGTGACAGTGTGAAATACTTAAGAGATCCCCAGGCGCCTCATGACTGCCTTCAACTTACTTAATTCTAACAAAAATATCATCCTAACAAAATGGGACAAAACTAACCAAATCGTGGTGTTAGACAAAAATTCTTATCCTGAAAAATTACAGGATTTACTCAATGATATGAACATTTACGAGGATTTATCTTCCAAACCATTGAAAAATAAAACCGAGATCTTCAACAAAACTATCACAAAATGGCTCAAACGATCCAACCCAGACCTTCTTCATCGTTTTAAACCTACCCACCAATCACTCCCCCGTATGTATGGTCTGCCAAAAACCCACAAAAGAGAAACGCCACTCCGACCTATTATATCGTGTATTGACTCTCATGCATACAAACTCTCGAAGCGGTTAACCTTCCTTCATGCTGACGCTGTTGGATTGACCTCTCTTTCACACATAATCCATTCCTCTGATTTCATTGAAAAATTGAGGAAAATCAACATAAAAGGAAGTCGCTTAATAAGCTTTGATGTAAGCAGCCTGTTCACTAAAGTCCCAGTTAACGAAGCTCTTGATGTTCTATCTAAGGTATTAGATAATTAAAACTTAAACTTCCCTCTAGGCAAAAAGAAAATTATAAATCTTGTTAAACTTTGTGTTACTAACCATGTATTATTTATCAGAGATATGTTTTGTTTTTTTTTCGACAAAAATATGGTCTTAGTATTGGTAATCCTTTATCGCCCATATTATGTAACCTTTTTATGGAACATTTCAAAGTATCATTACTCCCTTATGTGATTCCCCATCATAATTTTGTATGGTATAGGTATGAAGATGATGTCATATTGATTTGGCCTATAAATAATTTAAACTTATTTGACAATTTCCTTAAAAATCTTAACGACCTCCATCCCACAATCAGTTTGAAAGTAGAGTGGGAAAAAGATAATTGTACATATATCCTTTCTTGATGTAAAAATTCTTAGATTCATTGGCAAAATTAGCTTCACTGTGTACCGAAAACCAACCCATTCTAACTCGTATATCCATATCTTTTCAGGTATGTTTTTGAGAGCACTTAGGATATATGACCTTTGCTTTCTAGAGTACGAGATTACATATATAACCTGCAACTTCATTGAATTAATTATCCCCACCACGTGATCAATGAAAGTCTATCTAAAGCAAAATCTATTCATTACCGTCCCAAGGATGAAAACAAGTTTAGTAATACGAAGTGTCTATCCCTCCTTTTTTTCTCCCCTCCTCAAAGGCATAAACAAAGTTATTTCTCTAGGCCTAACCACATTTAAATACCCTTTTTCTATCCTTAAATCTTTCCCTTCGACCAAGCCCGTGGATCAGCCAAATAAAATAGGTGTATAATTAATCCTGGTTGGCTCTACAAATTGTCCCTCATTCTACATAGGAGAGACCTGAAGAACCTTAACAAAACGAATTTATGAACAAAAGGTGATGTCAGACGAGGCAGTACGACATCCAGTATTTTTAATCATATTAGCAATTTCAACCACCAAATTGACTATTCAAAAGCACAAATCCTATATAATTGTACACATTTACGTAGACGAAAAATAGTAGAATCTATGTATATTAATAGGAGAAAATCCCAATTTTAATTTGTGAGATGGGCAATTGAAATGCAGCCTCCATTAGACTTACCACCTCCATCCTGATTAATGACCTTTTTCCCCGGTTCCGTGTTTCTTTGTGGGTTTTTTAATTTTTTTCTTGATCTGTACGCTATTTATATACTTTTGTAACAATTGCATTCTCAGTATACGACTGAAGAGGGTATGATAAAATACATACCAAAACTAGTCTCGTAAATTAAACTTTCGGCTCATATACACTGGTTTCACTATCATATAACATAGCCCGTCATTGGGTTAGTTCTTTTACTTATATATATATATATATATATATATATATATATATATATATATATATATATATATATATATATATATATATATATATATATATATATATATATACATCGCTTGGTCCAGTCATCTTCGCACTCGATCCGAATGAAGCCAAAAGCATCCTGCTTGCGGCGTCATCTCAACTGTTGGCCTCACATATCGGTGGAAACATCATAGTGACTTTACCTCGGAGAAAGCAGCTGACTGGTTACATTATTGTATCTACTATACCAGATATTCCTACAAGGACTTTAACTATAGACTTTGGTTATCAACATCCTACAAGAGCGCTGCCAATTCTCAAAAGCTGAAGAAACGTGGGTTTATTCTGGTGTGGATGATGAGTGGTTTTTGTTTTGGAGCGGCTGCGCCGTTACCTGAATTTGCGGTAGGAGTTGTCGAGAGAGCATTATAATTAGAGGTCATGTTAGTCGGTGGTGTTGATCGTCGTGCGTATATTAATTGGTTTGTGTTTTTTTTACTTATTGTGTTGTGTTTAGTTATAATATTGTGTTGTTTAGTTTGGTTTGTCGTTTGTATTGTGCATATGTGATTTGTATTTATGTCATCTAGTTTGGTTGTTGTATGTAATTAGCTAAGGTGTGATGTTTTGTTTGTGAACACGTCGGTTAAAGCGCCGTACCTAAGGTGAGTTCACCGGGTATTTTTTTTGTTGTCTATTCTGTTTATCTTTTGAAGCCACAAGCTATATAGGCAGTCGTGATGGTGGCGTCTAATTCGAAGTTAACTGTTGTGATGACACAATGTGCCGGATGAGGAGATGTTGTTGGGTGGTTCAATAAGTTCTTATTGGTGATTCAGCTGAAAAATTTAAGGAAGTTGGAGAATATAGTTCCGTTTTATTATTACTGGTAGTGCGTTTGAGCAGTTCCAAAGAGGGTTTGACGTGATGAACCAGTTAATGATTTCTTAACTGATCTGTGTAGGTTGGCTCATTTAGCTGATATTCAATCTAATAAATTGATGATGGCGTTTTATGTATGATTACCATCTGCGGTATCGCGTGACCTTAGAGCCATGCCGAGTGTTGAAACTAGCTTTGTCCGAAATTGTTGTTGCTTGTAGCTTTGTGAAGAGGGGGAGCAAAGGAAGGTTCTGGGATGATCCGGTTGGTGAACGTGCACACCAACTAATTGAGAAAGTGGTGAGTAGAGTGAGAAATAATGTGTGGTGCTCACATTTTCAATATTGAATGAGACACCCACATAAACTTAAAAAAAATAGCACTTTGGAGTTTTATGAAATCTTAAAATGGGTTCACTTTGAACCAAAAATAACATTCGATGAAAGGAAAATCGAATGATGGGTGTTCGAAAGAGAGCACTGTTCCCCAATCGTAAATAACCCTCCTTTACTTTATAATATATATAGCTGATAACGTAAAAGATTAAACAACTTTGTCATATTTCTCTAAGTTATTGTCCTTCTCTCAATCACTTCCTTATTTTGCCAGTAACTAAATATTGGTTTTCTTTCCTTCACTAGAAGAAACTTTAAACATTTTTAAAAAAGAAACGAAAGTCTAGAATATAATAATTTTTAGTTTAGTAAATATATTACTAAAATGTCTATAGACAATAATTTCGATCTCATTTCTTCTATATATTTAATATAAATCGGGTTAAATTGACGATAAGAAAGGATATTTGTTTTAAAGCGCTGGAATAGAAGAAAATGTGACATTTGGCAACATGCAAGGTGTAACTTTTGGTTTATAAGAAAACAATTAATATAATGAATCTAGTTTGTTTCTGTAAGGTTTAGATATCTGTGATTAAAATAAAAATCAATATACTGTGAATTAATCTCCAAAACTTCTATTTTTATATTGTAAAACGCTCAATATTTAGCTCACCTCTATCTAAGAAATATGTTAAAGGAATTTACAGAATCTTATTAAATTACTTATATTTAATGATTCAACAATTGTAAGATTCGATAAATATGTAAAACATTGTAAATTAATTAAATTAAGTAGAGTGAGGACATATATTATTATGTGAAATTCATATTAATGTATTAAGCAGTCTGATGTGAACTCAATTTGTTTATTTGAGGGCCCTAAGAAGTAATTCATTCTTTCGTCGGAATATTAAAGGAAAACGTCGTATTAATTTCTTGTATACTATTAAATAGCAATCATAAAACCTTATAATTGTGTAAGAATTTGTATAGAAATTTAATGTAAGTATAGAGAATAAACTTAATATTATGTGAACTAATTAAATGTATAAAATTTAATTATATTTGTGAATGTTAAAATACCGCGTGTATGCAGGAGGTGTATATAAAAAGGGAGTTAGAGGGCGTTTAAGACTGAATAAACAAATCAAGAAAAGAGTGTGATTACATAAGAAGAAAGAGAGTAAAACTAGAAAACGTTTCTACAGAATGGGGAGTTTATCACCATAACAAGAAACGCCTAGTTCGCGGCAAATGAATAGCAATTATAAGACTTTATAATAATGTAGCAATATGTAAAATAAGTTTATGTAAGTAGAGAGAATAAATTTAATATTATGGGAAGTAATTATATGAAAAAATAATTCAGTTTGTGAATGTTAAAATGCTGCATGTATGCTGGCCGTGTATATAAATGGTGAGCTAGAAGGCGCCTAAAGCTGAATCCATAAATCAAGAAAAGGGAGATTACATACGAAGAGTAACCTCAGAAGACGTTTTTACGAAATGAAAAGTTTAAGGAGGGCATGGCACTGTCACTAAAATTGCACAGCAAAGTGCCTCGCAGGAATATGAAGAATTGTAACAAATGTCCTCGTGGATCTACATATATATTTGTTTGTAAACCGGCCAAAGAAGTAAGCGAGAAGCCGAGAATTCAGATAGCAGTAAAATTTGGCGACAGTGTAAATAAAATGAACATTGCTCGTCTGGAAATGGAATTAAGCCGAGGCAGCTGTCTGTGTCTCAGGAATGATAAAATTATGTCGAGAAAGTGTAAATCTGTAGGCATCATTAAACGATGAACTTCAGAGACCATGGGATAAGGAATATCCCGCCCAGTGGGCGGAGCTATAATATTGTGATCCCAGAGGCTACGCCTCCTGTACTATTTATAGAAGAAAAAGGGAGAATTCAAGGAGATTCATTCACACTTGGGTAGACAGTTAAATCAGATAGACGATCAATAGTATAGATCTAATTAAGGTTAGTTTAGCGTAGTGAAGCCCCCGTTGTACCAGCCTAAGTCTTGTTCTCATAACACTTGCTTTTTTGACCGGTAGTGAAATATTGCCTGACCGTAATCGTGTAAACGCAAGCCTTCCTTTAGCTCTGTTTTTTTTGTTTGTCGGAATTAACCATTTATTTTTTTTTTTTACGTAATTCCTCTGCCCAGTTCGAATCCGAGCTATTCAAAAAGTTGTCAGCCCTCTTTCGTATTCATCGGCTCCACACATCATACAGACCGTCCACGAATGGGATGGTGGAAAGGTCCAACAAGACCTTGAAGGGCTTCATAATGGCCGGTCGACAAGGCAGGCTGTTGACAGGCATTCGTGCCTTGCCCATCGAGTCGGGATTCCTTCCCTTTCATGGCAGTAACGGCACCACACTATTGTGCCCAAAACCTTTAGTCTCTTCGTCCTCATCGAAATCGGATGCTAAGTTTAGACATCGACAATGGCACAGATCGCGTTCGCAAGAGTATCTTTAGGACACCTGCACTCGATGCCTAAGCTTTTCGTGCCCAGAGCCCTGCAGAATGCAACGCATGTTTGGGTCCGTATAGACCGCGTTCGTAAACCACTCGAAGCGCCATATTCTGGCCCGTTTCCAGTGATCGAGCGTGGCAGCAACGTATTCAAGCTGGAATACCCTGAGGGAATAAGGGACACTGTCTCAATAGACCGATAAAAATAGGCAAAATTGCCTACCTAACCCGATGATGACGTGCCAGGTAATCAGCGTCTCGCAAAGACACAGGATGTGCACATGAGGACCAGCCGCAGTTCGCCGCACGGAGAACCATCATCAGGAGTAGATGCGACCTCTGGGAACGCACAAAAACACCACAGCAAGAACCGGGGTAGAAAACGAACAGCCTGGAATTGTCACGCGATCCGGGAGAAGGATCTCATTTGCCAGGACAATTTGTATTATTATTATTGAACATTACGCAATCATAAATAGATCGTTACTCTTGTATGTCATAAGAGGCATAAATACATATACATGCCTCGGTGATCCATGTTATTTGTTTTATGTACGAGTACGTTAGAATTTGTATGTTAAAAGAGGCATAAATGTACATACATGCCTCGCTGAACCATTTTTGCTTTGTAACTTTGAGCAATGTAATAATTATAGCAACACCCCGATATTTCATGTATTTCCTTGGGGGGGGGATTGTACAGGACCTCTCTGAACACAGTTGAATTCATCTATAAGTGATGTAAATTTCATTGCCCTGTGCGCATATTAAAAATGTACCTGCTTATCTAGTTAGGATGTGTAATTCTCTTTGTAACTCCGCTACTAGTGGGAAAGTTCTGTGGAGAGTATTGGCCCTGGCACTAAAATTGCACCAGCAAGGTGCCTCGCTTGTAATAAATGTCTTCGCGGATATATATATATATATATATATATATATATATATATATATATATATATATATATATATATATATATATATATATATATATATATATATATATATGTATATGTATATATATATATATATAAAGGATATAAGCGGAAAGCTGAGAATTCAGATAGCAATAAAATTCGGGACAGCATAATAAAAACGAACATTTCTCGTCTGGAAGTGGAATTAAGCCGAGACAGCTTTCTGCGTCTCAGGAATGATAAAATTATATCGATAAAGTATGGGATAAGGAATATTCCGCCTAGTAGGCGGAGCTAAAACCATTGTGATTTCAGAGTCCACGCCTCCTGTACTATTTATAGCAGAAAAATGGAGAATTCAAAGAGATACATTCACACTTGGGTAGACAGTTAACTCTTATATACGATCGATAGTAAATAACTAATTACGGTTCGTTTAGCGTAGCGAAGCCCCCGTTGTACCCGTCTAAATCTTGTTCTCGTAACACTCGCTCTCCTGACTGGTAGTGAAATATTCCCTGACCGTAACTGTGTAAACGCGAGCCTCCCTTTGGCTCTGCTTGTTTTGTTTGTTGGAATTAAACTTTGTTTTCTTGTGATTCCTCTCAAGCCTTTCTCGATCACAAGCCTTTGATAAGCCCAGCCAAGCCAGAATATTATTTGAGTATCTTTGGAGTCAGATACGAGATTAACGCCAACTATCACCTCAACCGTGGGGCTTGAGGGACCTCTACAAAATATCCACGTCATTTATAACCTTCAAACTGGTGACGTCTTTCCTCTCACATAAACTGGGTTTCCTCATTCTCCCATAAACTGGTGACGGTTACCTTTTACCTTCCTTGTAATAGGTTTATCAAATTCTAAAAATTGCTGTGTGTATATTAAGGAAATAATAAATCAATAGTAATAATTAAAGAACCTAGGAGAATTAGAAAAAGAAACAAAATATATGTCAAATATTACATATCGATGCGAGGCAAGTGGTCGTTAGAGTCGCGCGTAAAAACACGAACATACGCACATCTATCAAAGGTCAGCACCTGAACAAATACGAGTCTTGTGCTCATACAAACATACGCGGGCTAAGAATAATTATCAGCAAAAGGTCACATCAGGCAAGCTGAACAAATACAGGCTTTCATCAGAGAAATTTCACAAAGAACTGTGACAGACAAGCAAGTCCCTATAATTAAGATAATCCTTAGACATAGTAAATATGTAGGTATAACAAATACACATAGATTACGGAACTCCGCCTAGTGGGTGGAAGTAACGAATAAATTAGATCACTGAGTCCTCCCAACGGACAAGTAAAGGTCACGCCCCTTCGAGACGACGACTCACACAATATATATATATATATATATATATATATATATATATATATATATATATATATATATATATATATATATATATATATATATATGTATATATATATATATATATATATATATATATATATATATATATATATATATATATCTATCTAGAGAGAGAGAGAGAGAGAGAGAGAGAGAAAGATTGAGAGCCAGACAGAGATCAGTAATTGTAATTCAGGCAGTGAATAGTTCGGCATTTATTTCATTCGATCATTAAGTCTCCGTCCTCTCGTCCACCCTGAACGTTAAGTAGGCCTTGCCACCGGTTATGGAGTGCTCCTCTCCAAAGGAGGTAGACTGTGACTGGTGACCCCTCGAAGGACGGAGAAGAAGAGGCTTGGTGAGTTTGTCCACCAAAAAATAATAGTCCACCACCTCATTCCTCGGTCGAGTCGCCATCTTGTACCTCCCCTCCCAATAATATCTTGCATTTAGGTGTATTAAAATCCTGGTTGTAGATCAGATCTTAAGTAGGGTGGATTATTGCAATTACATTTATTTCAATATCCCTAATATCTGCTTAAAAAATTGCACATTGCAATAATCAATAGAGGAGCAAGACTGATTGAACGAGTCAACGTCCGTGAAAGAGTTGTAGCGACCGGCGTGTACGTCCAAAATAGGACACACGCGAGAGTCGCTACACACATAAAATACAGAGAGAGAGAAAAGGTAAAGTTAGCGCCGTTTACGAGAATATCACACGGTAGTAAACGTAGTACAGTTATCTCTGTTAGAGTTGGTCGAGGTAACATTATAATCAAGGCAGAATCCAGAATAAACTGGATAGCTATCACAGTTAAACAATAGAAACCAGGCCAGGAAGCTGTCTCCATCATGGCTACATACCACCGCCCACAGAGAATTTTACCCAATAGTCGGAGTGCCTTCTTTATCAATATGTTCGGCAGTAGCCAATCAAAAGTCGAGTTATGTTAATACCGACAAATCAACAGGCCGGTACATAAGAGGAAGGTGCGGCTTAGTTGGACGAGGAACTTGTAGGGCGTGGCTTAAATTGAATATATAACTCTGTGTGAAGCCAGAACAAAGAGGATAATTAGATTACTGTTTTATATAGCAATATATTGCGTTATATATCGTTCAGTCAGATCTCTTGGATTCGCGTAATTCATCTTTGTATATAATCGTGTACATAACGCACACATTAAGGTGTAACTCTTAAATGCTCTATTTGTCCGGCCTCCTTTAGACCTTGCCCGCCCTTGACCTCGAACTTAATTTGCGTCCTGACTTAGAACTTAAAACTTAATTAAAGAACTTTTGTAAAGTGCAATAAGATCTAGTTTAATAATAATTCTATTTTTGCCTTGGTGACTTAAATATCCTAACGTTCCTCAATCTTCCTGCTTCAATGCTTTATTAATCGGGAAAATAACCGTTTCGCATTCTCCTCGTTAATCGCAATTCCTCGTGATTGCATAACTCCCGAAATACCGGTGTTCTACCCTGGTGTCGTCTATCCCTTTCCTCTGGGCTATTTGACCCCGTCGCTAGAATAAGACCGCCCCTCGGCTTAAGGCACCCCATAGCAATCAACAAAATAACTCTCATAGGAAATAAGAAAGGGCAACGCAAACCAACCGTGGCATCTGTATCAACCAGAGTCCTTGCCAGAAGATTTTGCGATAACTCGGTAATCTATCACCATCACTGGCAACCAGCGTCCCCCTTCTAAGGCTCTTTGGTTGTCCTCACGAGTACTTTAAAGGTTCCCCATAATTAGGGACGACCTTCAAGAGTGCTCCCCCCCCCACACCATAACTGGCGACCTTACATTAAGAACCGTCCATTTTTAGCAACTAGTGCCGTTGTTCCACTAAACAAAACAAGAAGCGGAAGAACATTGAAGAATTTCAGGAAACACAAGGAAGAGGAAAGAAAATAGAAGTCAACCAGACGAGGCAAGCTGAGGCAGAGTCAATAAGTGCCGTGACGATAAGAGCTCCAGTATTCCACGACGCTGCAGTGACGGGTTGGTTTAGGATTGTAGAGGCTCAATTCTACAATTCAAAAATCACCAAGGAGGTAACAAAATATTACCAAAGATTGGCCTCATTACCCCATGAAACAGTGAACCGCCTGCCTGCAGACATTTTCGAAGATGAAAATGACAAGAGATTGAAGGCTGAAGTTGTAAGTCTATTCGAGAAGACTAAGCCAGAATTATTCGAAAGAATAACAGCCTCATCGACTTTCACTGGCCGTCCTTCGCGAAATGTGGAGGAACTGAGGCGCACAGCCTTGCAGCTTGGAGTAAGTGAGGAACTTGTGAGGCATAAATTTATTCAATCATTGCCTCCCACCATTGCACCGATAATTACCACTCAAAAAGACCTCTCGTTAACCCAAATCGGTAAACTCTCGGACGAATTAATAATTTTTAACAAAGAGCAATGCGTTAATGTGAATAGTGCGGAAAATGCGTACGGTCCGGCGGTAATGCACGAGAAACAATTTTCGCCTGCGGTGCGGAGTGGTAATCAAAGTCATGGTGGCAAATTTTACCTCACCCCAGTGAACGTGCGTCATTTTAGGAAGGACCAAAGGCTAATAGTGTGCCGTGCACATTTTATTACTGCAACACTGCAAAGTGGTGTAAGCCGTGGTGCAAGTGGCCAGAGAAAATGGAGGATCTACAAATTCAACCCTCATCTAGACCATCGTCGCCGGAAAACTAAGGAGGCGTGTCCTAGCCACTGCGGCAACGGGCATGCCGTCCGTTTTTCAAATTAGCCGCAAAAATCGACAACAAGAGGTACGAACTCTTGATAGACACAGGGGCGAGTGTTTCAATCATCCCAGCCAGCATTGCTAATAACAGCAACATTAAAGAAAGTTGCATAAATCTTTCAAACGCAAACGGCGGAAAGATTAAAATCCACGTGGAAATGAATGCGGATTTGGCCATTCCAAGTTTAAGAAGGTCATTTCGATGGTGTAGCAGACATCACTGCACCCATCCTAGGAATGGATTTCTTGAAGCACTTCGATCTAATCGTGGATTATGCACGGAATAAGCTGCTGGATCGAAACACCAAGCTCGCTTCAGTGGTTCAAACCTCCGAGAAACCATCCATAGCGTTGATAAGAACAGACCTCCCAAATGTAGCCGAATCATGTCGAAAAAATATTGGAAGAATATGGCGCACTGTATGGACCAGCTCCCGCTTAAACGGTACCAGCAATGGACCAATCAGTGGAGAATAATATTGATACCAGCAGTGCCCCACCTACATTTGCGCTGCCTTGGCAATTGACGACGGAAAAGCTGATAGTAGCAAAAGAAACAATCGAGGGCCTCTTAAAAGAAGGAGTAATCCAGCCATCGAAGTCACCGTGGGCCTCACCGATACATTTGGTACCCAAGAAGACCCCCGGTGAGCACAGGATGGTCGGGGGCTATAGAGCTCTAAATGCCATTACAAAGCCCGACCGATATCCGTTGCCTCGGATCCAAAACCTGGCAGATCATCTCCATGTATAAAGGATCTTTTCGAGATTGGACCTCGTAAGGGCATATTACCAGATTCCAATGAGCCCGGCTGACGTCGAAAAGACGTCAATTACCACCCCCTTTGGGTTGTGGCAATACATAAAATTACCATTTGGCCTTCGCAATGCGAGCAACCTTTCAGAGATTTATGGATAATATACTCCATTGGTTGAGGTTTGTATACATATATATAGAGGATATCCTGATTTTTTTTTTCCTAATAATTTCGAGGAACACCTCAACCATATGGGACAAGTAATGGAAATATTATCACAGAGAGGCCTCAGGATTTCCCTAGAAAAATGCGAGTTCACGAAAGAGGAAATCACGTTCCTGGGCCATCAAATCTCGCAAAAAGGCATATGTCCTCCTGCTTCCCAAAATAAGGGAAATTGAGGAAATGCCAAAGCCAAGAGACTCTAAAGGACTGCGTCGTTACTTGGGAATGTTGGGATACTACAGAAGAATGACGCCCAACTTTGCGGACAAAGCAACACCGCTAACTGAGTTATTGCGCGTGTACCCGAAGTCGAAGAACATCGAGTGGAGCGAAATCGAGGAGAGGGGTTCGAATTAACAAAGAAGGCTTTAGAAAAAGCAATCACACTCCATCAACCTCTCTCGGATAATTTACCGCTGCAATTGGTGACGGACTGCTCCCAATACGCGGCAGGTGCTGCTCTCCACCAAATGTTGAACGGCGTCGCGAAGCCCATAGCTTTCTTTTCAAAGAAGCTCTCAGAAATGCAACAGGCGTATTCGACCTACGACCGTGAGCTTCTCACCTCATACTTGGCTGTTATGCATTTTACGCACATAATAGAAGGGCACAATACGACGCTGTGCACCGGCCATAAGCCATTAGTATCGGCATTTTCGTCACCGTTAAGTTCAAAAACTGACAGGCAGCAGCGTTATTGGACCGCTATTTTAGAATATGTCAATGACATGGAATACATACGTGGCCAAGACAACGTAGTTGCAGATTGCATGTTGAGGGACGTCAAGTCGGTGCAAATTGACTCCCTTGGACTTCAAGAGCTAGCAGCCGCACAAGCACAGGACGACGAAGTAAAAGGTATTAAAAGAAAAATTAAAACCTTTTCCCTTTAATGGAGATATACAATTATGGTGTGAAAATACAACACGAGCTCCTAGACCATTTGTACCAAAAGAGTGCAGGAAAATGATATTCGATCAACTGCACAATATATCGCACCCAGGTGTTCGAGCCTCCCTGAGGTTAATTAAAACCCGATATTTTTGGCCGAACATCGATAGGGATGTGCTTTCATAGGCTAAGGAATGTATGTCTTGCCAGGCAGCTAAAATATCGCGCCATATGAAGTCTCCAATTCTACCAATAGAAACACAGTCAGAGAAGTTTGAGACGATACACGTGGAAATAGTGGGACCATTACCGACATTGTACCCAGCTCGGACAATCTTTCCCCTCACAGTGCCGTTACGTGCTAACTTGCATCGATCGGGCCTCGAGGTGGGTGGAAGCAATCCCTATCCTGTACATGAGTGTCGCCACGATTGCTTTTGCCCTACTGGAAGGATGGATATCTAGATTTGGTGTCCCGTTGTACGTGATTACCGATAGAGGTGCACAATTTGAATCGAATCTGTTCAAAGAATTGTCAGCACTCCTTGGTTTTCATCGACTGCGAACCACGAGCTACAGACCCTCCACGAACGGAATGGCGGAAAGGATCCATAGGACCTTTAAAACGGCCATAATGGCCCGGAAACAGGATTGGTTGATGGCACTGCCAGTGGTGTTGCTAGGCATTCGCGCCCTACCGAATGAGTCAGGATTTTCCCCATTCACAGCGGTAACTGGCACGACGCTACTATGCCTGAAGCCAAGGGTATCACCAAGCTCGTCGAAAGAACAATGCAAGTTCTTCAAGGACTTGGCCACGGCAATGGCCCAAATAGATTTTAGACGAATAGCCACGGGCAATATTCACTCGGTGCCAAAACCGTACATACTACCTGGCCTGATTGAAGCATCAGACGTGTGGGGTGTGAATATACCGTGTTCGAAGACCTCTTGAGGCGCCTTATGCGGGCCCTTTTATGGTTATCGAACCTGGCAGTAAGGTGTTCACACTACAATTCCCAGACGGAAGGATGAACACCGTCTCAATTGACCGGTTGAAACCGGCACGATTATCCCCAGGAAATTGAGGACTCTCAGGACGGCCATCGGAGTATCCCGGTGTCCCGGGCCACCCAGAAGAGGCCGAGACCCGACCCTGCTGGAGAAACGAAACCCGCAACTGGAAGGGGGACCGAAACCCCTGATCCTGGCCCTTCGCCTAGAGCAGAGGAGCCGCAAGAGGAACGTACCTCATCGGGAGCGGGAAGAAGGATTAAGTTCGCTAAAGACAACACATATATTTATTATTGAGAGGCGAATAACAAAGGTTAAAGGAATAATAGTTAGCCTAAAATTATAAAACAATGTGCCCATATAAATTAAAAGTGTACATAAGGTGAAATTATATAAGATTCATATCGCGAAGTTCGTGATATTCAGACGCTAAGTCGTTACGAAGTATCAGGATGGGAAGAACTATAAATATGTAATTAAAATAGACAGCTCCCACCCAAAGTAACGAATGAAATAAATAAATTATTGTATAAATATTGTCAAACTTATTGTAATGTTAATTAGCTGTAACGAGTAATAATCCAGGTTGGATGCTACGTATAGCAATTAAGGTAGGATTTAAGAACCCATAACAATTGTTAACCTAGGAAAACAACATATTAATGTAGAAAACCAATTTTGTAAAGGTCAAAGTGCAATAGCAGCAGGTAAACGACACCGTCGACTTAAGGAGGGACGCCTGCAGCGACCGGCGTGTACGTCCAAAATAGGACACACGCGAGAGTCACTACACACATAAAATACAGAGAGAGAGAAAAGTAAAGTTAGCGCCGTTTACGAGAATGTCACACGGTAGTAAACGTAGTACAGTTATCTCTGTTAGAGTTGGTCGAGGCAACATTATAATCAAGGCAGAATCCGGAATAAACTGGATAGCTATCACAGTTAAACAATAGAAGCCAGGCCAGGAAGCTGTCTCCATGGCTACATACCACCGCCCACAGAGAATTTTACCCAATAGTCGGAGTGCCTTCTTTATCAATATGTTCGGCAGTAGCCAATCAAAAGTCGAGTTATGTTAATACCGACAAATCAACAGGCCGGTACATAAGAGGAAGGTGCGGCTTAGTTGGACGAGGAACTTGTAGGGCGTGGCTTAAATTGAATATATAACTCTGTGTGAAGCCAGAACAAAGAGGATAATTAGATTACTGTTTTATATAGCAATATATTGCGTTATATATCGTTCAGTCAGATTTTTTTGGATTCGCGTAATCCATCTTTGTATATAATCGTGTACATAACGCACACATTAAGGTGTAACTCATAAATGCTCTATTTGTCCGGCCTACTTTAGGCCTTGCATGCACTTGACCTCGAACTTAATTTGCGTCCTGACTTAGAACTTAAAACTTAATTAAAGAACTTTTGTAAAGTGCAATAAGATCTAGTTCAATAATAATTCTATTTTTGCCTTGGTGACTTCAATATCCTAACGTTCCTCAATCTTCCTGCTTCAATGCTTTATTAATCGTGAAAACAGCCGTTTCGCATTCTCCTCATTAATCGCAATTCCTCGCGATTACATAACTCCAGAAATACCGATGTACTACCCCGGTGTGGTCTATCCCCTTCCTGCGAGCTATTTGATCTCGTCACTAGAATAAGACCGCCCCTCGGCTTAGGGCACCCCATAGCATTCAACAAAATAACTCGTGGGAAATAAGGAAGGGCAACGCAAACCAACCGCTGCATCTGTATCAACCGGGGTCCTTGCCAAAAGATTACGCGATAATTCGGTAATCTATCACCATTACTGGCAACCAGCTTCGCCCTTCCAAGGCTCTTGGATTGGTTTTACGAGTACCTTCAAGAGCCACCTCCCTATAAATCTTTATTGGCTACCTGTGAAAGCAAGAATTAATTACAAGTTATCATGCATTGTTCATAACACATTACTATCAAATAAACCGACCTACCTCAGTTCTAAACTACAATTAAGTGCTGGAAATATATTGACTAGAACTAAACTCCATATGCCTTGAGTTAAAACAAATTATGGTAAACCTGCCTTTCGATATGATGCCTCTAGTGTGTACAATAGGCTGCCATTTCATTTGATCAAAATTGAAAATATACATCAATTTAAGAAGTTGAAGACAGATTTTATTCTCTATCGCCTATAACCTTGAAACTGCTAGGGACTGGAGAGAAAGAAGTGACTGATGTGAGTGAAGAAGAATGGTGGGTGAATATGGATAGAATAGATAGGTTAGGACAGGTTAGGTCTGTGAGTAAGAGGGACATGAAACCTGTTAGGTTGACTAACAGATTTGATTTCCTGAGAGAGGAAGAGATTGAAAGTGATTTGTCTGATGTGGTTGTGGCAGAAAGTGAAAATCTCCTAATGAGGAGGAGGAGCATGCCAAAAAGAAAACTATTGAAGACCACATTCCAAACTGCGCAAGAGAGGATCAAAGCCCAAATGGAAAACATAGAGAGCAAATCCAACAATCCCATGAGGAACAACACCCGAGAGAAGAAAGAGAAGCAGTGTCTCGCGCTAAAGAGAACTCCAAATGCTTTTTCTCATATGCCAAGAAGAAACTGAAGAACAGAACAACAGTAGGCCCCCTCATTGAAGAAAATGGGGAGACAACAGATGACTTAAAGGAAATGGCAGCAATCCTTAAAAGTCAATATGAGATGGTCTTCAGTAACCCAAGTGGAGCTAAGACCATAGCAGACCCGAAATCCTTTATCACTATGAATACTGGTACCCCCCAACAACTATCTACAATAATTATAAGTAAAGAAGAAATAAAAGCAGCAATTGACACCATATCTCCTGATGCAGCAGCCGGACCAGATGGCTTCCATGCCCAACTGCTAAAAAAATGCAAAAAAGAACTAGCCAAGCCACTTCAGATCCTCTGGACACGCTCATTGCAAGCCGGTACTGTACCTGAATCACTGGAGACTGCCATCATCAACCCAATACATAAGAGAGGTAATAAAGGACAAGCCAGCAAGTACGGGCAAGTGGCACTCACATCTCACCTTATCAAGATCTGTGAGAGAGTCATTTGCAGAAAGATGGTTGACTTCCTGGAGAAAAAAGCAGCCTTTAATGATGGTCAACACGGCTTTAGGCAAGGACGTTCGTGTCTATTCCAGTTACTGACACACTATGAGAGTCCTAGAAAACATCCAAGATGGGTAACACCTGGATGTCATCTATTTAAACTTTGACAAGGTTGATCATGGTATTCTTCTAAACAAGTTACGAGACTACAGCATCAAGGGTTCACTCGGAAGATGGCTTCACAGTTTCGTGATGGGTAGAACCCAACAAGTGGAAATCCAAGGAGTGCTGTCTGAACCAAGTAATGTGTTAAGTGGGGTACCACAGGGGTCAGTACTGGGCCCACTACTGTTTATTATCCACATAGGAGACATATAAACAAACTTGGAACACTCGGTAGCATCCTCATTTGCAGATGACACCAGAATCAAGAAGCAAATATCCTGCACAGGAGATGCAGAACAACTCCAAGAGGACCTAAACAAATTGTTGCAGTGGGCATCATTAAACAACATGGCTCTAAATGGAGATAAATTTGAATGGTAATACTTCAAATTCGGGGCGCACGGTAGATGGCGCTGTTAGTCGGCTACAATTTTGGGCTACAGCATTGCTCTTATGACGTCAAACGGTAGCGTCAGATGTGACAATCACTGCGTTATATTTTTTTGTTGTTTTGGGGATTTGTAACTTTTAGTCTATTATTTACTAAATATCTGCGCTCTGGTCGTTTATAGTTTTTTTCTAAGTTAGGTAAGGTTTCTTGATGTCTTTTATTGTTTTTTTTCGTATTTTTTGTTTAGTGCGAATGATAACAGCTTCTTACTGGCAACATCGTAGCTTATAAATAGGACCCGTTTTGCAATTTTTTTTCTTTCGTTATTGTGTTTTCGTGCTCTCCATGTGCTTCTTCGTTATTCGAATTCGGCTTTACTTTGTATGATCGCGAAAAACTTTTAGATTATCTAGAGGCGCATAAACTAATCAAGAAACCTATAAAAGTAAGAATTGTTTGTTATTAGGTTAGGGTTTTCTGCCAGTAAAAAGCTGTTGGGGACTTCTCGTGGGGAAGATATCACTGCAGGGGAAGCACCCTGCGATGATCCTGAGTTTCAATCAATTGGGGGGTATGGGGGGCGCAGCCCCCCAGTATATACTCATACAAAAAATATTACGCCGATATTGTTCACATCTGACGTCATAAGAGATATGCTGTAGCCCAAAATTGTAGCCGACTAACAGCGCCCCGAATCTGAAGTGTTACCATTTGAATTACTGCGCTGTGGCAGTAACAACGATCTGAAAATGGCAACCAGTTACCGCTACAATGGCCAACTAATACTTAGCAAAGATCTGGGAGTCCGAATGAGCTGTGACGCTACTTTCCCCCACCACACCAACCAAACGATTGACTCTACAAAACAATTGAGTGGATGGGTATTGAGAACTTACACCACAAGTGAAGAGCATTGCATGAAGACCCTGTGGAAATTCCTTGTACTCCCAATACTTGAATACTGCTGTCAACTCTGGTCTCCATACGAGATACAGGACATAGCTGGGTAAATATGTAGATTAGCGGCCTGGCCGAAAAAAAAATTTGTGTGTAAATATTATCTTACTTACTTGGTATACCTGGTATACTTGGTCGTGTTTAGAGGTCTACGCCTCACAGTCGTGGTGGTCCACCGCTGCTGCCGTCCCTTGTGTCCCGTTTCATTAGAGCCACTTGGTCCGGTATTGAGTTTGACTCCGCTCGGCAATACTTTATGTATCCCGGTACTGTGGGTTCGTCTGGTAGCGACCTTAAGTATTTGTCCAGGCTTGATTTAAATCGCTCCACACGGCAGGAGGTCAACTTTCTTGTTTCCTTGGGGAGTGTGTTGAATATCCGCGGCCCCTCTTGTAGCAAGCTTGATGCCAACAGTGATCTTATTCTTGTTGGGGCTCCCGCAGGTAAGGATCTTCTTCCACATTTTCTCCCAGTTCTCTCATTTTCATGGATGTACAGTACAGAGGGATTTGGATCTGGCACTAATTGTTCTAAGATCTTCCATAGATAGATTACTCTATATCTCTCTCTTCTCCTCTGCTGAGAGTAGAGGCCTAGAGTTTTGAGTCTTTGCCAGTAGTCCAATTCCCTCATGCCCCTGATTTGTCTGGTGAACATTCTTTGTACTGTCTCCAGCATCTGTATTTCCCTTTTCTTGGATGGGGACCACAGTTGGCTGCAGTAATCTAGTATGGGTTGTACTAGGGCTTTCCAAAGGGTTAGCATAGGTTCAGGTTCCCTCGATGAGAAGGTTCTAAGGATCCATCCACTCATGCCTCTGGCTTTCTTCACTGCTTCTCCAATGTGGTGGCTGAAGGTACCATCGCTTTCCAGATATACACCCAAGCATTTCACGTGTTCCTTTGGTATTATCTCTTTACCACTCTCTGTGAGGAGCTTTGTGTTTGCTTTTATATGCTGGTTTGTGCCATATCTCAGTACTTCAAACTTATCTTCATTAAAGTCCATGTTGTTCTCTTTGGCCCAGTCATATATTTTGTCCAGGTCTTCTTGGAGCAGATGCACTTCTTCTTCCTTCTTGATTTGCCGACTGATGTGCATGTCATCGGCGAAAGACATGAGGGATGCTCCGGCTCTTGCGCCAATATCATTCAAATGTATCAGAAACAATAGTGGGCCAAGAACCGAACCTTGTGGTACTCCACTTATTACTTTGGCCTCTTCTGACTTTTGGGACTCTACAGTCACAAACTGTGTTCTGTCTGAGAGGAAGCTATGTATCCACTCACCTATTTTACCCTTTATTCCTAGACCTTTTAGCTTATGGAGTAATATCCCATGATCCACTTTATCAAATGCCTTAGAAAAATCCAAGAACACCGTATCAACATTTTCTCCTTTGGCTAGGCTTTGTAGGACCCAGTCATAGTGGGCCAACATGTTTGAGAGGCAAGATCTTCCTTTTCTAAAACCATGTTGTGAGTAGCTTATTTTCCTCCAGGTACTCTAGTATCTTATTTCTGACACATTTTTCAAATATTTTAATTAAGTGTGAGGTCAGGGCTACTGGCCTATAATTTTTGGGCAGGGTCCTGTCTCCTCCTTTGTAAATGGGGCTGATTGCTGCTTTCTTGAGTGGGCTTGGAATTTCTCCTGCGTCTATTGAACAGCTCCAAAGCCTACTGATGGGTTCTGCCAGGATTTCCTTGCATTTGAGGAGCAAAATTGCAGGTATTCCGTCTGGTCCAGGAGCTGCATTGTTTCTTAGCTCTCCTATTGCCCTCTCAATTTCTTTGGGTGTGATATCCATGTCCGTGATGGCTGGTCCAGGGTGAGCTTCAGTGAAGAAGGTAGCTGGGTCTTTAACTTGTTTTGTTACCTGTGGCGTACTGAATGCTCTACTGTACTGTTTGACCAGAATCCTGGACATTTCTTCTGGGTCCTTCGTAGTTTGTCCCTGGTCTGTTTGTAGTGGCCCAATCTTAGTTTTTACTTTAGTGGAACGTTTGCAGTAGCTGAAGAAGTATTTTGGGTTTCTTTTGATGTTTTCTACCGCTATTCTTTCTTCCCTTTCCCTCTGTTCCGTATGGGATTCCATGATTTGGGTTTCTACCTTTAATATTTTTGCACTAAGAGCTTGCATCCTGTCTTTCTTGTGTGCCTTGTCCAACTGTTTGTTTAAGGCTGCTCTTTGTTTCATTAAAACCCTTCTGTCCTTTGGTATTGCAGTAGGTCTGTTTGTTTTCCTTTTCTTTTTGGGGACATGTTCTTGACATGTTTTTGTTATCTCTGCCATGATCACATCTAGTACTTCACTGGGACTTTTCCCCGTCCTATCGAGGGTCAATTCCCAATCTACTTCACCAAGTCTTTGTTTAATTTCTTCCCAATTTGCCTGTTCACTGAAGAAGTTTAGGGATGCAAGTGTAGATGTTTCCTTCTGGCAGAGAATTGTCCCTTTGGTATTATTTGTACTGTAATTAGTTTCTAGGATTATAAGATTGTGGTCCGATATGATTGTCTTTTCCACCCTGATATTGCTGATGGCCTCTGAGTTATTGGTAAAGTACAAATCTAATACGTTAGCCAATCTTGTAGGCTCTACAATCATTTGTGTCAGGAAAGCCTTTTCTGTAGTTTCAAGCAGGAGGCTAGCTTGGTTTTGTGCCTCCCGATATTAGGCCCTCTGGCCACCTAATGTGGGGGAAGTTAAAGTCCCCACAGAAGATTATCTCTGGCATAGGTGTCTGCAGCTTTTCCAGTGTGACCATTATTTTCTTTATGCAGGCCTCAAAGTTTGCTTGTTCGCACTGTGGAGGTCGATAGCAATTTACTATTATTTGGCTGCCAGTATTTTGTTTTACCAGGAGAGCCATCATTTCCACCTGGCCATCCGAGTGTAGCATTAGTGGTTGGGTTTTACTAGCAATATCATCTCTTACATATGTGATCACCCCACCATTTTTTCGGTTCACTCTGTCCGTTCTATATATACTGTAATTTTCAATTGCTATATCGTTCACTCGTGTCGGAATATTCATGCGCGTTTGAGTCCTTTTTGAATTATTATTCTATAAACAATTAGGATTATATACTGGGGGGGGCTGTGCCCCCCAGACCCCCCCCAATTTAATGAAACTCAGGATCATCGTAGTGTAGTTCCCCCATTGTGTTTACCCCCACACGAGCCGTCAACTTAAATGTACTCCAAAAACGTGAAACATTTTGGAACACAGACGAAATAGTACGTCCCATCGTTCGCGTTGATAATTTACATATTTACCCATAGCTGCCCTAGAAGCTCCTCAGCAAACCTACACCAGCAGAATCCTGGGAGTACAACACCTAAACTACTGGGAGCGACTATCCCAGCTAAGTCTGTACTCCCTGCAGAGGAGAAGGGAGCGCTACATAGTGCTATATGTGTGAAAGATACTGGAGGACAGAGTACCAAATGTAAGGATTATGTCAAATCACAACATAAGAAAAGAGAGGCTCTGCTATATCCGAGTGACCCAAGGTAACAACCACAAGTGAAGACCCAGATCCACAACTTCTTCACTCACAATGGACCTCGGTTGTTCAACTGCCTTCCTAGAGATCTCCAGAATGTAAGTGGAACTAGCCTGGAAATTTTCAAAAGAAAATTGGATAGGTGGCTGGGTGGACTACCAGACCACCCACCAATACCGGGATATCCCAGCCGTCATCGCAACACCTTGTCCGAAGTCTGCCAGGCAGGGAGAGTGGAGGCCGACCTCAGCTTCGTCAGTAACAGACCAAATCATCAAAAGTAAGTAAGAGGTAGTTTGAATGAGAACAGGAGGGAGGGTAATGCTAGGCCTAGGGGGGCTAGGATGATGACTAAGGTGCTTGTGATGGGCGACTCTCAGATTAGATATTTAGATAGGAAGTTGAGTGCAAGCAAATAGAAGGGAGTGAGAGCTTGTTTGCCCGGTGCTGCTGTAAATGATGTGTCTGAGAGGTATGATAATTTGGTGTCGGGGTGTGAGAGAGATGCAGTTGTGATTATGCATGTGGGAGTAAGTGATGTAAAAGTTGGGTTCATGTGAGTTACGAAAGATGTACAAAAAGTTAGTTGAAAGGATGAGTGAAAGGCATTGTTTCAGGTGTGCTTCCGAGATTGGATGTGGGAGTGGAATGGTTGGCTTGTGCAATTGGACTGAATGAGTATGTGGAAGGCCTGTGTGAGGAGTCAGAATTAGTATTTGTAGATGTTTGGAATGGGTTTTATGGGAATAAGGCATTGTATGCATTGGATGGACTCCATCTAAGCCGGGCTGGCGTTGACATGTTGTGGCAGGAGTTATACCAATGCTCGTAGTCATAGAAATAAGAAAGATGAGTTATTTAGTTATATTATTGATGAAGATATAGATATAATATGTGTAATAGAACCATGGGTTAATGAAAATAAATTTAAGAACAACGTCAGTGAATTTGAACATTATATCTCTCAAAGGAGAGATAGGGCGGGTGGTGGGTTGATTATTTATATCAGAAATAGCATTTCTTCAAATCTAAATCATTCTATAAAGCAAGAAAAAATTGAGTCACTGTGGATAGATATTAAAGTCAGTAAAAATAGGATAATACACTTGGGAGCCTTTTACAGACCACCCGGGCAGACTGACTGTATTGATGAGCTAATGATTAGGGAAATAAGGAAAGGATGTGAAGTAGAGACAGTTAACATAACATAACATAACATAATTTAACGGATGACAAAAGCCACAAGGGCCTATCAAAGGTCATCCGTATCCATCAAATCCCACCCATATAATGCATCCATAGGATTTTGTCAGATCATGCAGCTACAATATACAATTTAACAATCCATAGGAATGTCCAACCATGCATCTACAATATATAATTTAAAGCCTCCATAGGAGTCTGTCAAAAACAAAAACAAAATCCCCCAAAATATACAATAAAAAGAAACTGCATCCACAGGAATGAGTCAAGAAACATATCCACATACCAAAAAGTAAGAAATTAACCCTCCATCCCCATATAATCATCCAATCTGCGCTTGAAAACATTCAAGTTTGGGCTGTCTACAGTCTCAGGTGGCAAACTATTCCAATAATCTACCACTCTGTTAGTGAAAAAATATTTTCTAACATCCAGTCTGCACCTCTGTTTTTTAATCTTTAAGTGGTGGCCTCTAGTTCTATTACTACCTTCTAACTCAAATAACTTGCTGAAATCTAATTTATCCATCCCAGAAAAGATTTTAAAAAGCTCAATCATATCTCCCCTCACACACCTTCTTTCAAATGAAAACATATTTAATACCCTCAGTCTATCTTCATATTCAAGGTGCTTCAGGGATGGTATTATTTTTGTTGCCCTCCTTTGTACTGACTCTAATAAGTTTATATCATGTCTAAAATGTGGTGACCATGCCTGTATACAGTACTCTAAATGTGGCCTGACATAAGAGTTGTATAGTTTAAGGATGACCTCCTTACTCTTGTAGCTAACATTTCTTTTAATGTAACCTAGCACCCTATTTGCTCTATTTTTTGCCTCAATACACTGCTTTGAAAATTTCAGTGACCTATCTACTACCACTCCTAAGTCTTTCTCATCTTCAACTGAATTAAGCCAATATCCATCCATCTCATAGCTAAATTCCCTATTATCTCTCCCCATGTTAATAACTTTGCATTTATTAAGGTTAAAAGTCATCTGCCACTTCTGAGCCCAAGCTAACAGCTTATCTAAGTCACCCTGCACTTTAAAGCTACCCTCAACCTCTTTGACTACAGCTGCCAATTTAGTGTCATCAGCAAAAATTGACACTTTGCTATTTACACCTTGCCCAAGATCATTTACATAGATTATAAATAATAAAGGGCCTAAAACTGATCCCTGAGGTACGCCACTAATAACATTCCTCCACTCTGACCTCACTCCATTCAGTACAACTCTCTGTTTCCTATTTTTCAGCCATTCAGTTATCCAATTTAAAACGTTCCCACATATCCCATGCAGCTTTAATTTATGAACTAGTCTTCTATGTGGAACCTTATCAAAAGCTTTGCTGAAATCTAAGTAGATCACATCAACTTTCTCACCCCTATCTAATTCTTTAGTTACATAATCCATAAAATCCAGTAAATTAGTTAAACACGATCTATCTTTTCTAAAACCATGCTGAGCATCATTAATTAACCTGCTACTCTCTAGATGATCAGAAATTCCCTTCTTAACCATCTTCTCAAGAATTTTACAGACTATAGAAGTTAAGCTTACTGGTCTAAAGTTATTTGGGTCCTCTTTGCTTCCCTTTTTAAAAATTGGCACTACATTTGCCAATTTCCAATCATTTGGTATTTCTCCAGACTCTAGTGATCTAATAAATATCTTCTCGAGAGCTACTGCAATACTTTCTACACCTTCTTTGAGTATCCTAGAATGAATGTTGTCAGGGCCAGATGCCTTACTAGTATTTAACTGAATTATAAGCCCTTTAATTTCTTCTCTGTCTATATTAATAGAATTTATCACTACTTCCCTTGACCTAGAATTATCATCAATTAATCTAACTGGTTTCTCTTCTGTGAATACTGAAGCAAAATGATCATTAAGGACCTCTACTATTTCCTCATCAGATTCTTTCAAAACCCCTTCATATTTAATAGGCCCTATTTTATCACTGTTAGATTGATTATTGATTCTATAATAGCTAAAGAATTTTTTAGGATCTTTATTATTATTTTTAGCTAAATTAATTTCTGCTGTCCTTTTGGTCTTCTTAATAATCTTATTTAGTTCATTTCTGGTTGACTTTAATTTAAATTCTGTGGACTGGGAAAATATGATAGGAAGGGATAGAGCAAGTTGTAAGTTTATAGAATGCTTTGAGGAGAATTTTTTGACTCAATTTGTTAATAAGCCGTCAAGGGGAACCAATATCTTAGATCTGATTCTTTCCAATGATGATCACTTGGTTCAGGAATTGGCTGTTGGGAAAGCATTGGGAAATAGTGATCATCAGATGGTTTGTTTTAACTTGGGAATAGTGAAAGGTAGAACATCAACAAACTGATGAGTTCTTTCCTAGAATTTTGAAAGAATGTAAGGATGTGTTAAGTGAGCCCCTAGCATGCATCTTTAGAAAATCATTGGAGAGTGGCATTGTGCCAGTGTCATGGAAGAAAGCCAATGTGATACCTATATTTAAGAAAGGGGATAAAACAAATATGTCTAATTACAGACCAGTAAGTTTGACATCAGTGGTAGGGAAAATGATGGAATCTATTATAAGCAAGGAATATTAAAGATCACTTGGATAAGCATAAGTTGATAAAAGAATCACAGCATGGCTTTAGTAAGGGTAAATCCTGTCTGACTAATTTGTTGTCTTTTTATAGTAAGGTGTATGAAGCAGCAGATAATGATGAAAACTATGATATTTTATACTTGGACTTTAGTAAGGCTTTTGATCGAGTGCCACACTTACGGCTTCTGAGCAAAGTTAAAGCACACAGGATCGATGGCAGTATATTTAGGTGGATTCAGTCATGGCTTGGTGACAGACAGCAAAGAGTTAGTATAGATGGAGTTAAATCTGAGTGGGGGGAGTGTGTTAGCAGTGGAGTTCCGCAAGAAATCTGTTTAGGGTCCCTTGCTATTCTTAATTTATATTAATGATCTTGACATAGGTATAAGTAGTGACCTGAGTAAATTTGCTGATGATACTAAGCTAGGTAGGGCCATTAGGACTGATTCTGATGCTGTTGTAATGCAGGAGGAATTGACCATTCTGTCCAATTGGGCCGAGAAATGGCAAATGAAGTTTAACATAGACAAATGTTGTGTACTTAGTATAGGTAGAAATAATCCATTGAATAGTTTAAATTAAATGGGAGAATTTTAGGGAGGACTGATTGTGAGAGGGACTTGGGTATTTTGGTAAGTTCAGACCTTCGTCCTAGAAAGCAATGCCTAAATGCTAAGAATAAAGCTAATAGGATATTGGGATTCATTAGGAGGAGTGTAAGCAATAAGAGTGCTGAAGTCATTCTAAAACTGTATCTGGCGCTAGTTAGGCCTCATCTAGACTATGCAGTACAATTTTGGTCACCCTATTATAGGAAGGATATTGATTTGCTTGAGTCTGTGCAGAGAAGGATGACAAAGATGATTGGTGGGCTAAGGAACTTACCTTATGGTGAAAGGCTCAGAAAACTAAATCTACATACATTGGAAAGAAGAGTCAGAGGGGAATTGATTGAAGTCTTCAAATGGGTAAAAGGATATAATAAAGGGGATCTGGTTCTTATACTTAGTGAACATGACAGGACACGTAGCAATGGGTTTAAGCTTGATAAGTATAGGTTTAGGAGGGAGATTGGGAGGAATTGGTTTACAAATCGTGTGGTAGATGAATGGAATAGGCTCACTAGACATGTGATAGAAGCCTCCTCTCTGGGTAGTTTTAAGAATAGATTAGATAAATATATGGATGAAGCTGCTAGATGGGACTGACTTTTTTTTATGTACATATGTATTTTTCTGAGGAGTGGGGAGATTGTATTTTGCAGTTGCGTGAGTGGACATAGTCCTCTGGATGCATTTTATGTATATTGTGGATTGGATCTGACGAACTCCTATAAGGGGTGACAATGTTGATGACTTTTCTCTGGTAAGAAATCTTTTGTGTTTTGAATGGAATGGGAGCTGCCAAGTGTGGGCCATGGATGGTCTTTTGCAGTCTCCTTCTTTTCTTATGTTCTTAAACTCCACAAAAACTCCAAATATTTATAGGGGAGATTACGATAAATTAAGAAACTTGCTCAATCAGATTAGGTGGGATATAGAATTCAGGGGGAAGAATACTTATGAGATGTGGGGCACTTTTAAGATTATACTAAACATAAATATAGTCCAGGAGCAGCGTATTCCAATGAAGGCTATTAGGAAGAAATTTAGGAAGCTGTTGTGGTGGAATCCTGAGATAGCTAGGAAAATTTCTGAGAAGAAAAGGGCTTGCCATAGATTACAGAGAGAAAGTACTTTTGATAATTTAAATCATTATAAGTCGACCAGAAATGAGCTAAATAAGATTATTAAGAAGAGCAAAAGGGTGGCAGAAATTAATTTAGCTCAAAATAATAATAATGATCCAAGAAAATTCTTTAGCTATTATAGAATTAATATTAAATCTAACAGTGATAAAATTGGCCCTATTAGATATGAAGGGGTTTTGGAAGAATCTGATGAGGAAATAGTAGAGGTTCTTAACGATCATTTTTCTTCAGTATTTACACAAGAGATTCCAGATAGATTAATTCATGATGATTCTAGGTCAAGGGAAGTAGTGTTGAATACCGTTATGTGAACAGGGAAGTAATTAAAGGGCTTATATTGGAGTTAAATACTAGTAAGTCATCTGGCCCTGGCAACATTCATTCTAGGTTACTCAAAGAATGTGTAGATAGTATTACAGTAGCTCTTGAGAAGATAAATACTAAATCACTAGAGTTTGGAGAAATACCTAATGATTGGAAATTAGCAAATGTAGTGCCAATTTTTAAAAAGGGAAGTAAAGAGGACCAAAAATAACTTTAGGCCAGTAAGCTTAACTTCTATCATTTGTAAAATCCTTGAAAAGATAGTTAAGAAGGGAATTTCTGACCATCTAGAGTATGGTAGATTAATAAATGATGCTCAGCATGGGTTTAGAAGAGGTAGATCGTGTTTAACAAATTTACTGGATTTTGTGGATTATGTTACCAAACAATTAGATAAGGGAGAGAATGTTGATCCCTCTCACCCGCCCTTTCACTCTGGGGTGAAAGCAACATGCATCCTTTCCATCCAATATCACAGTGTTCTCACCCACATTCAAACTCATATCCTTACTCCAACTGACTCTAACAGACACCCTTTCACCCTTCAGAAGCCTTACACTCTCCATAGCAGTCACCTCAATACTGCCAAACACACTCCTCAAAACACTACCATCTTTCCCTACATGCAACTTATACACCCCATTTTTACCATTCTTTTTCTCAATCTGATCACTTGCAGCATGCGCAACCATATGGTTCACTTTCATAAAATCATACCCCAAAATCACACCATACTCACTACTCACCTTATCAATCACAGAATTCACACTCATTCATCAACATACCATGCATTCAAACAGCTGACTTTATCATTCCAATCACAGGTACTCTCATACTACCAATCCCTATCAATAGGTTCGAACAGGTAGCACCTGTTTCATAGAGCTCTCAGTCTGTTGATCTATTTTTCAGATTTTTCTACAGTTTGTTTGTTCTGTTTTTTTCTCACCACAACCAGCGAAAGCTAAGTTGCTCTTCTTCTTTTTCTTATTACTACTTAAGTTCTTTCTTTGTTTGAATAAGTGATGGAGTTTAAGGATGAAAGTGAGCATGAGTGTCGGAATGTATGCATTGGTTGTGGTGTATTAGGTGAGGGGTATACATGTGTTGTATGTGGGCTGCGTGAATGCATTGTAGATTTAGAGGGGATGATAAGGCAGGATTTAGACAGGATATGTAGGCTGGAGGGGTTAGTTGCTGAGCTCAGGAGGGAACTTAGTGTTAGGCCTAGAGCTGGGAATAGGTTAGGTGGTGAGGTAGGCCAGTTAGATGTTCCAGGTGAAGGTAGAGGGCCGGTGGAGGAGGTAGGATATGATAGTTCTAGTGATAGTGAAGTTAGCCCCCTTAGATTAGTTAGAAATAGGCCTAGTGAGGATGGGGGACAGTGGAGAGTGGTTAGGAAACATGAAGCTAGGGAGGCTTCTCCTGTTCTTTGTGAGAATAGGGTTGCCTCTGTTGAGGTGGTTAGCCAGGGGGAGAATAGGTGTGTGAGTCAGAGGGACACAGAACCTATTAGCTTGACTAATAGATTCAGTGCCCTAAGAGAGGAAGTAACTGGAAGTGATATGACTGATGGGGGTGGGGGTGGAGTTCGAGTGACTGGTAGTTTGAATGAGAATAGGAGTGGGGATGGAGTTAGGTCTGTGGGGGTTAGGAATAGGAGTCTGACTGAAGTACTTGTGATGGGTGATTCGCGAGTTAGATATTTAGATAGGAAGTTGAATGCAAGTAGATTGAATGGTTTGAGGGTGTGTTTGCCGGGTGCTGGAGTGAGAGATCTGTCTGATAGGTATGAGGAGCTGGTGTCTGGCTGTGCAAGGGATGCGGTTGTGATTACACATGTAGGAGTGAATGATGTGAAGAAAGTGGGTGCATGTGAGTTACATGAGAGGTACAAGAGGTTGATTGAAAAGGTGAAAGAAAGTAGAATGAAAGGTGTTGTGACAGGTGTGCTTCCAAGAATGGATGTCTCGTGCAATTGGGCTGAATGATTATGTGAGGAGGATGTGTGAGATGGAAGGTGTCATGTTTGTGGATGTGTGGGATAGGTTTGTTGGAATGAAAGAAATGTATGCGATGGATGGACTGCATTTGAGTAGGAGGGGGGTAGATGTGTTGTGGGAGGAGTATGATCGTGTTATTAGGTCTTTGCGGGCGGGAAACTAGATACTAATAGTGGTCAGGGAATTATGAGAGGACATTATAGTACTGAAAGTAGAATGGACTTGGCAGATAACAGAAATAGGTTCCAAGGCGATAGAGGTGAGGTCATTCAGGGATAGGGGGGTTAAATTGCTTCTATACAAATGCTCGTAGTCTTAGAAACAAGAAGGATGAGCTATTTAGTTATATTAGCAATGAGGATATATATATATTATGCGTTACTGAATCATGGGTTAATGAAATAGAATTTAGTGACACTATAAGTGAATTTGATTTACAGGGCTATAATATGTACATTAGTCAAAGGACAGGTAGGATTGGTGGAGGAATAATTATCTACATAAAAAACAACATTGTTTCAAGTTTAAATACTTCAATAAAGTAGGATGGAGTTGAGTCACTTTGGATAGATATTAGGTTCAGTAAAAATAGAATGGTGCATTTGGGAGCTTTTTACAGGCCACCTGGGCAAACTGATGATATGGATGAACTAATGATAAGGAAAATAAGTAAGGGATGTGAAACAGATGCAGTTATTATTGGGGACTTCAACTTAAACTCTGTGGACTGGGGAAATATGATAGGTAGGGATAGAACAAGTGGCAGGTTCATAGAATGCTTTGAGGATAATTTTTTGAATAAATTTGTTAATGAGCCAACGAGGGGGGACAATATATTAGATTTAGTACTTTCTAACAGTGATCATTTAGTTCAAGAATTGACTATTGGGAAATAGTGACCATCAGATAGTTCGTTTTAACTTGGGAATTGAGAAGGGTAAAATAACTGAGAATGCTGAAAAAGTTCCAAATTTTCATAAGGGAGATTATGTAAAACTTCGAAGCTTGCTAAATTTGGTAGACTGGGATGTAGAATTCAGAGGTAAAAATGCTTATGGGATGTGGGATACTTTCAAGCATATAATAAATGTAGTCCAAGAACAATGTATCCCAATGAAGGCCATTAGGAACAAAAGTAGGAAACCATTGTGGTGGAATCAGGAGATAGCTAGAAAAATTTCAGAGAAGAAAAGAGCATACAAAAAATTACAGGTACAAAATAATATTCAAAATTTAAGTGATTATAGAATGGCTAGAAATGAGTTAAATAAGATTATAAAGAAGAACAAAAGGGTGTCAGAAATTAAATTAGCTCAGGATAGCAACAAAGATCCTAGAAAGTTCTTTAGTTACTATAAAATTAATAACAAGTCTGGCAGAGTTAAAATAGGACCTATCAAATATGAAGGGGTTGTGAGAGAAACTGAAGAGGAAATAGTTGAGGTACTAAATGGTCATTTTGCATCAGTATTTACAAAGGAGAAACTAAATAGTCTTATGTATAGTACTCATGGGTCAGGGAAAGAGGTGTTTACTACCATTAGTGTGGATCGGAGGATGATAAAAGGACTAATAGGTGAGTTACCAAGGCCTCCGGCCCTGATAATATTCATTCTAGGATACTTAAAGAAGGTGTAGAAAGTATCTCAATAGCTCTGGAGAAGTTATATACTAGGTCACTGGAATATGGAGAAATACCCGATGATTGGAAGAGAGCGAATGTAGTCCCCATTTTCAAGAAGGGTAGTAAAGAGGATCCAAATAACTTTAGACCGGTTAGCCTAACTCTTGTAGTCTGTAAAGTTCTTGAGAAAATAGTTAAAAAAGGCATTTGCCAACATCTAGAGAGGGAGGGGTTAATCAGCGATGCTCAGCATGGGTTTAGATCAGGTAGATCATGTTTGACTAACTTACTAGACTTTCTGGAGTTTGTAACAGATCAAGTAGATAAGGGAGAGAATGTAGATATAATTTACTTAGATTTTAGTAAAGCATGTGATAAGGTACCACATAGGAGACTAGTTCATAAATTAAAAATGATTGGGATATGTGGGGGTGTTTCAAATTGGATAGCTGAGTGGCTGAAAGACAGGAAGCAAAGGGTAGTGCTAAATGGTGTAAAGTCAGAGTGGAGGGATGTTATCAGTGGGGTTCCTCAGGGATCAGTTCTCGGTCCATTATTATTTGTCATCTATATAAACGATCTTGGGGAGGCAGTTAATAATAAAGTGTCAATTTTTGCAGATGATACCAAATTAGCAGCTGTAGTGAGAGATATTGATGATAATTTTAAAGTGCAGGGGGATTTAAATAAATTGTTATCCTGGGCACATAAGTGGCAAATGACTTTCAACCTTGATAAGTGCAAAGTTATTAACATGGGAAAAGATAATAGAGAATTTAACTATGAAATGGATGGGCATTGGCTGAGCTCAGTAGAGGATGAGAAAGATCTAGGAGTAGTAATAGATAAGTCATTAAGGTTTTCTAAGCAGTGTATTCAAGCAAGAAATAGGGCAAATAGAGTGCTGGGTTTTATTAAGAGAAATGTCAGTTACAAAAGTAAGGAGGTTATTCTTAAACTCTATAACTCTTATGTTAGGCCACATCTAGAGTCTGTATACAGGCATGGTCCCCACATTTTAGACACGATATTAACCTTCTCGAGTCAGTGCAACGGAGGGCAACAAAGATTATTCCTTCCCTGAGGCACCTTGAATATATAGATAGACTGAGGGTATTAAATATGTTCTCGTTCGAAAGGAGGTGTGTGAGAGGGGATATGATTGAGCTCTTTAAATTTTTTTCTGGGATAGATAAATTGGATGTTAGCGAGTTTTTTGAGTTAGATGATGGAAATCGGACTAGAGGTCACCACTTGAAAATTAAAAAGCAAGGGTGTAGGTTGGATTTAAGAAAATATTTTTTCACCAATAGAGTGGTAGACTTCTGGAACAAATTGCCGCAGAGGGTAGTAGGTAGTCCAAATCTAAATGTATTTAAGAGTAGGTTGGATGAGTTTATGGGAAGGGAAGGTTGTGATGGTTCCTAAGTTTTGTATATATTAATATTGTTTGTATATATCTATAGCTGCATGATTTAGTTCTTGACAAGCCTTGATTGGTGATACCCTTGTTTCTGGATGCAATCCTCTGGATGTAGTTTTCCTGGGAGTTTGGATGCCTTAAAAAAGAGGCCATTTGACTCGGATGACCTATGATGAGCCCTTGTGGCTTTTGTCATCTGTTATATTATATTGTGGGGGACTTTGATTTTGTCTTCCCCTGGTGATGGTGCTTTTTGTGGGTGGGTTTTGACGGAGGCGGATGACCTTTGATAGGCCCTTGTGGCTTTTGTCATCCGTGTAATTATGTTATATGTTATGTTATGTCATACTTTGGGGCAACCATATATTTTCATTAAATCCTTTAATGACAGGTGCTTAAATGATGGATTTTCTGGTTTAGATTTTGAAAAAGAACTTTATTTTGTTAACAATTGCTCCTACTTACATCAATTTCCATTTAAACAACAGTAAATTTTTCCCTTTCGTCACAAGCTTATGTAACCTATTTTTATTTAATCCAAGTAACCTCAAATTTACATGTTTATTGAGTGAGAAAAGTGTATGCAAAGCTCCACATATAGCCGCATGGGTCACTTTGGGTCATATTCAAAAGTTAAACTTTCCTTGTTTCTGTATGCAATCCTCTGGATGTAGTTTTCTTGGGAGTTTGGGTGCCTTAAAAAAGAGGCCGTTTGACTCTGATGACCTATGATGGGCCCTTGTGGCTTTTGTCATCTGTTATATTATATTGTGGGGGACTTTGATTTTGTCTTCCCCTGGTGATGGTGCTTTTTGTGGGTGGGTTTTGACGGATGCGGATCACCTTTGATAGGCCCTTGTGGCTTTTGTCATCCGTGAAATTATGTTATGTTTTTACCAGAGCACACAAATCTTGCTTTGACTCATTCCTGGACATCAGACATCTACTTGTCTCTTGTGCCCTGATTCCTCCATCCCTCTTTTCATGTAAGAAATACTTGGAAGAAGCCTCAGTCAGTCACCATTCTTACAATCCTCTCAATGCCCTGTGTGTGACAAGGCCAGTCAGGTATTTTCATAGGGGAGTCAATCAAGTTTTTCACTTCAGAAGTACTTAAAGAACAAGTGAGAGGTGGCTCAGAGACAACCTCTGACCAATTGATCAAATCTCTAATCCTGGTAGCATCACAATTTATGTCTGGTGTCCTCCTAAGCCTTACAAAGGAGTCTCCCAGTTCAGTATATGGGTCCCCTTCTCCTCTGATGGTCTGGATTCTTTTCACCCCTTCAGTTCTCTCTGCCTGATATTTAGAGCATAGGAGGGTTTGGAGGATGGCTTCACTGTATGCATACCAAGCTGATCTCTTAACAGTTGGCAAAATAAAATCCAACACCTCCTTCCTCTGAGATTTAAAGCAGTGAAGTTGATAAAGAATGTGCCTAGGTCCCTCGGTCCAAGAGTGCTTAATCTTAATGTTTAACCAGCATGGGTAATATACACCAAGGATAAACTCAACAATCAGTCATAGATTCTTAAAGGCTTTTCCTTTGAACTCATGCTTTGATACCCACAGCTGAAGAAGTCTGTTAGCTGTGGTCAGCCAATGACTGTGGTTTACTGGTCCTATTTCCAATAGAGAAAGCCCTGTATGAAGCACTCCATCTCTGCCAATGCAATTCTATAGCCATAGTGTTGATCGGTGGAAAGATCTTGCACCACCTCCTGAGGTATCTTGGTAAGAGGAGGACCTAAAGATATTTGAGTGAAATTTGGGTTGATATCCAAGTCTGTAACAGAGTCAAGGAGCTTTCCTATTGGTCCAGAATATGTGTTGTCAGATAGTGTTGGGCCATCCAGGTTGATAATTAGATGATGGAGGGAGTTCCCCAGTGTACAGGTTACAGACGAACCAAACAAGCTTTCTGCCCAAATGAAGCTCCATTTTTCGCATTACTCCAGCATTTACACCTGTGTTTACATTTGTGGAGTCTCCTCCAATGGCCATTAAGCTTTTATCCAAACACTTTTCCCTCAGCCATTCAAACATAGCCTTAGCGATCTTCTCTGCATGTGATTCTTCTTTTGGTTCCTTTTCTGGGACAAAGTGGAAGAGGTAATTCCTCCTAGGCTCACTGATGACAGTGTAATGCTCCTCTTTTGTTTTTGCTGGAAATAATTTTTCACTTCCTTCTACCTCCATCATAAAATTTGTCACATCAATTTGTCCATCAAAGAGAACACAAGAAATTCTCCCATCCTTCCTTAAGTTTTCCTCAAACTCATGTTCAATACCTGTCATTAGCTTTTCCTGGGCTCTCTTAACTTTATATTCTTATCAATTACTTTTCTTGTATCTTCCTCAGTAATGAATCCAGCATCTATTAAAGCTGCTGTTGCTATAGCTGCAGTTGGTCTCAATCCGACACCATACCTTGTACTAGCAAGAGCAATATTTGGAATTTCATCATAATTCTTTCTATTCCTGATGGAAGATTCCGGCTCTTGGACAGCTTCAAAAGTTACTTCATCACTCAAACTGTTGTCACCATCAGAATTTTCTGCCTCCAGATCTTCACCTTCTGCCAAAAATTGCTTGATTTCTTTTCTTGCTGCTTTTCCTGCTAAAACAGCGCTTTCATCCTTACTTTTTCTCTTTCTTTCTACTATCCTTTCTTTTTCTTTCCTTTCTGAAGCTCTTAATTGTCTATTATGCTCTGGAATATCAGGACCTCCAATTTAAAAGGTACCTTTACTTTCAACTTTCTCATTTTGTCCTTTAATAAAGGCCAGTTCCTGAGTAGGTATTTTTTTTTTATTTTTACTACAACAGCAGTTAATGTGGGCTTCAGTCTCACAGCCATTGCAACCTACTTCCCCACAACTGGAAATTTGACATTTGCATGTCAATATATCAAATAACTTATCTAGTTTTGCAATGAACCTCTCTTTTACTTCAATTTTTCATTTACCAAGGAAAACTTTTACTGCCTCTTTCCACACCTCGCTTAAGCTTTGATATTATTGTGACCTTTTGACTTTCAACAGGTGATTTGAAGAGAGCATTAGCTTTTGTCCACTGATTAATCAAGCCCTGATACATGTCTTTTACCAGCTGGTCCACTTCATAATTTCTCCAGTCATCTTCACTTTGCTCCCTCATGTAGATGCTGTACCTCAAAATATCTCTTATTGTTGGTAACTCAGACACCATGAGAACTTGATTTAGACCTTGTCTTGATTTTCACCATTGTCACACTAATTGCAGGTATATCTGCAAATGAAAGGATGGCACTTAGATTTAGAAATAATCTCTACCAAATAATTATATGTTATTCTAAAATGATCCACATCCTTTACTAGCATTCAAATAAAATTTAAATGCTCTATAAACAGTTACCAGTTACAATAGTTATCAGAACTGGCAACACTACTGGAATATTGCCTTCCACTGAGTAAGGAGTACTGGCTACTTGCAATTTTGGAGTTAGACCAAACTAAATTAAGGGTAATTTTTAACAGGTTTCCTACTTCTCATGTCTCTCTAATACATTTTTACATTTTTTTAGACAAATATCTTTCAGACTATATAAATGTATTGATGATAGAAAATGGTAAATTTGATCTTTTATAGGTAACTAAAATAATAGTAAAGGACCCAGAACTAACAATATTTCAACTTCAAATTGATGTAGGTTAGATCAATCAGAATTTAACTTTTCTGCCAAAAGTATGTTCTTTTCACCAATATTCATCATTTGAATACCCCTCATCACCAGTTTCATAAAATTCTAGAGTATGACCCGCCCTATCCTACCAAACTACCTTTACACTCAGACAGGAGGGCCCAAATCCCCCTCTTCATCAAATCGCCCATCTTCCAGAAGCTCTAACACATCCTCCAAACCAACGGTTCACCTGTCAGTCTCATCCTTTCCTTTCTCTTCCCATTCAACCATTCACTCACCTTTTGCAGGATTGTATCCAGGAACTTTCTCATCAATTGTTTACACTCATTTACACCATCATCACCATATCTCTTTCTCGCCATAGTTTCATGCCAATGCATAATACCATCACTCTCTCCTTCATCCGAGTACAATGAATCCACACTCTTCCCTCTCACATTCCAATCCTTCCCCTTTGACCCCATCTTCCTTCTTCTCTTGTGTTCCACTCTCTTCCATTCTCTGTCCTTCCTGTTACTCACAATCATCCTGTCCTTTCTGGACTCGCATACACTTCCACTCATCCCATTCGTCTTATCCCCTTCAGTCAGAGCAGGGCTCAGGGTCGAGGGTCCTGACCCCTTCATCATGTCATATAGGTCCTGCATCCTTTGGTTGACCTGCCTTTGTCTTTCATCCATTTCTTTCATCCTGTCTGTCTTTTCATTCATACCCACCATATCACTCCTCAATCCTTCAATCACGCTCCTTAACACTTCGCACTCTTCCTCCTTCCTCAATTCCAGCCTCAAACGTACCACTTCTTCATGCAATCCATGCTCAGCAGAAGCCATTTTCCCGGATTAGTAAAAATTATAGAAAAGGGGGGAAAACCAACCAAACTACTATCACACTCTAATTGAGTGTAGACTGCAATTCAATCCTAACAATGCTCTCAGTTTTGAGATCTCACATCCCTATTCAGCCGCCAAATGTAGCAGGCCAAAAATCTATACTCTAACCCCAATCCATCCAACCCGCTTTCTACACTAATTCAGATGTGAGAAATCAAGGAAGAAATGAAACGGATTAGATATACAGTCCTTTATTTACAAAAATATGGGGTAAATATTTACAAGAGATATGGGGTAAATAAATTTGAGATCTCATTACTTAAAAAAAAACAATTATATCACCAAACAAACAAGAGATAATTGAAAAAAAAACAAAAAATACAATCCTTACAATAGAGGCCTAACAAACATACAAATCCACAAACAAAAAAAGAAAAGGCCTCATGTTTTACCCCCGGGTGATAGTTCTGCCGGCTGCCACTTGTGTGGTCACAATTGTTGCCTAGTTCTTATTAAAAAAAAAAACTGCCGCCTCTGAGCTTGGTATAATAATGCAATCCGGTTGCACTTTCAAGGCTATAAAAAGCCCTCCTCCTTTCAAATGGGGCATACAATAACTTTGTATGGCGTACCTCAAACCCTACAGTCTCCGCCATTCTTTACAAATTTTAGGAATATCTTGCAATTTAATAGAGTGGCCTTTCAAAAAAACAATAAACCAATTAGAGAAACAAAATTCCTCACTTCAATTACTCGATTTCATCTAGCATCAAGGGTTTTAACTTAATGGTAGTGGCCTTTCAAAAAAACAATAAACCAATTAGAGAAACAAAATTCCTCACTTCAATTACTCGATTTCATCTAGCATCAAGGGTTTTAACTTAATGGTCCAGATTCATGCTATCAGCAGTTAAGTTCTCAAGTTTAAAAGTGAAGAAAGGCACAGAACAGAATGAAGAGAATTATTTTTGTATTAATAATAATCGGCACAAATATCAAATTATAAAATTAGTGAAGTGACTGCCTCAGTACCTTTATGAATCATTTTGATGACTGCAGAACAAAAGTTCAAAGCAGGAGCCTTCGATTGCCCTTATTATGGAACACATCAATAACTTTGTTTGGGTCCGCCTTGATGTGTGTCATTAGCGCCAAAGCATGGAGACGCTCTTTAGTCATTGTCTACCTCAGATAAGTTTTGAGTCTTCGAGTCTTTTGAGTTTAATTTACAAATTTACAAGACTAGTTTTAGTATGTAGTTCATCATACACTCTTCAGTCACATACTGACAATGCAATTTTTACAAAAGTATAAATAGCATACAAATCAGGAAAAAACACAAAGAAACACAAAACGGGGAAAAGGTCATTAATCATGGGGTGTGAGTCTAAGATCATTGACTAAGATGTTTATAATGAGGTTACAGGAATGGAGGCTTCAATTCAATTGCCCGTCTGGCAAATTAAAATTGGGAATTTCTCCTATTAATATAGATTCTACTATTTTTCTTTTATGGAAATCTTTACAATTATATATGATTTGTGCCTTTAAATAGTAAAAGGAAAGAGTGTGGACTCATTGTACTCGGATGAAAGGAGAGAGTGATGGTATAATTGGTATGAGTGAGAGTGAAGTGAATGTGGGAAAGGGTATTTTGATAAGGGAAGTGCCAAAGGTAGATAGATTTAGGTTACATGGTGGGAAAAGTGTGGAAGAATTCTTCGGGGAATTTGAGCGATATTGTAAGCTCAAGTACCTGGAGAATAAGAGATACTGGATGAATGTTTGGAGGGAAAAGTATTGGGAATTTTTCCGCATGATTACAAGTGTGGGGGAACTGAGGTATGATGTGGTGAAGGAGAGATTGATTGGGCAGGTGAAACGAATGAAAGAGAGTGTGAAGTATAACAGGGTGAATGAATTTGAGAAGGCTCAAATGGGGAAGAGTGAAAGTGTGAACATGTATGCACATAGGCTTGAGAGTATGGCGAGAAAGAGGTATGGTGATGATGATGTAAATGAATGTAAACCACTGATGAGGAAGTTTCTAAACACGATCCTGCAAAAGGTGAGTGAATGGCTGAGTGGGAAAGAGAAAAGAGAATGAGACTGACAGGTGAACGGTTGATGTGGGAGGATGTGTTAGAGCTGTTGGAAGATGGACGATTTGATGATGAAAGCGATCTAGAAGAGGATGGATGGTACAGCGTGAATGTTGGGGGTAAGAAGCCCAGGAGCTTTCCTCCATCCCAGCAGTTTGTTAGCCACAGGGATGCCCTGAAGGCTGCACCAGCTGGAGTGATGTCGAACTTCCTGGGCCAGCAGAATGGATGGGTAAATGGAAGGAGAAAGATGAATGTCAAGTGTGGGAACGGGTATATGAGAGAGAAACCGAGGTATATCCCAGCAAATGAGAGACCAAATGGTGTGAGAAAGATTGTGGAATGTTGTCGGTGTGGAAGGAAAGGTCATATGTTGGCAGAATGTAGGTGGATGTCTGGTGCATGTTTTGGGTGTGATAAGAAGGGGCATATGATAAAGGATTGCAGGAAAGTGTGAAAGAGTGCTTTGATTGTAAAGAAATAGGCCATTTGAAGAAAGATTGTCCGAGGTTGAATGGTGGAGCCACTGCTGGGGGAAGTATGCTTGTGGTAATTGTGGAAAGGCTGGTCATTATGCGAGAATGTGTCGTGACCAGAGGAATGTATGTAGCTATTGTGCGATGGAAGGACATTCAAGTGAAAAGTGTTGGATTAGACTGAGAGCGCAAGGTGTGAATGGAAAGTCTGAAGTGGGAAACTGAGTTGTAAGAGGGTACCTGGTGAAGTATCCTCTGGGTGCATGAGTGTGAGTAATGTGTTGGTAAGTCTGGTAGGAAGTATGAGTGTCTGAGTGTGAAGGTGGAATTGAGTGTTTGGCTTTAATAGATTCTGGATGCAAGATGAGCTTGGTGTATAAAGATGTGTATGATAAGTTGAGGGATAAAGCCCTCCTGTCTGAGTGCAAGGGTAGTTTGGTAGGTATTGGTAATAGGAGAGTGCCTGTGATTGGAATGATAAGGTCAGCTGTTCGAATGCATGGTATGTTGATGAATGAATGTGAATTCTCTGTGATTGATAAGGTGAGTAGTGAGTATGGTGTGATTTGGGGGTAAGATTTTATGAAAATGAATCGTATGGTTGTGCATCCTGCAAGTGATCAGATTGAGAGAAAGATTGGTAAAAATGGGGTATATAAGTTGTATGTAGGGAAAGATGGTAGTGTTTTGAGGAGTGTGTTTGGCAGTATTGAGGTGACTGCTATGGAGAGTGTAAGGCTTGTGAAAGGTGATAGGGTGTCTGTTAGAGTCAGTTGGAGTAAGGATGTGAGTTTGAATGTGGGTGAGAACACTGTGATATTGGATGGAAAGGATGCGTGTTATAAGGTAAGGTGTGTTGCTTGTGTGTTTGATGGCTTGATGAGAATGATCCATTTGTATGTGTGCAGGCGGACCCCAGGGTGAAAGGACAGGTGAGGGGGATGCAAGTCGGAGATGTACTGGGTCACCTCTCCACTCTCAATGAGGTAGGTATGGATGATAGCACAGATGCCAGGGTGAATGGACGTATAATGAAGTGAATGGCATGGTGAAATTAGATGGATGTTTGACTGAGTATGTAAGGATGTGTATTGAATGATATTTGAACGAAAGGGAGCCCTCAGTAAGGGTGATCTGGATTTTGGGGTTGCAAAACTTCCGGAATTCAAGATTGTCCAGAAGGAGGACTCCCCAATCTATCAGCGGCTGAGGCATTTCCCACCATGGTTGCTGATGAGATTGAGGAACAGTGTTTGGAATTAGAGCAATTGGGGGTGATTGAAGAAAGCGAGAGTGCATGGAATAGTCCAATTGTGCCTGTATGTAAGCCGGATGGAAGATTGCATCTGTGTGTGGATTATCAAAAGGTGAAAGAAAGGTTTCTGATGTGTGTATAATCTGCATTGGATGGAGTGGTTTACAAAGCTGGATCTGGTACGGGGGTGTTACCAGATGCCCATTGCTGAGGAGAGCCGGCTGGTAACTGCCTTCTCTTCCACAAAGAGGCATTATCAGTTCCGGAACCTCAGCTTTGGGTTGGCTAATGCTCCCGGAGCCTTCCAGCGGGCAATGAATGTTGTGTTGAGTAAGTTTGCGAGTAAAAATGTGATTGCATTTATAGATGATATTTTGATTATGACTGAGAGTTTTGAGGAGCATATGAGATTGGTGAATGATGTGTTGAGAATGTTGGAGAGTGTTGGTGTAAAGGTGAAAGTAGCGAAATGTGAATGGTTTGCAAAAGAAGTGGAATTCCTTGGACATATGTTGAGTGAGAATGGGTTGCAAAAGTTGCCAAAGTATGTTGAGAAGGTGCGAATGTTCCCGAAACCGGTGACTGTGAAGCAACTGAAGTCGTTTGGGGGTTTGATTGAGTTCCAGCGAAAGTTTATACGTGATTGTTGTGGTGTGAGTAAGCCTCTGACTGAGTGGATGGGCAAGAAAGGTAGTACGGTTGTCAGGTGGAATGATAAGATGAATGAGGTGTATGAGAAACTGAAAGAGGCAGTGGCTGAATATGTTGAATTAGCGTATCCAGATTATAGTGTGAATGCTAAAATGCTTGAATTGTATAAAGATGCGAGTGGGTATTGTATGGGAGGTTTTCTGATGCAAGAGACAGCGTTTGAATGGAGAGAATGTCAGGCGAATAATTGGGTATGTATCCAAGGCTATGAATGTTGCAGAACGAAAGTATTTGACTGTGGAGCGAGAGTTGGCTGCAATAAGGTATTGTTTGAAAGTGTTGCGCCCATTTTTGTATGGTGTAAGGTTTGTGATCAAAACAGATCATCCACCTCTTGTGTATCTGCAGCGTATGAAGGGGGCTGATAGTAGGATTGCAAGGACTTTGCCTATGTGATTGAGTATGTACCTGATTTAATGTCAAGGTATCCTGGTACGAATGATGAAAATGTGTGTGGAGTGAGTGATCCTAAGTATTTGCCGAAAGGAGAGTAAGGGTGGTTGTGATTCCTTGCTTGAGAGTGTATGGAATGGTTTGCAAGATCTGAAGAATGATGGAGTAGATGTGAGAGTGCCCAATAGTGTGTGTAGGGGAATCGTCACCCTCCCGTTCTCTCTCAGTGGAGACCCGAGATGGTAACCACAAGAACATCCGGCCAGGCAATGCAGGTCAAGCGCTTCGCCACTCGTCGCTATGTAAAGTCAAAAGGTTGTAAAATGCAAGATCTTCCATAAGAGAGGGATATTCAATTTCACCTCAAGTAAGAAATTGGATACGCGTTTCTCTCAAGCTTGAGAAAAACCGTTTGGAATAAGAACCCTCCTGGCCCCATCCCAAAGCCCCCCTCCTCTTACCCCTCCCCCAGTGGGGTGATAGGTATAAATAAGAAACACTTAGGAAAATCGTGGTAGAATACGTCAGTCTCCAGGTGACAAAGTCCTTGGATTAAGATCGGGCTACCGAGACTGGATAGGTAGATTACTTGGGTCGCCAGACTACGAAGTACCCTGCAAGAGAGGCAGGGCTACCTACCTAAGGGGCTAAGAAGCAGCTTATCCTCGAGCTAGTCCCTGGTTATCAAACCAAACGTTGAGTTAACTTTAAGTTCAACTTACTCTCGTCAGAGAGACTCCTCATATCCTGAGGCATCTTAAACACCAGGGGTATTCCTCGTCCTGGAGGAATTAAGAAAAGAAGAAAGAAAAAGCTCCCCCTTGAGCCTGTTACCCGGTGGCCACACCAAACTCATAAGCTAACTTGGTTGAGAACCCCCATCCCTCCCGTTATTCTCGCCCTTGAAAAAGACTCGAACTAAGAAGCAACTCATCCTCAAGCTAGTTCCTGGTTACCAAACCGAACTTTAAGTTAACTTATTCTTGTCAGAGAAACCCCCCCCCCCTCCTCGATCCTCGCCCTTGAAGAAGACCCTCCCCGAGTACAGTCCTCGCCCATGAGGAATTAAGTAACGAAGGAGAAAAGCTCCCCCTCGAGCCTGTGACTCGGTGTTCACACCGAACTCTAAGTTAACTTGGTTTAAGAACCAAGTTCGATTTACTCTCGCCAGAGAGACCCCACCTACCTTGGTGCCGCCTAAAGCACCGTGATTGTTCTCATCATTGAATACCGCGTGGACCCCCATCTGCTACCCTTGCCAAAATACCTCGTGATCTCGACCACCTCCATCTGGCCGGTCGGCACGTGTCATGGAGACAATAACATTCCTGAGGTATTTAAACTCCAGTAGAGTCAATAAGCCTAAATATTTTATATTGAAGTGCGTAGCCAATTTTAGAGGGGCAAACTAATTAAAGTAATTATTGTGTATTATAATATTCAGAGTATTTCTGTAGTTAATGTTTAGTTTTTGTTTTAAATTGTTAAAATTAAAATATAAGTTTATTTTGGAAATTATTGTGTGTTTCTCTATATCCTTACGTGTTTGAGATGGCTCTTCTTTAAAATAACAATATTAGCACTCTTAGATCAAAGCCTACTTCATCAAAGAAGTATATCACTACCACCAAGAATACCACAACAAAAGCGGTTTGTGTATGGAGAGATTAAAAAGGGGCATTCTCCTACATAAAAGTGGTGTCAGGTGTAGGGTGATCAGAAAGGGCCATTCTACGACAGTGTGGATGGTTAAGGAAGGAGGTAATGAGTGAAGTTTATAGGAAGCCTGAAAGCATTGGTATGGCAAGGGTGCAGAACTTCATGAAAGAATTGAGAGCTATGTGTATGCAAGGGGTCCCGCCATTTCAGGAAGTGTTGATTGTAGTGAGTCGTTTGTATGGAGTGATTGTTTATGTGCACTTTGGTGGTGAGAGGCCGATTGTGTACAAGATGAGCGATGTGCACTACAATTGGGTAATTGAAAAGTGTTCATATATGAGAGAAGAATGATTGTCTGGATGAAGATGAGTGTGTGGTGAGTGATGGTGTGCTTGTTCCTTATGTGTATTGCGAACATGGTGGTCCTGATATGATGGAAGCGAGAGTGAAAGTTGGTGAAAGGTTCTTCTGTGGTTTGATTGATACTGGAGCGCAAGTGTCTTTAGTGAATGAGAGGATTCTGAGTAAGTATGATGAATTTAGATGTTGCGAGCATAAACCTGTGAACTTATGGATAAGTAGATTAGGAAATGGCATGATAGGGGCATGGGAACAGGTTAGTCTGAGAGTGAGTTTGGGCAGTGGTGTGAATATGAAGCATGACTTTGTGATTCTGAAAGATGAGCAAATGCCGTGTTGTTTCTTGCTTGGTGTAGACTTTATGAGATTGAATGATTTGTCTTTGGATGCTGATAAGGATTGTATTATGAAAGGGGAATGTGAGGTGATGACGTTGAATGAGTGTGCAAAGAATGTTGTCAAATTTTGCGGTATGAATGAGTTGGTCATGTATGATGAGAATGAGATTTTAAGTGATGATGATATTCTAGAGATGCAGGAGATGTGTCCTTTTGTTAGTGAGTTAAAGAGGTGTGTAATGATGCGTGTTGATTTGAATGAATGGCCTGAGTGTTTAAGTGATTTTAAAAGGTATGCTAAGGATTTTGTTGTTTGTATGGATATTGTATATTTTGTGAGGCATATGGAGTGTGGTGATGATATGTATGTACCTCTGATGTCCTTGGTTGGTATGATTGGTCTGGTGAAGATTGTGCATGATAATTATGGGCATATGGGTAAGTTTAAGCTGTGGGAGTGTATGAAGGAGCGTTTGTTCCATCCATTTCTGAGAACTGTTGAGAATGATGTTGCGACTATGTGTGAAAGGTGTCAGAAGCAAAAGGTGCAAGTGAAACCACCGATGTTGAAAGTTGATGCGAAAGAACCGTTTGAATTGGTAGTGATTGATGTGTGTCTTTGCCGCGTACAAGTGCTGGGAATGTTGGTATGGTTGTTATATTGGATCATAGAAGTAAGTTTGCATATGCAGCGCCTGTGAGGGATAAAAGGAGTGTGACTGTTGCACGTGTGGTTGAGCAGTTGTTTTTTCCTATGTGTGTATGGAAGCCTAGAAGATGTCTAAGTGATAATGGGCCTGAGCTAAGTTTGTGAGTGAAGTGTTTGAATGGATGTTGAGAGAGAATGGTGTGGAGCATGTGAGAACAACTCTGTATGTACCGTCTTCAAGTGGATTGGCTGAACATACAATAAGAACCTTGTGTGAGATGTTGAGAATGATGAGTACGACATTGAATGACTGGGATGTATGGCTGTGAAGAGTGTTGTGGGCGTATAATTTGACTATGCATACTGCAACTGGAATGTCCCCATGTCAGTTTGTGATGAATTTTGAAAGGCTAATGAAAGATGGGTTTCATTTGAACGAAAGTTTGCAGTGTATGGCTTGAGGTGCATGAAAAGTTCCGTTCATTTGAATTAGGTACGAAAGTATTGAAGGTGAAAGAAGTTAAGGGTATGTTGAATGTGTCAAAGATGAGTGAGTAGTTTGATGGACCTTATAGAGTTGTGTGCGTTTGGGAAAATATGGTGACGTATGTTTTGGAGAGTTTGAATGATGGTATGACTGAGAGAGTGCGGGCTCATCAGAGTCAGTTAAGGAGATAGAGAGAACCTCCTGACTACCTGGTGAGTCATGCAATGTATGAACTGTGCAGAGAGAGAGGTAAAGTGTATGATGATGAGATTGAATGTGATAGTATGGATCTGTCTGGGAAAGAGCTAGTCTTGGTCTCGAGGAGTAGAAAGCATACAAGGAAGAGTGAAAGTAAGTCTGAGCAGTCTTTCTGGTATGGGGGAGCTTGAAAGAGAGATTGAGTGTTTGCATAAACAAGTAAGTAATTTGGCTGGTATAAGTAGACGAGTGAGTGAGCTGCCTGTGCCTGATTTTTCTGTTTTTGGGAACAGTATGAATGATAGTGTGTTTGGGCAGAATGAACCTAGTGTGGCTGATTTGGGGGGTTTTACGAATGGTAATAGTAGGGGTGAGTTTGATGTATTGAATGATGAAGTGGGTGATTTTTCAGGTTTCTAGTGGGAACCAATTGAAAGGGTTTCCAGTGTAGCCGCTGAGAGTAGAGGGGATGTGAGTGATTTGTCTGTTTCGCAAGAGTGTACTTTGAGTTGGATGAGAGCTGTGAGTGAGGAGCTGATGAATGGGGGTATGAAGAGTGAACGTTCTGAATGGAAGAGTATGAAAGAGTTCTGTCGTGAGATGGGAGAACTGGTAATGAGGGCTAAGAGTATGGTGGACGATATGATCAATAGTGATGATGAGACTGACAGCTGACAGGACGACTGATGAACAAGCCCAACTGATTGCTACGCATAGCCAGGGACCAGTAGACGAGTGTGAATGGGTGCAGAAGGGTGTGATTGAGTATAAAAGGTACCGTGAGTAAGGATTGAGATTGTATTGTGAGTGACTGTGGTCGAATGGCTTAAGGAAGGAGGGGTGTGGTGGAGCGAATGTGAGTGTGTATGAAGGGCCATTCTCCAACCCCTTTTTCCTCCCTCTGTAAGAATGTGTGTGTGAGTGGGAATGGGTTTTTTATTATATTTTCTTTTGTACATATGTATTTGATTTCATGTTGTATTAAAAATGGGGGGAGGGGGTTTCTCAGCTACTAAATGTTAAATATTTTTCTGAGACAGCACTCAAGTAAAGAAATAAATAAACATTGCCTGCATTTTGTAAGAGTGACTGGAATAAAAAAAACATTTTGAAGAAATTTAAATAAAACTTGCTAAGTCTTCTAATAGTAGTTGATTGCGGAGGGCTTTAATAGCCTAAAGAAGTGACTGGATCTTGAAGAAAATTTGAGCTCGGAGGCGCCAGTCCCCATAAGACGCACACACCCAATTTTTGTCACAGGAGTGACTGCCGGCAAGATTTTCCCCGGGGGGGGGGGGCAAATCGTAAACCGTGGTACCACGTAAGATAACCACTTTTTGTTGCCCCTTCTTTTTGTATTTGTTGTCTCTTCTTAGTATTTGTATATATATTTTGGATTGATAGGATTGTTTTATTTATTTATAAATAGGCTCATTGTGTGCATATTTACCCCATATTTTTGTAAATAATATTGTTTTTGTTTTTTTTTTGTAAGTAAAGCGACTGTATAAACAATCCGTTTCATTCTCCTTCGATTTCTCATGTCCGGATTAGTGTAGAAAGCGGGTTGGATTGATTGGGGTTAGTCTAGATTTTTGGCCTGCTACAACGTTACCTGTCCCAGTACCAGGATGGGCGGGGTCACTACTGCCTGTCCCTTGTACTCGAAACAGATTTGTTCACACTAACCTGTGGACTTTTAGACTTTTTGGAGGAGGCCGGCCTTCTCCCCGTTATTTAATATTTGACTTTGGATTGCCTTCTTCACTGGGGGAGGGTGGGCCTTTCCTCATCGACCGAGCTCACTTTATATTTTTTCAACTTGTTTGTATTTTTTGTAAAAAAATTATTTGGCTTTTAATATAGCCTAAATTTAGGCTAGCTTTAGTACGGTGACTTATGCCCTAGAAGGCAGTCGCCAGATGATATATAAAATAAAATAAAAAAATAATGCATGTAGAATTTGCTTATATCTTCCACATACGAGGGGCAGTCAATAAGTATTGCGAATCGATAGGACAAAACAGAGGAAGGGGGATGGCTGTTTGTGGGGGTGTTAGGACCTGCAGCCGCATGCTCCTGCCTCGTCTATTTAAGAAGCAGTAGCTGATAGCAGAAAGTTGAGCACCGCACAGTGCTAAAATTTTTGGCCAAGGAAAGCAAGAGTGCAAATGAGATCCATGAACGCATTGTTGCAGTGTACACCAACACCGCCCCTTGAAGATGACCCCCATCCAGGATGCCTGTCAGATGTGACCAATGAGAACAATGTAGCCTGTGTGGAGAGGATGATCCTTGAAAATCGACAGGTGAAGGTTGAAGAAATCAAGCGAGAACTTGGAATATCACATGGAAGTGTTATCAACATCATCCACGACAATTTGGCCATGACCAAGGTCTCTGCCCGTTGGACCTGTAGAAACCTCACGCCCCATGAACGACTTCAACGTCGTCAAAGTCCACAAGGCCAGAGTTGCACAAGTGCGGATTCAAGGAGCTTAACCATCCCCCCTACAGTCCAGATGTGGCCCCTAGCGACTACTTTTTATTCCGCCAACTCACGGCTGCACTGCGTGGACGCCGGTTTGGGGACGATGAAGATGTCCATCTCGCTGTCCAGGAGTGGATTGAACAGCAGTTGGGAGATTTCTGGTTGTGGGAAATTTGAGGCCTCAGGGACAAGTGGCGCAAGTGCATTGAAGTTGAGGGTAGTTATATTGAAAAATAATAAAACACTTTTCCTCATATCTCGTTTCATTATATCCGAATTGCAAAACTTATTGGCCGCTCCTCGTTATTTCACTTCCTCTATCTTCACTTATTGTTTTTACAGATTTCTCCTTATAAACTTTCTGCGGTAGCCATAATTATTTTTTTATTTAAATTATTACAAAAAATAACCCCCTCCCCCCTCAATCTTCCAGTGTACCTGCTTTTAGTTCTTTCATTTAGCTTGTAAGCCCACCTGTCATGTAGTGTCCTTTACCAGAGGTCATCATCTCTGCAGATTCAACATCACAAACTAGATATAAGATTTGAAACATTTTATAAGTTTATGATATTCTCATATTTACTGGGTTAATAAAAAACCTTCATTACTCATCCCCTACTATCTGGATTATACAGGGTGGTGCAAGAGTATACAGTTATGAAAAAAGAAAACATACAATTCTCTTGCATTTATTATACACACAAATAAATATTGCATTCATGTAATAACAAAACGTAGCTTTAATCCCTCAGATACTCGAACTGCTTGCTATCAGTATTCACACACTCCTCTAATCAAGAGCAAACATTCATGCACACTCTGGCACAAAGGTATACTGACCCCCCTCCCCCCTTATATAAAGTAATGTATTTTTTAATTCAATGAATACACAAATATCATAAACTTAAACTGTAAAATTCTCCAAGAATAAAACAAAACTGAAGGCCATGGTACCAAAAGGTAAACAAAGAGTTTGCAATTTTCCAGTCTTGTCATTGAGACTGACTAACTCCTTATACTTCTTCAGTTTCTTTAGGCCAATGGACAGATTTTTCAAATCAGATTTTCCAGCTCTAGACTACACTGCCTTCTATGATTTTTATAATCCAACCATTTCACTTTTCAAGTATTGCTAACCTTCAGACTGCATTCTCTTCTTACGTTAGAGCAGTCTTTGTTCTTTCTACAGGGTCCATAGGACTGGCCCTATAATCACAACCAATAACGATAACCAATTATTTCAAATTATGGTTTTGTCTATTTAAACAAAAGTGTAATGATATTTGAAGAAGTTAGGGATGATTGATAGGTTCTAGTTAACAACATCCTAGATGTGATAAATGAGTGAATATTTAGGCAGATAATTTCCAACTGCAAGGATATATTTGAGTAGCATATGAGGTAGAATGACTTGAAACTGTTAAAAATGGTAGGCATATCAAAAAGCCTGGCAACTAAACAGCCAAAAATATTTAAGATAATGAAAGTTGTGAAAAGGGGTGGACTCCAAAAAGCCTGTTCTGTTTTGAAGTTTGTAGAGTAGCCAAGGTACAATTGGAGTGGAAAAATCCACCAAAAGGTGGCAAAAATAGAAAGGGAGAGATGTTAGAAGAGTTGATGACAGTGATAGGAAGATGGGATAAGGTTCAAATATGAGTGTATTGGGACACTGGTTCTACAGTTTGAATCCAGGAAAAATGCTAGTAAGATAAAGGAGGATAACAACAGGGCATAACTGATTTTTTTGATAAAATATGAAATACGTATGATGTAGGGGGCAGGCAGCAAGAGCAGCCAAAACTAAAACTCCTAATATTTCTTCCCACAGATTTTTTAACGCCGCACAATACAAAGGGTGGCATAGTAACCTGGGCCGACACTATATCGCTCATATTGTTTACTTCAATTACTCTTTCAAATGTTGCCTGTTCAAGTGGGTTGATAATCTTGTAAAATCTTAGCATTTAAGTTGTTTAACATAGCCTAATTTAGCTAGTGTTCATTTGAATTAGACTTCTCAAAAGCTAGTTCATTTTCATAATTATATGTGCTTGTGCTCTTTGAGGCTTAGGTTTACCTAGTCTTTCTATTGGGCTTAGTGCATTAGGACAATATTAAACATACATAAGGATGGTTTATTTTGTTTTTCCTACAATATATCCTTTGGGAAAATTTTGAGAAATCTCAAGATAAATGGTATGGTTAGTATATAGCAAAAGTTGATAACCAACACTGCATCGGGTCCTGGGGGCTGGGCATCGTTCCTGCCAGATATTAGTGGTCCCCTGAAAGTCACCTACCTGGTGAGGAATGATGCCCTGCCCCCAGGACCCGATGCAGTGTTGGTTATCAACTTTTGCTATATACTAACCGTACCAATGTCTACTTTCAATTTCACTCGTTTTGAGATGCCCTTGGCTGAGGTTCATCCCTTATGAACTCCACTAGTCAGATGGGGTTCTTTCAAAGATCTAGCAACGTGTATTTGTAAGTTTTGTCTCAGTTGTGCTTGTCAGGCATGTTGTGATGTGTTAAACTGTGTCTGGTTCTTAGGAACAATAAAGGTAGCTGCTTGTATCAATCATCCCAGTAGGATCTTTTTCAGTCATAACTGCACTGGAGCCTTGTTATGATGACCCATGATTGGCATAGGTGGGATGTCCAGTGGAAGGGGATTAAGGAGGTGAGTAAATACAAGATTGGTTGCCTAGGATATAAAGGCATTGTTGAGATATTTATATACTGCTTGTAAGTCTGGATGATGGATTCCTTGGATTGCCCAAATGTAGTTCCTGTGAGTGTTTTTGTCTCGTTTATTGTTGGTTGGTGTTGGAAAGTTCTGTCCGCTGAGACCAAGCACTGTATATTTATTCAAGTTAGTGAGGAGCTGTTTGATAAGATGATGCAAGGGTGCTTATTATACTCCAGTTTGTGGATTGTGAAGAGGGTGAGAGAGGATTTTGGAAGGTGAGGTGGTCATTAAGTTATGATGCAAACATCATTAGAGTCCTTTAATAAAGAATTGTAGATCGTAAGCTACTTGGGTTTTGGGTGAAAATAGTGATGTCATTAGCGTAGTTTTAGAGTGTGATATTGGGATTGCAGGAGGGGTGTCAGGTAGGAAAGGTGGTCGGGGGGTGTATAGATCCCTGCCAGACTACATTGTGACAGCTTGTTGTGTTGTATTGTACCATTTGTATTTGGAATCAAGTATGCTGTTTAGTATTTATTGATGAGTATATTTCTAACCATTGTCAAAGGCTTTTGGCTATTTTTTGTTATTGTATTGTCCTGCATGGTGGTATAAGTTGGTTGGAGTATTTTGGTTGATGGTGAGTACAGCACTTATTGAGTGCAATCGATGGAATCTGTGTTAGGAGGTGGGGGTGAGTAGAAATGCAGCAGCTGTGGGTTATTTATTTACCAGGTATTTGAAATAGAGTTATGGGAAGGAGGGGTTGAAGATTTGAACAAGGGTGTCAATGCTTTTTGGGCATGTTTTAGCCCAGTCTAGGGAGGATTTTGGCTGTCGTGCAGCCTAGGATACCATTTTTGTGGTGAATCATATGGGTATGTTGTTTTTTCTATTATGAGTGAGTGTAGGACTATAGGTCTTTGTTTGCCAGATCAGGGTGTTTGGTGAAGTTGACTGTTTGTTCAACATAGATGGCTTTGTGAATGTCTTATTCACTGCTGTTAGATTTGACATCTATTGTTAGTTTTCCAAAATGTATTGTCCTCTCTTTTTTTATGGCTTAGGGTCTCTGAAGAGTTGCCAGTATCATTTTTGGGGTGAAGCAGTACTTGAATGTTGCATGTTATTTTTTTTTAATTTGTGGTTATTTTCATTGGTTTATAGATGTATTTGCTGTTGAAGGTATGTTGGCAAAATAGTGTAGGTTTTGAATTTCATCTGGGTAAAACCAAACATGCCACAAATGACTTGAGATCTTGTATAAATGATAACTTACTATTTGAGTGTGAGTGAGTGGGTTGTATTGAGGCAATGGCTTTGTGTAGAACTATGTGTATATTGGGAGAATTTGTTTTCTGAGTGTAGGTAGATTGTAATAGTTTCTGTACACCTGGTGATTGTCCTAAAGTCATTATTTTATGCTCTCTCAAGTTTATTAAAGTTAACAGTTGTGGGATGCCAGGTAGCTGCATAAATGAGTATATAGGGTTGTTAGGGTTTCTTTTTGTTGACAAAGGTAGTGACTACTAGATCACATGGTATTGAGTGTTTTTGTTTGTTGTGCAAATGAATATGCATTGGATTATAATCCTTTATGCTATTTCCATCTAATCAAGTAAATTTCTTCTGTATTTTGGCCTTTATTGGAGTATTTGGGAACTTGTTACAATGCCAGCACCTCCAACTAAACCTACCTATTTCTATGGTCATATTATAATATAACTTTAAGGATGATAAAAGCTACTGGGGCTTATCAGAGGTCATCAGAGACAATCAACAAGCCCCTAACAGGCCCATGGTTGTGGCCAAAGTGCTGCTACAAAGTTATTGCCAATGAATGCTTGTCAAAATGTTTAATGATGCATTTCAATATGTATTAAATAATTTGGTCTGGGTAGCCAAGCTACCCGTAACTAGCTAGCGTTGGCTAAACTGCTGTATCACCACCAACCACATCCACATACCAACATCTCTGTATGTATTTAAATCCCACAGACAACAATTGGCATAAACCTTATTTCAATGTTAAACTGAACTGGTTGTTATATTATACACTTACTGACAAGCCTTTTGTTGGCGAGTGCTGAATGTGTCCATGTAGCAGCCGGCGAACACAGAAAATAATTTTAAAATAACTGGCCAACCTGTGAGATTCCCCTCTGTGCATCTGACTAAAAATTTATTATTTTTATTAACTTTTGAAAGATTTTGATATTCAAATATAAACAAAGCCTGCTGCTCTATGTCAACAGTACCAATGTTGGAACAAAGATAAAAAGTAAAATTATGGCAGGGTTGGACAGCTTTTTGATGCCCCTACTGGGGGCATCAATGTTGTCAGCTGCTGGTACGTGCATATGTGGTTTCCTTTGGTATTGCTTTATCTTCCAATTTTATTATTCCTTTTCCCCCTCACCTGGTTCTCTTCAATTGAACGAACCTGGCAGCAGCACTCAGGAAGCCTGTCATGGCATATTGTCCTTTTGAGAGGTTCTGAGACAACCAAGAGGAGAAGGGGCTAGTCTAGATGGGAGGTTGTATGTTTTTGTACGTATGTTTTGAAGGGGGGTCAGATTTTAGCAAGTTATTTGAGTTGGAAGGTAGTAATAGGGCTAGGGGTCACCACTTAAAAATTAAAAAACAGGTGTAGGTTGGATGTTAGAAAATATTTTTCCACCAATAGAGTGGTAGATTACTGGAATAGTTTTTCATCTGAGACAGTAGACAGTCCAAACTTGAATGTATTTAAACGCAGATTACATGATTATATGTGTAGTGAGGGTTAACTTTGGGGGGTATTCTGGAGTCATCCCTGTGGATGCAGTTTTTTATTATTGTATATTATGATCGATTTGGATTTTGGCGAGTCTTGAAGATAATGCTTTTTTTTGACACATTCCTGTGTATGATTCAAATTGTAGATGCATGATCTGACACAATCCTATGGGGATGCATTTTGTGGGTGGGTTTTGACAGATGTGGATGAGCTTTTATAGGCCCATGTGGCTTTTGTCATCCGTGAAATTCTGTTATGTTAACCTCCCCTACACTCATTTCAAGGCCTTTGATTTATCAGTTGTGGCCTACAGTTTCATATGGCATCTGAACCATGGGTCACTGTAGCATATGGCAACTGACTACACCTGACATGGCCTAAATGCTCAAATTAGAATCATTGTTTCCACTTGGTTAGGTTGAAGCTATAATCTTATTATATAAAGAAGAAAAATAATGGTAAAGGTTTTACCGCTACCATTCCTTCACTCATTGCGAGATGTCTTTTATTTCTCAGTGGAGACCTACTAATTAATATAGGATCCAAGCAATGGATATCTAATTAACATAGGGTCCAACCCATAGATATTCAATTAACATAGGGTCCAAACCATGGATATTAATTAATATAGGATCCAAACAATGGATATCTAATTAATATATGATCCAAACCATAGATATCTAATTAATATATGATCCAAACCATGGATATCTAATTAACATGGTATCCAAACCATGGATATCTAATTAACATAGGATCCAAACCATGTATATCTAATTAATATAGGATCCAAACCTTGTATATCTACAGCATATGGCAGTCTCTGTGAATGCAGCCTGAATTGGCCTCCAGCAGGAAACTAACTGCACCCAATGTGGCTTAAGTTTTTAGATTCCTCAATCATATCCCTTCTCACCTTTCAAATAAGAACAAATTACCTTTAGTCTATCGACATTAAAGGTGCCCCAAGGTAGATACCATCTTTTGTTGCCTTCCTTTACTCAATTAGCAGGGGTACATGGGTTATGTTGAAGATACCAGGAATGGACCAAGTGCACATCAAAGCAAGGTTTAAATTGAAGAAAATAGAGAGGAAACAAAAAAGAAAGACATAAGTATTTGAGAAAGTGAAGGATATGTTTTTGAAAAGTGCCAGACCCTAATTATTTGGAAAGAGATAAGAAGGTAGAGAATTCAAAAGCTTTGGCTGGCAAGGAATGAAGCAGTCATCAAAATGGCCCCCCTTTGAGTTCCCAATGACTTTACAATAAGCATGTGAATCTGCATTGTGTCATATTGTGTGGTCAAGTTAGTGGAGACACAAATAGCCATTGCACATGAGCTTAGACAAAAGTAATAATTTAGAAGAGGGAAAATCAGACAACATTGTGACGAAAGGCAAGGGAGTAAAGTTTCAAGGTTAATCTGGGGTAGTTTATAAAATGGATAGTTTTAGATTCAACTTGTAAGGGTATAGGAGAACAGTACTCCATAAAAAGATGCAACTGTTCAGAAGAGAAGCTTCAACATCTAAACAGGACACCTACACCTAGTTTCTTAGAGGCAAACTTAAATATTCCTGAGATTTGGAGTTCCAAGAAAGAGGGGACATTACAGTAATACCAAGTAATTTCATTGAGTCAAGAAGTGTGATTACAGAACTGTCAAAGAAGAGAGGAGAGTTGTGATTTCTTGATAGCGAAATAGGCAAAAATTAGGTCTTGAAAGCATTAAAATTAACAAGATTTTGTCTACCCCATTAAGAAATTCTGAGTTTATTGGGCTAGTTACAACCAGCTGAGAAGCAGTATGAATGAGAGAAGAGAGTCCGAAATTCAAAGATGTATTGTTCAACCAATAGCTTATGAGTGAATCAGGTTGTGGAGGAGTGGAAATCATTGATGGAAAAGCCTCTGCTTGTGATAGAACGGTCTGAGGCCGCTTATTTCAACCGCTATCACATGTTAGAAACACATGCTACCCACGTGCCTGCGAGAGGAAGCAGAAGCTCGTTATCTCCCATCATAGCCAATGTTTAATCAAGGAGGTTCACTCCCCCGTTTCGCCTCCATACGTCGATCTCGCCAGATTGAATTAGGCTTATGGGCAGATAAGATATTTTCTCAGGCACCAGCGGGACATTCCCCCGAAGCCTCCCACTCAATTGTCCCCTATGCCAAGGAGATGGCTTCGACTATTTATATCATAGCTTTTCCCAATTGAAGCAGATCAGATCCAGATTATCTTCACGAGGCATCAAGCTGATCCGGTCTCCCTTGTGCACCTAGGAACTCTTTACCTCGAGAACCTCCTTATTGTCCAGAAGAGGACAATATCCCTTGAGTGCCAAGGTTCGTGCCTTTGAGACGCCAATTCAACAAGGCCCCCCTGTTGTTCAGAAAAAGAACAACATTAGAACAGCCATTGTTCTTTGAGCCCGTTTGACAAGAAATGGTTCTCACCCTCCCCCCCTGTTGTTCAGAAAGAGAACAACGTTAGAACAGCCATTTTGCTCCGTTCATCAAGAAACGGTTCTCGTTCCCAAGACATCATGTCCGGATAATTTAATTCCCCCCTTATAACGTTCTTCAAGAGAACGCTTGGTTTCAACAATAACCTCCATTGTTTATCTAGAACATCTCCGATTTGCTGTCACAAAGATGGCCCGTACTTCCGAGCCCCACTTCGCTCTCACTCTTCGAAGACAGTCCTTCCCCTTCGTTAAGGACAACTCCCCGAAGAACCCTTTTGCTGGAAATCGCCAGTCGACCGAAGATTCCTTCGCATCGTCTTCCTCTGCACAACAACTTTGTAATTACGTAAGCTGAGCATTACCTTTAATCATTTAACCTTTTGTCAATGCAACCCTGTGCTTTAAATGGTTTAGCGAACCATTCCCTCCCTTTAATTTTTATTTGTTTACCTTTGTAAATCTCTCCAAATCTTAATCCTCGGATTAGTCAGATATTCCCATGACCCTTTTCATTCTCCGTTTCTGTAAAAAAAAAATTTGTGTCTTGTTGATAGTTTAATTAATAAAACTTGCTCCGTTCCACTTCTTAAGCATATTGAAGATAAATAAGCCTCTCCAGGCCCCCCTCTTTTTTGGACTAACCTCGGTCAATCAGATTACCACACACTCGAAATATTAGAATAATTCCCTCAACGAATAGTTATATATGGTATATCGTTGAGAGCCTATTCTACAACACCGCTTTATTTGACTTCTTTGTTGTAGGTCGCATGTCCCCACGCTCGGGGGGGATGCTGCTTACCCCCTGACACCTGAACGCATTTCCTTTTTGCTTGTTTGGTTATCTTTTTTGGTTTTTATTTGTTGTTTTTTTAGCTTGTGTCTTAGCCTTTGTTCTTTATTTTATCTTTGTTATTACTTTTTTTTAATCTAGTGTGAGTATGGCAACTTTTGCCCTATTAGGCACTCGCAAGATGGGCCCCCTTTTTTTTAATATTGATGGGGAGAAGTGTAGGGGATAGGACAGAGCCTTGAGAGAAAGTACTGTTGATGGAGAAAGGGTGGGAGGCTGATCCATCGATAACATGCAGAGATTGCCTGGATAAGGAGCTAGAAATCAGGGGGGGGTTGAGTTGAGACTGATGATACACCCTGTCAAAATTTCTAGAAATGTCAAGGGCAACTACACCCCATCCCCCATCATCACTTCAAAATTCCCCTGTGAGGCCATGTTTCTGATCATAAATTGATTTTTTTTGTGGGAGGATGCCTTCAGGAAAATTGGGGAATGTGTCCAAAAGAAAAAAAGGATCAACAAGGACTGTTAGAACACCGTAAAATGTCGAGCAAGTTTGTCAGTCTATGCTGCGGTCTCCCGAGCATTCTTGTAAACATGCAGTTGTGCTTGGCATGTTGGGACATTCTCTTCATCGAATTCTTCATACTGAAGTCCATCTTCACCCATACAAAATTTCAAATCTTTCTAGGATATTGACCAGACATTAGTCAGATAGGGAAGAATATCACACGTGGATCTTAACTTCCGGAAGACATAGTGGTGATTTGATAATACACTGACTTTCAAAGTCTTAAAGCATATGGGAGTTAAGGGGTGATAATTAATTAGAAGGGTCAGAGCATATTTTTCAAAGCAAGGGAGAAGTTTTGGTTTTTAAACAGAAATGGATTAGATGAGCAAGTTCAGGGTGACATTCTTTCATTTCCCGGAGATGTGCCATTAAGACCATAAGCCTTGCTTGTGTTGGTGGACAGTTCAAAAAGATATAGCAATTGGCATAGGATTAATAAAGGGAGCCTCTGGGGGGAGAACTGTAAGAGGTATCTAGGATGAACTTAGAGAAGTGTGGAAGCCAAGGAGTTTCTTTCTCAATAGGAGAGACAGCTATAGTACTTTTAGGGTGATTGATTGTTTTCAGGATAATTAAATGGCAAAAATGGTCATTTGACCAATTTAGGGTATTAGAATATTGTATTTAAGTCTATATCTATCATTAGTTAAAAATTTAGAAGGGGTGACATATCGGAAACATATTATTCATTTCTCAATTGAAATTAACAGGCATAATTTGAAAACAAAGAGCTCCTGATTTTAGCAAGGGGGGATTACAATTAGCCTTGTGAACCTGGGTTAATTTATTGGAGGCAAGAATTAGGTGAGAGAAATGTTAATGAAATGTGGAATAGTTTTAAATGACCGAGAAAGACATGGAATGAGTTCATACAGAGGGACCTCAGAGACATGATTTTGAATAGAGAAACAGGGCCATAGACTCAGCAACATGGAGAGCCGCCATTAGGTAATAAGGCCGACACATGCAAGTATGTATGGAGCCTTCAAAAATAATGAATATGATTATTGATGATATTCTGCTAGATATTTACCTACAAACTCTACTCGGTGGGGCATAGGAACATCCTTATTTAAAAAGGCATGGTTAAAGATGGTCACAGTGGAGGGGGGGAAGGGCTGAATGGGGAGGGGGTTGTGTCCATATTTGTCTCAGTCGCAAACATGCTGTGGTTGAGGGAGCAGCTCGTTTCGCTGTAGAGGCATATTTTTCTAATGGCTACGCTATCATTGTGATGCAACACACATTCCATCATCACTTCAAAATTCCCTTGTAAGGCCGTGTTCCTGATCATAAATTGATTTTTTTTTGTGGGTGGATGCCTTCAGTGAAATTGGGGAATGTGTCCAAAAGAAAAAAGGATCAACAAGGACTGTTAGAACACCTGAAAATATTTTGAGCAAGTCTGTCAGTCTATGCTGCAGTCTCCCAAGCATTCTGCTCATAAACATGCAGTTGTGCTTGACATGTTGGGACGTTCTCTTCATTGAATTCTTCATACCGAACTCCATCTTCACCCATACAAAATTCCTTTGGTCCAACATCTGATGGAATGTGATTATGTTACCCACCTAGCACTTGTGTTCTTCTCTGCCAAGGCACATTTTCACCTTAGTGGTTGTGTTAACAAACAGAATATGCGGTACTGGAGTGAAGCAAATCCCAGAGAACTTCATGAGAGGCCTTTCATTCACATCGTGTCAAGGTATGATGTGCAATTTCAAAAGTAAGGATCATTGGTCCTTTTATTTATTTGTGCTTTAACCATGAATTCAGACTGTTATATGACAATCATCCAGGAGTTGTTTTTTTTGCCTGCTCTGAAAGAAATGGAACTGGATATTGTGTGGTTTCAGCAAGATGGGGCCATAGCCCACACTGCCAGGATTTCAATGGATTTTTTGAGATAAGCCTTCCCTGGGTGACTGATCTCCCTGAGAAGGGACAATGGAGATTGACATTTAATTGATTTTTTTGTTTTTAAACTGTGTAAAATTAAATTTATGTTGTGTGATGGGCACAAAAAAATAAAAATAAAGAGCTTTGAAATGTGTACTGTTTTTTTTATTTCATTTTCAAAAAAGGAAGTTCCCTAAGAAATCAATTTGTGGCCTTTGAGAGATTTAGCAGTAAGAAATGGGTCTTTAATAGATTTAAAGTTAATGGAAGTTTGAAAGACTTGAGGAGGAATCACCTGAATAAGTTGATTAGGAAAAACAAACAAATATGAATTTGCAGGCTGTCATTGGTCATTGCACTCTGTTCTCACTTGTCTTTACAGCATGAAATGTACTTTGCTCACTCCACATCTCCTTTCCCTACTGCTCTGGTGCCCAATCTTGATATTCTTGTAAAAAAGCAATACATGCCTTCCTCATTTTGTCTGAGAAGTGGTTTTCTGCAGGGGCTGATATTGCAAGTGCCGTTTCCTTTGCAGGTGATACTGAATTGTACACTGTGCCACATTTCCTAGGACATCAAGGTGGCTCCTTTGCAACTCAATGCTGTAATGTGTGGAGTTTAACACTTCTTTGTAGAAGGGCATCTGTAGTCTTGCATGGGTGTCCACACCAAGGTTTAGCTAGTGTAACTGAGGCAGGCCACATGTTTTTTTATGTATATCTAAAAAAAAAGTTCATTCATGGGTACCTTTTTCTTCAATTAAAGTGAAGATTCTAACCTCCTCTCTTGTAAGAGTCCTTGGTGTCTCATGGTCCCACCCACCCAGGAGAGTTGCCAAAGACTGTCAAAAGGATCTGAGGTAAGTTCTCATACGACTCCTCCCATTTTCCAGTGAGATAAGATCACTATTTCACACCTCATCTGTGGCAGAATCTTCTATGATTGCTTTCTTAACAATCTCAAGTTGGGATGCTTCTCATGCAAGAGAACTGAGTTGGATTTTACTATCTTCCTACTTATACTACAAACCCTCCCACTTTTTTTTTCTATCTACTCCACTCATTCTCTTTTTTCTCAACAGAAAAGTAAGGTAAACAGATTAAGAAGTGGTGAAAATCCATAACACCACTCACCATATGAGTTCTTACAAGATTGTTGATTCCATAAACAAGTTGGGGGAGCCAAGGTTGATAAATCAAAAAACCCAGGGTTTTTTAGGGATTTTTTGAGCAAAATTTGAAAAAAAAAACGGGTTTGGGGTTTGTTTGTTTTTTCAAAATTACACTCTTTTTTTTCAAGAAATGAATGTTATTATTATTTTATTCCAAATGCATATTTATGTTATTATTTCAACAAATATGTATCAAATTAAGATTATTTCTCTCATACTGACTCATAATTCATCTCCTTCTACAGGTTATGCTATCATGGGTACCCACAATTCTCGATCAGTGATCTGTTACTATGATTTTTTCTTACTATAATATAATTATTAAACTAATTAATATTATAAAAATAGAGATAGCTATTCTTTTTCTGTTATTCTAATGCTTGTAGTGGTGTTTTTTTTAAAAAAACTCAGAATAAAACCCAAGTTTTATTGGGCTTTTACAAAATTTGGGGGGTTTTGCCAACCCTGGGGGGAGCCCTCTCTTGCCCAAATAGGTATGAAAATGGCATCCCATAGAGAAGTGGCTTAAATGTAAATCTCTTACCTTGAACTTCAATGCTATCACCTTTGTGCGCCTGGAAGATTTTCAAACTATGCTCTACATAGACAGCCTTTAAAATATCCTCTAATTTCTCCTCATTATCCCTGAAGAACAAGGTCCCCTCAGGTACAATTAGAATAGCCTTGAGTGTAAATACTGAAAGAAAATACTTATTTTACATCCTAGCTATTCCATTACTATCACTCACTAACTCTCCATTTGTAGTTTTAACTGGGCCTATTTTATATCTAGTCTTAGTTCTCTATAATTGAAAGAAACTGGGGATCTTCCTTTGCCTTAGGTTACTACTATTTTAATTTCTCTTTGCTACCCTAGATAACTTTTTTTTATAAAGTCCTGAGTTTGTTTAGGATATCTCTGCTTTAATTGGCCCTGGCCATTTTTTTTTTTAATTTTCTTATAAATGCTCCTTTCAATCCCAATATCATGCTTAGTTTTATCTGGCATCCATTTAGGGTTGACAATCTTGGCTCTAATCTGCCTATTTGGAATATTTATATTTTTTCTGGCAATTAACTGCATAATCATTGTCTCATATTCCTGATCTACACTATTCCTTTCTACACTATTCCTTTCTACTTGAGGGTTATCTTTCCCCTTGATTGCTCTCATTGATATCACATTTCCTGACCTGACCTCACTCGCTAGTCCCTAAATAACTGTTTCCAGGTACCTCCTCAGTCCACTATAATCTGCTTTTCTAAAATCTGGGACTTTACCTTTATTTATTCTACTGATAACCCTGTTTCATTTTAACTTAAATCTAATTTTGCAATGGTTGCTATTTCCCAAATTCCACCTAATCTCTATTTTGCTAATACCTTCTTCCCTATTTATTAGAACTAAATCCAATATATTATCACCCCTGTCTAAGAAAATTATCCTGCGCCATTGTCAAAAATTCTTCAGCCACTTGATCGCCTACAAAAGTTTCCCAGTCAATATTTCTATAAAATCACCCATAACACACACATGCTTACTTCTGCATGCACCTTCTATATACTAGTCCTGTGACAAGTTTATCCTTTCTCTCCTTAACATCTAGCCATAATGACTGTCTTAGGGTCTGTTTTAATTGTAGTGTTTTCACTGCATGGCAGATTATCTCTAAATAATAATCCTCCTGTTTCTATCTCTATGAGACATAACCATCAATCTGGACTTTGGGTCTAAATTTCTCTCCTGCTAAAGCAAGCCACTACTCTGTTATCACAATAACATTCTTGTATCACAAAAAATGACTCCATGAGCGAGGGGACTCATCAGGGGATATGAAGACCCCATTGCAGGGCTCCAGAATGGAGAAGAGAGTGTATATGTTCTGTGAAGATGAAAAGAAATGACATTAGTGTTATGTTTGGATATGTATGGATGACCTGTGTAAGAACTACTTACCACACCAGCGATGGATAAACCCAGCAAAACTATCAAAATAGCAGCCAAGACCTAACTCTCTAATATTAGCTTGAAGATTTATGTTTGTGCTACCTAGGATTGAACCTGGGACATCAATAAAGCTAATACAAAATTCAACACTCTAAGTACTTGCATGAACTGCATTCATGGCATCCATCATCCACACAAGCAGTATATCCTGCTTATCCCTCTAAGGCGATGATTTTCAACCTGGGTGCTGCCGGAGCAACCAAGAAATTTTTAAAATGAAATATGTATTTCAAACATTTAGAAAAATCTAACTACACTTGAAAGTGTTTTGAAACTAGCTTCTCTGCATTATACAACATAAAAACAACAAAAAGAGAGTGTAGAAATGAGAGTTGCTTTGTAAACTATACATCACATTATTAAAGAATTATGTGTTACTCATCAAGCTCAAATTTCCCATTAAACTTTTAAATGCAAGATTTATTTATTTTCAATTTTTTATCTTATTTTAATTAAATTAAATGTCAATAATGGTTAATCTTGAAGTGCTTTCCACGCAATTAAGTATTTATACATAAATTATATTGGGGTGCCACAGCTACTTCTAGATAGTAATTACTGTGTCACCATCATAAAAAGGTTGAAAACCACCTCTCTATGGCTTTGGCACCCAATCTCACATCCACTCGCCTCAGCACACTGTAGAAGATACAAAACAAAACACACTGCTTCACCATAGGATCATCTGCAGTACCCCATAAACCACTTAGACTAAAACAAGGGTCATGCCCATCAACCAGTCAACCTACCTGTAACACACTTTCTCTGTAGTACAGAAACTGGAGCCCCATTTGCAAGACCATTAAATATGGGATAAAATTAAATTTGCACCAAATTATAGTCAATTCCTACTACTTATTTCAGCACAGGGAATTATGTTTCTTTAACTTTTCTTTTTCAGGCAAGAACATTCCTCTCAGCTTCACGCTACTTAAGCTTATTACAACATAATGCAGTTAGAAATATCACTGTGGATTCAGATGAAGCAAAATTGCCACCAAGACTAGAAAGGTGTAAGTTGTTGCAATTCCAATTGTTTTGTTGCCAATATCATAAAACTATTTGAGTTTCAATGATGATAGTCACTAGCGGCCATTTATAGGTTTACACTCAAATTTTCTTTAAATTAGTTGCTACACATTTTTGCCTGGTGGCATTAAGACTGATTTTGTTTCATGATGCATTTATTCCGTGGCAATTGCCCACAGAGGGCTTCAAGTTCATACTTTTGAGTGTTCATTTTTTAATTTGTTCCTGGCAGCTGTAAATGTGCATACGTTCATATACATACCCCAAGCCCAGCACATAATTGAAAACCCCTACTTCCCATAAACTAAATTAGGCTAATTCTCTCACAAATGAGGCAAAAATTTTGAAATATGGAACTATACCCTCTTTGATTTTGATGAAAATTGGAGTGTGGATAGATTTGGGGCTGAAACCACAGTCTGAAATCTGTTTTTTCAATATTTTAATTAGAAGCAAAGTTGTGGACATCCCAATTTGTTTTGTTTTTTAAGACACCCCTGCCCCCTCCAAATTATAGTCATTTAAAAGAGAATTTTTAGCTCTTTAAAATTATAAATATTTTATATAGAAACATTAAAAAAAGTTACAGCCATCTAAATTTTTAAATGGGAGTACCCCCAAAGTACATGGAAATAAAAAAAAATATTCAAAAAAAAAAGGAAAAAGAAGCATGTCACCTCTCTTCCCTGGTGCCCGAAAGTTTTGCAGGCAAGAGGTATCTGCTTTTACCCACTATGAGTCTAGGAAAATTCAATTAACAATGTGTCTTCTTTATTCCAAGTATTTGTGGTTGAAGTTATGTCAGATTTCTTTATTATTATTATTTCACAATTTCCCCTCTGTCATGCACTGATCTCACTAGTATTTGACTTCTCTCTCAGTCCACCACCCATTTCAAAAGAGGTATCTGCTTTTACCCACTATGAGTCTAGGAAAATTCAATTAACAATGTGTCTTCTTTATTCCAAGTATTTGTGGTTGAAGTTATGTCAGATTTCTTTATTATTATTATTTCACAATTTCCCCTCTGTCATGCACTGATCTCACTAGTATTTGACTTCTCTCTCAGTCCACCACCCATTTCAAAAGTTTGAAGTTCAGGAATGTTGTGGTTTTCATTTCCATACTTAAAATCCACTAGTACACTGGACAAATATTTAGGTTTTATGTTGTCATCTCAGGTGTAAACCAAGTAAATTTACTGGGTCGAGTTGGAAATAATCCAGAAGAAAGAGGAACTAATCAGAACCCAGTGGTACTGTTTTCTCTTGCTACCAACAGCACTTACTCTAAGCCTGGAAATACAGGTTAGTGACTAGTTTCTAAACTAAACTTTTCTAGTTCAAGAAGATTAAAAGAGCTTTTAATGATTTAACCTTAAATAAAATGACATTTACAGTCATCTGTACAAATTATAATCTGGTGCACAATTGTACACCCCCCCCCCTCCCACCTTCCCTTCTTCCCTGCATTACGATGCATGTTTTGAATGCTTGGTATTAACTTAATCATAAAGATCTGAAAGGCCTCAGTTAAGGGATCTACCAGGGGAGGTCAATAAATTTTGCAATTCAGATATAAGGAAACGAGATATGAGGAAAAGTGTTTTTCTTATTTTTCAATATAACTACCCTCGACTTCAATGCACTTGCGCCACTTGTCCCTGAGGCTTCGAATTCCCGACAACCAGAAATCTCCTGACTGCTGTTCATTCCACTCCTGGACGTTGAGCTGGACATCTTCATCGTCCCCAAACCGGCGTCCACGCAGTGCAGCCTTGAGCTGGCGGAATAAAAAGTAGTCGCTAGGGGCCAGATCTGGACTGTAGGGGGGATAGTTGAGCTCCTGGAATCCGCACTCGCGCAGGGCAACTTTGGCCTTGTGGACTTTGACGACGTTGAAGTCGATCATGGGGCGTGAGGTTTCTAGGGACCCAACGGGCAGAGACCTTCGTCATGGCCAAATTGTCGTGGATGATGTTCATAACACTTTCATGTGATATTCCAAGTTCTCGCTCGATTTCTTCGACCTTCACCTGTCGATTTTCGAGGATCATCCTCTCCACACGGGCCACATTGTCCTCGTTGGTCACGTCTGATGGGCGTCCTGGACGGGGGTCATCTTCAAGGGACTCACGACCATGGCGGAACTTCCTATTACAGCGAGCAATGGTTGCATAGGAAGGGGCGGTGTCGGTGTACACTGCAACCATGCGTTCATGGATCTCGTTTGCATTCTTGCCTTCCTTGGTCAAAAATTTGATCACTGCGCGGTGCTCAACCTTCTCCATTGTTGAAAAATTTGTGACTGACGATCAGCGATCAGCTACTGCTTCTTAAATAGATTAGTCAGGAGCGTGCGGCTGCAGTTCCTGACTTGTCATAACTTGTCCTAACACCCCCACAAACAGCCATTCCCTTTCCTCTGTTTTGCCTTACCGATTCGCAAAACATATTGACCTCCCCCTCGTATCTGCGTGCATGGTAGAACTGGAGCATGTTTAGGAGACATCATTTCCTTGGGAGTATGTACAGGATTGGAAAAATTATATGGTAAATAACAATTTTCTTATTTAATACCGAGTTGGGCCTCCTTTGGCAGTAATAACTGCTTCATTACAGCGATGAATAGTCATACAACTTTTTGGACAGTAGTTATGGGAATTTTAAGCTATTCCTGAAGCAGAATCTGTTCTGCCGCTTTCATAGAGAAAGTGGCTCCTTATTTGCTTCTCCAAACACACTATAGATGTTCGATTATGTTAAGATCTAGCGATTGTTTGGTCATTCCATGTGTTCTACATCACTACTGTGCTCTTTGTGCCATTTAAAAAAAATCTTGCTACCATTGGGTAAATTTGGTTAACCAAAATTGACAAATAGTCCTTAGAAGTAGGCCTACCATTCAATGCTATCACAGTATCAAGAGAATTCCATGATATAGCCACCCAAATCATCGAAAAGCTGCCTCTATCCTTCACAGATGGGGTCAGGCAATCAGGATCAAAGGCTTGTTTGGCCATCCTCGATACTTAAATTTGTACTAAACATTCCTCCTCCTTTTAGGTATTTTTTTAACATTGCTGGGGGAAAGAAAAGCTTTTGCACTGCCATCCCTTCCCTGGTGCCCAGTTGCATTTTGATCTTAGACTATTTTGGTTAATACTGGGTTGGCAAGATGTTGGATTTGCTCTGCAGTCACTTAGTAGCTGTCATTTTGTGATTTATCTAAACAATGTATTTTGATGCTCAGCAATCTGTCTCTGAGTTGACCTTTCCACTACTAGTTTTTCGTTGTTTTTGGTATGTCAGTGTAACTTTAAACAGTTGCTCTTGAAACATTAAAGACTGCACTTTTCTGGGGTTTTTTTTTTGTTTTTTTTTACCAAGCTCCCAGCCATTCATGCTCCAAACACTTTGCCCTCTTTGGAAATCAGAAACGTCTTCCCTTTTGAAATATGCTGTTACACATCCATTAAAAAAATAAACGTCTAAGTTATTACAACAAGTATAGGATGTCTGCTGTGCATACACATTATTTTTTCCAATCCCTGTACATTCGCTGCATTTGTACTAACCCTAATTTCACTAGTTTATGAACCTCTCCACAAACATTTCCAATGGATGTCACTGTTGGCTTTCACAGTATACAAGTATCTTTTATCAGAAATTTGCCACTGCCAAACTTTGGTGGCTCTTATGATATAGATGTGACCCTAGAAACTCCCTATCATTAGGGAGTAAAAGTTACAACACTGCCCTCAGGTGCATAGTGTGGAAGAAGGCTATGACATCACCCATCCCTGTAAGGATTGAGAACCCACTCTTGCATAATCCGATGTGTTAAATGACCTTTGATTGGGTCAGTGACTCTCCTCTTTTTCTTTCTTTTATATCTTCCTTACCGGTATCCTTTTTGTCAATCTCATGGTATTGATGGCGAATCACTATATCTAGCCACCACCCATCCCTACAGTGACACAAACACCTAACAAACCAAACCAACAATACACCCAAGATGCAACACAACACTGAAGACACAATCTAACCTTCAAATACCTCCCACAAATATTCCACATTTTGTCAGTCAGACTTATGGGCCCTGGCCAGCACCGTGGTAGCTTTTATTGGGGATGTTGGCCATGATGCCAGTCCAGAGGGCAAAAAGGTAAGTTTGGGGCTGGATGTTATGAAAAAGAAGGTGGAGGATAAAATTATATCTCTTCTCTTTATGGAAGCAATTGAGCTGCTTGAAAATTATGATTTGCTCGAGAAAAAGAAAGGTATCTGTGGGCTAAGATTCTGTGTTTAAAGGTAGATAGCTTCTTTTTTTTTCCTTTCAAGTACCTAATTTCCAGATTTCAAAGGAAATACGAGTATCGTGTGTTTCTTTTCAAGGACCATTCCACTCTAGTTGCTACCTTCCAATCATATTTTTTTTAAGAAAAGAGTAATGAGCAACCAATACCACTCCTTCAATGATGAAAGGGTGACAGGATGGAGAAATGAATTAATAAAGGGAAAAATGATTAGAAACCACAAATTCCGGTGTTATTGCAGACCTGGTCACTAATTCATAGTTCGAGGAACTCCGCCAACTGGACAAAGTTCTTTCAGAGATTGCACCTTTCTTAGTTCTGTCTGAGGTGCTTCAGTATTTGTAGTTAGGGGTTGAGTGTTATGTTATGCCATCTCTGTAGCGGTAGAATCTAATGTTTGGGTCCTATGGTGGAAGATGATTGGAGAGAATATGGTTCCCCCTAGGACTTAGTTATGTCTGTGATGGATTGCTTGCACCAGAAAATCCAATGAACTCTTACTTGTGTTCTATTTGCCAATGGTGCTTCTTTAGGCCAACCATCTCCGCCGATTGACGGTATCCTCTCAGATATCCACCACCTTGTGTATCTTTAGAATTTACAGGCTTATGTTGTGAATGTCTGGTGGCTGTCTGATTCATGCTGGCAGTAGTTGTAGGTGTCTTGATTTCTCCAATCCGATGCAAGGTTTGGTATCTGCAGAGTTCTGGCTTGATGTGTGATGGAACTGCATTTAAGACTGGCAAGCCCAGTGGGTTCAGGCGTTGGATTTCCACGCCTGGTTACCGGGTTTGATTCCCAGATCGAACTGACACCCAAAGGAATTCAGTACTCACAGGGAACAGCTGCCACCATGTCATTATAGTGACGTTTAATCATAACACTGCTGTCTCTTCCTCTTTGCGCACACATCACTCTTCTATCCTGTGTGAACCACAGCCTCTAACGAGGCCTGGCTTGCCAACAATTGTCATTCTCATCTTTATTTGAATTTCATTATCATATCGAGGGATCCATCTTGTCCGCGATTGAGTTGGCGCAATTAACTACATCCCGATTGTTTTGTGTGGTGGGCTCCTGGAGGGGGGGGGGAGATACCCTTGGGTCTTGTGTTTGTTTCAGGGTGGATCGTACAGGTGTTGAATGTAGTGCCAAGGGCGTAGCGTGTTTTGTGTGAACTACTTTGTTTTTTTGTGCTTCAGACGCATCCCAAATGGTGTAGTTCTTTGTTTTGTCCTTTGCATAGTGTAAAGGAGGGTGAGTGTATACTGGAAGCTAAGATAGTTTTCATCTGTAAGAAAAAGCTGGTTCAAAAATTGCAAGCAGGCTACACAGTCGCATCACACTTTGCCAGGCGCTCCGAACACGCTTATAGCCCTTCCATACTGTTTCTGCTTCATCTCGATCAATCATTTATTGCAATTGTATGGTCTACTGCAGTCCTCAACTCCTTTGTCCACTTTGGGGCCTCCCGTGGTGTCCCGGTCATTTACCCGATGCTTTGGTCCTTCATCTTAAGTCTGATTAGGTTTTTGCATCCTCAACTACAAACATAATTCTTGTTTCCCCCTTTTATAACCTCACCCTGGCCCCCAACCCTTTTCCATTGGCCAGGTGCTCGCATCCCCCTTGTAGTGCAAATATGCTTCATGCATATTTTTTTCAGCGCAATGCTCTATGTTGTTTTGTCCTCTTAAACTCAATCCCGTAAGGAGCACGGCGATGTTTTTTCCTGGCCACCGTGTTGACGGGACTCGTTTCCCCCTCCCGGCCCCAGCTTGCCCCTTCCTCCTCCTCCTTGCCTTAACATCCACTTTCTGACTTTCTATACCAACTCTCCTTATCTCCGTCAACCCTTTGTCTAGGCTTAAAGACCTCACCACCTACCTCATGCAGTGTCAGAAGAGAGGTTTTGGAACCTCTATAAACAACACCCTTTAACTCCTGTAGGTTACAAGAAACCAGGACTTGAGGGCTCCTGTTGGGGTTCAATTAAGGGAAGATCGGTTTTGTTCCATTAACCCCTTCCCTGCATGTAATGGGTTGACCACATCTCTACCGCCATTTGGTGCAAAGGCTTTACTGCTTATGGCAGACAGCATGCTAGGCAGGCAAGGCTGTTGTTAGTCGCGGGCGACTCTACCTCTCTTTATGTCGGTCGGTCCCCGTTTTGCTTCTTTTTGGTTTTGGCAATAACATCATAACTATTCGGTCGATTCTAACGAAATTTGAAGCCATTATGTTGTTTTACATATAATTGCCAAGATCCTCCCAAATTTAGTCCGGGAATTATTGAAAGTTTTAAAGGTCGTAAGGTTCCACAACGCCGGGAATATTGCGTTCGACCTTTTTGGAACACGCTTCGTTTCACACTGGATCTGTGTCAGCGTATACGGATGGCTCCATGTCATAGGAGGGAGGCAGCTTCCACGCGTATACCCCTCTGTTTGAATTCACGGCCGAGCTGGTTGCAATACACCGCTCGGTAAAGGATATAACGCATCGTATCCTGTAAGGGAATGGTCACTTTCCCCCCCCCCCCTCGACCACTCTTGGTGCAGTTCCAAGGCGGTTACCGCAAGGACATCCGCCCCAGGCATCGGCGAGTCGAAAGTTTAACCACAGTGTGGCACAACTCGGGGCCATGTAAGACCCTAAAGGTCAAAAAGGTAAGATCTCCCCCAGGAGAGTGAGATCCAGTTTCACATCGAACAAGAAATTGGAGACGGGTTTCTCTCAATCTCGATGGCTAACGAGGAGCCGATGTTTGACTTCGTGGGAAAGACCGTTAGGAAAAAGAGCTCTCCTGGGGCCGTCCTCAAGCCCCTCTCCCCCTTACCACTCCCCCAGTGGGGGGGTGCGAGGTATAAATGAGGAACTCTGAGGAAAATCGAGGTAGTATACGTCAGGCCAGGTGACGAAGTCCTCGGATCCAAAACCGAGCTACCTAGACTGGATTGGTAGTATACGTCAGGCCAGGTGACGAAGTCCTCGGATCCAAAACCGAGCTACCTAGACTGGATTGGTAGTATACGTCAGGCCAGGTGACGAAGTCCTCGGATCCAAAACCGAGCTACCTAGACTGGATTGGTAGTATACGTCAGGCCAGGTGACGAAGTCCTTGGATCCAAAACCGAGCTACCTAGACTGGATTGGTAGTATACGTCAGGCCAGGTGACGAAGTCCTCGGATCCAAAACCGAGCTACCTAGACTGGATTGGTAGTATACGTCAGTCTCTAGGTGACGAAGTCTTCGGATCAAACCGAACTACCGAGACTAGAGAGGTAGTTTACTTGGGTCGCCAGACCAAGAAGTACCCTGCAAGAGAGGCAGAGCTACCTACCTTAAGGGGCTAAGAAAAAGCTCATCCTTGAGCTAAGTCCCTGGTTATCAAACCAAACGATAAGTGAACTTTGGTAAGTTCGACTTACTCTCGCCAGAGAGACTCCTCATATCCTGGTGCACCTTAAACACCAGGGGTATTCCTCGTCCTTGAGGAATTAAGAAAAGAAGATGAGGTAGTATACGTCAGTCACTAGGTGACGAAGTCCTCGGATCCACAACCGAGCTACCGAGACTGGAGAGGTAGTGTACTTGGCTCGCCAGACCAAGAAGTACCCTGCAAGAGAGGCAGGGCTACCTACCTTAAGGGGCTAAGAATAAGCTCATCCTTGAGCTAAGTCCCTGGTTATCAAACCAAACAATAAGTGAACTTTGGTAAGTTCGACTTACTCTCGCCAGAGAGATTCCTCATATCCTGGTGCACCTTAAACACCAGGGGTATTCCTCGTCCTTGAGGAATTAAGAAGAAGAAGGAAAAGGCTCCCCCTCGAGCCCGTTATTCGGTGGCCACACGAAACTTTAAGTAACTTATTCTCGCCAGAGAAACCCCCCTCCGTTATCCTCGTCCATAAGGAAATTAGTAACGAAGGAGAAAAGCTCCTCCTCGAGCTCGTTACTCAGTGATCACACCGCACTCCAAGTTAACTTGATTTAAGAAACAAGTGCGACTCACTCTCGCCAGAGAGACCACGACTGCCTAGGTGTTGCATAAAGCACCGTCTTGGTTCTCGTCCTTAAAGAACCCTTCCCCCCCGGAAGAACGTGTGGACCTCCCAGCTGCTACCCTCGCCAAAACGACCGTGGAATTTCCATCATCTACAACTGGAGATCCGGCACGCGTCGTGAGTCAATAACATTTCTGAGGCCTTTAAACTCCACATGAGTCCGTAAGCCTAATTCTTATATTATTGTTTTGTCTAGAGAAAACGTGAACTTAATTTTGTGGGGAAACTAATTTAATTAATTCTTGTTTATAATAATATTTAGAGTATTGCTGTAGTTAAAGTATAAAGGTTGTGTATTCAATGGTTAAAGATAAAATATAAGTTTATTTTGTGAATTAGTGGGCGTTTCTTTTATATCCTTACGTGTTTGGTAACGGCTCTATTCTTTAAGATATTCCGATATCAAAGTATATTAGACAGCTCTTAGCACTCTTAGAGATAGAACAAAAAGGAGGGGCATTCTACGACACTAAATAAAAGTGGTGTCAGGTAAGTAGGGTTTTTATCAGAAAGAATTCTACGACATATCCTATTCGGAGACCGGATTGTGATCTTTAGCGACCCACAAAGCTCCATGACTGCTCTCGGGGCATTAGAGTCTTCACGTACACCGCTTGGTTCGAAGGATCTGCTGGCTCCATGGACATATAGGATTGAGCGACCAGACCAGCCTTGAGCTCTTCTTCACAATGACTACATACCTGGTAAAGAAGATGGGACACCTGCCTCCCTCCAATGCCCCGAAGGCTTCAGGTTGCTTTCTGACGTCTCCGAATTGGACGCACCGCCATTTGATGGAGCGCTCGCCTGCGCCCTATTGTGAAGACTGCGTTGTCCCCCAGACTGTTCAGCACATTCTTGTTGAATGTTTCAGTCTGGGCGATCTTCGAGCACGTTGCCTGCTCCGGCATCGGGACGAGCAAGGTCACTACCCATAGTCCCTTGTTCTTGTGACGGGTTCGTGTACACAGACTTGTGGTGGACATTGACTTTTCAGAAGAGTCTGGCCTCCTACATTTTATTTGACTTTTTTTGTGGTAGGTCGCATGTTCCTGCGCCGGGGGAGGCAGGCTTCCCTTGTTTGTTTTTGTTGCTTTTCTTTGTTCTCTCGTTTCTTTTTTGTCTTTGTTTTGTTTTGCGAATTTTAGTGACTTATACATATGAAGGCAGTCTAACACTGTGAATAAAGAGTAAGATAATGGTATTTGGATGTGATGTCACCCTTGAACAAGTGCGAAGTTTTAAATATTTCGGATGCATCGTCAATCATAGTGGTACGGATAAGGCAGATTGCGACCACAGAGATTCAAATGGTAGGAAAATCTCTGTGGCAATTAGATAGTTACCTAATGATGGAATATGTCAGGAATCTGCACGAGAGTATGCTTGTGCAAACCTTGCTATTTGGCCTACCATAGGGATACCTATGCATACCATAGGGATGCTCTTGGTATGCATAAGGGATATGAGGTGGTTTGGGGCATAATTATAAGAAGTAGGGGAGGAAGAATAAACGAAGCGAGTGTCAAGGCCGACCCGGGCCCCAGCTGTTTTTTCCCACCCCGGCCGGTCTATAGTGGAAGGAGGATTGGAAGACCGCGTGAATTAGTGTTTGGGAAAGTGTTGACCGAGGAAGAAGTAGATGATATTGTGCATGATTCATGTTTAGAGGGGGCGTATTAGGGGCCTCTGACTTGGCTTAGATGCTACAGCATATAGGACCCCATCGCTAAGAAGGGCCAAATTCAGCATGGGAAAAGAAATGGGAGGGGCCGGGAGGTTATGTTGGCGCTGAAGCGCGCCAACCCCACTTTAAGGAAAACTGGTTGGAGTTGTTGGGTGGTTCTTTCACTTTCGGTGGGTCTGCCCTTGTTTTGGTAAAATTAAAATAAATCGTGGGCTGTTGAGTGTGCGGTTTTATGCGCCCGACTCTATAAGTTACTATGGAGATCCGTAGGACGGTCGGTCTGATGGTCACCGCTTTACTTTTCAATGAGTTTTTTGTCAATAACACCGTAACTATTCGTCCGATTCTAGCGAAATTTAACCCTTTATGTTTTGCATTCTCTTTCAAATGATATAATTACAACGGTCCTCCCAAGGTTAGTTCGGAAATTATTAAAAGAAAACTAACTATGGGTCGTATTGCCCCACTTGTTGAAAGTTTTGAAGGTCATAATAATTTAGAGCACGTGACTTTGCTCTGTTGACCTTGTTTTTATCCCTTTAAATTAAGTTTATCTGTTCTGGTTTCTCTTTAGTCTACATTCGCTACACAACCTGCGCTCTGTGAGGGCTAACAGCCCTGAATGGCGCATTATAAATACTTATTATTATTCTTGGTTTTCAGAGGAAATCTTTCAAGACACTCAATGGCATCGTATTGGAACCTTTCTGCCCAGTCTCCGTAGCAAGGTACTTCGCCTCGTCAAAAAGGGCGACCGCGTTTTCGTCAGCGGCAAAATTTCTTATTTCGTGAAGAAAAATGAAGAAAATCCCCAAATTGCCTCCACTTTTTGCACCATTATTGCGGATAATGTTATTTACCTTTCTTCACCTAAGGGGGAAGTAAAACCCGAGATAGATGAGATGGTTTAAATAATTTTTTATGTGCGTTTTTGAATTTGTACACAAGAATAGTTTTCTTACCTAACGTCTATGTTTTATAGTTCACGTGAGTTCTTATTTTCCTTCAACTTAGAAGTGGCTTTCGTTCAAAATTTTATTCATACAAAAATAAAAGACGCTGGACTCACTCGTCCAAATCTTCACTAATCAAATGATCCTTGGACCGGAAGGGTTCATTTCAAGACATCCCGAACCAAACTTGTATACCAAAAAAAGTGGCAAAGTGTTGTACCAACGCCAAAACTACTGACATTAAAGTCCAATATGGGGTTGGAAAACACGGGTGGCTTTTTTTTAGTTGATGCCCCCACTCCATCCACGGTGAGACTGGAAGGCATCCTTCTTGCGGCGAGGGACTGGCTGTCCGCCCTCATCACTAAGGGTGACGAAGTGCTCTTGTACCAGGTCCTATAATTTCTCTGGTTTATTTTGTGTTTAACTTTGCTAGTGATGGAGGGGAGGGGGGCGGTCTGCAGGCTTGCCTATGATAAGTGGAGCTTTATCATGCTTTATTCTCTCCCTCCTTTTGTATTTATTTTTTTCCTCTCTACTGTTTATGGCAGGGTACGGCCGTAAACAAGCAACACCGTGTCGAATGGTTGGGTACCCTTCCTGTTTTGGTCTGCAATACACACGGGTACGAAATGCCTGATTCTGTGGGTCGAACCCAGGGCGAAGCGCCCTATACGGAGCGGGTATTGCTGTATGAATAGCAACATAGCTGGAGTCCGTTATTATCAATAGTGCCCCCTCCTCCTCCATGGGTGGGTCAATAGGTCCCTAAAGGAAGAGAGATTGTGTGTACTAGTTTATGTGAGGTTTTGGCAGTGTGTAGGTGTATGGAAAAGACAAATCAAAACTGGATCTAAAACGGCAAATGATGTGGCAACGAATAAAAACAACTTTTTGACCCCTACGAACCCGCTCAATTGCCCCCTATCCCCTGCTAACGCATCGCCCTCTGCTATACAACTATTCATCCACCTTTGCTCCCCAGTTTTCATTTTAAACTATATCACGCTTTATTGCAGGTCACCGTGGGCAGTCGCCACATAGCCCCTTAAAAAAAAATAAAATTATTGCAGGTCAGATTTTTAATATTAAACTGTACAAACGTGAAACTTGGTCCACTGAAATATCCTAGGTAGGTACGTACGCAGTTAACATTTCGATCGTATTGTTAAGATACATACAAAGTTATGTATTTGATGTGTTTTCAGCTGTGTCACGCTTTATTTCAGGTGTACGAAAATGCTAATTTAAGGAAATGAAACGCAGTATTAACGTTATATTACCATTTTATTGAAATAAATGAAACGTTACTCCCGAAGAATACCAGCAAAAGATATGAAACGAACACAATTAAGTTGTTGGTGCTGCACTTTATTTCTTTTGTCCACAGAAGCTGTTAGCCGACTAATCTGGGAAGATGTTATGGTACCAGCAACTGTTTTCATCTTTTCCCACAGGGCATCCGTCGATGAAAACTGGATACCTCCTTGATACACTTTCCTCTTCATGATCGACCAGAACTGTTCGATAAGGTTTAGGTCAGTAGAACAGAGAGAGCAGGTCATAAGTGATTGACCTGCGATTCCCAAAGTTGCGAGGTGCGAAGGAGCATTATCATGCATAAAAATCACTTCTACGTCGACGTGAGACTGGCAGATCATATAACTGCTGCAAAATGTTCCTCCAGAAACGCGATGTAGGAGTTGCTTGCGAGTTAACACTTTCTGGAACTCGAAAAGGCCCAAGTTCATTTCTTATGATTCCCGCCCAGAACTTTAGGCCGAGTGCGATGCGGGCGAGAGGCTCCAAGAGGTACCCAAACTTTGGGCCATCCAGAGTAGCTCTGGCTTCGTCCTTGAAGAAGACATCTTGGAAGTTGATCTTCATGTACTTCCGTTCCCAATCAATACGCTTAGCTGTGAATCTTGCTCAGGATGGGTCTAGCAATGCACTTAACCCACGCCACCACAGCTGATAAGCCTACTTCTGGCCCATCCGCAACTCTGCTGCTGTTCCTGTGTCATCAGGCTCTGATGACCCTGCCGACCTTTATTCTGCTGCTCGCCAACGACAACGTGCAGATGATGGGGAGTTGCTAGTGACTTTTAACTCTGCAAAAGTCGCTCAGGCTATTTAGGGCACACAAGGCCTCGGGTAGCTGCAGCAGCCCGAAATATTGTGGCATCAATTAGACCGGGTCCCACACAATCAGCTACTACTGCCACCACACATGAAGAGTGTTCGCCTGTTTGTGACTGATGCCATGGTGAATCTGATTGTGGAGTTCACCAACAAGAAGATTAATGTTGCCAGGAGGTGCAGGAGACACTGCGACTGTACATCAAACAACAGCAGCAGAGATACGTGCCTTGCTAGGTGTCGTTATATTCAGTAGTTACAGAAAACATAACCACCTGAATACTAAGGAGTTGTACCCTGTGGCAGGGGCTCCTTTCTACAAGTCAGCAATGTCTGAGGTGCCATTTTGCTTCCTGCTGTACTGCTTCAGGTTTTATGGGAGCAAAGGCGAGCCAGTGACAAATTCGCCCCAGTCAGGGCTGTGTGGGACATGTTTATGGCCTGCTGTGAAGACAACTACACCCCCTTCCCACAAAAACCTCACAGTAGATGAGCAATTGTTGGCTTTTAGGGTGTATATACCAAATAAGCCAGCAAAGTATGAGATAAAAATTGTTATGATGAACGATATGGAAAGTAAGTACATGTTGCAAGGTATTCCCTATCTAGGAAAACAGGGCACAACAAGACATGGACTGCAACTCGGCCACATGATCACCAAAGATCTCGCACGCCTCTACCACCAAATCAACAGAAACATCGCCACCTACAACTAGTTCACGTATGTGCCTCTCATACAGGACATGCTCAGTTAAGGGCTGACAGTGAGGTCGAACAAGGCAGACGGACACCCGCACACCTGGAAGCTCAGCATTCTTGTTCACGAAAGATATGACACTCATTTCATATATCCCTAGGACACAGACAAGCAAGAGGAATGTGTTCCTGCTGTCAAGTATGTACACACAGGCATCGGTGAATAATGTCAGTGGGAAGCCTGAGATCATTGACTTCTATAATGCAACAAAAGGAGGGATCGACACGTTTGACCAGATGTGTGCAACTTATAACTGCAGCAGAAAGACAAATGGGTGGCCATTGTGTGTGTTCTTTGGGATGCTGAATGCGAGTGTCATCAATTTGTGGATCATTTACCAGAGCAACACTGACAGGGTAGGAGGCATTATCATGCAGAGACGGAAGTCCATGCACGAATTGGCCCTGCAACTCATCAGGCCCTCAGCTGAGGAACGACAACAGTCCAACAGCATCGACAGGTGAAGCTGGTCGTCAGGCAGGTGTGCTCCCTCAACCTCATCTGTCACGGTTTCAGGTGCAGGATCATCGGCAGCTGAGATGAGGGAGCCCATGGTACGGTGAGGCAAGTGTCAGTCAAAGGCAGACAAGAAGACACGCTTCAGGTGTCACAGCTGCCACCAATCTGTCTGCTCGAGTCCGAGTCACTACTTCCCTTACTGCTGCGATTGCGTCTGACCCTGAGGTAGGGAATAAACATGAAATGTTTTATTCTCGTGTGGGTGTGTGCAAATGTGTGAGATTTATATAACTAAACCCATTAGGTTAATTTTATTAGCCACCAAAATCTCATACCAATAAATAGTGAAAAATAATGAAAGTTTCCATATCAGTGACAGGAGATTGCAAGGGATAGACACCAATGGAGATGCTTGGTGTGAGCGGTCATAGCCTGTATTGTATCTTAGTCGTCATTTCCAGGTGGCTTCAAAAGGTTTTATAACAGAAAAACACAGTATATTAAACAATTAGTCATTTTTGGTGCACTAAAAAAGGGTATTTTCTCACTCTCTTCTACAGTTTGTGCATCATCAGTCATGGGGAATCCCTGAGAGGAGAGAGAGCCTGTCATCCTTGGAGGCTTGGGCGAATTCTATGGAAGGGGTTTTTTTTTTTTAATTTCACTTTTTGACTGTTATAGTGTATGGTTATCAATGTGATTTATCTTCGGTTAATAAATCAGCCTAGATAGCGTTTCGAAAACCATAACCATAAATTTTGTCTGATCGAAGATGTCTGCCGTGGGCTTTAGGCCTAATGCGACAGCGAAGTAAATTTTGGAATAAAGACTTGGGCTTTAAGAAAGACAATTATATAAATATATTTATAAAATTCAATGAATGTACAGAGATAAGTAGGTTAAGTAAATATGGTGAATAATATGATGAAACAATGTAGAGTGAATGATAGAGTAAATAGTAATATAGAGTATCTTTGATATAGTAAATAATATTGAGTTGTAAGTAATGTAGTGTAATAATTTAGAGTATTTTAAAGTATCTATAATGGACTGTGAATTGGGACTGCAAGGAGAAGTAAAAATAATTAGGACTTACTCTCGTATTGTCGTTTGCAAGGAATGTGAGAGTGGAATTAACTCAGTATGATTTATTTGGAGGTAAATGAATAATTGTAGAAAGAATGGTTACAGAACTTTAGACGACGAGAGCGGTGAGTCAAATGGGAAGGTTCGCGTGCTTATTTGGTTGAGCTGGGAATGTGTGTTTGTTTGTTTGTGTGTGTGTGTGTGAAATTTAAGAGATGTTGTTTGGAACAATATACGTTAATTGAATTGACAAGAAAATAAATGAATGAATTAATTATTAAGTTTAACATAATGATTTGATTTACAAAAGTTGAAGTAAATTAATTTGGAAGATTAAATAGACAAAGTTAAGTAAAATGATTAAATTAACAGTTAAAGTAAAATAATTATATGATTAAAATAATAAAGTTAAAGTAAAATGATTAAATTGACAAGTTAAAGTAATGCATAATGAATTTTACATGATAATGGATGTATATTGGACATTGGACATAACAAGTGAGGAATATAGTAGAAGAGGGTTTTAGTAGGAGAAATAGTGGGGAAATAGGGGAAAAAATGATAGGAAAGCGAAAATGAAAGACACATCCCTGGTGAAAGGGTATCACTGGCTTTCTTTGCGTTGTGGTTTGTTTTTTTTTTGATAGTATATAAATACACCATCTGGTAAATGCACTGGGCATTCAAGCCTTTGTAGTAATATATAATATCTCTACGTGGCTTTTTGGAAGATTTTCACCTTCGATTCTGGGTGTTTCACACCTAGATTTAGATTTTTTGTGTTGTTTTTTGTTTTAATTGGTTTTTTTTTGGCGATATTTCGCACAAAAATTTGGGGAAGTGTCTTTAGAACCAAATTTAGCAAGTGCTAATTCGGTGGCTAAACTCTTTTGGCTTTGTTCATGTTTTGTTGTGTTATGGATGTGGGTTATTTAGCTTTTTAAGTGAACTTTGGGTCGACGTTAATGTCATTCGGTAGTCTACTGCTTTTGAAACTAATTGGTCGTCTTAAGTTAGGTAAATTGTCAAAGTCGATGTGCTCGAGTACAAACTCGGGAGGGAGGTGCCGGTGCACCTTGTCCCAGATTTTGGTTGCTCTGAGGTGAAGCTCCACGTTTATGGGGGTCATCCCCAGTTCACCATGGAGATCACTCTGCCTTCTCCCTTCTCTCCTTCGGGCTCCCGTAATGATATATACTGCCCTATTCTGGACCCTTTGCAGTTTAAGGACTTGGGTCTTGGAAACTACGTTTATAAGGACCGGGGGGTACAGGAGTTTTGAGCGAATGCACTCATTATAGATTTTCAGTTTGTTGGAGGTACTCAGGTTTACGAATTTGAAAAATTCACCCAAGTCCCTCCATGCATTCCGTGTAGTTTTTGCTACATGGCTCCTATACCCACCAGTCGTAATTTGTAGTCCCAGAACCGTGCCCTCCGTGCGGTATGGGATGCGTGCACCCCCCACACGGATGTCTGCTAGTGTCCTTCGGAATAATGGAATTACACGGAACTTTTGGGCATTGGTGGATATCTTCCATCTTCTCTCGAAAGAGTTGATGTTTTCGATTTCCACTGCCGTACTTCGTGCCATGAAATTTGCATTCCGATAAGGCCCTGTACATATCATTGTTATATCGTCCGCAAATTGGACGTATAAGGAACCCTCAGTCAAGGGTTGGGGAAGGTCTATGGTGTAGATGTTATAGAGCAGGGGAGAGATGCACCCGCCTTGCGGCACCCCCGCCTCGAGTTCGAACTCAGGGCCGCTATAATCTTTGATACTGAGAAACGCTCTCCTCTCCATCACGTAGTCACAAAGAATCCTCTCAAGTATGGGATTGAGGCCTAGTTGTAGGATCTTATATTGTAGGCCTCTCCATACTTTGTCAAAGGCCTTTTTGACATCGCGTAGCACCAGATTTGCATGGCGTTTTTCTGATTTTACTTTTGCCAACTTCTCGGTAATTACGGCTAGCGCAGTGTCTGTTCCTCGCTTCGCTCGGAAGCCATGTGTTGGTTGTTATGAGAGTTGTTTCTCTCGAGGAACGTATTTACCCTGTTGGCCAATATCTTCTCCAAGACTTTCCCTGAAAATTCTAGGAGAGATATGGGCCTGAAGTTAGCTGGACTGTCCGGTGGTTTAGCGGCTTTTGGAATGAATATCATTTTCGCTACCTTCCAGTGGTCAGGGAAGTAACCCACGTTTAGGCATGCGTTCATGATATTCATGAGCCCCAATAAGATATTGGGCGGGGCTCGAATAAAATTCTCCTTCGTCAGTCCTGTACGCCCCGGTGCTCGCTGTCGAAAGGATTTTAAGGTCATAGAGAGTTCCTCGGCAGTAATTCTACAGCCGAGTCCCTCCATTTCCCTATTCTGTGATACGCAATGGTGAAGGTGCGTTCTGTGTATTTGGTTATTCAGGTCATTAATAATTTCGTCTTCGAAGTCCAAATCGAAGTCATCATTCTCTTCCGGGGATATCTTAAATATAGATGCCCAAAAGAGTCTGAATTCCTCTTCGATTCTTTCCACGTCAGAAATTTCAGTGTCGTCACGTATAAGTTTGATAGTCTTTGCTGGCTGTCCGCCTTTTAGTCGTTTTACCCTCTGCCAGAATGTACGTGAGTCAGTTTCTACATTTAGTCCGTCAATTAAATTATTCCAGAGTACATTCTGTTAGTCCCTTATAAGAGTCATTAGTTCATCGCGTATGAGTCGTGTTTGTCGGTGTGTGTTGATGTTGGGGCCAGTGAGGTTCACTTCATTGATCCGTTCCTTATATTCCCTCGCGAGGGTTTTGATTCTAGGGGTCCATGAGGGGGCAGGGAGAGTTTAAAATTTAACTCGGGGGACGGCTTCCTTGTCGGCTTTTAATAGATTTTCATTTAATTTATCCAACTCCTCGTCAATTTCTTCAAGGGAGGCATTATTTAAGGGTTCTGGGTTATAACTTTCGAGGAGTTGATTATACTTATCCCAGTTGGCTCGAGCGTAGCTCTTCCGCTCTGGGATAGGGATTTGAATGGGGGAGGTTGAGACTTTAATAAGGATAGCCTGGTGGTCGCTGGGAATAGGGGGGCCCGGCTCAATGAAGTAATTATAAGGGAACATATTGCTGGTTAGCACAATATCTGGTTTGGTGGCTGACCTGTCAGTGATATATGTGGGGAAGTCTGGTCCAATTCTAGTCATAATGTGTCTATCAATAAGTGTCTCGAGATTCCTGCCTGCTGGGTTGGTCGACGTATAACCGGAGGCAGCGCTTCTTGCATTGAGGTCACCGGCAAAGAGAACGGTTCTGCCGTGACCACATAGCTGCAAGAAGTTTGGGAGGGGCAAATACCCTCTCCTTGGGGGTTGGTACCCCGTTGCCAGGACCAGGGGTCTCACTGCCGTACGGACCTCCACAGCAAGGTAAGATTCGTCGAGTCCACTTATTGATCTGAAGTCAAGACCTCTTTTCACAGCTATGGCGCATCCGTCAAAACGTTCTCCGCTGTGATTTTTGGTCAAGACTTCGTAGGGAAAGATCTTTATTGGGTTAGCGTCGTCTATTCCATGTTCGGAAATAAATATAACGTCTGGGTCACATTGTCTTAATACGTTTCCGTATATTATTTTTTTGTTTGCCCATCCGTCAGAGTTCAAATGTAAAATTTTTAGAGTCGTCATTTTGTAGTTCACTTAAGGGTTTTCGAGTGTAATATGATGTTTTAGGACTTTATTCTTTTACGAGTTTAGGTCCTTGTGGAGTGTTTGGGGGCGTTATGGTTTTTCCTGTATTCGCCGTCGGTAAGGGTTATAAAAGAGTCCGGAGTCAGTTTAATAAGGCCTTGGAGTAAAGCCTCCTCGACCTGTTTTTCACTGAGCTCGTCCGAGGTGAATTCCCATTTGTATATTCCGGCTATTAAGCCTTCGGATACATCTAGGGCATCCATCTCCTTAGGAAAAGGGGACCTTTCGGCAGCGAATACCTTAAAGTTAATTTTTCTTGAATGGTATGCGTGCCTAGATTCCCTCTTGCAAGAAGAGGATGATCTCGGGCGTCTCTGGGGCTGCGAGGTTTTTCGTGAGCGGGGTGAACGTGCCCCTCCCTCGGCTCTCGCAACTCCAGTCTCCGTGCCTTCTTTATTCACCTTTGTGGGTGGTTTTGTTTTGCTGTGTTTCTTTGGATTGTTTCAGTTCCGTGCGTGCTTTTGCAGCCTGGATCCTGGGGTCTCTGGAGGAAGCTGGGGGTTGGGAGCTTCTGACAACTAGTCTCGCACTGGGGTTTGAGACTAATTTTCAGAATCTCTTCTGACCGCGGGTTCGAGGGGAACCACATCTTCTCCATTCCATTATTGGTTAGCATCTTATTAAGCTCATCTGCAAAGCACCCCGGGGAGGAGAGATTCGCAATATGAGCATAATATATGCAACACATAATTTTCGTCGAGTTTTCATTCTCGACGTGGAGAAATGTAGGATTCACTTTTGACTCTGCCACCGCAGCTTTTGCAACCTTGGCATAAGTAGTGTTGGCTTTTGTTTCCTCTTCCGTTTTTTTCTGTGTGGCTTTCTTTTTAAGGATCTGTTTCTTGATGGGGCAGGCCATGGAGAGTGTCTTATGTTCCCCCGCGCAGTTTAGACACTTCATGGTGGTGCTTTTACAGCTCCTCCAGAAGTGGTTGTCCGATGCGCAGATGGAACATAAGGTAGCATTCCCTTTGGGGCAGTTGGCTGTAGTGTGCTCCTCATACTTGTAGCATTTAAGTTTCCCAGGAGGTTTTTATTATATGAATGCCCAGAGGCATGCTATAACACTCCCCCCCCCTTCCTAAGAAGGTTACCCACCCCCCCTTTTCTACTATTTTGAGATTATAAGTCCGAGTACCGACGAGGCCTCCTGACGACGCGACCGGAGCGTGTGACAGTGCCATTGGTGTGGCTGCGGGTACGAGGACACAGATTTGCTGTGGCAGTGCCATTAGCGTTAAACGAGGTACTGGCACGAGAGAAGGTCGATGGAGCGAATGTGATCCGCTTGCTGGTTCTTCGTGAGATGGCGTCAAGCGGGATGTGGGAGTCTTGAGTCCCGTTGTCCGCTGACAGAGTGACCAGTGGGGGAGAGATTTGCTCCTGACCAACCACTTCTGCCGACGAGGGTTCCTGCAACAAAGGAGGAGGAGGCAGCAAAATGGAAGGTGGAGTTGGAGAGACAGTAGTTAAAAAAGGGGGGGGTTAGGTTGTTTTGGGGATTACTGGACCATAAAGGGGTATAATAGGAGGAGAATGAGGTGATTGGGGTTCAAGACGAACATTATCGGTATAAGCCGGTTTTAGGCGGTCAACAGAGACAGTATCTTGCCTGGTGCCAAGCTTTAGGACGTAGAATTTCGCCTTCCTGGAGATAACGAGAAATAGTCCGTCATAGACTGGTTGTAACGAAGTGCGAGTTGAATCGCGACGGACGAAAACATGAGAGCATGTTGTCATCTCCTTCGGCACGAAGGTTTTATAATTAGCAGGCACTCTAGGGGCAGTTGGCTTAATTTCAGCCATCACCCGTACAAGGTTATGTACGCATGAAGAAGGATCTAGGTGAGAAGGTAGAGGTCGGTCAGAAGAAGAAAAGAATTGACCGGGTAGACGAAGTTGAGTACCATAAACTAATTCCGCTGCAGAGCAAGCCAAATCTTCTCTCAAGGAGGAGCGAATGCCAAGGATAATCAAAGGTAGCTTGTCCACCCAAGTTATGTTTGGATCGGTGGAACGTAAGCTTGCTTTGATGGTCTGATGCAGACGTTCGACCTTAGAGTTACTCTGGGGGGGTAGCTTGTAGTACGACGGCGAAAGGAGCCAAGGACTGACATGAGTGCATCCCATTGGTGGGACTCAAACTGGCTGCCACGATCAGTCATTTTCATTGAGGGGGCACCAAAACGAGCAACCCATGCTGAGACGAAAGCTCGAGTGGCAGTAGAAGCTCTGATGTCCGAGATAGGAACCGCCCCTGGCCAGCGAATCTGAAAAATAATAAAATATTTTCCTTATATCCGAAGTGCAAAACTTATTGACCTCCCCTCGTATGACCAGTGCTCCAGGGTTAATTGTCCGCTGCGGATTTTTTTTTGTATTTAATTATTTTTCTTTATTTTGCCTTATTTGTCCACTACGGATGTTTTTTTAATACACGTGAAAACATGCATGAAAAGTTGATTTCATTGTCCCATTCGTGATTTCCTTGGAGTTTTTTCGGTTTGCTATCGAAATAGGGGTATCACATCCTCTTGCGTACGCAGGCGGCTGCTATTAAATCCACGTTGGTTGTCAAGATCAGGTTGTCGTAATCCTCGGAGTGCTCTCTCTGGTAGGTGCTCGTGGACCTTCCTCCATATCGATTTTGTCCTATTATGTAGGGTTACGTTTAGGGGGTCCATCTCTGCGATTGCGTAAAGGCTGATCGAGGGAGTGTGGTCTAGTTTAGATTCATTGAATATGAATCGAAGTGACTGGTTCTGAACTGATTTTGCTTTCCTCAGTTGAGACTTGCTCGCCAGATGCATCGGAATGGCGGGGTATAGCAAAATTAACCTCACCGGGGCCATGTACAATTTGTTCCGGGATAGAGCCCCTTAAATCTGTTCAGTTGGCGTAAGTGTCTCTTGGCTTGCGCGACCTTTACAATGAGATGTACGCCATATCCTCTTGATGTTATGCTCAGCCGAGGGCTCGAGCTTCGTGGGTGTATGGGTAGAACTCACCTCACACTAGAACGTCGGCAGTTTTGTTTGAGAGGACTTTAAACTTCTCCACGTTGGTGCAGATCTTGTTGCGATCCTCGTAAGCGTTGAGGTTGTCTATTTCACCCGCTTTTCTGTTTGCGATGTTGATTGGATTAGGGTAGTCGCTGGTAATCAGTTATGAAATATCATCAGTCAGTTGGATATTGGCTGCGTAATCCTGAATGGGAAAGGGGAGGTCGATTGTATAAATCGTATACAACGTCGGACTCAGACAGCCCTCTTGAGGCACACCGGTCATAATGGGAAATAGTTGCCCCTCGACGTCGTTGACTTTTATGATCGTCTCGTGGTAGTCACAAAGAAGCCTGGTGATGCTCATACCCATCCGTAGGTTTCAGAGCTTCTTTAGTCCGGGAATCTATACATTATCAAAGGCCGATGAAACGTCCATGAGCACTATATCTACCATTTTCTCCTCAGCTTAGCAACAGTGATGTGCTCAGTCAACAGGGCAAGGGCTATCTCAGTTCCTAGGTGCTTCCGGAGATCATGTTGTTGCCCATTGTAGCAATCATTTGCGTCAAGATAGGTCCTCAGCCTATCATTGACCAGTTTTTCAAGCAGCTTCCCTATGAACTCTAGGAGTGATATGGGTTTATAACTTTTTACTTCACCTTTGGGTTTTCCTGGCTTTATGAGAAAAATCATTCTTGTCCTGTTGAGTTGGTCGGGAAAATATCCGATATTAAGGCAAGCATTAAACAGGTTTAAGATCGCCGTGTTGTTATTCGAAGGACCATTTTTCAAATGTGCCTTAATAATGCCTGAAATGCCTGGGGCTTTTTGTTTGATTCTTTTGAAGGATGCCTTAAACTCTTCGTGGGTGAATGGTATACCTTCCTCCTCTGTCTGTCTAGTGGTGTCCGCGAGATGGAATGGAGTTAAGATCAGCCTTCGTGCCTACAGGTCCGCGAAAATCTCTTCATCATACTCCGTATCGAAGTCCTCGTTCTCCTCATCTTTAATGGTGAACTTTCTTCTCCAATATTCTTTGAATTGATGTTCTATTTCCTGGTCATGTGTGATTCTTCTCCCGTCCACTGTGATATTAATGTTAGTTTGGCGGGGAGTGTGCCATTTACGGCGTATGCGTCATAGAAAATGTGTTACTTCACAATTGTGTTACCGGTGCACACCACATGTGGCTTACACAAATTTTTCGTATGCTTAAAGCTGAGAATTATGTCACGTGACACTTCCACAATTGTGTAGTCCACAATTGTGACATGCGGCAAAGTTGGTAGAACTGTTCGTGATTTGTTTACATTTTTTTGTTCAGTTCCACATGATCCGTCAGCGTTGTCAGTAGTCATAGAAATGGAGAAAAAGGTACCAAGTTCATGTTACGCCTCAAGAAGAGAGCAGGAGTTGTTGGTTGAATTATATGCAGCCAGAAAAGACATCCTGGAGGATAAAAAGACTGAGTTTTCTATGAAGGGAAAAATAGAAAAGGCAGAGGCTTGGCGGTCCATTGAAAAGCAATACAATCTTGCTGCACTTGGACCACATAAGAATATTGTCCAACTGAAGAGGATGTGGCAACACATGAAAGGAAGGTGAGTTATTTGGGATTTTTCTCCTTTCTATTACTATCCCATAAACAGACTAGGCACACCACAGAGTGGGAGATAAGTATATCAGTTCCCTAAACCCTAGATTGTGTATTGTCTAAGCTACCTTTTTTTGGTATTATTATATAATCACTCCAATCACACACTGGGCTACCAAACATCGTTTTTCCTACGTATATTGGTCCGTTATGAATGAATGTTATTTAAATCCATTGGAAATTATTACTTTGCGAGATATTCACATTTCAAAATGAAGGATTCAGACTTGTCTGTCTCGCAGTTTGTCATGGGAGTGATACTATAATTTTGGTAATATTTCAGATTAGGGGTGCACGGTAGGTGGCGCTGTTAGTACTTACTTACTTACTTTCGGTATACTTTCGGTGAATTCTGCCTATTAATGGCAAGGCTGAAGTCGGCTTCCGCCTAACCCGCTTGATCCCACATTCTCCTCCCTTTCCAGAGTTTGAATTACTTCTGGCAAGGTGTTGTGGTGACGGCTGGGGTATCCTGGTATTGGTGGATTGTCTTCTAGTCCTTGAAGCCACTTATCCAGATTATTTTTGAAGGCTTCAGGGCTAATTCCACTCAGGTCTCTTAGTTCTTGCGGGAGACAGTTGAATAAGCGGGGCCCATTGTACGTGAAGGAGTTGTGGGCCAGGTTTCTTACTCGCTGTACGGTGCCCTGTACTCCCTTGATGTAACTGAGTCTCCCTTTCCTTGGGTGTTGGTTGGTGACTATGGCCACATTTGGCACTCTGCCTTCCAATATCTTCCACATGTAGATTATTGTGTACCGATCCCGTCTCCTTTGTAATGAGTACAGTTTCAGTTCTCTGAGTCTGTCCCAATAGTTTAAGTGCTGTACCTCTTGGATTCGTGCCGTGTATGATCTTTGGATGCCTTCAAGGGTAGTTATTTCTTGTATTTTATGGGGGGACCAAAGCTGGCAACAGTACTCTAGCCTTGGGAGAACTAGAGACTTCCAGAGTGTTTTAAGGCACTGCCCTTCTCTGGAAGCAAAAGTCCTTAACACCCAACCACTCATGCTCTTTCCTGCTTCAGCTACAGTATTTATGTGGTGGGTAAAAGTAGCATCACTGCTCATGTGGACTCCCAGATCCTTGACATGCTCCTTATCTTCTATCTGCTGTTCATCATATTTGTAGTTGGTGGAGCTCTTGAGTATGTCGTTTCTCCCATATCTTACTAATTCAAATTTTTCTCCATTTAGGAGCATGTTGTTGGTTGATGCCCAGTCCAGTATTCTCTGCAGGTCTTCTTGTACTTTAGCTGCATCTTCTGGGCTTGTTATTTGCCTTTTTATCCTTGTGTCGTCTGCAAAGGAGGATGCTTCGACATGCTCCAGGTTGTTGTCTATATCTCCCACATGTATTATGAACAGGAGTGGACCTAGCACTGAGCCCTGCGGAACACCGCTCCGCACACTGCTAGGTAACGACAGTTCACCTTGCACAGATACCTGCTGGGTCCTCCCAGTTAGGAAACTGTGTAGCCATTTTCCAAGTGAGCCTTCTATTCCAAGGCTTCGTAATTTATGTAATAGGATCCCGTGATCCACTTTGTCGAAGGCCTTTGCAAAATCCAAATATATTACATCGGCATTTTGTCCATCCCGTATGGTTTCTAGAATTCTCTCATAGTGTTGGAGTAGTTGAGACAAACATGAGCGGCCCTGTCTGAAGCCGTGTTGTCCGTCATTGAAGGCTCTCTTTGATTCTATAAATTCAACCATCCTTTTTCTCACTATTCTTTCACAGATCTTGACAAGATGGGATGTCAGGGCTACTGGCCTGTACTTGCTAGCTTGGCCTCTGCTGCCTCCTTTATGAATGGGCGTAATGATAGCCGACTTGAGGGCTACTGGTACAGTACCATTCTGCAGTGAGAGAGACCAGAGCATCTGGAGGGGTTTGGCTAGTTCTTGACTGCAGTTTCTTAGCAGCTGAGAGTGGAAGCCATCTGGTCCAGCCGCTGCATCTGGGGCAATCAATTTAATTGCCTCTATTATGTCCTCCCCAATGTTGATTGATGAGAGTGTGTGAGGAGTACTTGGTCGAGCAGTGAAAAAAGTTCCTGCATCTAATATCCTCTCTTCTTCCCTTGGGTTGCTGAAAACACCTTCATACTGGTTCTTCAGTATGTTAGCCATTTGTTTGGGGTCTGCTGTCGGCTCACCATCCGGTCCGTAGAGAGGTCCCACTGGTGATTTGGTTTTCAGTTTCTTCTTTGCATATGAGAAGAAGTACTTTGGGTTTTCCTTAATTCGGGTTATTGCTTCTCTTTCTTCCCTGCGTTGTTGTTCCTCATGCGACTGTCTCAGTTTTGTTTCAACCTCTTCAATCTGGGACCGTATTCTTCCTTGAAGGGGTGTGTAATTTGTCTTTCTAAGTTTGGTACGAAGTGAGTGTCTTCTTCTCATGAGGACTTTACGGTCTCTGGGGATTATATTTTTGATTCTCCTTCTGGTTTTTTGGGGTATGTGTTTGGAACAAATTTTCCTACATCTCGCCACAAATTTCTTGAGAAGGTTGTCTACGTTGGTGTCTGGTAGAATGTCCTCCCAGTTTGTATCCCTCAACTCTGCTCTAACTTGGTCCCAATTTATGCTAGGGTTGTAGAAGTTCAGGTTGCCTAAGTGGTCATCTGCTGCTGTTTCTCTACTGTGTAGGTGTTCTTTATGTAAGTCAGTGCATGTTGTTTTCACCTGAATGTAATTATGATCCGATAGTATGGTTTCACATATTTTGTATGAGTGGATCAGATTATGGCTGTTTGTAAGGATTAGGTCTAGTATATTGTTCCCTCTGGTAGCTTCCCTTATTTTCTGGGTGAGGAAATATTTTCCCATCCGAGTTATTAGGGCTTCAGCCTGTTGTTTTTCCTCTAGGCTGCCCCCAGTTGTCTTCATATCCCTCCAGCTAAAGTGTGGGAAGTTGAAATCACCAAGGATCAATACTTCAGTGGTTTGTTTTGGAAAAGAATCCAGTTTTTCTCTTGTCCTTACAAGAATCTCTTCAAACTGTACTGTTGTAGTGTTTGGGGGTCTGTACACTGTCATAAGTAACAGGTCTAGTTTTTTCAGGTAAATGGATAGTAGCTCTGCTGTTCCATTGGAGTAGGTGGCCACATTTTCTGCACTTACTGCTATATCGTTCCTGATATAGTTTATGACTCCTCCGTGGCTTCTATCTTTCCTGTCTGCCCTGAAGATGGTGTAGTCATCCATGGTGATCTCAGCATCTAGGTGGTCTCTAGTCAGATGGGTCTCCGTCAATGCTAGAAAAGCTAAATTTTCTTCTTGAGCTTGGTCCCGAAGCATTGGTAATTTAGCCTGGTTTGTCTTCGGATAGAGACCCCTGATGTTTGCATAGGCAAAGGTAATTAATGGAATATCCGATTCCACCCCCTGTCCCTTGCCTCCAGTCTTTCCAGCCTGTCCAATAGACTGGTCAAGGCAGTTTGCTGATTTTTCTCCATTACCAGCATTTTCTGCAGTACTGTTTCTAAAAAAGTTTTTTGTTCTATATATATCTTATGATATCCGACGGTTGCTTCAGATATGACTAATCACAGCATTATAGTTTTTGGTAAATATGTAGATTATCGGCGCAAACGATGGGACGTACTATTTCGTCCGTGTTCCAAAATGTTTCACATTTTTGGAGTACATTTAAGTTCACGGCTCGTGTGGGGGTAAACACAATGTGGAGACTACACTACGATGATCCTGAGTTTCATTAAATTGGGGGGGGGGTCTGGGGGGCTACAATCCTAATTGTTTATAGAATAATAATTCGAAAAAGACTCAAACGCGCATGAATATTCCGACACGAGTGAACGATAATATTTACACACAATTTTTTTTCGGCCGGGCCGCTAATCTACATATTTACCAGTTTTTGTTGTTTGGGATTTGTAACTTTTAGCCTGTATTATTTACTAAATATCTGCACTTCTGCTTGTTTATAGTTTTTTCTAAGTTAGGTAAGGTTTTTTGATGTCTTTTATTGTTTGTTTTTTGTATTGATTGTTTCACAGCAAATGATAACAGCTTCTTACTGGCAACATCGTAGTTATAAATAGAACCTGCTTGGCATTTGATTCTGTTTCACTATGGCTTTTTCGTGCTCTAGTTGTGCTTCTTCATTATTCAAATTCGAGTTTATTTTGCATGACTGTGAAAAACTTTTAAGATTATTTAGAGGCGCATAAACTAATCAAGAAACCTATAAATGTAAGTATTGTTTGTCATTAGGTTAAGTTTTTCTGCCAGTAAAAAGCTGTTGTGGGAAAAAAACCCCAGTAAATTCAATAGGACTGCTCATGGGGAGATATCACTGCAGGGGCAACCACCCTGTGATGATCCTGAGTTTCAATAAATTGGGGGAGTTCTATATACTCATACAAAAAAATTATAACGCCATAATTGTTCACATCTGACACTACCGCCTGACATCATAAGACATATATTGTACCCAATTAACGGCGCCACCTACCGTACGCCCCAAAACTAAAGTGTTATTGTTTACTCTTTGGGGGAGGGGAGGGAGCCTTATTTTGGCCTGAAATAAGTAGTCATTATCTCAAAAATGTATTGCATTGGGTAAGTTGACTAAATAAATTGCACTTGCCCAAAAGAGATGCACTTAAATAACAACTTCCACATACTAATTATAAATAGATGGAAGCATGAGTAGTGTGCCAACACATTCTTTGATAGGTAAATAATGTTTTGGTACACTCCTCGTGCTTACATCTATTTATCCCCCAGTATGTTTAGTGCATCACCTTGGAGAAGTGCGTCTCCCTATGCCAAGTAAATATTACCCTGGAGTAAAATTTGGTTAGATTTGAATAAAACTGTTTATTGTCTTAACCATTAGGTCAGATTAGTTTTCTGCATTAGGAAAGCTAACTCATATGTAAATATATAAGGCACCTTATTCTGACCTGAAATAAGTTCCCCTTACAGGATAAAATTTCTGCACACGTCAAATAAATTTTATCCAGAAACCTGATTTGGTTACGTTCATTAGTATTTTACTAGTCCTAAATTATATATTTTTATCTACTTTCACAGAGCCAAGAAAGAATATGTCCAGGAGAAAAAAGAAGCAATGAGGACTGGAGGAGGACTTCCTAAGCCTGGGGAAGGGGCTGCCACTGCATCAACAATCCAAATCTTGTCCACCATTAGCCAAGAATTGGAATCTCCTTGTAACAATTGGGATTCAGATTCATTGCCTAGTAAGTATAACTATTTTATTTTTGCATAAAGGAAAAATTACTAATGTTATATTTTTCCTATGAGTTAATATGGTACATAGCCCAGACTCGTATAAAACATGGACTAAAATTTTGTTTCACTGACTCAATCTCATCACTCCTCTATAGACATGTTTAAATAACTACAAAATTGAATTAGAAATCATACCAATAGCTAACCTTCCTTAAGCCAACCCACTCATTTAGATTTTACTATTTGTAGGTGTGGGTAACTGTAGCATCGACCTCAAACAGCTGGCTGATGAAGACATTATCATAGTGGGGCCTGGCATTACTCAGCGAGTTGTCTCTCCTGTGATTACTCCATGTGCCACTGAGCCAGCCCACCCTGCACCACTTTTTCCTCCTGCTTCTCCATCCACCACTCAGCCAGCCCACTCTGCACCACTTGTCCATCCTGCTAGTCCTCCATCCACCACTCAACCAGCCCACCCTGCATCATCAGCCAGTACACTATACACAAGAACATTAACACCCCAGGAAGCATCCCTAGAAGATTTTTTAGATTATAGGCATAAAGAACATGAAATGGACATGAAAATAAAAGCAATTGAGTTGAAGATAAAAGAAGCAGATCTAGTGTTGAAAGACAAGGATGCCAACCTAAAAGATGCAGATCTGCAGATCAAGGAGTTTGAGTTAAAAATAAAACAAAAAGAATACCTAATAAAAAAAATATATTTGGAGAACTTATCTACATAAGTTGTAAAATCAAGAACTTGTAGGTAAAATCAATAAATTCAAGTTAAGGATAGATAATTCTTATTATTAACATGCCTTTTATAAGTAGATAGGTTTAAATCATGAGCATACAGTATGGTTGCATGTTGCATGGTGGGATCATTACTTCATTCCTCAGTCTTCAAACCAGCAAGACTAGAAGTGATTTTCTATTACTTGCTTCCTTTCAATATTACCCTGTATCCTTCCAACAGGTGCTGAATGGGGATAGGATCTATGTCATTCTGTTCCTCGTCTAACTGCAGTTGAACCACCTCATCTGGAATTGGAACTCTCCATCGTATTGATAAATTATGAAGAATAGCTGCCATGATAATGAGGACTTTAGTATTCTCAAGGCTGTCTGCATTTGCTTGCCTAAAGCCCCAAACCTTCTTTTGAGGACTCCAAAGGCTCTCTCAATGCAATTCTGGGTGGTGATATGGGATCGGTTATACCGTATTTCTTGTAAGTGGTGTGAACAGAAACATTGTGCAAGGATATCCGGCATCACCAAGAAGAAGACCTCTGTGAATGCCATCTTCCATTTCAACACACAAACTACTGTTGTTGATATTTGCATCATGTGTGCTTCCTGGCACCTAGCAACAACATCAAAAAACTGCAGTCTTGTTCCACATACTGCCTGCACGTTTAGAGAAAATGCTCCTTTCCTGTTCCTAAAATGTTCAGACTGATCTCCAGGTGGTCTCTTTATAGCTATACGAGTACAGTCAATGCAGCCTATCACACCAAGCATTGCAGCTATTGCCATGAAGTCTCCCACCACCCTTGAGGCTTCATCATTATTTGGCATCTTGATGACGGAGTGGCTCATCCTGGCAATTGCTCGCGAAACACGATGGATGCAGCGGCATACCAAAGGTTGCGAAACATCATAGCAATCTGCTATGGTGAGCTGGTGGTCGCCTGTTGCTAGGTACTTCAATGTAATCAGCACCTGCAGGTGAACAGGAACTGGTACACCTGAAAAAATCAAAGATAAAAATAAGAAAACTAAAATAATAGATTTCCCTGTGGCAGGGGAACAAGAACTCTCTGTATTACTATCTCATGAACATACAGGGCACAACACAGAGGGAAAGGGAAGTATATTAACTCACTGAATGGAATCCTGAAAGTATATAATTTTTGTAACTTTAATATAGACCTGATTTAATATGTAGTTAGATTATACAGATGAGAATATAAGTCATGAGTCACACAATTAATCAACTTTACAATAGAAATATGTAAGTTTTCATTAAATTTAGTTCACTGAACTTAATAATATATGATTTTGCATTTGTTTTTGTTTTTTTTTCTTTTCCCCCATTTAGGGTGTTTTTTTTTCTTCGTTTAATTTTATTTTAAAGTAGCCTAGAACTAGGCCAGTTTTAATACGGCGACTAATGCCCATGTAGGCAGTCGCCAGATGAGCTCTAATAAAAAAATTAAAAAAATTAATAAAATATGATTACTATTTAGAATAGCTCTGTACTAATATGACCACAGTGCTTACCATGTGAATTTTAAGTACCATATTCACCTGCAGTAAATCTGCATTGCAAATTAGCATGATGCATATTTATATAATTATACCTTATTAAACATCATGGCCATCCTGCATAGTGTAGGGCTATTATAAATGTATACGAAAAGTGTACCCAATGAGTCGCTCACCTTGGTTACTTAAATCCTGAGGAACATAAGGCTCTATGAGGTGAATCGCTCGATTGACAGAGTCCTTATTCAGTCTGAACCTCATGATGAATCTTGATCAGGCAGTTCAAACAAGTTCATACGATCCACAATTATTCTTCGTGGAGGCCTCCTCATCAAGAACTCCAGGTCATGAAGCTCTTGGATTTCACAAAGTTCAGGGAAGATATTAACATATTGTTTAATAAAAATCATATGTATTATGGAGCACAAATAGCAAATAAGTTTTATAGCATATATATATATATATATATATATGAAAAAACTCACAAAGTGGCATGTGAGGAAAGCAATAATATGAAAATTATCCCACAGGAAAATGTAAAGATGAATCTAAGCACTTTCGAACTATATTTGCAAATATAGTTCGAAAGTGCATGGATTCATCTTTTCATTTTCTTGTGGGTTAATTTCATATATATATATATGCACTCGTTTACACGATGCAACCCACAGACATTAGCTGCTAGAATAGACCAAATATGATTTTAACTGCATATTTTGTTATTGTCCCAAAACATAACAAAACATATCCTAAGCTAATTAAGCTTTTAACAGAAATAAATGAATGAATCGGTAAAACTGAAACTAAAAAATTAAACAGTTATGTACCTATTAACCTAATAAGAAAAGAATGTAAGATGTTTGTCATCTAATCACTGTGCTGGAAGTTGTTATTGTCCTGTATTTTGATGAGTATATTCACGATGTTTAACAGATATTTGGGCTATCACTCTTTACCCATAACAGCATTATTTTTTTAATTTGAACCATCCACACACTAACTGAGTCATATACCATTGGAATCAGAATCTGTAATGCAACGTGCAACGCAATTATAAAAAGTGTAACAAAAAGTGAACAGGGTCGGAGCGATTCACTTTGCTCTCCACATTTCTCCATATTTGTTCCAATAATGTGAAAAGCGTCGCGGCAAAACTGTGTAGCGCGTCACAAATGTGCAATCCACTTTTCATTTAAGCATACTGTTTTGGAGTGAAATGCACTTTGTGCTCTACACATTTGTCTAAGCATACGGCCATTAGTCTCTTAATTTGGGTCCAAAACCTCCTGGGGTCTCCTCCCATGTCTATCCCATCTATTCCAGATTGTTTCTGCTCCAAGCGGAGGTTCCGGAGCACCTGGTAGCGGTCTGTCGTATTTCCATGTCGACTTATCTCCAAAACAGGTTCGTCTTGTCTGTTCTTTTGTATGATAGTCTCATCCCATGTGGGGCTGGGAGAGTCTTGTAACCGACTCTAGGGATAGATAACCCTGTAGCGGGCTGAAAATCTAGACTAACCCCAATCGACCCAACCTGCTTCCTACACTAATCCATTTTATTCTCCTTCAATTTCGTGAGAAATCGAAGGAGATGTCCTTCAGGTGACTGCCGAGGTCTTCTAATGCTGACCTGTCCAGTTGGTTCAGTTGATAATCCTGTAACAATCTTCTTTAATCTTCCCAGTTTTCTTTAGGCAACACCTACGGGATGGAATCTTTATTCATATAGGGGGTGCGGCGATTTGCCATCCTGGCCGCCATGCTGATGGGATTCAGCACCCCATCTAACCCCAGCTTAGCCTCTTCTCCTTCCTTCAAAACACTTGTGTCCCCCCCTCCCCCCTGGTTTCCTCGCTTTTCATACAACCTCTCCCATAACTTTCTCTGGTCAGCCTCTAATTTCACAGGGTAGATGCTGACCTTCTTCTCAGCCAACCATCCCAAATCGGGGCTGAAGGGGGAGAGGAGAACGTCTCCTAACTCCTGAACTCCAGTTCGGGATGGTGTTTTTTTAACAACCTGATTTATCTCCACCCATGCTTTCCTCACATCCATTTTCCTTTTCTCTTCGCACTATCAATTTTACGGTGTACCCAAGGTGGAGCCACCATGCTGAAGGGCTGCCAGGTCACCAGGCGGGAGGGGTGGCCATAAATGGCAGCACCTGGCTCTGCCAGGCCTGTGCGCACCCCTTGCAGAGCGGGCTACTGCGAGGGGTGATGAGCTATTGCTTCCTGTATAAAATGCAGCGTCACCATGCCCAATGGTGAGTAAAAAAAACAACATTTAATTCGAGGGCAGCTCCACAGAAAAAATGGAGGTCCCCCCTCCTGTGCTTTTGCAGGGGACCCTCCATATTTCTCTAACTGGAGAGGAGGCTTACTCCTCGCCTACGCCTACAGGTGTAGGTTACTTCCCTTCATCCCATTCTCTGGAGGTGCTTTCGGGCACCTCCCTGTTTCCAGCGGCAGTCCCTCCTTTTCTTTCCAATTGGACTGCCAAGAAAGCCAGCAGGCAGCCCATAGCCGACCGCTCCCAATGAAGCGGCTCGGTAGAGCAAATCCCCGTAGGGACCTGCAATGTCTTGGGGCGGGATGGCTAACTGGAGGCTTCCCCTGAGGTAGACATGGTCCTTGAGGCAACCCAGCCTCAGATGGTAGGGCCTTCCATAGAGGGGAATCCGGGCTCAGCGCCAAGCACCGAACCCGAATCTGCCCCTATGCAAGGTCCTCCGACCGGTGCCCCTACGACTGCCAGGAGCTTCTCCATATCGGAAAAGGACCTAGCTGAGGCCGGTATATCTGGCCTGGGAGCTCCTGCCGGCGGAGGGGAGAAGCAGGTTCATTTCCCGCCCTCCTCTCGTAAAAAGAAAAGGAACAGGAAAAAGACTCGGGGCTCCTCTCCTTCCACGGGGGTTGCGGGGACGGATGGGTCTGATGCTACGGTAAGCGACCAACCAAGATCAGCACATCCGGCCCTTCTACCCTTCCGCGTGCAGAGTCCTCGACTAAGACTAAAAGTGCGCAGGGCGAAGCCTCGATAACATCGGGGCCTCTGCTTCAGAGGTTACCTGGCGTTTTCGAGCCCACGGGCTTCAAACACTTCCTCGTTATTCGCTCCACTGATGGCAGCATGTTGGCTAAGGGTAACATGATCCATCAGAGGAGAGCATTAGCTAGTGTAATTGGTAGAGAGCCGAAGGTGACCCGTTTCTCGGATGGGAGCCTTCTGGCGAATGCGGTGAATCCCGCATGGCGGCCAAGATAAGTGCTCTTCGGACACTTCATGACACCCCAGTGAGTGTGACGCCGCACTCTACCATGAACTTTGTGAAAGGAGTAGTTTATGCGAGGGAACTCGTTGACTACTCCATTGAGGACATCACCCTAGAGCTGGCCGACCATGGGGCGGTCAAGGTCGAACGTGTGATGAGAAAACAGGGAGGGGCCTCGAGACCCACCCATACACTCTTTGTCACGTTCGACTGTGACAAGCTCCCTGAGTCGGTGCGTGCCGGTTGGTACCGCTACCGCATGAAGGCATTCATGCCACTGCCGCGACGGTGCTATTACTGTCACCGCTTCGGCCATACGAATCGTTCATGTAGATGTGCAAAGTCGGGGTTACCCGAAGTCTGTAAATTGCTCCAAGGCCGCACATGATAATTCTAAATCGTGTGTGGCCAAGTGTGTCAATTGCGGAGAGCCGCAGCCCGCTTCTTCGAAGCATGTGGTGCATATCTCCTTGAGAAAGAAATCCTGGCCGTTCATGCCCAGGATCGACTCTCATTCCGCGAGGCTAAGGACTTGGTCCTTGCGCGCCCGGTTCTGCCTGGGACGTCTTATGCCTCAATAGTTAGAAAGGCATTCTCTGCTCCTGGCCCATCTTGGCCAACGAACACGGTTGTTTCCGCGCCCATTCGGAGCCCTTCCCCCAGCGTGACCGTTTCCCGTAAGGCGAAATGGCCACGCGCCTACACCGAGTCGTTAGACTCACAGGAGGCAACACCCCTGAAGTTGGAGCCAGGCCATCTTCCGGGGTTCCTAAAGCTGTCCCCCGAAAGGAAGACAGCAACAAAGGAGCTTCGGCTCCTTCGCCCACGCCTAGTGGTGGGCTGAGTGGCTCGGAGACGGTGGTTCCTCGAAAAGGCCCCTCGCCTCCGAAGCCGCAACGCCCGCCTAAGGTTTCGAGGCGGAGGGAGGAATAGACTCGCATGGCGAGCCCAACCTCCCCCAATAAGTCCTCGAAGGCGACAACGCCTTCAGCGCTTTGTCCGGCTAACAGCGCCCGGGGTTCTGCCTCCGGGAAGCGTACGGCCATTGCCATGAGGGTCTTCTGTTCGAAGAGGGCCCCCGCGTCTCCTCCGAGCTAGGCCTGGAGGGCATATTCCTTCAATGGAATTGCCGTGTACTCCGGGCCAACGGCAGGATACATGCTAGGCGCGTGCCCCCTGCCCGCCCTCCCGGGAGATAAGGGTCATGCGACCCCACCACCACGAGATGGCCGGGCTGGGGGATGCGCGGTTTACACCCGGCATGATGTCTCCGTTCTTTCTTTCTCTTTAGATGCCTCCTTTCAGGCAGTGGCTGTGCAGCTTCACCTGGATAGGAGGTATACTATCATTTCTGCGTACATTCCACCGTCAGCTGACTTCGACGTGGGAGACTTCCGCCGCGTCGTGGCACGGTTGCCGAGGCCCTTTCTCTTGCTTGGAGATCTGAACGGCAGGCATCCTCTCTGGGAAGATTACTCCATAAATCCCAGGGGACAAGTCCTTGCCGATCTGATCGAAGAGCTTGAGATGGGTGTCCTAAATGTGTATGAGTTTACTCATCACTGCTCGAGAACCGCTTCATTTTCATACCTTGATCTATCTTTGTGCTCTTCGGATGCACAGCCTGATTTTGATTGGGGGGGGGTGGTCGATGACCTCCATGGTTGTGATCACTGCCATTCAAATATCATTTTCAGGGCAACTGCCGCCTGAGAGCCCACCTCGGTGGTGCTTGGCGCGGGCGCGGTGGCCTGCATTTCAGGAAATGACTGAATTCTCTATCTCAGGGGAGGAGTTTAGGTCGGTAGATGAGGCCGTTGAGTTCTCCTGCAATCTCATCGCCGCGGGCCTGACTACTATTGCTAGAACGTCTGGCCGTTTTGCACGCCGACCACTCCCATTGTGGTCGGCTGAGTGTGAGACGGCCCTCAAACAGAAGCGTTATGACTACATGCGCTATAAGCGCCGCGCGAACGATTGCACTTTCGCTGAATTTCGTCGGGCTAGGGCTAGGTTCCGGTATATTTCTAAGCACGCCCGCCGCTCTTCTTGGCGGGCATACGTGTCTTCACTTAACGGGAAGACCCCTCTGGCAGAGGTGTGCAAGCGAGTCAAAAGGATTCGGGGCAAGTTCTCGCATGACCCCCTCGCGTTCTCGAGGAGAATGGGACCGCAATCTCGGACCCTGCGACTGCATTCTCTAGCCGGGATGCTGCTCCGCCAGCATTCCATGCATGTCGTGATGTCACGGAAGGGCGCCGGCTGGACTTTACCTCCAGAGGCGGAGAACTCGTCAACGACAGGTTTACCCTGAGTGAGTTGCGCTCCGCTCGTGCGCGGACACCGCCCATGGTCAAGACGATGTCCCGTACTCCATGCTTCGACACCTGGGTGAGCGAGGCATGGCCTTTCTCTTAGATTTGTTCGACCGCAAGTTCCACTCCACGTCGGATGCTCTGCTCCGACTGGAAAATACCGTCTGCGAGGCCTTTCCTTCGTAGACAGCACTACGCCATGGTGTTTTTCGATCTGGAGAAGGCCTATGATACCGCATGGAGACTCTCCACACGATGTGGGGCGAGGGGACCCCTCCCAATGTTTATATCTGAATTTTTGCGAGATCGTCGATTCCGCGTACGGGTGGGGGGCCCCCTCTCCGGCCCAAAAGAGCGGGAAAGTGGCCTCAGTGTCACACTCTTTGCCGTGAGCATCAACGGCATCATCTCGGTGCTGCCGGAAGATGTTCTCGCTACCTTCTACGTGGACGACCTTTCGATCTCTTTTGGCGCGGCCCAGATGCCAACTCTGGAGCGCCGACTCCAACAGGCATTGAACCGCGTCTCTCGCTATGCCGAAGCGCACAGGTTTCGGTTTTCTTTGACCAATACTAAGGTGGTGCACTTCTGCTGCGATCCACGGCTCCACCCCGACCCAGATTTGTTTCTTAATGGGGTGCGCTTGAAAGTGGTTAAATCGCACCGTTTCCTCGGTCTTGTATTTGACCGACGTCTCGCCTGGGAGGATCATATTCGCAGCCTTAGGGTCTCTTGTACCCGCGCCATGGATATTCTCCGCTCCGTGACATTCAGCGCTGATAGGGCTAGTGCCTTACTTTTTTATCGATCCTTTGTTCGTTCGACCTTCAGATAGCCCGATTTCTCCCCTACCTCGTCGCTTTTCATACAACCTCTCCCACAACTTTCTCTGGTCAGCCTCTAATTTCACAGGGTAGAATGCTGACCTTCTTCTCAAGCCAACCACCCCGGATCGGGGCTGAGGGGGGAGGGGACATTGTTTCCTAACCCCTCAGCTCCGGTTCGGGATGGGTTTTTTTTAACAACCTGCTTCATCCCCACCCATACCTTCCTCACATCCCTTTTCCTCTCCTCTTCACAACCTATATTTTTTACGCCGTGTTCAAGGTGGAGCCGCCATGCCGAAGGACTGCCAGGCCACCAGGCGGGAGGGGTGGTCCCGAATGGCGGCGCCTGGCTCTGCCGGGCTTGTAAGCACCTCTCGCAGTGCGGGCAACTGCGAGAGGTGATGAGCTATTGCGTCCCGTAATAAAAAGAGGGTCACCATGCCCATGAATGAAAAAAACAACCAAAAAACCCAACCCCCAACTTCCCCAAGAAAATCGACGGAGCCGCCCTCGGGCAGCTCCACCGAGAAAATGGAGGTCCCCCCCCTTGTGCTTGCGCAAGGGACCCTCCATAACTCTTTAACCGGAGAGGAGGCTTACTCCTCTCCTACGCCTACGGGTGTAGGGGACTCCCCCTCACCCCCTTCTCTGGAGGTGCTTTCAGGCACCTCCCTATCTCCAGCGGCAGTCCCTCCTTTGCTTTCTAAGGGGACTGCCAAGAAAGCCAGCAGGCAGCCCATTGCCGACCGCCCCTCGTGCAAGCGGCTCGGTAGGGCAAACCCCCTTAGGGGGGAGAGGGAAGCCAGGCCCTTTCAGTCGCTTCCCTCAAAAGACCTGCTGGCAAGAATTTTAAACCTTGCTGGGGTCAAGGCCTGTGCCTCCCCACACCACCTGACTAGTGACAATACTGCCAAGGGGACCTGCGATGTCCTGGGAGGGGATGGCCAACTGGAGGCCCCACCTGTGATAGACATGGTCCTTGAGGAGACCCAGCCTCAGACGGTAGGGCCTTCCATGGGGGGGAATTCGGGCTCGGCGCCAAGCACCCAACCCGAATCCGCCCCTATGCAAGGTCCTCCTCAAATGGCTGAGGGCTCCGAGGCAGTAAAAGGAGGGGAGGGATCTCCTCCGACAGGTGCCCCTACGACAACCAGGACCTTCTCCATTTCGGAGAGGGACCTGGCTGAGGCTGGTCCATCTGGCCTGGGGACTTCTGCCGGCGGAGGTGAAAAGCGGGTTCATTCCCCGCCCTCCTCTCCGAAAAAGAAAAAGACAAAAAAGACTCGGGGCTCCTCTCCATCCGCGGGGGCTGCGGGGACGGATGGGTCTGCTGCCACTCTGGCAAGCGACCAAGCCAAGATCGGCACATCCGCCCCCTCTGCCCCCCCGGTTGCGGAGCCCCTGACAAAGAAGACTAATACCAAGAGTGCACAGGGCGGAGCCTCGATGACATCGGGGCCCCTCATTCAGAGGTTACCTTGCGTTTTCGAGCCCGCTGGCTTCAAACGCTTCCTCGTTATTCGCTCCACTGATGGCACCATGTTGTCCAAGGGCAACATGATCCATCAGAGGAGAGGATTAGCTAGTGCAATTGGTAGAGAGCCGAAGGTAACCCGTTTCTCGGACGGGAGCCTTCTGGCGAATGCGGCGAATCCCGCCGAGGCGGCCAAGATAAGTGCTCTTCGCACACTTCATGGCACCCCGGTGAGTGTGACGCCGCACTCTACCATGAACTTTGTAAAAGGAGTAGTTTATGCGAGGGAACTCGTTGACTACTCCATAGAAGACATCACCCTAGAGCTGGCCGACCATGGGGCGGTCAAGGTCGAACGTGTGATGAGAAAACAGGGAGGGGCCTCGAGACCCACCCCTACACTCTTCGTCACGTTCGACTGTGACAAGCTCCCTGAGTCGGTGCGTGCCGGTTGGTACCGCTACCGCGTGAAGGCATTCGTGCCACTGCCGCGGCGGTGCTATTACTGTCACCGCTTCGGCCACACGAATCGATCATGTAGACGTGCAAAATCGGGGTCACCCGAAGTCTGTGTAAATTGCTCCAAGGTCGCACACGATAAGTCCAAATCGTGTGTGGCCAAGTGTGTCAATTGCGGAGAGCCGCACCCTGCTTCTTCGAAGCAATGTGGTGCATATCTCCTTGAGAAAGAAATCCTGGCCGTTCAGGCCCAGGATCGACTCTCATTCCGCGAGGCTAAGGACTTGGTCCTGGCGCGCCCGGCTCTGCCTGGGACGTCATATGCCTCAATAGTTAGAAAAGCACCCTCTGCTCCTGGCCCATCCAGGCCAACGAGCACGGTTGTTTCCGCGCCCATTCGGAGCCCTTCTGCGGGCTCTACTACACCCGGGCGCTCCCCTGGTAGAGCTGGCGGCAAAAAGGGTTCACACCCAGCCCCGGCTAATACCAGGGCTCCCCCCTCTTCCCCCAGCGTGACCGTTTCCCGTAAGGCGAAACGGCCACGTGCCTCCACAGAGTCGTTAGACTCACAGAAGGCAACACCCCTGAAGATGGTCGCTAGGCCATCTTCCGGGGTTCCTAAAGCTGTTCCCCGAAAGGAGGACAGCAACAAAGGAGCTTCGGCCCCTTCGCCCACGCCCCGAGGTGGAGCGAGTGGCTCGGAGACGGTGGTTCCTCGAAAAGAGGGCCCCCCGCCTCCCAAGCCGCAACGCCCGCCTAAGGTTTCGAGGCGGAGGGAGGAAAAGACTCGCATGGCGAGCCCAACCTCCCCCAATAAGTCCTCGAAGGCGACAGCGCCTTCAGCGCTTTGTCCGGCCAACAGCGCCCGGGGTTCTGCCCCCGGGAAGCGTACGGCTATTCCCGTGAGGGTCTTCAATTCGAGGAGGGCCCCCGCGTCTCCTCCGAGCTAGGCCTGGAGGGCATATTCCTTCAATGGAATTGCCGTGGACTCCGGGCCAACTGGGAGGAGCTGGGGAGGCTCGTCTCGTCCCGTTCCCCGTTAGCTATTTTTTTGCAGGAGACCATGCTAGGCGCGTGCCCGCTGCCTGCCCTCCCGGGGTATAAGGGTCTTGCGACCCCACCACCGCGGGATGGCCGGGCTGAGGGATGCGCGGTTTACACCCGGCATGATGTCTCCGTTCTTCCTTTCTCTTTAGATACCTCCTTTCAGGCAGTGGCTGTGCAGCTGCACCTGGATAGGAGGTATACTATCATTTCTGCGTACATTCCACCGTCAGCTGACTTCGACGCGGGGGACTTCCGCCGCGTCGTGGCACGGTTGCCGAGGCCCTATCTCTTGCTTGGAGATCTGAACGGCAGGCATCCTCTCTGGGGAGATTACTCCATAAATCCCAGGGGACAAGTCCTTGCCGATCTGATCGAAGAGCTTGAGATGGGTGTCCTAAACGTGGATGAGTTTACGCATCACTGTCCGAGAACCGCTTCATTTTCTTGCCTTGACCTATCTTTGTGCTCTTCGGATGCACAGCCTGATTTTGATTGGGGGGTGGTCGATGACCATGGTAGTGATCACTTTCCCATTCAAATATCATTTTCAGGGCAACTGCCGCCTGAGAGACCACCTCGGTGGTGCTTGGCGCGGGCGCGGTGGCCTGCATTTCAGGAAATGACTGAATTCTCTATCTCAGTCGAGGAGTTTAGGTCGGTAGATGAGGCCGTTGAGTTCTTCTCCGGCAACCTCATCGCCGTAGGCCTGACTACTATTCCTAGGACGTCTGGCCGTTTTGCACGCCGACCACTCCCATGGTGGTCGACCGAGTGTGAGACGGCCCTCAAACAGAAGCGTTATACCTACATGCGCTATAAGCGCCGCCCGAACGATTTCACTGTCGCTGAATTTCGTCGGGCTAGGGCTAGGTTCCGGTATATTTCGAAGCACGCCCGCCGCTCTTCTTGGCGGGCATACGTGTCTTCACTTAACGGGAAGACCCCTTTAGCTGAGGTGTGGAAGCGAGTCAAAAGGATTCGGGGCAAGTTCTCGCAGGACCCCCCTCCCGTTCTCCAGGAGAATGGGACCGCAATCTCGGACCCCGCATCCGTGGCGGAATCCTTAGCGACCGCTTTTTCCGCATTCTCTAGCCGTGATGCTGCTCCGCCAGCATTCAATGCACGTCGTGATGTCGCGGAAGGCCGCCGGCTGGACTTTACCTCCAGAGACGGAGAACCCTTCAACGACAAGTTTACTGTGAGTGAGTTGCGTTCCGCTCTCGCTTCGTGCGCGGACACCGCCCATGGTCCGGACGATGTCCCGTACGCCATGCTTCGACACCTGGGTGAGCGAGGCATGGCCTTTCTGTTAGATTTGTTCAACAGGATCTGGGTGGAAGGTCTTCTCCCAGACTCCTGGCGAATCGCTACTGTGCTCGCCTTTCGCAAGCCGGGGAGAGATCACTCTACTCCGACCGGTTTCCGCCCAATCTCTCTAACCTCTTGCGTGTGCAAGTTGATGGAGAAATTGGTAAATGTTAGATTAGCCTATTTCCTGGACAGCGGAGGCCATCTGTCTTCTGCACAGTGCGGCTTCCGTAAGTTCCATTCCACGTCGGATGCTCTGCTCCGACTGGAAAGTGCTGTCTGCGAGGCTTTCCTTCGTAGACAGCACTACGCCACGGTGTTTTTTGATCTGGAGAAGGCCTATGATACCGCATGGCGATACGGTATCATGGAGACTCTCCACACGATGGGGGCGAGGGGACGCCTCCCAATTTTTATATCTGAATTTTTGCGAGATCGTCGATTCCGCGTACGGGTGGGGGGAGCCCTCTCCGGTCCAAAGGAGCAGGAAGAGGGTGTCCCGCAGGGAAGTGTCCTCAGTGTCACACTCTTTGCCCTGAGCATCAACGGCATCACCTCGGTGCTGCCGGAAGATGTTCTCGCTACGCTCTACGTGGACGACCTTTCGATCTCTTTTGGCGCGGCCCAGATGCCAACTCTGGAGCGTCGACTCCAACAGGCATTGAACCGCGTCTCTCACTATGCCGAAGCGCACAGGTTTCGGTTTTCTTTGGCCAAGACTAAGGTGGTGCACTTCTGCCGCCATCCACGGCTTCACCCCGACCCAGATTTGTTTCTTAATGGGGTGCGCCTGGATGTGGTTGAGTCGCACCGTTTCCTTGGTCTTGTATTCGACCGACGCCTCACCTGGGAGGCTCATATTCGCAGCCTTAGGGTCTCTTGTACCCGCGCCATGGACATTCTCCGTTCCGTGACGTTCAGCGCTTGGGGCGCTGATAGGGCTACCGCCTTACTTTTTTATCGATCCTTTGTTCGCTCGAAGCTCGACTACGGATGCGAGTTTTATGCATCCGCAGCCGAGCGTTTATTGCGGAAGGTGGATTCGATCCACCACACCGGCCTTCGCCTTGCGACCGGTGCCTTCCGCACTTCCCCCATTGAGAGCCTGTTGGTCGATGCTGGGGAGATGCCACTCGCTCTGCGCCGCGTGCAGTGCATCACTCGACTGTACGCGCGAGCCCGGCGCCTCCCTCAGTCGCTAACAGCTCTCACTGCATCCGCAGCTGATCTCGATGGTGCCTATGCCGCCGAGAGATGCCAGTCATACCCTAAGCCCTTTGGGTTTATGGCCAGGAAACTCCTTCGAGAGGTAGATATAGCTCTCGGGCCGGTGGCGCCCCTGGTTCTGCCCAGGACGCCACCCTGGAGGGTACCACATTTGGCTATTTGTCGCCACGCCTCTGCTCCCAAAGCTTGTACTGCGCCGGGAGTATTGCGTTCGACCTTTTTGGAGCACACATCGTGTCACGCTGGTACCGTGCCAGTGTATACGGATGGCTCCAAGTCCCAAGAGGGGGTCGGCTTCCACGCCGTATCCCCTCTGTTTGAAGTCAGCGGGGCTCTACCAGGCGCTGCGTCTGTCTTCACGGCCGAGCTGGTGGCAATACACCACTCGGTACGGGAGATTACGCGACGTGCCCGGTTCGGAGACCGGATTGTGATTTATAGCGACTCACAAAGCGCCCTGAGTGCTCTCGGGGCATTGGAATCTCCGCATCCCCTGGTTCGCGAAATCCGTGACGCCACGGTTTTGGCGAGCCGGGCAGATGTCGAGATTATCTTCTGCTGGGTTCCTGGACATGTAGGAATTGCGGGGAATGAGCGCGCCGATGAGGGCGCCAAAGAGTCCGCGAGGACTCTGCGACCGGACCAGCGTTTCGCTCTTCCTCACACTGACTACATGGCAGGAATACGGGCAGCTCTTCGGACTGCTTGGCAAAGAAGATGGGAGACGGTCGAGGGGAACTTAAAGTTGCGTGCCATTGCGCCGCGACTGTTCCCATGGACCTATCCCCCAATGCCGCGGCGGCTTCAGGTTGCTTTCTGTCGTCTTCGAATCGGACACACTCGTGTGACGCATCGTTACTTGGTGGAGCGCTCGCATGTGCCCTATTGCAACGACTGCGTCGTCCCCCAGACTGTTCGGCATATTCTTGTCGAATGTCCCAGTCTGGGTGATCTTCGCGCACGATACCTGTCTCGGTACCGGGATGGGCGGGGTCGCTACCGCCTGTCCCTTGTACTCGGGACGAGTGCGTGCACCATGACTGGTGGACTTATTGACTTTTGGGGGGGAGGCCGGCCTTCTCCCCTTTATTTAAGGTTCCTTTTTTTTGTTATTGTTTTGTTTTAGGTTGCACTCTCCTGCACCGGGGTGAGGGGGACCTTCCCCCGCTGCCGGAGATTGCTTCGATTGTTAAGTTTTTCCAATTTATATTGATTGTTAAGTTTTCATATTTTAACTTTAAAGTAGCCTAATTCTAAGCTGTCGTGTTTTTCGGCGACTTATGCCCAAGTGGGTAGTTGCCAGATGGGCTCTATAAAAAAAAAAAAAAAAAAAATTGTTCGTTCGAAGCTCGACTGCAGATGCGAGTTTTATGCATCCGCAGCCGAGCGTTTATTGCGGAAGGTGGAATCGATCCACCATCGGCCGTCGCCTTACGACCGGTGCCTTCCGCACTTCCCCCATTGAGAGCCTGTTGGTCGATGCTGGGGAGATGCCACTCGTTCTACGCCGCGGACAGTGCATCACTCGCCTGAACGCGCGAGCCCGGTGCCTCCCTCAGTCGCCAACGCCTCTCACTGCATCCGCAGCTGATCTCGACGGTGCCTATGCCGCCGAGAGACGCCAGACATAACCTAAGCCCTTTGGGTTTAGGGCTAGAAAACTCCTTTCGAGAGCAAGGTCTAGCTCTTGGGCCCTAGGCTTCCCTGGTTCTGCCCAGGACGCCACCCTGGAGGGTACCACATTTGGCTATTTGTCACCACGCCTCTTCTCCCAAAGCTTATACTGTGCCGGGAGTATTCCGTTAGACTTTTTTTGGAGCACACCTCGTGTCACGCTGGAACCGTGCCAGTGTATACGGATGGCTCCAAGTCCCAAGAGGGGGTCGGCTTCCACGCCGTATCCCCTCTGTTTGAACTCAGCGGGCCCCTGCTAGGCGTTGCATCTGTCTTCACGGCCGAGCTGGTGGCAATACTCCACTTGGTACGGGAGATTACGCGACGGGCCTGTTTCGGAGACCGGATTGTGATCAATAGCCACTTACAGAGCGCCCTGGGTGCTCTCGGGGCATTGGAATCTCTGCATCCCCTGGTTCGCGATATCCGTGACGCTACGGTTTTGGCGAGCCGGGCGGATGTCGAGATTATCTTCTGCTGGGTTCCTGGACATGTAGGAATTGCGGGGAATGAGCGCGCCAAAGAGTCCGCGAGGACTCTGCGACCGAACCAGCGTTTCGCTCTTCCTCACACCGACTACATGGCAGGAATACGGGCAGCTCTTCGGACTGCTTGGCAAAGAAGATGGGAGACGGTCGAGGGGAACTTAAAGTTGCGTGCCATTGCGCCGCGACTGTTCCCATGGACCTATCCCCCAATGCCGCGACGTCTTCAGGTCGCTTTCTGTCATCTCCGAATCAGGCACACTCTTGTGACGCATCGCTATTTGATGGAGCGCTTGACTGCGTCGTCCCCCAGACTGTTCGGCACATTCTTGTCGAATGTCCCAGTCTGGGTGATCTTAGGGACGTTTCCTGTCCCGGTACCGGGATGGGCGGGGTCGCTAACGCCTGTCCCTTGTACTCGGGACGAGTGCGTTCGCATTTACTGGTGGACTTGTTGACTTTTGGGGGAAGGTCGGCCTTCTCCCTTTTTAATTAGGTTTTGTTGTTTTTTGTTATTGGTTTTCTTTGTAGGTCCTACGATCCTGCGCCGGGGGAAGGGGGACCTCCCCTCGATGCTAGAGCTTGCTTCCTAATTGTTATCTTCCCTTTTTACCTTTTTTTTTCAAATTTTTATTTTAAAGTAGCCTAGAACTAGGCTGTTTGTTTGCGGCGACTTATGCCCAAGTGAGCAGTCGCCAGATAGTCCCTTAAAAAAAAAAATTGTATAGGGGACGTTGACACGGTAGTGACCATACTTACATGGTCCAATGGGATGTATGGGCCAGGAACTGTCATGTGATTCAGGGAAAGTTGTAGTTGACGAAGATGATGTCAGGAGTCGTTTTAGGACCTTCTTACCAGGTATGCGGGGAATTCGGGGCCCACTCTGCATCAGATCACATTCAATAAGCAGGCTCAGGGAGGTTCCCGATCCGTTGAACCCTGTTGTGTAACCTGCCTCTCTGCAGCGGGCATTGAGGTCTCTGATCAGGATGGTATGGGTGTTCCTCCTCAACAATCGGATGAAGTTGGGGATGTGTAGATATTGTTATCTTGGGATTTGGTATCTCACAGCTATGACAAGGTCATCAATGCTTATGCTGATTTTAATGGCAAGATACGATTCTTCCAGGTCTGTTATTTCCCTGTACTTCATTTCCTTCTGTACATCTATTACAATGCCATTGTACCTCATTTGTATGGCTGGCCAAAATAACATTGTAATTGTAGATTTTCAAGGGATTCACATCTGTGTTAAACAAGGTGGGCAAATAAAAGAACCTGTTTTTTGGGAGCTTTTTCAAGTGAAATTTGAAAAAACCCGGGTTTGTTTGTTTTTTTCAAAATTACTTCTTTTTTTTTTCAAGAAATAAATGCTACTTATCATTATTTTATTCAAAATGCATATTTATGATTATAATTTCAATATGTATCAAATTAAGGTTATTTCTCTGATAATGACTCATAATAATTAATCTTTCCTTCCACAGGTTATGGCTATCATGAGTACCCACAATTCTTGATCAGTGATCTGTTCTTACTATAATATAATTATTAAACTAAGTAATTATTAATATTATATAAAAATAGAGATAGCTATATTTTTTCTATGTTATTCTAGTGCTTGTAGCATTTGTTTAAAAAAAAACAAGATTTGAAAAAACCCAGAATAAAACCTAGGTTTGGTTGTTTTTTTTCAAGAAATGAATGCTACTTATCATTATTTTATTCAAAATTCATATTTATGTTTATAATTTCAACAAATATCTATCAAATTATGGTTATTTTTCTGATACTGACCCTTAATAATTCATCTCGCCTTCTACAGGTTATGGTTATCATGGGACATGGGTACTCCAAATTCTTGATCAGTGATCTGTTACTGTGATCTATTCTTACTATAATATAATTATTAAACTAAGTAGTTATTAATATTATATAAAAATAGAGATAGCTATTCTTTTTCTATGTTATTCTAGTGCTTGTAGCATTTGTTTTTTGAAAAAAAAAACGATTTTATTGGGCTTTTTCAAAATTTGGGGTGTTTTGCCGACCCTGGTGTTAAAGCCATGTTCCGAGGTTAGGACTATGTTCGGGTCTACTTCGTGGATGATGTTATATGCGAATTTTTTGTTTTTCCAGCCATTGACGTCTGGCGAAAAGATTTTCATTTTTCTAATAAACCTTGTATTACAAGCCATGATATTTGACTTTAATGTTCTGAACCTTTGCTGACTCTTCGCGTACTGGCAACCTTAATCTCCCTGACCTTTTCTTTTTAAATTGCTTGTGCGAAAGGTTAAAGCGTCACTCGGGGCAAATTTCGATGTTTCCTCCTTTGATTGCCGAAAGCATTTCCTCCTCGGTGGCATTTCATTCAAAATCCCACTTGAACTTTCTTTTGATTACTCCCTCGATTATATCTTTGACTTTTGCCAGTTTCGGGAGTGGAGCTGATGGCGAAGCACAAATTCGCATGTTTGATTCTGGGTGCCCTCTCCCTGTCCTCTTTGGTGGGCTTGCTTTGTTGGCTCGCCCCTTGTGAAGCACTCCCTTTGGGCCGGCTGATCGATCTACATTGTCTCGGATGTTGCGGGCACATCACGCTTGTTCAGTCGGAGATCCCTGGATTTTGATCCGTTTCTTGAAGTCGGTTTGGGCCTGCTTGCCGTCTGCGTTTGGTAGAGTTCAGTCGAGGGAGGGTTGTCGGGAAACCACATTGGTTTCATTCCGTTTTGGGTGAGCATCCTGTTTAATTCGGTGGCATAGTTTCCTGGTTTGGCTATGTTCACGAAGTGGGCGTGAATTATGCACATAACCAGGTCCGAGTTCATTGTTGAGTCTAGTTGCCTTTCTCTTGGTTTTGTGTCGCTTGAGCGTAGCGAGTGTTCGTCTTACAGGTCTTTTCTTCCTGTAGGTTCCTCTTCTCATTTACTAGGGTCTTCATGGGGCAAGACATCGAGAGTGTGCGGTGAGGGCCTCTGCACTTTAGGCACTTCTTTGCGCTCCCATTGGTACACTCCTTCCAAGTGTGCCCGGTTCCGGTGCACTCTGAACATACTTTGCCCAGAATGTACACTCTTTTGTCGTGTGCTGCTCCAGGGCGTAGCATGAGAAGCAGACCTGTACTGAAACAAAAGTCTCAATGCAGGAGGATGAGATTTTGGTGCAGAACATAATTAAGCTTGCCTCTGACGGCTTGGCGGCCATCTCAGATGTCTGGAAGGTAACTTTGAAGAGGTGGGTGTACTCCCCTCCATCACGATTTTTTAAACTTGTAAATTTCATCTATTTTTGCCCAACTTTGCTTGTCCTCGATTTCGGGCTTCATTTCACCTGCACTGTGTGAGCCGACCTAGGGGGCAAGGCGACGGCAGATAATTAAGCGGGAGTTTACACTTAGTCGTTTGTTGACGTCTAGGTTGCTATCGCAGATAGCCATGGGATTGGTCCACTAGACGGCATAGTGCAACCCCAATGGTAGCAAAAATGGTCGCGAAGACTTTCTCCTTCGGCGGCTTGGGGTGGCGCTCTTTGATCCAGAGCGGGATCCTTTTCTAACCCCTGAGGTCGTCCATGACGGCCCTCTGGAGGGAGCTTCTTTTCCACTGAGCCTACCAAGCTCCTATTCAAACAGTATTCCTATTACTATCAACTTGTTCCGCCTTGCTCTGCCATACCTAAAAATAAAATGTCTAAACAAGGCTCTCCTGTCTACTGTGGAACTTTCTTCTGGGGTTCGGACACGACAGAAACCGGGGGTCTCGCCTGGCAGAGAAGTTATCAGGGACGAGGTGTGCTGCTGTCGTAGGGAGAGGAGCAAATTCCAAGGCGAAAATCGTCGCCTTACGACGAGGAGGGATCTTTCCTCCCCCATCCCACCCCGCGTATACTTCCGCGACTCTACAAACGGGAATAGTGATGTCAGCGGTCTTGACGTGTAGAGGATTTCTTCGCCTACGTAAAAATCTCGGAAGTTGAAGCGTTGAGAAGTACGACTTCGTAAGATCTCTCGGTTAGTCTGGAGTATTTCTATTCGGAGTGAAGCGGAGTCTCTCACAATACAGGCGGAGGGATTTCAACTTTAAAAGCCCCAACGAGACTTACCAACTAGGAATTAAAAATTAGCACAACGATAAAGGGAATTTCCATTACACTCGGTTTTGGAGGTTGTGTGGTATATATCCACTCTAGGTCCAGACTGTTTTTTAAGAAAGTGGATTGTAATGAGTAGTAAGGTATATTCAAACTGTCCCTTTTTATATGGTTTAATCAACTATATTCATAATACATCTAGAAAAGAAACAAAATATTAGTAACATGAATACATATGAACAAATATAAATGAATAAGTGCAAGATATGTCACTCCCACCGAAAAGGATTCATTCCTTTTCAAAATCACAAAATATACAAATAATACACTAGATAAATAAAGTTAAAGTAAGGCATCAAAATGAATTAGAAATCGAAAAGATTACACATCTAAACGCCGTACACGTTTATGAGTGTGTAAAGATCTAGGGCAAGATTGTCGTGACTATTCACACTTATCAGCATCATGAGCATGATCTTGTTTCTAGATAATTTTTTCTTGATCATTTCCCAATATTTTCTCGTTGGCTTGAGGAAAGTTATAGTAGTTGTAGATGGCAAGATGGATCGGAAAGGACACCTGGATTTCGTGATTCGAAATCATTCATAGGACATGGAGCTAAATTACGCAGAGCAACAGTGCTCTCTCCCATCAGGAAATTTCACAAGATCGTGTGTAGAGTTAGCATCAATGAGATCAACGACGTCCAAACTGGTTCGTATTTACTGCGATTCCTAAACCGTTTGAGGAGGAATTCTCCGGATTCAATTAGCCAAGAAGTTAGGGCTGAATCCCTAATTGAACGTCTCTCAAAGGCAAAAAGTCTTCATGCGGCGTGGTATTTGTATAGGTACAAAGTAGTGAACGTATGGCATGTAACACATTCTGCAATGCACTTAATGGCAAACCTCGAGATCCAATAGTCAACTTCACAGTATTCCAAATAATATAATTATAGCGCTCACATTGGCTATTTCCACGTGGGCTATATGGATAGGTGTGGTTGCTGTTTACACCAAGACGTAATAAAAATTCTTTCACTTCCTTGGAAATGAATGACAGGCAGCGGTCCGAATGGATATATGCTGGTAGACCAAATTAAAGAAAATATTTGTAAGGCAGTCATGGAAACAGAAATCGGCTAAACTCATCAACAATTGTAAGGAGGAGATAACGCGAGAAAACTGGAAGCGGCTCTTTAAAATCAATTAAAAGACTTTGGAAAGGAACAGTTGCCCATATCAAAGAAGTATTTTCTAGTTTAATTTTAGCACATACCTGACATTCAGCAGTAATGCGGCGGGTTTCATCACTGGAGTAAGGAAGATTTTAAACAAACATAATGTAGCATTCGCTGGACTCCAGGATGAATGAACGAGGAATAGGAAAAGGGTTAGAAAATCATAATAGCGTAGGCGAGTTGCGAACGGCTTCCCGCATCGCTGGACAACTGTTAGACGGCGGCGAATCCACTCGGTGATCCTGAGTCTCAAAAAAGAACTCGGCAACAACGTTTTCGTAACCCGGGCGATGATAAATATCGAAGGAAAATAGAAGTAATTACATACGCCAGCGCATGATCTTATCATTCTTGATTTTACGTTTTGCATTGGTATCAAATATGAATGACACAGCTCTTTGGTCAGTTTCTACGTTAAAATGCCTCCCAACCAAAAGAGGCTTTCATTTACGTATGCTCTCTACCACCGCATACGCTTTTTTTTCCAACGATGTGGTGTCTCCTCTGGTCGGCTGAATGAGCGTGAGAAGAAAGCCAGTGATCGTCCGCACTGTGATAAGGTGGCACCGATTGCATTATCTCATTGATACATCCGTTTCTATGGAAAAGGGGGCGTCTTCATCAGTAACTTTCACTGAAGACTTGGCAATGCCATTCCTTAAAGTTCCAAATGCTTGAAGAGAGAAAGGAAGTCTGCAGAAATCTACAAGAGGTAGTACTTTCTCTAAGTAGTTGCGAACCCACTTAGCGTAGTACGCAAATAACCCCAAACAACGCTTCAAGGAATTTTTACTAGTTGGTACAGGTAATTTTAACAAAGGTCTGTTCCGGTCAGGGTCGGGTTTCAGATTGCCGTCAGAAATTTGGTAACTGAGAATATTAAGGCAGGTTAGAGAAAACTTAGATTTCTCAGAATTTAGGGAGAGATTATATTTGGAAGCAGTGAAGGATCACTTGAAAGGAAGGATATATAGTCACCTCTTCATCGGAAGCCTCGGGTCACCCATTTTATGGTAGGAGGTAACCCGGTTTATGGGCGAGGATGAGGAACCCCAGGAGAGGAATAACGTCACCGATTTGAAAGGTTAAAAATGACGCGGATATTTTGGAGAGGTCCCTCAAGTCCCAGGAGAGAAGTGAAGGGTTGCGTTAATCTCGTATCTGACTACAAAAGATACTCGAATAATATACCGGACTGAGAGGACTCACGTAAATAAATAAATGTTTAATTCCAATTAACAAAAACAAGCAAGAATAAAGTGAGGCTCTAGTTTACAGTCGGGGAAAATTTCATTACCGGTCTGGAAAGCGAGTGTTACGAGAACAAGACAGGCGGATTACAGCGGGGGTTTCGCTACGCTAACTAACCGTAATTAGTTCTTTACATTCGATCGACTATCTGACTTAACTGTCTACCCGAGAGTAAATCTCTCGAATTCTCGATTTTTCTTCTATAAATAGTATAATAGGCGTAGTCTCTTTTAGTCACCAGGACAACAATGCTTTTAAGCTCAGCCCACTGGGCAAGATTTTCTTCTCCCGACGCTAATCAGTTTATAGCACTTCCCGTTTTCACTTCGTTGATATAATTTTGTCATAGCTGAGCCGCCGTCAGCTGTCTCGGCTTAATTCAACTTCAAGACGAAAAATGTTCGTCTTATTACTCTGCCGCCAAAGCTTTATTAATATCTGAATTCACGGCTTCCCGATGAATAATTCAGATATATATATATATATATATATATATATATATATATATATATATATATATATATATATACATGGAGTTCGGCCGTGAAGCCTGCATTTAATATTGAGGATAAATCCCAGAGCCACGAGAAACTGATGCAGCATCTTTTAATTTTTCCCAAAGTTTCGAAAACTACAAGTTTTCATCTTCAGGCTAGAATAAGTTTACAAAGTTAATACATATGAAGAAAACTTGGAAAGGCTAACAAGACATTATTTTAAAAGGTGACCAATTATAAAATATCAGTAAAATGTACTATAAGTTAAAAAATTTAAATATGACTTGGCCACAGTTAGATTTGCTTTAAAACTGACTCAAAAAATTGCTAATACATTTACTATCTTTAAATAATGCCAGGTCAATTTCTCTTATAGTTTTTAATTAATTTCTGCAATAAACCTTAAATTTATTAACTAATTCTTTTAGTCAGTTTTAAAGCAAATTTAACTGTTGCCAAGTCATATTTAAAAAAAAATAAACTATAATACATTTTACTGATATTTTATAATTGGTCACCTTTTAAAATAATGTCTTGTTAGCCTTTCCAAGTTTTCTTCATATGTATTAACTTTGTAAACTTATTCTAGCCTGAAGATGAAAACTTGTAGTTTTCGAAACGTTGTGAAAAACTAAAAGATGCTGCATCCGTTTCTCGCGGCTCTGGGATTTATCCTCAATATTATATATATATATATATATATATATATATATATATATATATATATATATATATCGCAGATCGTCAGTCACAAAATTTTCAACAATGAAGAAGGTTTAGCGCCGCGCATTGAAAAAAATTTGACCAAGGAAGGCAAGAATGCAAGAGAGATCCATGAACGCATGGTTGCAGTGTACACTGACACCGCCCCTTCCTATGCAACCATCGCTCGCTGGAATAGGAAGTTCCGCCATGGTCGTGAGTCCTTGAAGATGACCCCCGTCCAGGACGCGAGTCCGACGTGACCAAAGAGCACAATGTGGCCCGTGTGGAGAGGATGATCGTCGAAAATCGACGTGTGAAGGACGAAGAAATCGAGCGAGAACTTGGAATATCACACGGAAGTATTATCAACATCATCCATGACAATTTGTCCATGACCAAGGTCTCTGCCCGTTGGGTCCTTAGAAACCTCACGCCCCATGATCAAAGTTCGGAGGAGCTGCTGCTCCTGTACAACCAAGACCCGGTGGGATTCGCGTCACGCATAGTGACAGGTGATGGAACGTGGGTCCATCACTGAGATCCCGAGACCAAGCTCGAAAGCATGGCCTGGAAGCACAGGGGCTCTCTGACCCCCATCAAGTTCTGGACCCAACCCTCAGCCGGGAAGATCATGGCCACCATCTTCTGGGATTCTGAGGGAGTGTTGATGGTGGACTATGCGCCTCGTGGAAGGACCATAAAAGGCAAATATTAAGCCGAGGAACTAGCTGGGTTGAAGAAATGCATCCGTCAGAAGCGGCAAGTTGACACGCGGTGTCCTGCTCCTCCACGACAATGCCGATGTCCACAAGGCCAAAGTTGCACAAGCTGCCCTGCGTGAGTGAGGATACGAGGAGCTCAACCATCCCCCCTACAGTCCAGATCTGGCCCCTAGTGACTACTTTTTATTCCGCCAGCTCAAGGCTGCACTGCGTGGACGCCGGTTTGGGGACAATGAAGGTGTCCATCTCGCCGTCCAGAAGTGGATTGAACAGCAGTTGGCAGATTTCTGGTTGTCGGGAATTCGAAGCCTCAGGGACAAGTGGCGCAAGTGCATTGAAGTCGAGGGTAGTTATATTGAAAAATAATAAAACACTTTTCCTCATATCTCGTTTCCTTATATCCGAATTGCAAAACTTATTAACCGCCCCTCGTATATACATATATCAGAGGAAATTGTTGCAGTTCTTTCTATTCTTGCGAGGCACTTTGCTGGTGCAATTTTAGTACCAGGGCCATGCCTCCACAGAACTGCCCACCCAGTAACGGAGTTTATAAAGAGAATTGTACACCTTAACTAGACAAGCAGGTACATTTTTAACATAGGCACAGAGAAATGATATTAACATCACTTATACATGGATACAACTGTGCTCAGAGAGGGCCTGGACAAATTTGTCCACCAAAAAAAGAAATACATGAAATATCGCTAAGTTATGGCTAGAATTATTACCTTGCTCAGAGTTACAAGGCAAAAATGGTTCAGCGAGGCATGTATGTATATCTATGCCTCTTATAACATACAAATTCTAAGGTACATAAAACAAATAACATGGATCAGCGAGGGTTGTATATATAGTTATGCCTCTTATGACATACAAGAGTGGTGATATATTTATGATTACGCAATGTTCAATAATAATAATACAAATGGTCCCTGGCAAACGAGATTCTTCTCCCGGAGCCCGTGACCATTACCGGCAGCTCGTTTCTTCCCCGGTTCTTGCTGTGGTTTCTTGCGCGTTGCCAGAGGTCGCATCTTCTCATGATGCAGGTTCTCTACGCGGCGAACTGCGGCTGGTTCTCCTGTGCCCATCTTGTGTCTTCTTGCGAGACGTTGATTATCCAGTACGTCATCATCGCGTAAGGTGGGAAATTTCACCGGTTCTAATCGGTCTATTGAGTCAGTGTCCCTTCTTCCATTGGTGTATTCCAGCTTGAATAGGTTGCTGCCACGCTCGATCACCAGAAAAGGGTCAGGCATATGGCACATTGAGTGGTTTGCGAACGCGGTCTATCCGGACCAAAGCATGCGTTGCATTCTGAAGGTCTCGGGGCAGGAAAGGCTTAGGCACCGAGTGCAGGTGTTCTAAGGATACCCTCGCGAAATCGATCTGTGCCATTGGCGATGCCAGCACTTTAATAAACTTAGCATCCGATTTCGATGAGGACGACGAGACTAAGAGTTTGGGGCACAATAGTGTGGTGCCCGTTACTGCCATGAAAGGGGAAAATCCCGACTCGGTGGGCAAGGCACGAATGCCCAGGAGGATTATTGGCAGAGCCAACAGCCAGCCTTGTCGACGGGCTATCATGGAGCCCTTCAAGATCATGTTTGTCCTTTCCACCATATCATTCGTACACGTTCTGTATTATGTAGTGCGGATCCAATGAAAACCAACGAGGGCTGACAATTCTTTGAATAGCTTGGATTCGAACTGGGCGCCTCTGTCGGTAAGGACATAGAACGGGACACCCATCCTGGACATCCATCAGTCTAGGAAAGCAAAAGCAACCATTGTGGCACTTATATCCGGGGTCGGTATTGCTTCTATCCGGATATCTTGAGACTCGGTCGATACACGAAAGTAAATATCGCAGGTTTGAGGGGAAGGATTGACCCAGAAGTGTGTATGGTGGGAGCAGTCCGACTATATCAATATGCACAATTTCGATATTGGGGCCAACGGAGTGTGGTGATGGCTGAGAGGGAGCAGGTCTGTACAGAGCCCCATCTTCCTTCAGGATGGCCCTACACTGGGGGGGAGGGTATGTTTCTGAAGGTCATTTATGATCAGGGCTACCGCAGGGTCCCCAGATAATTTAACATTTGACGCAAATAGATTCGCCCAATTCACTCGACCTTTCCAATTCCGCCGGGATTAATGTGACACTTGCCCCTGTGTCAATTAAAAATTTGCTCTTTTTATCATACATTTTCGTTGCGACGGTGAAAACTAATGGCATACCAGCGCCACCGCCTGCTAAGGCGTGCTTGACTAGTTTTCCCGTGGGTCTGGCGAAGATGGCCTTGAGGAAGGTTGCATTTGTAAGCGTTCTCCGATTTTTGGCCACCTCCACAAGGGCTTACAAAACTAGGCCTCCTCGACAGGTCCGAGCGGCAAACCACTGGTTTCCGTTTTCTCGGAATGGTTGCAATCCCTCCGGTATACTACGCGCACTGTAATTATCATTAGGCATCGATTGTGCAAAATCCGCCGAATTATTTACGCACTTAACAATCGCTCCGTTATAACGCTCTGGGCGCGAATATGGCACTACATCTTTCAGAATTCACACTACGACACTACTCACTATTGAACGCAGCAACTTTATCCACCAGTTAATTCAATTGGGCCAGGGTTAGTTCTTTTCGTTTAGCAATTATAGGCGCAATGTAAGGGTTGTATAAATTCATGACGAACAAGATCCTTAATTACTCCTACGTTGAGGACAGTTCTTTGCAGTTCTTCTAAGTTGATTCAGGGCCGGCCTGTGACTGCCGATTCATTGAAGATGGGTGGCTTAAAATTAATGGCGTTCACGAAGTCCCGTTCGCCTTGTCCTGTCTGATCATTGTTTGCTGAGTCTATATCTTCGATGCCTTTACTATTCGCGAAGTAGGGGTCACAACTTTGAAGGGGTGTCACTGTGAAGGCTCACTTTGAGAAGGATATATATATGAGTCACTCATTTATGGGAGGCCTTAGGTTATCACTTTATAGGGGATACCACTCATCTCTTTGGAGGGCTCGCGGTCACTCACTTTATTGCAGGAGGAGGTTAAAGGTAGGAGGTAACCCGGTTTATGAGCGAGGATCAGGATCTCCATGAGAGGAAGGACGTCACCAGTTTGAAAGGTTAAAAAGGACTAAGGTATTTAAGAGAGGTCCTTCAAGTCCCACGAGTGTGGTGAAAGGTGGTGTTAATCACGTATCTGGTTCCAAAGGATACTCAAATAATATACCGGCTTGGCTGGGCTTACCGAATCTTGTGGTCGAGAAAGGACTGAGGGGAATCACGTAAAGAAATATATGTTTAATTCCAATTAACAAAAACAAGCAAGAAAAAATTGAGGCTTTAGTTTACAGTCAGGGGAAATTTCACTACCGGTCAGGAAAGCGAGTGTTACCAGAACAAGACATAGGCGGATTACAACGGGGGCTTTGCTACGATAAACGAACCGTAATTAGTTCTTTATATTCGATCGTTTATCTGATTTAATGTCTACCCAAGAGTAAATGAATCTCTTTCTCCCGAATTCTCGATTTTTCTTCTATAAATAGTATAGGAAGCGTGGTCTCTTTTCGTCACCGGGACAACAATGCTTTTAGCCCCGCCCACTGAGCAGAATTTTCTTCTCCCGATGATACTGATTTTATAGTACTTCCCAATTAACTCATGACCAGTTTACATATATATATATATATATATATATATATATATATATATATATATATATATATATATATATATATATATATATATATATATATATTAGGGGGATGCAAAAATGTCGACCATCTCAGATTTTTCAGGGCACCCCATAATTTGATTATTTATGGCATTAAAACAGTGTGAGTAATTTTTTTGTCAATCAAAAAATATTTAGAGGTTGCTACCATGATTCAAAGTTTTATGATTTATGTTTTTCTTTGATTTCAGTAAAATACATTTATTATGTAAAACTCAACTACTAATTAAGTATATTATTTATATTCTTTATTACTGAAGAATTTTGCCTCTGTAATTGGAAGCACATCCTGTTCCACTACCCCTATCCTCCACATCCTGTTCCACCACCCCTATTCCCATCCGCCTTCGGCCCAATAGCATTGCAGTTGGTTAGTGTTCCAATGCTCAGTACCCTCACAGCTATCACCGGTGGAGGTTATAATTTCGCGTCTCTTTTATCTCAAAAATACTGAACAATAGCTCATTTAGATCATCACACTAGAAGTGCTACAGGTATATGGCTAATTGCTCAGCCAATAAAAGCATTAAAAACATCTGTTCTTCCATTAAAAAGAGAAGCAATGGCATTATTTATGCATTATAAAATAAATAGTAAACAAACTGTGCATGAAGCTCTAACATCTACTGCCAAAGATGTCTTGCAAGTTTGGGAAAAAGCACATATTCCAACATCGCTTAAAAAACATGTAATAGTAATAAAAAAATTAAAAGTAATGTATGATGAATGATTGAAATTAAAGAAAAACAAAGAAAACAAGAAAAAACAATCTCAAAATTTATTGAATAAACAAATGGAATAGAAACGGAATTTGGATAATTTATTTGATATAGCTCATGCTGATGCGTTCAATTTGATAGACATTGATGAAGATAAAGAAATCCTAATTTTGCAAAGACAAACGAGACGAAAAGGAAGAATGGCTGGCGTGGATAAAAAACTTGTACAACATGAAGCAATAGCGTGTGAAAAGGAAAAGCAATTTGAAATGAAAAGAAAGAGAGAAACAGCTGATTTTGACAACACATTAGTGCTTAGTAGTTCATCTACTAGCTCTGGAGAGGGCTCTACAACTGAAGATGAATGTATAGTTGATCCCAGTAAACCATCAACATCAGGACAGACTTCAACAAGAAAAAAGGCAAAAGTGATGGATAATTCTCTTCTTGCATCTCTTGATGTCGCTAAAGTCAGCGATAGAAGTGCTTCTTTAATTATGATTCCTACTATCAGTAATTTAGGCCATGATCCGCAAAACTTTAACATAAGTTATTCAAGTATTAGGCGCGCAAGGCAAAAGTTTAGAAAAAAAATTTCAGAAAATTTGAAAGCTGAATTAAAACATGATGTTCCTTTAACCATTCACTTGGATGGAAAACTTGTTGAAGACATAACTGGAGAAGAAGTTGTTGACAGACTTCCAATCTTAGTTTCTGAAAATGGGGTTGATCAGCTTCTTGGTGTTCCAAAACTCACCAGTGGTACAGGAGAAAATACTGCAGCTGCTGTGCATAAAAGTATTTTTTACTGGGATCTATCTCTTCAGGTAAGATGCATGTGTTTCGACACAACAGCATCAAATACAGGCCGTAGAAATGGAGCTTGTATGCTACTAGAACAGAAAATGAACGAGGATTTGCTATGGCTGGCCTGTCATCATCATAATTTAGAGATTGTTTTGGAGTCTGTTGTTTCAAGCTCATTGCTAGCACCATCCGACCAAATATACAACTATTTAAACATTTCAAAGCAAATTGGAGTAAATTCAACAAAGAATCGTTCCACACAGCCGAAGATGACAAAGAAATAACAACCAGAATTGCCAATATTAAAGACAATACAATTAAATTTGCAAAGAAACAACTAGAAGAACATCAGCCTCGTGATGATGATAAGGAATTACGCTCCGCGTTGAGTGGAATACCAGGGTACACCGGTTTCAATCTGACTAGACTGGTGTATAACTTCTTTTTATTGGCTGTACTGAGGTTTCTGAATCGGAGTAGTTTGTCGAGTTCAGTGTTGGCGTATCCAATCCTGGAGCTGACGCGTCTGTTCATGCCAGTACTGGCAAGTTTGTAGCCGAGGACTGACACGTACGGTGAGTAGTTAATTTCGGAGTTTTCTAGATTGAGAGGAACGGAACGACGTCTCCCTATTGCGGTTACTGAGAATTTTGATACGTTGGTCTATATTTTCCAGCGTTTCTCGAACCTGGAGATTCTTTCAGCTTCTGCTGTCGTGGCTCTGGCTATCATCCTCGGGGAATTTGTTCTCCGAACCACAACTTGGGTAATATCGTCCGCATATTGGATATTGAGAGTTCTTCCATCAGTTGGTTTGGGAACGTCTCTCGTAAAAAATGGTGTAGAGATTGGTGTTGAAGCATCCTCCCTGAGGGACGCCGGACAGGAGCTCGAAGGCTTCCCCTGTATACGCCTCGAAGACAATGACAGCTTGCCTGCTGGTCAAGTAGCTACAGAGGATCTTTTCGAAGTAAGAGTGAGTCTTAGTCGCGAGATTTTGTACTTCAGGCCGTCGATCCAAACTTTGTTGAAGGTCTTATTTACGTCTCTGCAGACGACTTCGATCCAGCACCCCTGCTGCTGCGTGTTGAAGCATGTGGGCTATAGATGTTTCCGTGATTTGGTGTCTTCTGAATCCGTGTTGTTCCTCGTTCAACAGAGAGTGCTCCGACAGGTGTTTTGATAATCTTCTGTTGAGAATTTTCTCGAAAAACTTCCCAGTGGTCTCCAGCAATGAGATAGGTCTGAAATTCATGACCTGGTTCGTTGGCTTCCCAGGCTTAGGGATAAATGTCATTTTTGAGGTTTTCAGGCCATCTGGGAAATATCTCATTGCTAGGGACGAATTGAGCAGGTTCAACAGCCTAGTCCTTAATCTTTCGAGTGCCTCCATCAGCTGCCTGATGGTGATTTGGCTAAGGCCTGGGGCTTTAGGCTTAATTAAAGCGATTGCTTCCCACAATTCCGCACTGGTGATGGGGTTTTCCTCTTGAGGGTTGCCATGTAGACGGTGGAGGTACGAGGTACCATAAGGGTCGAGCCTGCCCTCCCTCATCTCCATGTGTTCGAGAACCCGATCCTCGAAGCCTAGGACAAAGTTTTCCTCCTCTTCATCGGAGATTTTAAAAACGTTTTTCCAGACTCCATGGAACAGCCTCTCCTCCTCTCTGAGAGTGGTTGCCATGGTACCTTCGTGTGAAATTACAGTTGGGCCATGGGAACGGGAGTTTCCCTTTAGTCTGTTACCCAGAAAGGCTTCGGATTCCTGTCAGTGTCTAAATTTTCAATTAGATGGTTCCATTTTTCCCTCAGCTCGTGCGCCAGCGTGGTGTTCAACTGTCCCCTGAGGCGTTGAACGAGTCGGAAATCAGTGAGCCTGGTGTAGTCCATGTCGAGGATGTGGTTGTAGACATCAGCGAAGCGCTGTTGGATCACCACTCTCTCTTGTGTAGGGGTTGTTGGCCGTGTGATTTTGTAAGAGGTTGTCGGGATAGCTATCGCGCCCGCGTTTGAAATGCAGGCATTAATAGCAGTAAGCTCATCGTCGAGGTCTACTTCAGATTCACCGTCCAAGTCAGGGAGGCCCAATGGGAACGACCTCCTTGGAGCAACAGGAACTGGAATAGGAGAGGCTGCTATGTTGATTAACATGGGAATGTGATCGCTAGGTGTCAGTGGTCCTTGACTGACGAGCTAGTCGAAGGGGAAGCCGGGATTCGTAAGAACTACATCAGGCTTGGTGGCCGACCCTGAATACAAGAATGTAGGGAATTCGGCCCAATGCGCTCAGAGATATCCCTTCCTAGCAAGAGGTCAAGATTCCTACCTCTTGCGTTTGTCCTTGCATAGTCCGCTGCTCTGTTCCTGGCGTTCAGGTCCCAGGCAAACAACACTTGGTGTTCTTTCCTGTCAAGGATATACATGTTGTGATAGGGCAAGTATGAACGGCGGGGAGGTTGGTAACCCTCACCGAATTCGATGTCACCCAGAGAGCACCCCAGTATGATCGATAGAAACGATTCGTCCATTGGATTCCCTGGTCTGTATTGCAGATCTTTCTTGACCGCTATTATAGTTCCGTCGAACCTCTCTCCTGTGACGTTCCTTTGAAGAACGTTGTATCCGAAGATCTTCTGCTTGTCGTCATCCCTGATTCCAGTTTCTAACAGCAGAAGAATGTCCGGATCCAGTTCACGGTAGACATTGTACAGCTGGTGTTTATTCACCTGCCACCCATGCGCGTTGTGTGCTAGAATAGTTAGCCTATATCTAGTTGCCATCGTGTGTGTCTTAGCTGCTTGAGGGCTTTTGGTTGTTGGGTCTGACCGATTGTAGCTTTTTGAAGAAGGATGGCTCGTAGACTTCGAAGTTGGCGTCGTAGAGCCTTACTCTTCATTTCATTAGGGCTGTCTTGACCGATTCTTCTTCTTTGGGTGAGTTATAGCATCACTCGATGTGGCCTCTTTTGACTCCTGAGGCCAACTCGTCGATGGATATATCTCTTTGTTGAGTGTTGTTTTTGTTAAGGGCGATGGTGAGTTTGATATCCCTTACGTCGAACTCGTGTTCTTCCTGCTGTGGTAGTCATTCTGGTTCCTCCTCTTGTTTCCTGGGTTCTTCTTTGTTTCTCTTTTTGTTCTTTTTCTGTCTGGGCTAGGCAGGCAGCTGTGTTTGGTTGTCTGGAGGCTCATGTCCAGTCGCTGTGGGTTTTTGCTTCTTTTGTTGGCTTGACTAGTTCTGCTTGTGCTCTCTTGTTGTATGTTGCCGAGAGAACTTTGTTTGATTGTGGGTTGTTGGGGAAGGTGATAGATTTCAGGCCACTTGCAGACAGCATCTAGGTTCAGTCAGTCTAGGTTCATCGCATGCGCGTGAAGAATGCATGCTAGCATTTTAGGAAGGGGCGCATCGGTGAGCTGTAAGACTATTTGGGGTTGTGCCGGCGTTGTGTTTGTTTGTGGTGGTATCTTGACGGCTGTTGCGTAAGAGATGTTCGGCCTGTCAGCCGCTACTCTCCTCTTTCTTAGGTGTTCCTTCCTGAATGGGCACTGCATGCTCAAGGTACGATGAGGACCAGCGCAGTTAATGCACATTTTCGTGTCGTTAACGCAGTGTATCCAGTCGTGGCCGGTCTGTGCGCACTCGGAGCAGATCTTAGCGTTCTCCTTGTCTGGGCAGGCACTAGTAGGGTGTTCTTAGACCTTGTAGCAGGAGAAGCAAGTTAGGAGCTCGAAGAATCTCTCTCTTTCAATCTACCCTGGGAAGATTATCATGGAGAATAGCTTCAGTCATACTTCCTTCGCCTTGGCTGCCATCTCCATTTCTCTGAACACGATTTTAACTACTTCGGTCACCTCTGGCTATTTTTGATTTCTCTCTATTTCTTGTTTGATGTCTTCGGCTGATCTTTCGCCTACCCATGGGTCAACTCGCCTGCATAGGATAACCTTCCTTACCGATAGGGCTGGGGAAGGTTTGGGCTCTAGTCCTATGGCGCTTAGGTCTCTATTGCTGGTTGTCGAGGTCAGTTTAACCAGGTCCGTCTGAGTGTGGCAAATAGCTATGTACCCTCTGGTGACTTTGATTAGTCTATTGAGATTAATCCCCAGTTTCCCGAAGATCGTTTCAAAGACCTTGAATTTGTCGGGTTTTTTTCATTCCCAATGAGCCTCAGTGGGACTCGAAAGTCTACAGACTCCCCCGCTCCGTTCATGGTTGGGACTCCGTATCATTGGAAGGGGCGGGAGGAATATCCAATTAGTCTATATCATTCAGTTTGGTGTCAGTCAAGATCATCAGAAACAGGAAGTATCTCCAATCAGACTGACGACCTTTTGATCAGGCCCCGAGGGGTAGGGCTGTCTGAGTCTTCGGTGCCCGGGCGCAGCCTCCTTTTCGCCAGGCCAGGTGGAAACAGGAGAGATCTCCAATCAATCCACCGGAGCCTGTTGCTACCCCAGCCAGGAGCAGCAGAAACAGGAGGTATCTCCAATCAGTCTACCACTCGGTAGCAGGGTTGGTGGCAGAGGCAGCCTCAAAGCCTTCCCGGGCTAGTTCAGCAGCCATCGGCAAAAAGTAGAGTTGAGTCCCGGTGATTTTTCTCTAGGCAGTCTTGGTTCAGCCAAGGGTGGTAGTGGATGGGGTTCCGTTTAGGAGGTCCCTGATGACGTGGATGTGCTGTCTAACTGGTTAGGGCATTTTTTTCTGGGGTTTGAAAAGTGTTCTTTTCCCGGTTTTGGAATCCTCTTTCGATTAATTTTGCCTCCTTTGCCAGGTTGATGTAGTTCTTGAAGTGACCAATCCTTTTTCTTCGAATCATCATCGGCGGTGTTTCTTCAATAGCAGCGCCACTTGTCTTTGCATGTGTTTGAACGTGAATTGTTCTTAAAATCTATTTTGACGCTTATTTATTTATTTTTTTAACTTAAAAGATAGGAAAAAAGGGTGTGTGGGATAGTAGGAGAGGGTATTGTTAGAATTTTTTTTTATTTTACTAGAAGGGTTTGTGTGCCAGTACATCTGACAATATCTTCATTTGGGCTTCTTTTTGTCTTTCATGTTTCTATTGAACAGACTAGAAGCATCCAAGCCTTTGTCTTCTGGTTTGCTTGAATTGTGTCTATGGAGCTTACTCATTTTTGGCCTTTTCATACATGTATGTTTTACATGGGTCATATTTAACTATTGCGTGTCCTTTTTGGATCTTTTATTTATTTGTTAGTTATTTTTTTTCTCTTTTTGTGTTTAATTTGTCCACTGCGGATGTTCTTTTTTTTCTTAAAAGACATACATGATATTATGTATGAAATAGTTCATCTGGTTGTTAGCGTTTTTCCGGAATATATTTAACGATACGGTGGCACAACATCCTCCTGCTTACGCAGTTTGCTGCTGCCAAATCCACGTCGGTAGTTTCTATTACGGTGGTCGAGTTCGGGTGGTTCCTATGCTTTGAAGTACTCTTTCCGGTATGTATGCATAGATCTTCCTCCATATAACCTTTGCCCGGTTATGTAGGGTCACGTTTAGGGGTTCGCTCTCAGCGAGATTGTGAAGTGTGCTTGAGGGGATGTAGTCCAGGAGAGTGACATTAAAAATGAACCGCCGTGCCTGGTTCTGCACCGCTTGTGCTTTTTTAAATTGACTTTTGCTTGTCATGTGTAAGGGAATGACGGGGTACAGCAAGATCGGTCTCACCAAGCTCATATATAATTTTATTTTGTTTGTGGAGGAGAGCCCCCTGAATCTGTAGAGGTATCGTAAATTTCTCTTGGCCTGCTCGACCTTCTCTTTAAGATGATTGCAAGTCCTTTCGTTGTGATTTTAAGTCCAAGAGACTGAGCTTCATGGGTATATGGGTATAATTCATCCCGTACTAATATACGGCTGGTTTATTACGTCCAATGGGAAGCACTTAAAATTTTTCCACCTGGCTATAGTGTAGGATTCTTTTGTAGTCGTCCCAGTTTGCCTTGGACAATCCTCTAAGAGTTGGGATTCTGACTTATATAAGGGACGTTGAAATAGTAGTGGCCATACTATTATGGTCTGACGGAGTATAAGGGCCTGGGACCGTCGTGTGGTTCAAAACAAAATTAGCATTGGTGAGGATGATATCAGGTGTTGTGGAAAATCTTCTCGTTAGGTACGTGGGGAACTCTTGGCCACCTCTCTGTACCACATTTCGCCCCATAAGAAGTCTCAGGGAGGCTCCTGATCCATTGAATGCCGTGGTATAACCTGCTTCCCTACAACGGGCATTAAGGTCGCCGATCAGAATGGTAGAGCTATTCCTTCTGAACAAGCGGAGGAAATTGGGAATAGGAAGGTATGAACGTCTTGGCGGTTGGTACCCCACAGCTATAATAATGTTGTCAATAGTCGTGCTGATCTTAATTGCGAGCTATGATGCCTCCAGGTTGGCGATCTCTTTGTACTTGATACCCCTACGCACGGCTATTGCAACACTATCGTACTCGTACATTTCATTAGTGTGGCTGGTCGCAATGGTATTGTAGTTGTATATCTTATTAGGGTTATTATCTGCATTAAGGCCATGCTCAGATATTAGGACTATGTCCGGGTCTACTTCTCCAATGATGTTATTGTAGACAATTTTTTCCTTTCCCAGCCATTTACATTGAGCGAAAAGATCTTTATTCTATTGATAGTTTTCGTACTGTATGCCATATTATTTTCCCTTGTGTGTTTTGTACTTTCGCTGGTTCTTCTCACACAGGTGACCTCACCCTTCAAGATCTTTTCCTCTTGAACTGGTCATGAGAGAGATTGAAACATGATTCAGGCATATTTCGATGTTCCCATCCTTTAATGCCAAGAGCAGGTCTTCTTCATTGGCTTCACAATCATAATCCCACTTAAATTTTTCTTTGACCACTCCTTCAACTATATATTTAACCTTTGCCATTCTTGGTAGTGGAGCCCATGGTGAGGCATAGATCTTTAAGTTAAGGTCTGTGGTTTTATGTTTAGATGCGGATTGCTTGCTTTCTTTGGAGTTCTTGTTTTGTTGGCTCACCTTTTGAGCTATATTTTCTCTCTATAGTTCACATGAGGGGGGGGGGGGGGGGTTATCGGGAAGCCACATAGGTTTCATCCCATTTTGAGTCAGCATACGATTTAATTCAGTGGCGTAGCTTCCAGGTTTGGCTATATTTACAAAATGGGCATGAATTACGCACATAACCAACCCCAGGTTCATCGACGGGTCTAGTTGGAGTAGAGTTTTTTCTTTTTCCTGATTTGTTGCCACCTGTGCGTAACTGGTATTTGTCTTGCCAGTTTTTTCCTCTTGTATATTTCTTTGCTTTTCGTTTACCATATTTTTATTTATGAGGCAAGACATTGAAAGGGTGCGGTGGGGACCATCACAATTAAGGCATTTCTTGTCTCCTCCATTTTGGCACTCTTTCCAGGTGTGCCCGGTGCCGGCGCACTCTGAGCACGACTTTGCCTTGGAATTTGCAGTCTTTTGTCGCATGCTGTTCTAAGGTAGAGTACGAGAAGCAAACTTGTACGGATACAAAAGTTTCCCTCTCAATACAGGACGCAAAGATAGGCCAGCTTCGAATGCCTTAGAAGCCATCTCAGATGTCTCAAAGGTAGCCTTGAAAAGGTAAGTATATTCCCCCATCCTGGTTTTTAAATTTGTAGATCTCGTCTACCTTTGCCTAGTTTTGTTTTGCTTCTATCTCCGTCTTGATTTCTTCTGCGCTATGTGATCTAACCTAGGGATCTAAGCGATGGCAGATAATAGATCTTTGGGCAGATACGTCAGGTGGTACCTTCGGTGACAGGTGAATTTCGTCGAGCTTTGTGCGGGATTTCACGCTGAGAATTTTTTCGACATCTTGGTTGCTATCGCAAATTGCCAAGTAGCCATAGGACTGACCTACCAAGCGACATAACGCAACCCCTATGGCAGCGAATATTGTCTCGAAAACCTTCTCAATTGGGGGTTTGGAACAGTGCTCCTTCACTCAGAGTGGGATCTTTTTCTCTCCCCTGGGGTCGTCCATGACGGTCCGCTAGGAGAGCTTCCTCCTCGTGGAGACTACCAAGCTCCTATCCAAATAGTGTTCCTATTGCTTTTTACTCGTTTCACCTTCTCTGCCCTACCTAGGATAAGTGTCTAAACAGGGCCCACCTGCCGGTCCTGACCACTCCGCCCCCTACTGAGGCCTCTTTCGCGGTATTTTGACGTTGTTTTGTTTTGGGGAAGTGGTGAGTATGTAAGTGCGAAAGATAGTGGTGTATTAGAATAGTGGGGCTTGGGAATAGTGGTGAGAATAAGAAAGTCTTAGTGTTGCAAGATTTGCAAAGGTGCCTGGAGATCAGGCTAATCTTTTTCATTGTTTGTTTTATTATTATTGTTTTTTATATATATGTATATATATGTAGACAGGTATGTATGCATATATATATATATATATATATATATATATATATATATATATATATATATATATATATATATATATTACTATAGAGCGTTCAAACATTTCGATTCTTGTATTATTTTATCTTTTTTAATGTTAACTTGACTGGTAGTTTGGTTGTTTAGATTCCTTGTATGTGTTTTTTTTGTTTCTACATCAATTCTTACGTGTCTTACTTGGTTTTGTAAATGTTTTTGCCATATTCATCTTTGGTAGTTAGTATTCGTGTTTTGTGTGTTTTGTGATTCGTACTTACCTATTTTCTTCATTTTTTATTCTTTATTGTCTTCACTAGGTAGTTGTGGTCTTCTTTGGTTTTGAGGTAAAACTGGTTTGGTTAATCCTTATCGGTTACTTTTCATCGTCGGTTTTGGTCGATAGTTTATTCTTATGCAAAAAATGGGACAATTGGGTCTCCAAGCTTGCTGATGCTGCTTGAGAATCTTGTGCGACTGGGACCTTGTTGGTTTTCTCCGATGAGTACTCTAATTTCCTTGTTGCTATACATTGTAATCTTCTCTTTCATATCTGACGCTCTTTCCTTTAAGATCGTATTGAGTGGTTCGATCTCCACCGCTCTGCCCAGGTTCATTTGCTTCCTCCTATCCCTCCTTCGTGTATTAGTCATGAGATACATACACTTATTTTGTATCCTCTGCAATTCTTTTTTTGCTGTTTTAGAGACTCCGAACAGAGATGCTGAAGGATAGATGAGGGTGGGTCCGACTAGCGTCAGATACAGTTTCTTTTTATTCTTTTGGCTGAGGTTTCTGAAGCTGTAGAGGGTTCTGACTGCCGAAGATGTTTTTAGATCCGTTCTGTGAGGTGCTTCTTTACCCGTTAGAAGTGACCTTCATCCCGAGTACATTGCTCTCGTTCGTGTCGGGATAACGCGTATCCCGCACTCTCACATCTGCTGTTTTTCTTCTTCCTAATGGGGTGATCTTGAATTTGTCGCCATTAGTTCGGATTTTCAATTTTGTTTCATAAACGTTGATTTTTCTTATTTCCTCGTCAGTCATTTGAGCTTGTCAAGGTGCGTTTCTATATTCACTAACTATGAGTTGGCTTATTTAATCGGCGAACTGTATATATTCAGGCTAGTGAAGTGGGTTGGCTCTGGGATGTTGGCTGTATATATCGAGTATAAGGTTGGACTGAGGCACCCGCTTTGAGGCAATCCTGCCTGTAGATTAAAGGAGGGACCGTCCGTGCGCCCTATACTGATGTAGGCCGACCTCTCCATGACGTAATAACAGAGGATTTTTTCAAGTTTTGCGCTCAAACCCAGCTGGACGATCTTGTATTTCATCCCCCTTAGCCATACTTTATCAAATGCCTTTGACATGTCCCTGCATACTATGTCGATATAGCTCCTGTTTTTCTTCGCTTGAGCAATCTTTTCCCTGATGATATTTATTGCCATCTCGGTGCTTCTCTTCTTTCTGAAGCCGTATTGCTATTCGTTGCAGAGCGAATGTTCCTCCAAGTGCTCGACGAGTCTTCTGTTCAGTATTTTCTCTAAGAGTTTCCCCTCAATTTCCAGAAGGGATATTGGGTGATAACTCTTCTTCCTCGTCGTTGGCTTTCCAGGTTTGGCAGTAAGGATCATTTTTACCGTTTCTTATGTGTCTGGAAGTAGCCTACATTTAGGCAGACATTAAAAATGTTAAACAAACCTTCTCGCACGCATCTCGGGGCTTTGACGAAGTTTAACTTTGTCAAACCTGACCGTCCTGGAGCTTTTTGCTTAAAGAAGTAGATCGCACTTTCTAGTTCTTCTAGCGTCCCTCTCTTCTTCTCCTTCCTCCCTGTTCACTTGGTGGTTATGATGCGTCCTCTCAATGGTTTGGTTCAGCTTGCCTATAATCTAATTTTCAAAATCTATGTCGAACTCTTCGTTTTCCTCTTCACTGATTCTGAAAATTTGTTCCTAGTATTGCCTGAGAATCTCCTCCATTTAATTCTCCTCTGATTTATTTTAACCTTGGTCGTCTTCTAATTCCATTTTTTTCTTCTGGGGCTTTATTCTCATTCTCCTGATTTCCGCCCAGAATTCTTTCGGTGCTGCTCTGCTATCTAGTCCTTTGATAGCTCCATTCCATTTCTCCTCTTGCTGTTCGTAAATTAGAATTTTTAGTTCTTCCTTTATCTCGCCAATACGGCACATTATATCACGGATGTTCCCGTGTTGATGCTCACCTGATACAATCTTTTCACTTCACGGTGTAAACCTTTCATACGATCGGTCCATTTGTATGTTGAGATCGTTCTGTTGTACTTTTGGGAATCGACTCTCTGTCGCCTCGACCATCTGGGGCTCTAGCCGCTCCATTTCTTCGTCTATTTCCTCGAGCGTCGCTTCGTCGAGGTTCGTTGGGATGTAATTTCTTAGCATTTGCTCGTAATTATCCCAATTCGCCCTGCTGTAATTCTTCCTTGTATGTGATGGTTTCAATATAGGGTTGACATCAATATAAATATTAATCCTTATATGGTCGCTACAAGGTATCACTTCGGGGCTCATGTGATAGTTAAAGGGTAAGAGGAAGTTGGCCAAGCAGATGTCCGGCTTGGTGGCGCTCCTTTCCGTGATGAAGGTCGAAAAGTCAGGGCCCAGTCTCTGGACGATGTTCCTATCCAGGAGAGTATTTAAGTATCTGCCTATACCGCTGCTTCGAATATACCTGGATTCGGCATGTCTTTCGTTCAGATCCCCTATAAATATCGTAGGGACCCTTCGCCCGAGTATATTCACGATATTGTATTTCGGGAAATAGTCGCGTCTTGGGGGTTGGTATCCCATGGCAACGACCATCTTCCCCAGCCTTATTTCTACCTCTATGGTGAGGTACTCGTATGATTCTTTCAAGTTCGTGAGTTGCTTGAATTTGATTCCTTTCTTAGTCGCAATGGCTGCTCCGTCATATCATTCTTGAGAATGGTTTACTGTCAACACGTCATAGTTCCATATATCTTGATTATGTCCTTATCCGTGTTAAGTCCGTGCTCCGAAATGAGTATTATGTCAGCATCGATACTTTTGGGAAAATGTTACCGTAGTGCACTCTTTTCATGGTCCATCCGTCGGTGTTGATACTCAAGATTCTTAAGCTTTATCTGCATTATGAGGACTAATCTACCGCTTCCTCAGTCTAGTATCCCTGTTAGGGACCTTTTGAGCAGCAGGGGATGGATTTTTATTCGTTTCTTCATGGATTACTTTCATGCTCTTGTTCCTCTTTGGTAATTGTTTTCTGGGTGGGCTGGGAGTCTTCGATTTACTCCTAGAGGCCCTCTGAGATCTAATTCTTGATTCTTTCTCTTCTACTTCAGGTTGCGAGTCGCTTGATGACTCTTCTTCGGAATCATCTGAATCTTCCTCAGATGTTGCTTGCTTTTCTTCTTTTCATGGTCGTTTGGAAGAGGTCGTGCTCACATTGAGTATTTTTAGTGAGTCCGGGGATTTGGGTACTTTGATTGTAGGCAGGTTGTTTGCTTGTAGTAGTGAATTGAGTTCACTCTCGTAGCTTCCTGGGCTTCCCATGTTAGCGATATGGGCGTGGATGGTGCATGTGAGAATCTTCGATCTCAATTCGGAGTTGAGAGCTGCATCGTAGGTTGGTTTATGACTGTTTGGTTGGTTCTTGATGCTGCGGCCGCCTAACTCTGGGTACTTCGAGCTCGAGTTTCTTCTTCCTTCTTTTTTATTATTTTTTTTTCTTCTCGGGCAATTTAGTGCCAAAGTTCGGTGGTCACCTTTGCAATTTAGGCACTTTTTGGTCGTTGAGGCATAGTCTTTAAACCTATGTCCCTTGTGATAGAACGAGTTGAAGCTGCGTTTAATTTCAACTCCTATCCCATATTATTTAAAACCACAATGCTGCCCACGTGCATCTTCGACTCGAAGCTTGGAGCCTTATCGCAGCTACCGGATGTCAATGTTTAAACAAGGAGGTTATCGTCCCCCCGTTCGCCCCCATACGCCGACCTCGCCAGATCGAGTTAGGCTTATGAGCAGATAAGGCATTGTTCTCCGGCCCGGCTGTGCGTTCCCTCCAAGCTTCCACTCCATTTCCCCCCCCCCCCCCACGCCAAGGAGATGTCCTGGCTATTTATATGGAAACTTTACCACTAAGATCAGATTGGAGATCCAGATTTTCGTCGCGAAACATCACCACGACCCTCTCTCCCTTTGTGCGCCAAGGGACCTCGACCTCGAGATTCACCATCACTTGTCCAGAAGGAGGACAATATTCCTTGAGTGCCAAAGGTTCGAGCCTTTCCGACGCCAAGTCCCCAAGGCTTCCCCCCCTGTTGTTCAAAGGAGAACAGCATTAGAACAGCCATTGTTCGTTTTGAGCCCTTCGCCAAGAAACGGTTCTCAACCCCCCCCCTGTTGTTCAAAGGAGAACAGCATTAGAACAGCCATTGTTCGTTTTGAGCCCTTCGCCAAGAAACGGTTCTCACCCCCCCCCCTGTTGTTCAGAGGAGAAAAACATTAGAACAGCCATTGTTCTTGAGCCCGTAGACAAGATACGGTTCTCATCCCCCCCTTTGTTCAGAAGAGAACAACCTAGAACAGCCATTGTTCTTCCAGCCGTTCGTCAAGAAACGGTTCTCCTTCCCAAGACGCCTCGTCAGGATCCTTTTATCCCCCCCCCCTTCGGCTGGAACTCGCCAACGGACCGAAACTCCTTTGCGCCACCTTCCACTGCACCACTAGTGCAAAAGTTACGTAAGCCAAACGTCACCTTTGAGTACTTAACCCTTTTGTCAATTCTATCCTGTGCTTTAAATGGTTTATCGAACCATCCCATCTCTTTAACTCTATATTTGTTTTACCTGTTTAAATCCTTTAAATCCTCGGATTAGCCCGAGTCTCCACGACCCTTTCCATTCTGTTTATGTCAATATTTTCCGTCTTGTGTTTGTTGGTAGTTATTATTAATAAAACTCTATTTTATTAATGATAGCAATATTATTATCCTTGAGCTCAGTTCCACTTCTTAAGCATATCGAAGATACATAATATCGGCCGCCAGACAGTAACGCACTCTAAAGATAATTAAGGAAGTTCCCTCAACGAATAGTGATATATGGTATCGTCGGGAGTCATTCTACGACATCCCTCTTGCCCGCATTCTGAGCATAGCTTCTTGTCCTTGTTGGGGCAAGAGTGGCTTGTATGATTGTCCAGTTTTTAACAGGAAAAACACATTTGGATGTTATGGAATTTTTCCTATTCAATGATGTCTTCAGGTGAGATCTTCATGCTGAAAGCTAGGAACCTATCTCTTTTTGTTTTTTGTGCCATTTCGAGTTTCTTCTTCCTTCTTTTTTATTATTTTTTTTTTCTTCTGGGGCAATTTAGTGCCAAAGTTCGGTGGTCACCTTTGCAATTTAGGCACTTTTTGGTCGTTGAGGCATAGTCTTTAAACCTATGTCCCTCTTACCTGCATTCTGAGCATAGCTTCTTGTCCTTGTTGGGGCAAGAGTGGCTTGTATGATTGTCCAGTTTTTAACAGGAAAAACACATTTGGATGTTATGGAATTTTTCCTATTCAATGATGTCTTCAGGTGAGATCTTCATACTGAAAGCTAGGAACCCATCTCTTTTTGTTTTTTTGTGCCATTTCGGTGGTCTGGAAGGTGATTTAAAACACATGGGTGTGGTTATTAAACTTTATTAATTCTTTAATCTTTGCCCATGTGTTTTGTGCCTCAATTTCTTTCTTAATTTCCTCAGTAGTTTTTTCCTCAATCCAGCCTTGGATCTTGCGGCAGATGACGCTCCTATTAGCCGCCATCTGGGGGGGGGGGGGAAATCTTGCCTCAAACCCGATCTTCTTTAGGGCTTCCGTTCCTCGGGAGGACAGTATTTCCTCCATGTCCTTCGCTTCCGAACAGAGGGCTATGTAGCCGTTGGTTACGTCGACCAAACGGATCAGTGCAATCTTAAGTTCTTCAAAAAGAACCAGGCACACCTGAACTTTGGCCGGAACTGCATGGCCGGGAAGCCATCTTCCCTGAAGGGGGATGGGGTCCTTGTTTCAAGTTGGTCCTCTTCCTTTTTTTCTTAGTCTTCTCTCTCGAATTGCGTTATGTGTATAAGTTTAATGTGAGTCGTGTTATGTGCCTAGGTGAGCGAAATGTAAATTCAGAAAAGGGATGTTCCCGCTGTAATGCGGCCCTGTGCTTCCGTGAACCAGTACTGCAATTAATGGGGTGATAGATGATGGAGGGATGGGCCCGGAAGGGATCCTCCCAAGGGGTCAATTATGGCGGGCTTGATGATGGATGAAGGCCGAATCAACTTCCTTCACCCGGGGGGTGCCGCCCCCTTGTTGTTTTTTTAATTCACGACTGCATCCTCCATAACATAGAAATGGTTGCTTGTCCCTCTATGATTTTGGGCGGTAGCTCTCATCGATAAAGTTAAAAGGTAAATCAACGGGTGTTCACAGTCTGTCCCTTTTCCCGGGGGGATGGTGCGCCTCTGAAAGTGATTTCTGCGGTGGGCTATTCCTCAAACCAGCTTCCGTCAATTCCCCCAATAATGTCATATCACAGTCGACTGGCATAGTTGGGACGAGGGTTATGAGCAGTCTAAGTCCACGATTGCACGGTCCCCGTCGGCGGGGAACGATGTAGGGAGTTTAAGCGCTCATGTCGGTTCTGTGTGCCAGATAGATGAAAATTGTGGTATTAATTCTCCCCAAAGAGAACCGTAGGGCTGTTTTTTTTTTAAATTGGCTGGCTCGGCTTGCGTGTCCTTGCTTCGAACGTAAGAATTCCGAAAAGCACGAATATTATTCGGTGAGAAAACTTTACGTATGCACGTCAAGTGTTAACTGCGAATAACGTTCCTTCCTTTCGGTAATGAAAAAAAGGAGTTTGATTATATGCTGGATGCCAGCAAAGCCCGCCCGTCAAACTCACCATAGGCCACTCCACTCCATGTCATACCGCGCTCTCTTTCTGATTCCCAAAACAGTTATAGTACGTTGTCTCGGAAACTGTTTCGCGTTTACCTCGCCAATTCTACCACAATTTGGAAGGGCGTGATTTTAGTATGTTCACTGACGACGATGGTGCTATCTCTATATGTTTAGTACATTCTGAAGTTGATTCTCCTCATCTGGATTTCATTCTGCAACTCACGAGTGACATTCACTATGTTCCTGGTTCATGAAAGGTCGTACTTGACGCGCTTTCCCACAATTCATCAATCTCAAGCACGCAATTATCATGCCCTTCGCCAATTGACTTTACTGCACTAGCGCTAGCTCACGATCCGGACATACAGACTCAATTCTTACGCGACTCTCCTCGACTTGTTAAAAAAATTGAGCTCCCAGACAGCCCGTCTAGTTGCATCTTGGACGATTTTTCTTTACCCGACTGCCCGCATCCTCTCATTTCTCGTTCGAGTGTTCGAGTTACTCGAAAGCTCATTGAACATAGCTTCCTGTTTACAGAAATGACCACTGACGTCGCTAAATGGAACCACGCATGCTTGTCTCACCAGTGTGCTAAGGTACAACGACACACAAAGACTCTTCTGGGCCCTTTTCCTCTTCCCTTAACGCGTTTTCACCCCTCCACCTCATTCATCTCGATCTGGTTGTTCATCTACCTTATTCTCAAGAATGTAACTATCTTTTTACCAAAATAGATCGTTTTACCTGTTGACCATAAACTCTGCATGCATATTCCAGACATTTGAGATCCCACTGTTACTCGAGCCTTTATTTCCGGATGGATTTTGCGTTTTGATGTTTCTTCAACAATCATGACCGATGACGAGAGCAGTGGTGGATTAACCCTATAAGCAAAATAAGCACGTGCTTAGGGCATCAAGGGAAGGAGGGGCACATCAGAAATTTTGTATAGCCGAATTTACCATTTAAATTATTAAATTAATTAAATTTATAGCCATTTTCAAAATTTAATGAAAAATGAATAAGTTATGTTTATAAAGCGTTCTCTCCTGTCATATTTTCTCTGCAAACTAAAGTACACAATACTCCCAGATTGGAAGTTATACAAGTTTTGAACGCGTTTTGTACGCATTTGAAACAGCGCAAGTGACGGGTAGTAGCTCGTAAGTTCTTAGGTTTGTTGCCAACTGTCACGGGTGTTAATTTGATGTGCATACATTACTTCATTTTTGCTTTAATTTGCTTTATGACTATTCCATTAGCACATTCAGCTCTGGCTGTTTAATCTATTAAAATATAAGTACGTTTCATATATTTTAAATGTGTTTGACGTGGATATTTTTTGAAGAGGATGGTTTTGGTAAAAATGCTAACATTCGTATTGTTATAGCTAGAGTGATGAAAGTTGTAGACACTTATAGAGAATGTGAATTTTTCCAATTTCCGGACAGAAACCGATATATTAAAAAAAAAAAAACCGCGAAAAAAAGGCATTTTAGGGGATATTTTAAAATAGCTAAGGATCCGAAGTTTTCTCATATTTTATTATTCTAAAAGTTGGATTATGTACACAAGGCTAAAAACTAAATTTTTATCGTCGGATTTTACAAAATTCTTAAAGATTATTATGACTACATTTGTGAAAAGAAATTCCAAATAATCACAAAAAATACCGATTTTTTGCGTTGGATTTTTTTTTTAAACTATAAATTATATCGTAAAACCCCTGGACACTTTGTAGTGCTTGAAAAGACAAATCGAATGCACTTTGAATCATTGCCCTACACCAATACTTTCAGATTCTTAGCGACTTAAAATCCTGAAATTTCGAAAAAAACAAAACAGGAGAGCCTATTTTTGGTAACTGGCAATGTGTACTCCAGCATTAGGGAAGTTCCCCTTTCTTTATAACTTTTTGATTTTTAAAGCTAGAGTGCTGAAATTTGGTATGGTTCTAGAGAATTGAAAAATGACCCGATTTTGTCCGTATAATTCTTTGCGATTTCGCGATAGAAAACAAGATATCACGAAATATATGAGCCCCCCCCCCCCCCGACTTTTAGGTGTATATTCAAATCGCTACGGCTCCGTTATTTTCCTTCGAAAATCAATGATTCAAAGTGCATTAGATTCTTCTTTTCAAGTTATACAAAACGTACCATTTATATTAGGATATCACCTCTAGGTTTATTTAATAGTGTATTTTTTTTATTTTATGAATAAATGACAAAAAATACATTTTCTTGAGTTTATGGGGTTTATTCTCAAAAACTATAAGTGATATCTTTATTTCCTCTATACAGTTTGTAGAGCTTGAACAGACGATTCTGAAACAAAATCTGTCTTTATTAATTAAAGCTGCAAATAAAAATGTCCGTATTGTTCTGCCTATGATGTGTAGCTGTGTTAATTACCGCATAATAATTCAAACAAAATATTTTTTTATTTCTGTATTTAACAGACCCCAAGAACCAAGATAAAACGGATTCATTTAAGTGGTGCACAAAAACGAAAACTATCCAACAAAAAACGCGAATATTGTGAATTAGAGCGCAGGGCTGCAAAGCTGACTGATTTCTTCAAACAAGTTCCACAAAATGATATACAGATCCCGGGTCAAAACCAATCTCCGTCATCAGCAGCGGACACAAATACGGTATATCCCACTTTGATCACTTCAAAATCAAAATATGATATGTCGCAAACAGGTTCATTTAGCACATGTCTCATAACTGATCTCACTTTGCCTTTTGATACGGATACCTCTACTGCAAACGTTGATTCGAGTTACTTTATAATATATTCTAAGGCTAAAGAAATTGCCAAAAATGGAAGTTTAGTGGATTATGGCGATGGTAGTGAAATTATTCTGTCTGTAAAAGAATAAGAAAATCACAATTTAGCAAAAGCTGTGGCTTGATTTCTCTGCAGATGATGTAGGCCAATTCGATTGTTTGTTGAACCAGTAACTGTCAACATCACAATGGGCCATTTGACAAGTTTTACCGGTATTTTAGTATGAGCAAACCAGTAAGGTATTGTTCACAGAAACTTTTTATTGGGACCAAAGCAAATGGTGAGAAATACAAGAGAGAGTGGTTACTGTATTCACCACAAACAGGATCAGTTCATTATTTTGTTTGTAAACTGTTTGTTCATAAAAAAAATTCAAATTTTGTTACAAGAGAAAGGTTCATTGACGCGAAATACTATTGTAATTGATAAGCATGAGAAAACCACTACTCACCTCGACTCATTGCTAACATATTTAACTCGCAGAAAAGGTACGAGGTTGAAGTCACAGTTGGAGAAACAAAGTCAGGAAGAATGTGATTACTGGGAACATGTCTTGAGACGTGGCATAGCTGTTATTTGTACGTTAAGTGAATGTGACTTTGCTTTTCGAGGAACAGAAGAAAGTTTTGGATCATTGCAAAATGGGAATTTTAAGGATGGCTTGAACTCATAAGCCAGTTTGATCCATTTTCAGCAGGCCATATTACGAAATATGGAAATTCTGGCAAAGTAAATCCTTCTTACCTGTTAAAAACCACCTGCGAGGAATTTATTCAAATGATGGCACAAAGAGTCCATGCGTTCATTGTTGACGAAGTTAAATCTTCTGGTAATTTTAGTTTTTCCGTTGATTCAACACCAAAGTTATCACATAGCGATCAATTAAGTGTTATACTTTGGTACTGGTGGACATCCATTTCAAAGCTTTGTAACCTTTCTGGAAATACAAAGCCACACCGGCGAGAAAAGGCAAACTAGGTGTTGCAGTACTTACGTGAAGCTTGTAGGCTAATTTTTCAAAATGTTAAATCGTATGTTGACTTATAACAATGCTGCTAACATGCCTGGGTGTTATAAGGGGATGCAGCCAATATTTTTAAGAAACAAACAAGTTTGCTATATATGCACCCTGTGGAGCTCATTCACTAAATCTGGTTGGCCGAAGTGCTGTTGACTACTGTCAAGAGGCTGCAATTTTTTTTCTCAACAGTGCAATTACTCTATACATTTTTTATCCTCAACCAGCCGGTGGAAAATTCTTAACTATCGTATTAAAAATGAAAGTGTCTTGAAATCCCTTTCTGATACAAGATGGGAGGCACAGGCAACGGCAGCACTTTTGAAATCTTTCCTTGGAGTTTTAGAAGCAATCGAATATATAGGCGAAGACCAGTAATAAAAGGGAGAGGCTAGAAGAGAAGACAATAATAATGCACATAAGATGCAAGAGCTAGAATTTGTTTTCATGATGAACCTTTGGATGATATTTTGCAGAATTTTGACAGAGTAAGCAAAATTCTACAAATTGAGGATGTGAACTTAAACACATATGCAGATCTGCATGTATCATTCGCTGACCAACTGTGCACGTCACGAAATAATTGGAAAAATATGAAAAACAAGCAAAGGAAATGTTCCCAGATTTTGATTACAAGGCAGCTACAACTCGCAAACGTATCAGAAAGAAGGTACCCAATGACGGAGATACAGCAACAGTATAACTGAATACCAGAGATGAAAATCGTGTCACCACCTTTTACAAAATTGACAAACTTGCAACTGAGATAAAAAGAAGAGGAGTGTCAGGGAGACAAAGTTACCCCCCTCCCCTCTAGAATTCAACGTCTACTCGTGGCGCCTGAGAAAGATGCACCTGCATGGCCAGACAGCTGAGCATCGAGACTTCGCGCGGTCGGCTGACCTGGGTTAGGTTCTCTTTATCTTCCTGTCTCATCGTCTGACCGACGCCAGACCCACGGCGCCAAAGACCTTTGCGCAAGGCTGCAAGAACGCCGATACTATCAAACCCCTCCCCATAGCGTGCCAAGTTTAATGAGATCCCCGTCCCCGCTTCCGCTGAGGCAGTATAAATACTTCGAGAAAAGCTATTAAAAAGCAATACCATACAGACCCGTCTTGGTTAGCAATCAGGTACAGTCTCGTATTCCCTGCGCCACCTCCCAACGGCTTCCAGCTACGAATGCGATACGTCACTTCTCTACTCGCCCTCGCTCGTACCCAAGGCTAGAGTTCCCGCCGACAGACGATAGAGAGGGACAGGCATCAATCACTCACTTATCGACTTCGTTCAACAACTGGAGTACTCCCTCGCTCATTTCTCAGTGAGGTAAAAAGAGAAGAAGGAATCTTGCAAGTTCAACTTGGCAGCGCCCCGTTTATTCGCCGTATTCAAGGCTCCAGTTAATTAGGCTTTACGTGAGTCTCCCCGATAATTGCACTCTCCCATTTTCTCTGGAAGCAATCACGGTGTATCCTCCTCGGACTCTCGTACCCGTCGAGTCATTTGTATCCCCGCCCCCCGTTTGGTACCCCGGGTCTCATTTTATTTATTGTCATTTATTTACTTGTGTTATTAATATTTTCTTTGTATATACTAAAGTTATATATTTTTCTACCATTAGTTCCTCTAATCCCAGAATCTCTAAGGATTGATTGTTTAGGCCAACCGCACTCGATTTTATTTATTTAACCCTCGCACTGGATCTGTATCCCGATTCTCTGGCGTGGCTCCTTCGCGGTCACCCTACGAAATCTATATTATGTTCTGGTGTCAGGTTTTTAGGGTCATTCGCAGCATCTGATCTCATTTCTTTTAGACCTGTGACAGATTCTATTGGGTTTTATTCTGGTATATTAAAGGTTCTGGTTTTAGAAACTGTAGAAAAGACTTTACCCATTTCCAATTGTCCCCTTCTGTGTGCATATTTTGTATTTGATTTTGTGACCGTGTAAAACTTTAATTCTTTCTAGGCCTCATCAAATGTCTGCCGTATTGTAAAGGAGTTAATCTTATTTCTTTTTGTGTGTGTATTGTGTTGTCGTTTTCTTCGTGCGTATTTGGCAACACAAGCTCTCGATAAACTCCGGAGTGAATATTTTGAGAAAAATTAAGAATTCGCGCCGTGCTAAATAATTATTACTGTGTTTGTTTTGTTTTGTTTTAAGTGAAGAATCGTATGTCCGCCAAAGCCTACCAGACTTCCCCTGTGCGTCTAAATAATTAGGCCTTTTTTTGTGTGGTACTTTTCTTGAAAGCTGGTCGAACGCAATAAAATGTCTTCATTATTTAACACATTGAAGTTTCAAGGAGAGTCGCTTGGGCTCAGCGGCAAGGACCTCTTAGCTTTTATCCAACAGGAGGAAAGGACTGAAAGAGAAGAGAGAAGACAAAAAGAAAGAGAAGAGAAGGAACGGGAAAAAGAAAGAGAAGAAAGAAGAGAAAGAGAATAACGGGAAGAAAGGGAAAGAACCCACTTTCAGTAACTTGAGATGAGTAGGACCAGGAACGAAACGCTGTCCATCAGCTCGAGGTCCGAATCTCCCCCTACCGCGTCTGTTAAGCTTCCGGTTTTCAAGGAAGGCGAAGATTTCGGAGCCTTCTTAATCCACTTCGAAAAAATCTTCGAAATCAATCACTGGGACATGGAGGCAGATGGAGTGACTCGATCGATGCCCTTGCTAAATTCCCAACTCCGAGATATATTCATATCACTCCCTTCAGAGGCAACAATCGATTATTCGACCTTAAAATCGGAATTACTGGCGGCATATAACATGACCCCAGACTTTTACCGATCCAAATTCAGGCATACCCGACTTCAGCCATGCCAAACATACCGTCAGTTTGGGTATACCCTCCAGCATCACCTCAAATTTTGGCTCGATGCTTCTAAAATCCCGCATGACTACGATGCTCTCGTTGACTTCTTCCTGAGAGACTAGTTGTTGGCTGCACTTCCGGCGGAAGTCAGATCTTTCGTAAAAGACCGGCGGTACCTTACATTCAAGGAGTGCACAAAAGAGGCCGATATTTATTCTGTAAGCCACAACCTTTATCCGAAAGAAGGGAAGAAAGCGGCCCCCCTTTCCCCCAAAACTAAGCCAAACAAAGGTAAATTCTTCCCGCAAAATGGAAACAAGTTTGGCAAGGTAACTAGGCCGTCGAAGCCGAAACCACTCTTTTCATCCGAACACCCGGATGTAAACGGTTTTGTTCAGGCCCCCCCTACGTCATGTTTCCCCAGGAGACCCATAAATTGTTTTTACTGTGGAGTGAAGGGTCACGTGAAAACGAACTGCCCTTAGAACTCTCAGTCAGGAATAACTTTTCTCACCAGGTACACCAGATCTGTGCCACGTCTGGGCTTCCGTCAACACCATCAGAATCTTCTCCTCCCACGAGCACCTTATGTCCCGGCGACCACCAGGTAAACTTCTTGTTTGATAAGCATACCCCTGGAGGCCTAAACTTCGAATCCGGAACGATTAATGGCTTTCGTGTTTCCACTCTTGAGAGAGATACCGGTTGCACCTGCATAGTGGTGTCGTATAAGCTGCTTTCCTCAATAGCCCCGGACCATAGTAAATTCGCCGTCGTGTACGACTACTTGGGGCGCGCCAATCGGTTCCCCATAGTTAAGTGCTACATCGATTGTGCGTATTTCACTGGCTGGGCAGAAGTAGTAGCAGCCCCTATTAAATTATGTTCCTTCCTCATTGGCCAGTGCCCACGGATTTCCCCCAACTCCGTGGCCCAACCCGTGGTTAGCCGTTTGCAAGTGGTAAAAGATTCGAAGTTTCCCTCACCCCTAGAAACCTCAAGTTCTTCAAAATTCAAGGAGGTCATGACCGAAGACTTCGCAGGAACCAAAATAACTGGGATTCTCTCCGAGCCCTGTGTGCTAAGGCCCAGTCAAAAGAGGATGAAGCCACCCGAAGAGGAAAGGTGATCTTCTACCAAGTTACCAACGGCTTACTTTACCGTGCGTGCTCAGAAAACGGTAACATTTTAACCACTGCCCATGACAGCCTATTTTCAGGCCATTTTAGCCACACGAAAACCAACCAGAAGATCTTCAAATATTTTTATTGGCCAGGCGCGTATGAAGAAATCCTTCGCTACTGCAGGTCTTGCGATATCTGCCAAAAGACTGCCGTCAAAGGACGAGTTAAGCCAGCACCGTTGCAGAGACGACCCCTAATCTCAGAGCCCTTTTCTTGCATCGTAATTGATCTCATGGGTCCGATACACCCCCCGTTGATTAAGGGACACAGTCACATGCTAACTTTAGTTGATTCCCCCCCACCCCTGGTCCCCAATGCCGTGCCGTTGAAGAATAATTGGATTACTTTTGTATATATTCCGCAAGAATGATTGTAGTTTTGTGTAATGCCTTATAAGAATATGTGCCATTATTTGTTTTTATAATTGTGTATATATTTTTGATGAGTTACCCTGTCCGCATGTACCTTTTTTTGTATTGTGGAACCTTTTTTTTAATATCCTGTATTTAAGCCCCTGGTTATCGAGACTATGATGACCCAGGCTATTGATGACTATTCCTGTCTAAGAATATTCCTTATAAGAATATGTGCACTTATTTTTATTATTATTGTGTATATATTTTTGACGAATTACCCTGTTAGTATATGTCGTAAAATGGACTCCCGACGATATACCATATATCACTATTCGTTGAGGAAACTTCTTTAATTATCTTTAGAGTGCGTTAATGTCTGGCGGGCCAATATTATGTATCTTCGATATGCTTAAGAAGTGGAAGGTGACGTTTGGCTTACGTAACTTTATACGAGTGGTGCAGTGGAAGGCGACGTGAAGGAATTTTCGTTCCGCTGGCGAGTTCCAGCCGAAGGGGGGAATAAGATGATCCTGACGTGGCGTCTTGGGAATGAGAAATGTTTCTCGACGAACGGCTTGAAGAACAATGGCTGTTCTACGTTGTTCTCTTCTGAACAAACCGGGGGGGGTGAGAACCGTCTCTTGTCTACGGGCTCAAGAACAATGGCTGTTCTAATGTTGTTCTCCTCTGAACAACAAGGGGGAAGGGTGAGAACCATTTCTTGGCGAAGAGCTCAAAAGAACAATGGCTGTTCTTCGTTGTTCTCCTCTGAACAACAGGGGGGGTGAGAACCGTCTCTTGTCTACGGGCTCAAGAACAATGGTTGTTCTAATGTTGTTCTACTCTGAACAACAAGGGGGAAGGGTGAGAACCGTTTCTTGGCGAAGGACTCAAAAGAACAATGGCTGTTCTACGTTGTTCTCCTCTGAACAACAGGGGGGGGATGAGAACCGTTTCTTGGCGAAGGGCTCAAAAGAACAATGGCTGTTCTACGTTGTTCTCTTTCTGAACAATGAGGGGGAAGCCTTGAGGACTTGGCGTCACTAAAGGCTCGAACCTTTGGCACTCAAGGGATATTGTCCTCCTTCTGGACAAGTGATGGTGAATCTCGAGGTCGAGGTCCCTTGGCGCACAAAGGGAGAGAGGGTCGTGGTGATGTTTCGCGACGAAAATCTGGATCTCCAATCTGATCTTAGTGGTAAAGTTTCCATCTAAATAGTTGAGACACTCCCTTGGCGTGGGGGACAATGGAGTGGGAACTTCGAGGGAATGCACAGCCGAGGCTGGGAACAATACCTTATCTGCCCATAAGCCTAACTCAATCTGGCGAGGTCGGCGTATGGGGGCGAACGGGGGGAGAATAACCTCCTTGTTTAAACATTGACATCCGGTGGCTGTGATAAGGCGCCAAGCTTCGACGCGAAGATACACGTGGGAGCATCGTGGTTTTAAAATAATATGTGATAGGAGTTGAAACTAATGCTGCTCAACCCGTTCTATCACAGTATATAACTTTTTGTTGTATTGTGGGACTTTTTTTATCTTTGTTTGTAAGCCAATGGTTAACGAGACTATGTTGACCCCGGCCCTTAATAACTATTCTGTCTTTCTTATTGCATTATTAATGTTATTTTTTTCTTGATGTATTCGGTATTGAGAATACCGAACATTTCCCAAGTTCCCTTCATTTGACTTATCTTTGTGCAGAGTACCCGGCACCAGCCCTTTTGTAATTGTGTCCCTATGGGAAATTTAGCCGTGTAATTACCCTATATTAGTCTGATGAAACTTCCTTCGGAAGCTCTATCTTGGGAGGGAAGTCGATGTCAGAGAGAGAAAGTTACTTCCCCCCCCCCCCTAGATCCCAACGTCTACCTGTGGCACCTGAGAAAGATACACCTGCACGGCCAGACAGCCACAAGAGAGCATCGAGACTTCGCGCGGTCGGCTGACCCGGATTGGGTTCTCTTTATCTTCCCGTCTCATCGTCTGACCGACGCCATAAAACGCCAACGACCTTTGCGCAGGGCTGCAAGAACGCCGAGACTACCTCCCCCCCCAACCGCTGCGCCAAATCTAATGAGATCCCTGTCCCCCTTTTGGGGCCCCCCAGTGATCCGCTTCCGCCGAGGCAGTATAAATACTTCGAGAAAAGCTTTGAGAAGGCAGTACCATACAGCCCCATCTTGGTTAGCAGTCACGCACAGTCTCGTACTCCCTGCTCCACCTCCCAACGGCTTCCAGCTACGAACGCGATACGTCACTTCTCTACTTGCCCTCGCTCGTATCCAAGGTCAGACTTCCCGCCGACAGACGATAGACAGGGACAGGCATTTATCACTTGGTTATCAACTTCGTTCAACAACTGGAGTACTCCCTCGCTCATTTTTCAGCAAGGTAAAACAAGAAGGAATCTTGCAAGTTCAACTTGGCAGCGCCCCGTTTATTCGCCGTATTCAAGGCTCCAGTTAATTAGGCTTTACGTGAGTCTCCCCGATAATTGCACTCTCTCATTTTCTCTGGAAGCAATCACCGTGCATCTTCTCTCGGACTCTCATACCTGTCGAGTCATTTGTATCACCCCCTTCCCGTTTGGTACCCCGGGTCTCATTTTATTTATTGTTATTTATTTACTTCTGCTATTAATATTTTCTTGGTATATAGTAAAGTTATATATTTTTTTACCATTAGTTTCTCTAATCCAGGACCTTGTGAGGATTGATTGTTTAGCCCAACCGCACTCGATTTTGATTATTTAAGCCTCGCACTGGGATCTGTATCCCGATTCTCTGGCGTGCCTTCCTCACGGTCACCCTACGGCCAGGAGATATATACAAATAAATAGGAGAGAGATTTTATTTTCTAAGTGATGTGCCATATAATGTCACTTCATCCTCTACTAACATTGAAAGACAGTCTCAGTACTGTCAAAAGATGATTGATTCTTACCCAGAGAACCTCAACACTAATTTCTCAGCTGTGCTTCAGTAGTTCATTTATATGTGCGTCATAAGTTCATTGCAACAGAAAATGTAAAAACAAGATTCAGTCATGCTTGGAATTTTCAGACAAAACAGCATCGTAGAATAGAGAGCACATAGGGGAGAGTGGCTCACCATGCCCTAATAATAATGTACCCCTTCTTAAAACCAATTTACATGGCTACTACTGTAACGCGCGTAGTAGTCGAAATAATCTCGACGAATTTGAATTTTTAATGCTCTTACGCAGCTTCGATACTATACCAATGACGGAATCATGGGCGGAGACATCTAGGAGAGAGTATATCGGCGAATTACAACTACCAAGTTATAAATTAGTCAATAAAGACCATACGCATAAATGGGGTGAAGGAGTACTACTCTACACCAAAACTTATATAAGTTTAGCCCAAATTAAAATTGACTTTCCCAAAGAAAAGTAATAAAATCGAATGGTTTTCCAATAAATATCTTTTTAGTGTATAGACCCTCACCCCAACAGATTGAGATTGACACGAAATTATATAACATTATTGGAAGTAACATTAAAAATAATCGCACTTTATTAATTGAGGATTTAAAGTGTAGAAATATAAAGTATGAAACGTTAAATGCGGACGAGGAGGGGCAGAGACTATTGGAGTTTATGGGAGAAAACTACCTATCACAATTAGTCAACAAACCAATCTGAGGGGAAAAATATCCGAGACCTAATTCTAATTAACAACATTAATCTTATAACGGGTATTAGTATTGGGGAAGGTATAGGTTCCAGCGATCACAAATCAATAGATTTCGATATTAATATAAATCGTAACAGGGATAATAATGATATTAAAGTGCCAAATTTTAAAAGTGCGAACTTTAATGGCTTCAACTCCAAGTTTAGAGAGATTAAATGGGATCCAACGTTAGGAAATGTTAATCAGTGGTGGTCCTTTTTTACCGAGCATTTTAGAGAATTTGACGAGCAATTCATTTTGCGAAAAAACAAACGAAACGCCTCAAGTAAACCAAAATGGTGGAATCATGATATCGAAGTCAAATTGAAGGATAGGAACTGTGCATACAAGCTTCACAAGTGTAACCCATCCGAAGAAAATTATCAAATTTACGTGGCCCGACGAAGGGAATGTCTCAAGGAAATACGAAGTGCTAAAAGAAAATATGAAATTCAATTGTCAAAGAAAGTAAACACAAAGAAGTTTTTCGATTATATATCCGATAGAAACCCGATAAAGGAAACAATAGGTCCTATCATATATGACAATGATCAATTAGTTTCGGATACAGAAAAGGTGGCGAATATATTAAATGACTTTTTTACATCGGTATTTATAAACGAAGACGAACATAATATACCACCAACGAACGACTTGCTAAACTTTAACGAGCATAACCTTTTAACCGATATTGAATTCTTCGAAGCAGAAATAGATTTTTATATCAGTAAGTTAAAATCCAATAAATCTCCAGGTCCTGATTTAATCTATCCGGCGCATTTGAAAGAAATTCGAAACGTGTTAGTGGGACTGTTAACGAAAGTTTTTACCAAATCTTTAGAAGGTGTCATGCCATTAAATTTTAAGCTAGTGAATATAACTCCTATTTTTAAGAAGGGGAAAAGAGAACTTCCGATCAATTATGACACATAAGTTTAACATCTATCGTAAGTAAATTAATGGAATCCGTCATTCGCGATAAGGTGATCGATCATTTGGAAGCGCGTAATCTCATTAATGATAGTCAACACGGCTTTAGACAGAAACGTTCATGTTTACTTATCTGTTTGTAGTTTTTTAATGCATGATTAAAAGCTATGACGAAAGTAGATCTTTGGACATAGTTTACTTAGACTTCACTAAGGCATTTGACACCGTTCCTCATAGGCGATTACTGACTAAGCTTTCTGCTTATGGAATAGGGGAAACCTCCCACAATGGATAGAGTCGTGGCTTAGTAATCGTGGGGCAGAGAGTAGTTTTAAATGGTCAATTTTCGGAGTGAAAAAATGTAGCTAGTGGCGTAGTGGCGTGCCCCAGGGGTTTTAGTTGGGACCATTGATGTTCTTATTTATGTAAACGATATGAGCATCGGCCTACTTGTTAAATTATCCAAATTTGCGGAAGACAAAAATTAGGGGGTAAAATTTTAAATGAAAACGATTGCAAATTAATTCAGCGAGATCTAGATAAAATCTTCGAATGGTCTAATAAATTGAACATGAATTCAATTTAAACAAGTGGAGAGTTTTGAACGTACGTCGAAATAACCCAAGTTTTAACTATGAAATGGGTGGCAAAAATCTTATCTCCGTGGACGAAGAAAAAGATTTAGGGGTGCGGGTTTCAAAGGATCTTAAGTTTAACAGACAGTGTGAGGAAGCGTGTAAGAAGGCGAACCGAATGCTTGGATTTATTGCGAGAAGTTTTCACTACAAACACCAAGATATAATCATACCTATATATAAAAGTTTATTAAGACCACTCTTGGAATACGAGATACAATTGTAGTCATCTTATACACACGTAAACATCGATAAAATAGAAGGAATTAAACGACGGACAACTAAACTAAATTCCCTTGAAACTAGACTATTGCATGGTGAACTTATCGAAGTATTATTCTTATGAAATTTTTTTTAAGTACAACCATGGATGGTATCACACTTAACAACGGTTTTAAACTGAAAGGACGGAGGTTCCAAACAAACAGAGAGAGTAAATGCTAGCAGTGTGACTAGTTTTAAAAACAAAATGGACAGTTATGTTACGAATAATGATATTGTTTAAATACGGAGCCTTGCTGTAGACTAAATATTACATGAGTAAACATCGTGACGACAATGTCCAAAAAAGGACTACTAGCATAATACGATAGAATGGGGCTGCCCTTTGAGTGGGCTAAGTAGTCCTTGCTAGCTCTCTACAAATATGTAACTAATTGTACAAGACAATATTGAGTGTACCTTTTCGAATGTAGACATTGCCTTCCGTATATTTTTAACATTAATGGTCACAAATTGCTCAGCTGAGCGTTCATTTTCATGGTCGAAATATATCAAAAATCCCCTCAGAACAACTATGCAACGAGGCAGTCTGGACGCCCTATGTTTATTATGTATAGAAGCAAATGTGTCATCTAAGATTAGTTATGAGGATTTGATCAAAGGCTTTGCAAGGGAAAAAGTAGGATAAAATTGTTCCACGATAAATAAAATGGAACCATACAAAATTAATATTATTTTCCTTCTTACTGTAAGTTTTGTTTATTTGCGAACTTTATATAAATTAAACTTTATTTTATGGTTTATTATTGTTTATATTTTGAATTACTGATGTATAGGGGCACCAAAATAGTTTAGTGCTTAGGGCCTCTAAGGCTCTAAGAACCTAAGCAATTCAAATTGGCTCTCTGGACGAGAGCCAATTGGAATTGAATCAGTGTCAGTGGCAAACATTTATTTAATTGAGTTATTGGCTAATTTTCCTTGCGTACCACAAAATACCACACACAAAGTAAAGGTGCTTTTAAAACGTGGCCATAGAAAAATCAAAGTTAGCCTACGTTCCACGGATCCTGCTATTACGTGGTTGGACAAGCCACTGCTTATTCTGCTGGAGATCCCGTTATCATTAAAGGAAGACTCGTCTTGTTCTGCTGCAGAGTTAGTTTACCGTACACACCGTATTCGTGGTCAATTATTTTCTTATTCTGCCTGACCTCTACCTTCTCTACATCCTGCTTCCTATGTCCACAATTTAGTCCGGGTTTTGGCTGAAATCTGTCCAGCCGTCACTAGGGTGCATGCTAATCGTGCTACTTTTGTGCCAAAGAAAATGACTTGTTCCCATGTTTTTGTCCGCTGTGACTCAACACGTACAACATTACAGCCGATATTTGTATCACAGACAATTCCTAGTCATTTCCAGGAGGCCAAAATTCTTTGTCCGATAGCCTGGTATCAAGCAGGATATCGTCTCTCTTGACCGCATGAAACATGAAACCTGCATTTATCGACGCTGTCCACCCTGAACTGTCTTTGCCATCTCTTTGCACTATAAATACAAATTGTTCAGATGTACTGAATAATATTTTCATCATACATCCTACTGTCACCCTTACTGCCTCAACTTCTACTTACCAAATGCTGCCGCCTCATCTTCTTTTGCAAGAACTCTCGTCGACATCGGTAGGCAGTCAAGGGAACATTCAACCTCAAGACATTCCTGCTTCAGCAAACGTCAGTTCGGGAGAACGGGAGAATGAACCAAGCATATGCCCTTCAGTTGTACTATCTTTGTGCCTGCGAGTGTCTTACCTATTTAAAATAGCCTAGCCAATAATCCGCGTCTCCAAGCTGATTGTCAACCACAAGGCATTATAATTCGCTCTGGCCGGCATATTAGAACGCCCGTTCGCTACCTCGACTGAACCTTACGTTTATATTTTTTCCTATATTATCTTTTTTAGGTGAGTGTACATATGTATATAATATTTTAAGATACACAACTCATCTCGGCTGGGAGTATTTGCAATGGATTACACCCTGTTATTATACATCAAGTGATCCCTACAAAAAGAATCACATCTTAAATAGATGTTCGGATTTGACCTCATTCGAAAATCGTACCTTGAAAATATTTATATATCATTCTTGAATTAACTTTACGGTCCAAGTTCATTATAGTTATACTATAATATTATTTCTTTCGATATTTTTAACTTATTCCTGCAGATTTCTTTTTCACTCAGAATTTTCTAACACCACCATTTTATAATTCCCTTCATAATATTAGTAATAATAATTGCTATCTAACCTAGTTACTTCATTTATAGATTTACACTTATAATTATTATATTTATATCAATTTAACTTGTATCGATTTCAAAATACAGACGATCATTTATCAAATTCATTGTTCCTTTTTTATTCGTTATATTTTGTTGTCTGTTTCGAGTAAAATTATATTTAGTATTTACTCTCAATTCTTTATCCTCAATTCTAATTTTATTGTGAGGTGTTATAAGGATTCGAACCACTTTACAGTTCATATCCACACAATAAGAGCTATTCCAACATCTCTTCCCTCCCACCAGGCAAGACGACTATACGAAACTCTTCTCTTTAGAAGAAATGCAACATGCCCTTTCATCCAGTTGGCTCATCGCATCATCCAACAACACCACGCAATGGCGCTCTACTTCCTGCTAGATCTGGAGATCTAACAATCGCTGTGCCTATGATCAAACCATGTGTCCCTACGACTCATAGCCACGACTTATTGTTTATGCAAAATCATGGAGAGGGTGGTGGCTTCGCACCTCTCCGTCATTGACTGCCATGCTGATTTTCGCCAATTTCGTAGTGCTCTAGATCCCTTTTTTCATCCTGTCACAACTGTGAGGAGACATGTTCGACCCGTAGGGCCACACTGGGTGTCTTCTTTGACACCCTCAAAGTTTAGGACATTACTCGCTCCTTCTCTATTATCAAAAGTTTGTTCTCCTTTATACTTTATGATTTCCTGCCCACCTTCATTTTACAGCTCCTAAGCCACCGTCCTTTTCAGGTTCGTGTCTGTTCCTCCCACTGTAGCCTATTATCACAATAGGAGGGTGTTCCTCGGGATTTTGTTGTAAGCATCCTCCTCTTATCCGTTATAATTAACCCCGTCAATTTCTCTCTTTCCTGTCTCATTAGCAGCAAACTCTACGTTGACGACCTAGTGATCTGCAACAGCGTTAAGTCTCTTGACACGGTCGTCAAACATCTCCAACTAACCATTGCTGCGAGCGTTAAGTGTGCTGCTTCTCGAGGGTTTTCCTTCTGCTCACCACAAATCTTCTGTGTCTTCTTTCGTCCTCGCAGTAAACGACACACTGAAATTCTGACCCTATTTTACATCTGTGACCCCAATGCTGACGAAGAAATCAGTGAGGTTTCTAGGTGCCAACTTTAATGGGAAGCTCTCATAGAAGCCTCATCTCTCACCTTGTTGCCAACACCCAGTCCACTCTTACCATCTAAGTTATCTGTCTCATAGTATGTACTTGGTTGCTGAATTCCGCACGTTACTTAGTCTCTATAAATCTTTGTCCCAGTACATACGCTACTTTGGCTGTGCTGTGTACAGCTTCACATCACCTGCTTCCCTATCCCGCTTTGATATATTCTGAACCGGAGTCTTAGAATGAATACAGGGGTTTTTCGCTCCTCGCCAGGACGTAGCCTTCCCACAGAAAACAATGTTTTTCCCTATCGGACAGATGTGGTGATCCTTAATGCACAAACTCCGCTTCTCACCAAACTTCACCACAATAAACCCGACTTCAGTTACTTTGCTTTGTCTTTCTATCATTCCCACCATAAAGAAGTGGTGCAGACACTCCTAAGCCAAGGTCACATCAGGCTAACTCACGGATACATCTCCCACCGAGCGTGCCAGACTAATCGTGTCACACCTACTCGTTGGGTGCCCCGTGTGTTCCATCCCTGGTCACCGCTTCTCTCCTCCTACGCTTGTTCTTCGTATTTAATCTCTTCTCCTTCTTCTCTGCCACTAATTTTCTCCCCCATGATATAATTGCGCACTCTTTCTCTCACTTACATTTTCACTACCCCTTGACAGTGAAAAGTTTCGCTGAATAGGACGCATATGTGTCAATCGACAGTCAAAGTAACTTCAATAAGAAAATTGTACCATTAAATTGTCTTTATATACCTCGCAAATTATTTACTCCAAATGTAAATAAATGTTTTAATTCAATTTAATTATTTCATTATTTATATATTCAAAAAACTAAATTAGGACATTAATATATATTGAGGAAAAAAAACAACTTATTTGTTTCCGATCTTAGCCTAGCCTCAAACCGTTTACCCTAGGCCTGAGCATTAATTTTGATTATGTTTATTCGTGTTCATCCTACTTGGGTATTTTAATCAACACCATTAAGCTCATTGGTGGGAATGGTAATAAATCAATTATACTAAAGCAATTATATTAAATCAAGTATAATAAAGCAATTAGTAGAAATAAATTATTCAATCACTTTCTTGTTAATGTTAATCTTTCCTTGTACATTCGTTCATTTTATTCATTTTTAATTTTCACGTCGTAATTCACGGTAACTTCATATCTTTTCTTAAATTATTCATTTTGTTATATTCTTAAGTTCATATCTAAGTATCTTCCGATTGTTTCGAATACCGCGGATTCCAAGTTCTCACGTTTTTAATCAATAAAATTATTGGCTTTTGGTAATCAACATTATTAATTCACTTCTTGTTTCTTGTACCATTATGTTTTATAGTGGGGTAAAGCTTCTATCTATAAATATACCCCACTATAACTCCTTGATCTATCCGTTCTCCAGTTGTTTACAAATACAGTTAATACCTGCAACTCTTTGATGATATTCTGATTTGGCTTAAAAAGTTAAAAATGAATTTTGCCATTCTTATCCTACCAAGCGCGTAAGAGAATGTCCGTGGATGAGGCCCCTGTTTTGGCCTGGGTATGCCTCCGCCCCCGCTCCCCAGATAATCTATTTTCTAAAAGGTTTAATATTATTGGACATAACCACTTTTAGTCGCCTGTAAAATCCATCTAAATGTAGTTCACTTTTTAGTCGAGAAAGAGGAGATCCTTTCGATTATTTGATTCCATAAATTAATGATAGAAGTGAAAAAAAATGGCATATTACTTATAATATGACCTTATATTACACACATTTATTTTTTTTCTGTCTAGATGTCCTTTTTTTTAATCGTGTTTCACAAGGATTTTTTTGTTCTCATTTTTAAGCTATTTTTTTACTTTTTAAAATTGGTTGTCATCCAAAATCTGTTGGATTGAGCGGCATGATTTCTTTTATTTCCTTTAAATCCTTTTTCTTGATAAGGAAAAGTGGTTGATGATGGTAGAAAGTCCATATATGCAATGTCTAACCTGCGCATAGCGTTTTATAGATCAGCCAAATTTCCTTAGGCATAGACCCCACAATTACGAGAATATCTACGTTTATTCACCGGACAAAACTTTGTTTACTATTCTGCATCTAACAATTAAGGTAAATGAGGCGAGTAAAGGGGAAAAGAGGAAGGTGAACACAATCATTCAGGAAGATAAGAGAAATTTAATTTCATGTTTATTTGTTGAACAAAAAGGTTTTTGGAGGAAGCAGCCGGGGCGGAAGTTTTATTCAGACGCTTAATTAAGGTTTAGGATTTGACGCATGAATGTAAATTTTACCATTTGTAGTGGTTGAGCTGCAGTTGAAAATAAAGTCATGGTTAATTAAAGTAGATGGGTATAATTCAGGATGATGAAGTAATTTGCGATACTTGAGCTTATGAGGTCATAACTTTTATATGGGAATATATATATATATACCCCGAGCCAACTATTGGCTGCAGACGAAGAAATTGTACAGTGGTGAAAAGGAGAAACAATGCGATCTGGTAGGCTTTGAAGATCGTTTTTCTATCTTTGGAGAAAAGGTCAAGAAATATAATATAATGTTGGCCGTGGGGCTTCAAACTTTCTTGGCTGGAGAAAAAGTGATTGAAAGACGCCTTGTTTAGTCAGCAAGTCAGAAATAAGGACAAATGAATTTAGGACTTTCGTTATTGTTGTGGGTTAGCCGAGATTATAACTTTATTTATTATTATAATTAATAAAAATGAGTCGTAAGTTCGTACTTCCAGTGATCGCGTCAGGATCGATCTCTAAGAGCACTTTTCTTAATCTTTATTCTATTGAATAAATAAAAGTGGAGTTCTTTCTATAATATATCAAATACTGCCAACGCAACTTGTTCAAGGATAATTTAAACATTTAAACCAAAATAGACTTTTACTGTACATTAATCAACTCAAACAAAATTAATGTATACACGTACAAAATACAACTTAAAAATGGTTCATTAAGTCCCTTTACCGACACCACATTTCTGGTTGCTTTAAGGAAGAACAATTTACTTTACAACAAATTCGTCTTTACGGCCGTATGCTTAAATAGAAAATGTGTCACTTCACAATTGTGTTACCGGTGCACACCGCATGTGGCTTACACAAATTTTTCGTATGCTTAAAGCTGAGAATTATGTCGTGTGACACTTCAACAATTGTGTAGTCTACAATTGTGTAGTCTACAATTGTGACATGCGGCAAAGTTGGTAGTACTGTTCGTGATTTGTTTACATTTTTGTTCAATTCCACGTGATCCGTCAGCGTTGTCAGCAGTCATAGAAATTGAGAAAAAGGTACCAAATTCATGTTACGCCTCAAGAGCAGGAGTTGTTGGTTGAATTATATGCAGCCAGAAAAGGCATCTTGGAGGATAAAAAGACTGAGTTTTCGAAGAAGGGAAAAATAGAAAAGGCAGAGGCTTAGGATCAATTGAAAAGCAATACAATCTTGCTGCACTTGGACCCCATAAGAATATTGTCCAACTAAAGAGGATGTGGCAATACATGAAAGGAAGGTGTTATTTGGGATTTTTCCCTCCTTTGTATTATTATCCCATAAACAGAGTAGGCACACCACAGAGGGGGAGAGAAGTATGAGGGGCGGTCAAAAAGTTTTGCGAATCGTTAGGGCAAAACAGAGGAAGGTGGATGGTTGTTTGTTGGGGTGTTAGGACAAGTTATGACAAGTCAGGATCTGCAGCCGCACGCTCCTGCCTCGTCTATTTAAGAAGCAGTAGCTGATCGAAGATCGTTTGTCACATATATTTCAACAATGGAGAAAGTTGAGCACCACGCAGTGATCAAATTTTTGACCAAGGAAGGCAAGAATGCAAAAGAAATCCATGAACGCATGGTTGCAGTGTACACCGACACCGCCCCTTCCTATGCAACCATTGCTTGCTTGAATAGGGAGTTCCGCCATGGTCGTGAGCCCCTTGAAGATGAACCCCGTTAAGGACGCCTGTCAGACGTGACCAACGAGGACAATGTGGCCCGTGTGGAGAGGATGATCCTCGAAATCGACCGGTGAAGGTTGAAGAAATCGAGCTAGAACTTGGAATATCACATGGAATTGTTATTAACATCATCCACGACAATTTGGCCATGGCCAAAGTCTCTGCCCGTTGGGTCCCTAGAAACCTCACGCCCCATGATTGACTTCAACGTTGTCAAAGTCCACAAGGCTAGAGTTGCACAAGCTGCCCTGCGCGAGTGCGGATTCGAGGAGCTTAACCTGCCCCCTACAGTCCAGATCTGGCCCCTAGCGACTACTTTTATTACGCCAGCTCAAGACTGCACTGCGTGTACGCCGGTTTGGGGACGATGGAGATGTCCAGCTCGCCGTCCAGGAGTGGGTTGAACAGCAGTCAGGAGATTTCTGGTTGTCGGGAATTCGAAGCCTCAGGGACAAGTGGCGCAAGTGCATTGAAGTCGAGGGTAGTTATATTGAAAAATACTAAAACACTTTTCCTCATATCTCGTTTCCTTATATCCGAATTGCAAAACTTATTGACCGCCCTTCGTATATCAGCTCCCTAAACCCTAGATTGTGTATTGTCTAAGCTACCTTTTTGGGGTATTATTCTATAATCACTACCAAACATCGTTTTTCCTACATATATTTGGCCATTATGAACGAATATGTTATTTAAATCCGTCGGAAATTAGTACTTTGCGATATATTCACATTTCATGGGAGTGATACTAAAATTTTACCCTCTTGGGGGGGGGGGAACCACCTTGGAATATGGATTGATGGATGAGATGTCAGATTTCAGCATAAAAGAAACTACATTAGAGATAGCTCATCTTATTTTGGCCTGAAATAAGTAGTCATTATCTCAAATATGGATTGAATGGGGTAAGTTGACCAAATAAATTGCACTTGCCCAAAAGAGAAGCACTTAAATAACAACTTCAACATACTAAGCATAAATAGATGGAAGCATGAGTAGTGTGCCAACACATTCTTTGATAGGTAAATAATGTTTTGGTACACTACACGTGCTTACATCTATTTATCCCTTAGTATGTTTTTGTTAGTGCATCACCTTGAAGTGTGTCTCCCTATGTCAAGTAAATATTACCCTGGAGTAAAATTTAAATAAAACTGTTTATTGTCTTAACCATTAGGTCAGATTAGTTTTCTGCATTAGGAAAGCTAACTCATATGTAAATATATAAGGCACCTTATTCTGACCTGAAATAAGTTCCCCTTACAGGATAAAATTTCTGCACACGTCAAATAAATTTTATCCAGAAACCTGATTTGGTTACGTTCATTAGTATTTACTAGTCCTAAATTATATATTTTTATCTACTTTCACAGAGCCAAGAAAGAATATGTCCAGGAGAAAAAAGAAGCGATGAGGACTGGAGGAGGACTTCCTAAGCCTGGGGAAGGGGCTGCCACTGCATCAACAATCCAAATCTTGTCCACCATTAGCCAAGAATTGGAATCTCCTGGTAACAATTGGGATTCAGATTCATTGCCTAGTCAGTATAACTATTTTATTTTTGCATAAAGGAAAAATTACTAATGTGATACTTTTCCTATGAGTTAATATGGTACATAGCCCAGACTCATATAAAACATGAAGTAAAATTTTGTTTCACTGACTCAATCTCATCACTCCTCTATAGACATGTTTAAATAACTACAAAATGAATTATAAATCATACCAATAGCTAACCTTCCTTAAGCCAACCCACTCATTTAGATTTTACTATTTGTAGGTGTGGGTAACTGTAGCATCGACCTCAAACAGCTGGCTGATGAAGACATTATCATAGTGGGGCCTGGCATTACTCAGCGAGTTGTCTCTCCTGTGATTACTCCATGTGCCACTGAGCCAGCCCACCCTGCACCACTTTTTCCTCCTGCTTCTCCATCCACCACTCAGCCAGCCCACTCTGCACCACTTGTCCATCCTGCTAGTCCTCTATCCACAACTCAACCAGCTTACCCTGCACCATCAGCCAGTACACCATACACAAGAAAGAGGAAACATGCAAGGACAAGGACAACATTAACACCCCAGGAAGCATCCCTAGATGACTCTTTAGATTATAGGCATAAAGAACATGAAATGGACATGAAAATAAAATCAATTGAGTTGAAGATAAAAGAAGCAGATCTAGTGTTGAAAGACAAGGATGCCAACCTAAAAGATGCAGATCTGCAGATCAAGGAGCTTGAGTTAAAAATAAAACAAAAAGAATACCTAATAAAAAATATATATTTAGAGAACTTATCTACCCAAGTTGTAAAATCAAGAACTTGTAGGTAAAATCAATAAATTCAAGTTAAGGATTTTATTTCTTATTATTAACATGCCTTTTATAAGTAGATAGGTTTAAATCATGAGCATACAGTATGGTTGCATGTTGCATGGTGGGATCATTACTTCATTCCTTAGTCTTCAAACCAGCAAGACTAGAAGTGATTTTCTATTACTTGCTTCCTTTCAATATTACCCTGTATCCTTCCAACAGGTGCTGAATGGGGATAGGATCTATGTCATTCTGTTCCTCGTCTAACTGCAGTTGAACCACCTCATCTGGAATTGGAACTCTCCATCGTATTGATAAATTATGAAGAATAGCTGCCATGATAAGGAGGACTTTAGTATTCTCAAGGCTGTCTGCATTTGCTTGCCTAAAGCCCCAAACCTTCTTTTGAGGACTCCAAAGGCTCTCTCAATGCAATTCCGGGTGGTGATATGGGATCGGTTGTACCGTATTTCTTGTAAGTGGTGTGAACAGAAACGCTGTGCAAGGATATCCGGCATCACCAAGAAGAAGACCTCTGTGAATGCCATCTTCCATTTCAACACACAAACTACTGTTGTTGAAGATATTTGCATCATGTGTGCTTCCTGGCACCTAGCAACAACATCAAAAAACTGCAGTCTTGTTCCACATACTGCCTACACGTTTAGAGAAAATGCTCCCTTCCTGTTCCTAAAATGTTCAGACTGATCTCTAGGTTGTCTCTTTATAGCTATATGAGTACAGTCAATGCAGCCTATCACACCAAGCATTGCAGCTATTGCCATGAAGTCTGCCACCACCCTCGAGGCTTCATCATTATTTGGCATCTTGATGACGGAGTGGCTCATCCTGGCAATTGCTTGTGAAACATGATGGATGCAGCGGCATACCAAATGTTGCGAAACATCATAGCAATCTGCTATGGTGAGCTGGTGGTCGCCTGTTGCTAGGTACTTCAATGTAATCAGCACCTGCAGGTGAACAGGAACTGGTACACCTGAAAAAATCAAAGATAAAAATAAGAAAACTAAAATACTAGATTTCCCTGTGGCAGGGGAACAAGAACTCTCTGTATTACTATCTCATGAACATACAGGGCACAACACATAGGGAAAGGAAAGTATATTAACTCCCTGAACGGAATACTGAAAGTATATAATTTTTGTAACTTTAATATAGACCTGATTTAATATGTAGTGAGATTATACAGATGAGAATATAAGTCGTGAGTCACACAATTAATTAACTTTACAATACAAATATGTAAGTTTTCATTAAATTTAGTTCCCTGAACTTAATAAAATATGATTACTATTTAGAATAGCTCTGTACTAATATGACCACAGTGTTTACCATGTGAATTTTAAGTACCATATTCACCTGCAGTAAATCTGCATTGCAAACTAGCATGATGCATATTTATATAATTATACCTTATTAAACATCATGGTCTTAGTGCATAGTGTAGGGCTATTATAAATGTATACGAAAAATGTACCCAATGAGTCGCTCACCTCGGTTACTTAAATACTGAGGAACATAAGGCTCTATGAAGTGAATCGCTCAATTGACAGAGTCCTTATTCAGTCTGAACTTCATGATGAACTCTTGATCAGACAGTTCAAACAAGTTCATACGATCCACAATTATTGTTCGCGGAGGCCTCCTTATCAAGAACTCCAGGTCACGAAGCTCTCGGATCGCGCAAAGTTCAGGGAACATATTAACATATTGCTGGAATAAAAATCATATGTAGTATGGAGCAACAAATGGCAAATAAGTTTTTATAGCATATATATATAATTTATATATAGGAAAAAACTCACAAACTGGTACGTGAGGAAAGCAATAATATGAAAATTAACCCACAGAAAAATGAAAAGATGAATCGAAGTACTTTCGAACTATATTTGCAAATATAGTTCGAAAGTGCTTGGATTCACCTTTTCATTTTCCTGTAGGTTAATTTCATATATATATATATATATATATATATATATATATATATATATATATATATATATATATATATATATATATATATATATATATATATATGCACTCGTTTACACGATGCAACCCACAGACATTAGCTGCTAGGATAGGTCAAATATGATTTTAACTGCATATTTTGTTATTGTCCCAAAACTTAACAAAACATATCCTAAGCTAATTAAGCTTTTAACAGAAATAAACGAATGAATCGGTAAAACTAAAACAAAAAAATTAAACAGTTATGTATCTATTAACCTAATAAGCAAAGAATATGAGATGTTTGTCATCTACTCACCGTGCTGGAAGTTGTTGTTGTCTTGCATTTTGATGAGTATATTCACGATGTTTAACGGATATTTGGGCTATCACTCTTTACCCATAACAGCATTATTTTTTTAGTTCGAACCATCCACACACTAACTGAGTAATATACCATTGGAATCTGAATCTGTAATGCAACGTGCAACGCAATAATAAAATGTGTAACGCAAAGTGAACAGGGTCGGAGCGATTCACTTTGTTCTCCACATTTCTCCATATTTGTTTCAATAATGTGAACAGTTGCGCGGCGAAGTTGTGTAGCACGTCACAAATGTTCAATCCACTTTTCGTTTAAGCATACTGTTTTGGAGTGGAATGCACTTTGTGCTCTACACATTTGTCTAAGCATACGGCCATAAGATATACAAATAATCTAGGTAAATGCACGGAGACATGAATATAGAATTGATTACTTACATTAGGTAGTGGGGTTTAACCAGAGAATCCAATCGAAATGCCTTCACTCGAATCTGGTCCGGGGAGGAGGCGTGAGTATAGTTTATTGGCTTCTCAATAGATGGCATTACTTCGAACGAGGGTTGGACGTGGCTTTAGGATGGATGTCTGATTTTTTTTAGCGATTTGGTTTCGCTTATATAGCTTCGCTTTTGGCTGAGAAATCTATCTAGTTTGGGGTTGTCAAACTCAGATAGGGTAAGATCACTTGACGATCTTTGGTACTCGAACTGTGCCGAGGGTACTTGGAGGTAAGATCACTTGACGATCTTTGGTAACCGAATTGTGACGATGGTACTTGGAGGTAAGATCACTTGACGATCTTTGGTAATCGAACTGTGCCGATTATACTTGGTGCAATCTGGTATTACCCAAGAAAATGAAAGTCCTTCTTAACCTGCTGGGGAACTCTATCCCGGCAAGTTCTTATCGATCTCGTGACGAAAACGAAAAGTCTCTTTTTCTTCTGCGGAAGAGTTTTATACTCGAATTACTGCCGCGAGGTAATGGGAGGTGGAGGGGAATAGCAAGGTGAGACCCGGGTAAGGTCTGCCTTTTGGGCGTCTGTTATTTCTATTCCTCGACATTTTGAAATTAGGGAAACTAGATCTCATATTGATTCGACAGAAGTGGGTATCAATTCCGCAGTGCTTTGGCGTCGTGACGCTCTGGGGAGAGCGTAATACGAGATCGACATTTTGAATTTTTGCCTTGCTTGTTTATAAATACACCCTCGGAGGCTAGGCCTTTTTGAGCAGAGGTCAGGAATAACTGTCTCCTAAATTTACCATTTTTCTCGTACTTATATGTTACTTTGTTTTTCCTTCATTATTTCTCCTCGTCATGAGGAAGACCTCGATATATATATATACACTCGCAATTTCTTAACTGCCTTGGTTAACTCGTATATGTCTACAGGAATATACATTTTCTATAGACGGTGAATGTCTGGCCTCGAGATAATTGGGCATATGAGTTGAGTCTGATAAAGATGAGTCCGAAATTATTTTTATCTTGTGGCTACAATGAATAATATCATCTATATAGCGTATGCAATGTGATTAGATAGACACTGTTTCCACTCTCTTCATGAAATGGCTACAATGATTGGGAAACTGGTTTTGCCCATACTATAACCAGATTTTTGTCATTATTGGTGGTGAGACAAAATCAACGAGCTGGATAACTTCGATGTACTGTTTGGGGCTTTTTGTTTAAGGAGATACGTAGAGAGGAAAGAGCGTTCTGTATCGAAATGTTTCTAAAAGACTCACAATATCAAAGCTGACAAGGGAGAGTTCTTGAAAATTGACAATCCCTATTGATTTATAGGGTCAAATGAATTGCGAATGTGAGATTTAGAGAGAAAACGTACTAATAGAAAAATAGATTTTGAAAGCCATACATATATATAGTAGGGTGGTTGTAAGATTGTTTATTTGTTGTCTGATCTTATTCTTGTGTCTCGAGTGACACCGAAAAGTCCTACTGTGGTCTTATGGAGAATCGGGCGTCTGATACTCCAATGCTAGGATGACATTTCCGCTCTATGGTAGATGAAAGGCGTGTGACAGTCCTCAACCCTTTGTACAACTAGAAGTATCTGCTGATAACAACTTTTTTAACTCGACCTGAATTTAGCTGTAGTGTCACGGATACTACGGAAGAGGTAATTCGGATTCAAATGCCCCAATACTCATCATGCAGTGTGAGTCGCTATGGATTAAAACACAGTTTTTGAACCGGTTACAACCCTTAATCCCCACTTATCACTTATCAGCGGTGTATTTTAACCACCATGGTCATGAGACCATATGCAGCACCCGGGAGAACCCCGCCAGCTTAAAACAAAATCGGGAAATAGCGTAGAAGCAAAATTCCCGGTGAGATTTGGAATCATCTGTATACCCCCGGCACAGTTTTAGTGTGACGCAATGTATGCGCTAAGATATACGAACGCAATATTCCCAATTCTATTGAAGCCTCGAGAATGATAGACGACGTGGGGACAACCATTCAATGGTGATATTCTCCAGGTGTCTTGGACAAAATAGTCTGCGCTATCAGCGCAAAAATTACAGCATTCTCTCGAAGAAGTTTCATAGCCGTTAACCCGAATTATTAACTGCATGATTGGCTTCTCTTGTAGGCATGGGCATCGTCGAAATAATCCGCGGATGGAATGAGAGCTGATGTGACTGGGGGAACATTGAACCCGGTCGTACAAGCGAATCACGCGCTGTGCAGGACGTAAATCCAGTTTGCACAAGGAGATTGTCTATATGAAACGTTAGATACACAAATCGCCAACCGGAGACCAATGTGGTAGATAAAATCAACCGTATGCAATCATTCATATGGGTAGAAGTAAGCCTCGTACCCTTAGTCAAGTATTGAATGATACAAAATCAGAGTACCCTTATCAACACCCCACGTGTTGAATGCCACAGAACGAAGAACTTCCACATTGAGAGCACAAGAGATCCTAAGACTGCGAAATTTTTCCTCCCAGGTAAGGCTTCTGACAAAAATAATACCAAAGAATCCGTGCGAATCCACCAAGTTTAGGTGAGCCCCACTTAGAAAAGGGTTCGGGTCGTGATGATGCTCATGATGACGCAGGAGTGCAGTAACTAGGTCTTGGTCAAAGAAAAACTAAACCCATACGATTAGATAGGAAAATTCTTCTTGGTAGAGTGCGGCGAGAACATCTCCCGCCCCATCGAGGTGGTACCGTCGATGTTCATTGCAAAGTGACGCCGAGAACATTTCGTTGTGGAAAATCATTTTTTTTGCCCTACGGTCCTTAAGAGTCCCCACTATCCGCAATCGACGATCTCATTCAGGAAACTGGAAGGCGTCCCATCGCCTCCATAGAATGGAGGGTGACTATGATATCGTTTGGCCCCGCGGTATGAAAAAATACTGTGGCGAAATCCTGCCTGCGAAAGAAAGCCTCACGAATATTATACTCTCTGAAGCAGATCGTCCGACGTGGAGCGAAACTCTAGAGGAAACAAACTAGCCTAACGTGCACCAGATTCTCCACCAACTTGCACAAGCAGAAAGTTAGAGAATTTAAGCCGAAATCAATTGGGTGGAATGATCTCTACTTTCACTAGTTTGCGAAGAAAAAGCCCGGTAGCCATAAGCCAGGAAAGATACATTCCGACCATATCCTTTGGTACAAAGTTAAAAGAAATGCATGACGTACGGGATATGGGACAGACCAGGGATAGTAACACAAAAAGTAAGATTGGAACGCAACTCTCTCATAGAAAACAGGTCATTAAAGGTTTCCCTGTCCTTGGTGGCAAACCCCAGTCGGTAGCTTTCAGAAGGGAGCGAAGTGCTAGGAATGTGGGTGGCGCAGCATCCTGGCTAGAGAATGTGAAGAAAGCAGTCGCGAAAGACTCCGCCACGGACAGAGTATCCGACTCCCTCCAGCCGCCATTCCCGATACGGTGCCGCCGCGGGGCTCACCGTTTGCGAGAGCCCCTTGTCCCTCTGAGCGTCAGGTCCAAAGTACGCATCAGTAATAGTAGTATTAGCAGAGGTAGTGTTAGCAGTAATGATAGTAGTATTAGTAATAGTAGTAGTAGTAATATTATCAGTAGTAGTAGTAGTAGTAGTAGTAAAGAAAGTTGATATCAGCTTTACATTTTTTTTTTATTCTCGACTTTACGAAAGATTAACTTTGCATTTGATGTTAATTTTGTTTGAATGATTCTAGATAGAATATGTGGGAAAGAGGGTCAAGGAAATGGAGGTTGAGGGGAGAAGTGAGAGAGGAAGGCTGAAGCGAAGGTGGAAGGACGAAATCCCTCGCGACCTAAGAGAGAACGAACTGTCGGGAGAGGAGACGCAGAACCGAGACTTGTGACGGAGACTCATCATGACCATCGACCTTGCGTGATGAGCGGGGAAAGAGACACAGAAGCGAGACTTGTGGCGGAGACTCATCATGACCATCGACCTTGCGTGATGAGCGGGGAAAGAGACACAGAAGCGAGACTTGTGACGAAGACTCATCATAACCATCGACCTTGCGTGATGAGCGGGTGAAGAGGCACAGAACTGAGACTTGTGGTGAAGACTCATCATGACCATCGATTTTGCGTGATGAGCGGGGAAAGAGGCGCAGAACCGAGACTTGTGGCGGAGACTGATCATGACCATCGACCTTGCGTGATGAGCAAGACAAGATGCACAGAAAGAAGATTCTTTATAAAGAAAATCCTTTATTATAATTGTCCATATTTATTATCTGCCGTTTTGTTATTCTACAGATAAAATTTTCAAATGAAAATTAATATATATCTACCCTCTATTTATGGTAGTTCAGGGTCATGTTTTACTGGTCTACCACTATATTTTCATGTTCATGGTATTTGTGCGTTAATTTATAGATTAATTATATATTTATATACTATGGTTAGGAATATCATTAGAATATGAGTTAGGTTTCACGAAATTCATCACATTTTGGGGTTAAATTTTGGTTGTTTGTATTAGAAAACCTTCTGCTAGTTTTAGTTCTTGTTTGTTGTTGGATCTCAAAATAATTTTGAGTTGTTCAGATGTCTTTTACTTTTGTTAATTTATGTACTGTTCTTAAGTGTTTGCTAATTATGCTAGGGTTGAAGCGGTGTTCTCGTGCTCTAGTTATTAGTGTGTTATTGGTATACCCGATATATGACGACGTATAGTCGTCACCAGGACAATTAAACTGATATACCTACCACATGATTGTCATTTAAATGTTTTTGTCTTATGGAAAATTTGGAGGAAAGTTTGGTGGGTTTTATTAACATTGAATTGATATTTTTTTATTCTGATTTTGTGGACGAAGTTGTTTTATAATATTTCTTAGTGATTTTTCTTCCTCATTTAGTTTGTCCGGATTTTATGATTCAAAATCAAATTTGGTAATTATCAAGGAGAAGGACGCACGATTTTTTAGCTATTTTTGTTTGGCTACTCTTTGGCTATTTCTAGCTTTTGTAAGCCATTTTTAACATATCCAACGATCAATCACTGTTGTCCATCCGTCACCGAAATTGACCAATCATGGGTTGTGTTTTTTTCAATTTGTCCGATTGTGTTTCGAAATACGCAAAAATACAAGTTTTCTATTACTTTTTTAGTTCTTTGCAAAGCCTCTTACATATGCATCTTAAATCAAGTATTCAGATACTACATATTATAGTGATTCAAACGTTTGTTATTATTTTAATTCCCAGTTTTCTGTTGTCAAGAGGGGGATACGCGCCCCAAAGACGTCGTTAAGATTGTTGTTTTTTTATCTTTTAGAACCATTTATAGTACACTTGTTTTTTTTAATTATTTTCTGTAGCTTTTTACGCAACTGATATGTGGCTAGAAATAGCCCCCCAAAAGTAGCCAAAAATAGCTTTAAAAAAATCGTATTTCCCTCTCCTTGAAAATTACCTCAAATTCAATTTCGGCAGTCTTTTGATTATTATTATTATTATTATTATTATTATTATTATTATTATTATTATTATTATTATTATTATTATTATTAATATAATCATCTTTATAATTTTATAATGTATATCAGCTTAGTTATTTTCTATCTCAAAATTTAAATTCGAAGGTTTTTCTGTCTTCAAGAAAGATCAGAAGCAAACCTCGATATTCTTCTGAATTGAAATAAGATAGAAATTCAAGGAGTTGTGCAGAAGGAAAAAGTGTTTAAGAAAGAAACAAAAAATGGTGAAGTACCGAACTTTATTACTTGGAATCACCTGTACTGGATCATTTATTAGAGGCACTCCCCAAAGAATCCGATGCGACCGCGAAACTAACCTAACTACGATTCTAATTTGAAAAATGACTCGAGAGAATCAGAGAATCAGCTTCATCGGAACTTCGGAGAGAAAAGGCAAAATTGTGCCACAAAAAGACAAATTTGGTGAATAAGGAACTTTTTACTCTATTAGTTACTATGTGGGTGCGTAGGTCAGTCGGTCGGATGGTAACCATTTTACTTTTCAATGGGGTTTGTTTTTTGGCAGTAGTAGTAGTAGTAGTATAGAAATTTGAAACCCTTTATGTTGTTTTACATTCTCTTTCCAATGGTAAAATTTCCAAGGTCCTCCCAAGGTTAGTCCGGGAATTACTGAAAGTTTTACAGGGCCATAAGTCAGAATAATTGAGAGCACGCGACTAAGGTCTGTTGACCTTGTTTATTTGGGATCACCTGCAGAGGATCATATTTTAGGTACTTCTCAAAGAACCTGAAATGACCACGAACCACAACGTTCGTTGTCATTACCAAGCTGCACCCATAAACCACTCCCCTCTCCAATTTATCATATATATATATATATATATATATATATATATATATATATATATATATATATATATATATATATATATATATTCGCACTTAGAAAAATTAAACGCTCTGATGATGTCCTAAGTGAATGACGAAAGGGCAAAAGAGGAAAATTTAGAGATAATATAAAAAAAGGTTTTGAAACTTCAGGAATTTCCGATGTTAAATTTAAATCTAAATAATATCTAAGAGGATAATAATTTAGTAAATATTATTATTATTATTTCGTTCTAAATAACGCAGTGTCATCACAGGATGCACTCGAACCACGCCAACCTCACACCAACCCTCCGAATCTCAAAATGCTCCCACTCAACGTTCACTTGGCCATGATCTGAACCCAACACCCCCCCAGAGCACTGAACCGCATCCCCCACCCCAATCACTACCTATAAACGACCCCCTTCCCTTCCCACCACCAAACCACAGCCGAATTAAACATCCACACTACCCTCACCCAAAGATACTTGAATAATCTACCACCAAACAATACCCTAAATCACCCCCGCCCCCATTAATCAATCAGAGAAATCACTACACCTGTCCCAACTAAGGTCAGGCCATTCCACATCCCTCCAAATATTTGAAACGGCGAGTAAACTTCACCCCAATCATAACATACATCAGATGCAACCAACACAGTGACAACACCAAACACCTCTGTGAATGTGCAAATCTCAGCCATGCACACAGCACCCACAACATCTCTGACCTCAAAGACCTGGGGACGAGCTGGGTTATCTAGGGACCAACCACCTCAAAGGAGGGGGTATGGGGCTGGAATGAAGGTAAAATTAATATTATCATTAATATAATTATTAGTAGCAGTAGTATGAGCGATGAATGGATTGGTCATAGCTGCTTTAAGGCGGTTGAATACTATGCATCTTCATGGTGTGTTGAATGTGATGGAAACGTGTGTGACCAGCGAAAGTGTGAGAGTTGCTAGAGTGTGACAAATGTAATGTATACCGAATGACAGAGTGATGCGGTAGAACGCATACAAACACATGGAAGAGAAAGGGAAAGAAGTGATAAAGCAGAGTTAGAAATCAGCAAATAAAACGTTTGAAGAAATGATGATCCCGATGGGAACAGGAAAATGAATGATGATCCCGATGGAGACAGGAAGATGAATTAGGGTCCCGATGGGAACAGGAAAATGAATGATGATCCTGATGGAGACAGGAAGATGAATGAGGATCCCGATGGGAACAGGAAAATGAATGATGATCCCGATGGGAACAGGAAAATGAATGATGATCCCGATGGAGACAGGAAGATGAATGAGGATCCCGATGGGAACAGGAAAATGAATGATGATCCCGATGGAGACAGGAATATGAATGAGGATCCCGATGTAGACAGGAAGATGAATGAGTATCCCGATAGGAACAGTAAAATGAATGATGATCCCGATGGAGACAGGAAGATGAATTATATTCCCGATGGAGACAGGAAGATGAATTATATTCCCGATGGAGACAGGAAGATGAATTATATTCCCGATGGAGATAGGAAGATGAATGATGATCCCGATTGAGACAGGAAAATGAATGATGATCCCGATGGAGACAGGAAGATGAAGGAGGACCCCGATGGGAACAGGAAAATGAATGATGATCCTGATGGAGACATGAATATGAATGAGGATCCCGATGGAGACAGGAAGATGAATGAGGATCCCGATGGGAACAGGAAAATGAATGATGATCCCGATGGAGACAGGAAGATGAATGAGGATCCCGATGGGAACAGGAAAATGAATGATGATCCCGATGGAGACAGGAAGATGAATGAGAATCCCGATGGGAACAGGAAAATGAATGATGATCCCGATGGAGACAGGAAGATGAATGATGATCCCGATCGAGACAGGAAGATGAATAATGATCCCGATGGAGACAGGAAGATGAATGAGGATCCCGATGGGAACAGGAAAATGAATGATGATCCCGATGGAGACAGGAAGATGAATGAGGATCCCGATGGGAACAGGAAAATGAATGATGATCCCGATGGAGACAGGAAGATGAATGAGGATCCCGATGGAAACAGGAAAATGAATTATGATCCCGATGGAGACAGGAAGATGAATGAGGATCCCGATGGGAACAGGAAAATGAATGATGATCCCGATGGAGACAGGAAGATGAATGAGGATCCCGATGGGAACAGGAAAATGAATGATGATCCCGATGGAGACATGAAGATGAATGATGATCCCGATGGGAACAGGAAAAAGAATGATGATCCCGATGGAGACAGGAAGATGAATGAGAATCCTGATGGGAACAGGAAAATGAATGATGATCCCGATGGAGACAGGAAGATGAATGAGGATCCCGATGGGAACAGGAAAATGAATGATGATCCCGATGGAGACAGGAAGATGAATGAGGATCCTGATGGGAACAGGAAAATGAATGATGATCCCGATGGAGACAGGAAGATGAATGAGGATCCCGATGGGAACAGGAAAATGAATGATGATCCCGATGGGAACAGGAAAATGAATGATGATCCCGATCGAGACCGGAAGATGAATGAGGATCCCGATGTGACCAGGCAAAATGAATGATGATCCCGATGGAGACAGGAAGATGAATTAGGATCCCGATGGGAACAGGAAAATGAATGATGATCCCGATGGAGACAGGAAGATGAATGAGGATCCCGATTAGAACAGGAAAATGAATGATGATCCCGATGGGAACAGGAAAATGAATGATGATCCCGATCGAGACAGGAAGATGAATGAGGATCCCGATGGGAACAGGAAAATGAATGATGATCCCGATGGAGACAGGAATATGAATGAGGATCCCGATGCAGACAAGAAGATGAATGAGGATCCCGATGGGAACAGGAAAATGAATGATGATCCCGATGGAGACAGGAAGATGAATGAGGATCCCGATGGGAACAGGAAAATGAATGATGATCCCGATGGAGACAGGAATATGAATGAGGATCACGATGGAGACAGGAAGATGAATGAGGATCCCGATAGGAACAGTAAAATGAATGATGATCCCGATGGAGACAGGAAGATGAATTATATTCCCGATGGAGACAGGAAGATGAATTATATTCCCGATGGAGACAGGAAGATGAATTATATTCCCGATGGAGACAGGAAGATGAATGAGGATCCCGATGGAGACAGGAAGATGAATGATGATCCCGATGGAGACAGGAAGATGAAGGAGGACCCCGATGGGAACAGGAAAATGAATGATGATCCCGATGGAGACAGGAAGATGAATGAGGATCCCGATGGAGACGGGAAGATGAATTATATTCCCAATGGAACAAGAAGATGAATAAGGATCCCGATGGAGACAGGAAGATGAATGATGATCCCGATGGGGACAGGAAGATGAATGAGGATCCTGACGTGGACAGGAAGTTATTATGGAAGGAAGTGAGAAAGGGGAGGAACCAAGAAAAGAATAGATGTGTGAACATTAAAGATAAGAATGACAGAACACTTGTGAGCGAGGAGGAGATCAGAAGTAGTTGGTAAGAATACTTTGATAAGTTGTATAATGGGTGTCTGAAAGATGATGCAAATGTATATATGATTGACTTCATGTGCGTAAATCGGGTGCTTCATCGTCGCATGGAAGAGATAAGCTTGTAAGAGTTTATTATTGCTGTCAGAAGTCTGAAAAAGGGTGGAGGCTCCTGAAATAGATGATATACTGCATTCACTGAGATGCTAAAATGTGGTGATGGTTGTGTTAGCGAATGGGTCTGTTGGCTGAATTGTAAGGTATTTGGATGTGGAATAGGCATGAAGACTTTTAAGAATTCAGTAATAGTACCGATGTATAAGAGTAAATGAGAGAAATGTGAATGAAGAACTAGATGGGGGAGAGTCTGTCGAGTGTTGTTGGTAAATTGTATCGAGAATTCTGATCAGGAGTATACAAAGGATAATGTGGGATTGATAGGTGATGAACAAGGGGTGCGTTTAGCGGGCGGAGTGGGGGGGGGGGTAATCGATGCACTTGCACTGCAACATCTAGATGAAAAAAAAGGGAAATAAGGGATGCTGTATTCATGAATCTGGCAGGTGTTAAGAATGAATGAAGTAGTAAACTATTGGATGGTGCGAAAAGTACTTTGGTTAGAAGTAAGACGTGCGTCAGGGGTAAAGATATCAGCAGTTCTGTTGTTTGAAATAGGTGGAGTGTAAAACAATGTTGGGTGGTGTTCCCAGGGGGGTTTAATATCTTTATGGTTGGAGTGCTGACGGGTACGTATGAGAATGAGGAAAAGGGGTGTGAAAGTGATAAGGAATGGGTTCTATTTGTTGGTATATACTCATAATCTAGCGTTGATAACTGAGAGTGAGGGAGATTTGAGGGGTCTAAAAGGGAGCAAAGTGTGAAAATAGGTTGGGATGTGATCTCCGATTTCGTGATGTCACCCTTGAACAAGTCTGAAGTTTTAAGCATCTCGGATGCGTCATAAACCCTAGTGGCACCCAGGGCCGGTTTAACCTAGTAGTACATGTAGCACGTGCTACGGGCCCCGCGCTTCAGGGGGCCCCGCGGGGATGTAAAAAATTAGTAATAAAGAAGGTTTTTGCCCTTAGGCACAGAAGGACGAGACAAAATAATTGTTCATTTTCCTGATTTTTATATTATTATTATTTTTATTATTCTATATGATATTACTATATATAAGAAAAATATAGAAAACTTAACTAGAGCTTACTGCATAGTAAAATAAGCCTGGCATTATGGTGTAGTAGTACACCGTATAATCCAGGCCTACTTAACTGGTGGCCGGCGGTCGAAATCCGAAGTAAGAGTCAGTATGAGTCAAGCGCTTCATGTGGGCCACGTAACTAGTTTGTATGCACTCAGTTCAGCAAATGGTTCCAAGATTCTCCAAGGCAGCACAAATAGTCTACTGGCTGAGCTACTGGTAGGCACGGTGTGGTTCTTTAAAAAGGAATAAAAAAGTGTACAAAATAAAACACTCTTTTTTTTCAGTTGAGTCCTCCCAGCCATACTGGCAGTTCTTTTAAATTCCTCAGACAATCTTTTCCTTCTCTGCAAAGGAAAATATGGGATAGGAGTGAGATACAATATATATATATATATATATATATATATATATATATATATATATATATATATATATATATATATATATATATATATATAATATATAATATATATATATATATATATATATATATATATATATATATATATATATATATATATATATATATATATAATAATAAAAAACTCACAAGGTGGCACGTGAGGAAAGCAATAATATGAAAATTAACCCACAGAAAAATGAAAAGATGATTCCAAGCACTTTCGAACTATATTTGCAAGTTCATTTTTAAGGAATAGCATGAAAATGGAGAAGACAACCTTATATAGGGTACAAAGATACGAAGGGAACGCCGATCACATAGTACAAACCAATGGAAAAACACAAAAACATGACAGAGAAATACCAATAAAAATATCATATATATATATATATATATATATATATATATATATATATATATATATATATATATATATATATATAGGTGGGGGCCCTGCTGTTCCTAGTCCTACGGGCCCCGCAGCTCTTTAAACCGGCCCTGGTGGTACCGATAAAGCAGATTGCAACCACAAGGTTTTAAATGGTAGGAAAAGTCTCTTGAGGAGATTAGAAGTAGTAGTAATGGATCCGGACCGGATAATAAAATAGACATAAAAGTCAGTATGACAATCGCTGGTAAGCCCGAGGGAACCAGGGTCCGCTGCCACGAAGTATCATATTTTGACACCAAAGAGCGTTCAGTTGGAACCTTCGTCGCCCAGGGGCAGAGAGACCCGTTCTGCATCAGAGGTATGTGGATATAGATACCCAAGGGCAGGATTCCTAAGGAATAGTGTGTGTTTTGTGCTGCGAAAATGAGAGAGGAAAGAAAGAAGTGTTGTAATTGGCTCTGTGTGTACGTATGTGTGTGTGTGTGTGATGAGAAGTTCAAGATCTACCCACCCGAATACAGAGCTGGGCACAGCGCGTCCATCAATTGGTAGCCAGATCTCGACGTGCGCTAACGTTTGTGTCCGCTCATGCCGGGATAGAACCCGGTACCGCAACATCAGTGGACCAACGCCGTAACCAGTCAGCTACCATGAGCTCTGGACGATTAGAGTGTAAATGACTAGTGCAGGTTTGAGTTGAGAATGAGAGTGAGAGCAATGCAAACGGGCAACTTAAGAGCGATGTCTGAAAGGAGTGAGTGGGTGATAGGTGTTTGGGGTGTGTAGATGTGGCTGAAAGCGTTCGGAGGTGGTGTGAACATGATGAATGGATAGAAAGAGACTTGTGAAGGAAATATACGAGGGTGTGAGGAGGGTTGGAAGACCGCGAAAAGTAGGGATTACGAGGGGCGGTCAATAAGTTTTGCGAATCGGTAGGGCAAAACAGAGGAAGGGGGATGGCTGTTTGTGGGGGTGTTAGGACAAGTTATGACAAGTCAGGACCTGCAGGCGCACGCTACTGCCTCGTCTATTTAAGAAGAGGTAGCTGATCGCAGAATTGTCAGTCACAAATTTTTCAACAATGGAGAAGGTTGAGCACCGCGCAGTGATCAAATTTTTGACCAAGGAAGGCAAGAATGCAAAAGAAATCCATGAACGCATGGTTGCAGTGTACACCGACACCGCCCCTTCCTATGCAACCATTGCTCGCTGGAATAGGAAGTTCCGCCATGGTTGTGAGTCCCTTGAAGATGACCCCCGTATAGGACGCCCGTCAGGCGTGACCAACGAGGACAATGTGGCCCGTGTGGAGAGGATGATCCTCGAAAATCGACCGGTGAAGGTCGAAGAAATCGAGCGAGAACTTGGAATATCACATGGAAGTGTTATTAACATCATCCACGACAATTTGGCCATGACCAAGGTCTCTGCCCGTTGGGTCCCTGGAAACCTCACGCCCATGATCGATTTCAACGTCGTCAAATTCCACAAGGCCAGAGTTGCACAAGCTGCCCTGCGTGAGTGCGGATTCCAGGAGCTCAACCATCCCCCCTACACTCAATATCTGGCCCCTAGCGACTACTTTTTATTCCGCCAGCTCAAGGCTGCACTGCGTGGACGCCGGCTTGGGAAGGATGAAGAAGTCCAGCTCGCCGTCCAGGAGTGGATTGAACAGCAGTCGGTAGATTTCTGGTTGTCGGGAATTCGAAGCCTCAGGGACAAGTGGCGCAAGTGCATTGAAGTCGTGGGTAGTTATATTGAAAAATAATAAAACACTTTTCCTCATATCTCGTTTCTTATAACCGAATTGTAAAACTTATTGACCGCCCCTCGTATGTGAACGTTTGTGTGAAAGAGAAAGAGCTGATCGAGGAGGGAGTGGAAGATATTGTGTAGGAGAGATGTGCCTCGAGGTGGGTTGTAAAGGGGCCTTCTTCCCAGGTATTGACTGTAACTTGACGAGAACTACAGTACTCAGGACCCCATCGGTATGAAAGACCAATTAAGCGTGGAAGAAATTATGGGATGGGAGTTTATATAGGCGTTGATGCGCTCCGGCCCCAAATTTGTGGTGAAACTGGTTGAAGTGTTGAGGTGAATGGTTGGGGAGTCGAAGAAGGTGCTGATTAATGCCGACAGGGAAGAATTGTGACGTCCGTGGTAATTTTGAGGCAATGGAAGGGTTATTCAAAAAGTTTGCAGAATTACCAAATAAGAGGAGATGTTTAATTCTGTAGACCTTAATTTATAATGGAAATAGACAAATGGTGACGTCGTCTCCAGATGTGTCTTGATTTAGCGTTTTTTTAATACCTTTCAAATTTTCGGTTTTAGGAACATTTTCCGCGAACTTTCTGAACACCTCTAATATTTCTGCAGCCTCTCAGTACTGAACCTTTTCGATCCCTGGACCATCGATACAGGTTCGATTCCTCTTTGAATTTGAACAATTATATATAATTATAGTCACCAAAATAAAATTATTTCTCTCCTACGTTAATCATAAAAGCACTACAGTGTGCCCACTATTATGTCCACTTCTGTAGTTGTACTACATGCAGAACGACCTGCCTTTGTTGGGGAAGGAGAGTTGTTCGGGAGAGTTGCGTGGCCTTTATCTTATTAGCGCCCTAAGTAGTGTCCTCGATTGCTTACTCGAGCTATATATTTTGCATGCCTTTTTATTTACCCGAATTTACGGGTGTCGTGATGGATCCAGGGAGGGGCTGAGGTCCCCGCCCCCCCAAATTTCACACTTGTTTATGTTTGTATTTCTTTTTTTTCAAGTCCTACTTGTATTCTGCTATTCAGAAGCTATGTAATAATATAGAATATATATAAAAACAGTTTTTTAAACCGTTGCGATCGAATGTATCTTATATGATACATGTCTAAAATAAAGGTAAATCTCAAAAACAATTATTAAATTCAGTATATTTTAGTTAATGTCCAAAAAGTACAATTCATAATTTTCTGATGTGTGGGGGGAAAAATGGGATCTGGGAGAATTAGTGCTTACTCCTTTAGGAGATGCTGTTATTGATTATTAATGGTGTGTAAGGTAACCATTATTAATGTTCAATTTCCTTTATTCAGGCATCCCAGAGGGACGAATTCAGGTTATAACCCCACCTCAAAATTATCTTGGATCCGCCACTGGTGCGCTACACTGCAATTCTTTGTCTTTCTTACTCACCAGTAATAATCAGTAAGAAGGCAAAAATACTTTTGACTGGGATGAAAAAGACTCAGTTGGATATGTATTTTAATAAATATGTGCACCTTTTGTTTAATAAATATGTGCACCTTTTGTTTAATAAATATGTGCACCTTTTGTTTAATAAATATGTGAACCTTGGACATGTAAGTGTCACCCATTTATGATAGCATGAACAAATAATCTTTTACTTTCAAAATATTAAATTTGACGTAATTATTCGGAACTCAAAAGATTTGTATTGTGTTGCTCCGCCGGTCTTCACTAATTCTGGGCAATTTCTATTATTTTTATTCCTTTCCGTAAAAATCTCTCACTCTCATTTTTCTCTTACATTCTCTGCCTTCCATAAAAAGTGTGGAATAGTTATTAAGGCCTTATCAAGGCAATATATATTCATCCAATCTTGTTTTTTTTTATTATTAAAATTAAGCGAAACAAACGAGAAACATCATTTCCAGAAAGTGTTCGAGTAAGGGATGTTAAAAGGTATGGGGTGATACCAACTTTCCTGCCCTAACTCTCCTCCTTATTCAAGGAAGACCTTTGGAGGGGCGCATCAATATCCCCCTTTTAAGGGGACAACCAAAGAGGGGTTACGTCCTCTTATGACCTTATCGATTACTGCCATAGCAACGTATTATAAATGGCTTGCTAAAATCACTTATTTTTCGACTCTTCGCTGATTCACTGCGTCCCAGAACACGTTGGACCTCTCGGGGCACTCATATCCACATAACCCTGAATAGGAACCTCGTTGCGCTTTCGGGCTCACTAGTGAGTGTCATTCTTATATTTATGTACATTTCATAATCCAATTGAGAGACCTCGTCCACTATGCGACAGGCGAATGACACTACCTACCAACAAGGGACCAACTGCTTCGGGCAGATGGTCGCAGTCTCTGATTTCTGACTCTCTTTCCGCTCGGATTGTTACCTTCATTAACGGGGCCAACATAATAATGTTGCCTCTATCAATTAAATAAAAAATCTCGACGCTATTCTGACGTGACCTATTTCCACAAACTGCCCAGCTATCGATCCGTAACTTGAAACTCGATTGGTAAAATACCGTTAACCGCTTCTGCATAATTTGAATATCTGGATTCGGGTGGGAAGGTGGCTTCTGCTGGATCACCTCACGATTGCGAAGTCAGATTGGGGCACGGTGGCATTAATGGGGTCCCTCTAAAATAGTGGGGTAAATATTGTACCCATGGGGTTAAAATTTCACTTACCCAAGCGTGTTGGGAACAAAATTATATCGCCCTGACCACTATAATTTACAAAATTGAGAAAATCATTTGGAAAAAAATAAAATAAAACCAGAAATGTAAAAATAACAATCTTACATTTCATTAAGCCACATCGGCCGTGTTAAGTCTCCGGGTGTTTTTTTATAGCAATGTGCAGTCTAATATTAGGCTAGATTAAAAACAAAACAAATCAATAAAAACATAACCTAAAACACAAAAGCAAAACCTAAGCTAACAAAAAAACAAATAAACGCCGGATAGTCCCGATTCGGGGGTCGTCCACAGCGGTAGTCATACACGGCAGATACCCGTTGTTTGGATCCTCCAATTAAACTGTACCCCCTCCCCCCTATCTTAAATGAGTGAAGATCGAGGTAGAACCCTTGTTATTGTTTTAAATTACAATAACTACTTAAAAGAAAATACAAAAGTAGCCAGAATTAAAGTTGGGAGACGTAGGGCTACGAGATACTGCTTGAAAACCGGTTCGTAACGGTGAGCTTATTAGTAGTATTATTGAGAAAGATTAGAACACTGGTACAATTCATTTTCAAAATCAAAGTAAGGGAGAATATACATAAAAGAAAATAAATATATAATAGAAGCAGAATTAAAAATAAACAAACGTATCAAAGAGTCATTCAGTAATCCTTATCAATCATGCTGAGATCGGAAGGGATGTTATAGGACTTTCCAGAACCAAATTATCAGAAATAAGAACTTTAATCTTTCTAAATACAAAAGCTTAACGAAGTTCCTAAAAACATACCAACTTAAATAAGTCATAATTCTTGCCCCATGTAACGGAGAGCAATTAAAAACGAACCTGATATAGCAGCTGCCCAATTTTACTTTCTTACGATAACAAAAACCAACTTGAAGTATATGGACTAACCGGCAACTCTTCCAGAATCATTGCCAAATACCCCCTTTTTTATGTTGTTGAGGCGCGATTCCACACTTTAAATCTCTCAAGAAAACAACTCCATTCGCCAGTAGTCATTCAAGCAATCCACAGTTGTTGTGGAATTGTTGGTTGGTTGCTCGTTGTGGTGTTTTGAAAGGAGAGGTAGACTCTGGAACCAATTTTAACTGTTATTTTGATCATCAAAACAACCACGGTAAAAGTCATTTTGCCGTCCAACGGACCGTTTTTGTTATAAATTATGAGTGATCCTTTTTAACAAAAGTGTTAGTTTAATTAAAAAAGAAGATGGAAAAATTACGAAAAATCAAAATACAGTAAGTAATTAAAGATTAAAACTGTAAATTATTTTAATAAGTTCATTTTGTCTCGATTCATCTCCAGCCGAAATGAAGGCGTAAAGGGCTTTTCTTAATATTAGAGGGGCAACCGTATAATCCAAGGAGGGTAATTTTGATGCCCTCATAGTGGCGACACCTAACGAGGGCATTGTCGATCCCACGAGGGGAATTTTCACTCAAAGAAGATGAAAAGAAGAAAAATGAATGAAGAGAAAGGACAGAAATAAAATAAAAGGAATCAGAAGAGAAACGGCATACAAAATGACAGGTGGGGGTGGGGGGGAAAGGGCAGACAGACAAAAAAATCACACGATTAAAAATCTGTTAAGAAAGTGGTGAAAATGGGGAAAGTGAATGTGTAGAGGAGCGATATATCAATTTATGAGTTTTGTGGCCGGTAAGACACGTAATCCAGATGTCAGCTGCAGCATTTTTGCTCATGGTACATCTGAGCTTCCTTGTGAGGGGGGGGGGATAGATGTTGGTAAAGAAGGATTTGAATTCAGGGAAGGCGAAAGTGATTAGATGAGGCGGAGCCAGAGGAGTCTAAAGAGGAGACTACTTGGAGCGCTCGGGCTTGGCAAAAGAATGAAGGAGGTGGACAGAGAGGCAAAGAAAAATGACTTAGACATCCATGTTAAAACCAGTCAACCCAACACACTGGGGTCTGTAGGGCACGTAAAAACCTTCCAGAAACACGTTCGCGCGAATAATATAGGCACTCATGTACATACGTGCCCTCCCCCACACCTTGTCCCCACCTTTCACACCTTTTCACCTCTCCTAACTTCACCGCTTTCATTACAAACCTCTTCTCAAACTTTCTATAATTCCTTTGTTGGTTGTCTCTTCTTAGTTTTTTATCAATAAACTCATTTAAGCGACCACTAGTTGGGCAATAAGCATTAGAGTGCTAGGAAGCCATAATAAAAAGGAGGGGAAGGTGCTACAGATCATCACAAGGGGAAAAAAGAGAAGAATTCCTGGTCCTCAGAAATTACATTCGTTTATTGGAAAAAAAAATGTTGGGACGTCATCGCCCCTTAATAATAATAATAATAATAATAATAATAATAAGTCTTTTGTAATGCGCTCTTCAAGGCCTGAGGCCTTCCCAGAGCGCACGTTGGGCTGAGATGAAAATGGAAATTCAAGAGGGGAAGAAGGCAATTCTGAAAAGATGCGTTTTCAGGAGACGCTTAAATGTGGTAGGAGAGGGAGAAGACCTGATTTCAGCAGGAAGAGCATTCCACAACTTAGGGGCGCAGATTGAGAAGGAGCAGGCCCCCATTGAGCAGAGGGATGAACAAGGAATGTTCAAAAGAGGTGCATGTGATGACCGAAGGGCCCAAGGTTCTATTACTACCGATACTGCTGTTACTATTACTACTAACGTAGCTATGATACCCGATGGAAAAAGAAAAGCGTCACTGGAGACGAAAGAAAAAAAAGAACGGAGAGGAACTAACTGCCTCGCAGTTTTCGACGTCTCCGCCAGAAAGCTTTCAACCACACTTCAATCAAGATTCTAAGTTCGTACCTTCCTGTCCATTGGTTCTCATGTACGAACCACCTTCTAAGGGGGTTTTGAAGTACGTTTTCCATTCATTTTTATTCAATGGGAAATTGCCGTTTGCGCGGTCAACTCATCGAAGTCCTTAAAATACTAAACAGTTGCATCGTCTGCTTTTTCTTTTTGAGACCATCTGCGGCCACCAACGAGGGGAGAGCCAGAAATATTATAAAGCTATTTCTAGTACAATAATGGTCTGGCTGATATTACTGGGGTAGTACAAAAACAAAACAAACTAATACTACAGCAACAAAAAAAAAGAACAACTACAAAAGAACGTCATGTTCGGATGTCAGAGGAAGGGACGCTCATTCAAGGGCGCATGAATATAGCCTCTTCGGATTTAGAGTCATCCACGTACACCTGCACGACTCCAGCGTGACACGACTTGTACTCCAAGAAATACGACCGCAGTAATGGTTGCCACAACTGGTATTAAAGTACCAGATTTAGGTCTTTTACGGATGTCTAAAAAAAGCAAAAGTACCAAATTACTACAAAAAGAACCAAATCAAGCCAATTTTTATCATGTATTCATTTAATTAAATTATTGTTAAGTCTGATGAGGATCTCGTTACCTAAAATATGAATGTTTCTATTGCACTAATTTAAGGCAAATTCTTGTATTATCCCTCGTAAAATTTACAGTTGGTTCTTTCTGGTACCTTTTAACTCCAAATTTTGGTTCTTTTTAAAATTTGCTTTGGGCAACCCCGCCGCAGTACTCCCAATGCTGTAGAAGCTTCGGGAACAGAGGTATGGTGACATACGTTCAAAAGTGGTAGCCTCCAGGGTGATACCATAGGCATAACAAGGGGTGCCACCGCCCTGAGAGCTACGCCAACCCTCGAAGTCGTTGGCTTGTCCTAAACCCGAAAAGGTTTAGGGTATGATTGGCGTCTCACGGCGTCATAAGCACAGTCTAGATCAACATTTGCATCATCAGTCTTGCAAATACTAAACGGCTGTATCACCTAAGTCTCGAAAATACTAAAAGGTTGCACCGCTCAAGTCTTGAAAATACTCAACAACGGTTGCATCCTCGGTCTTTAAAATAATAAATACGGTTTCACCATTATTTGAGTTAGCTAACCAAGCAACCACTGGACTTACATTTTGGGGGGGGTGGGAGCAAAATATTTGAAACGGCCTTAACCAAATTGTTCCTGTATCAAATTATATGGCATGATTGCCCCCCCCCCCCGCAGGTCGTTTAAGGCATCACCTTCGATATGTTTTATTATTAGAATTGATAAATATTACTTTAATATTTAAACGTATTAGAAAATAATAGTGAGCACAAATGATAATTATCGGCTTCTATTCTTTCTTCTTTTTTTTATTCTCTCCTTTCTTGAATTGATCTTGATGTGATCTTTAGGGGCCCATCATTTTTCACCTCCTCATCCTTTTTGCTCTTATTTTCCTTTGTTTCTCCCTTTTCTTTTACTTTTCTTTCTCCCTTTTCTTTTACATTTATGTCTCCCTCTCTCCATTTTATTTCCTTTTTCTTTTTCTTTTCTTTCTCCCTTTTATTTTACTTTTCTGTCTCCCTTTTCTTTTCTTTTTCTTATTTTAGGGACTGGGCTGAGCCGGAATACTCCCCCCCCCCCGCCCGTTCCCCGCCTCCACTTGACCTGCTCCGCCCTTACGACTTATCCCCCGCAAGTGATCGCTATTTTCCGGGGGGTTTATATATATGCACAAAAAAGAAGCAAACCAACGAAGGCATCTTCCCTCATTCCCCTTTCAAGCCACACCTCGGCACAAAGGGAGCGACAGATCGCAATGTCTCGGAGTTCTACTTTAAATGGTCTTTTCTACCACTAAATCTACCTTAAATTGAATTATAATTCTACCTTTGATTCTGAAATTAATTACTTTTAATTTTACCTTCAAAATTTCTATTTAAATTTAGTTATAATTCTACCTTTAACGTTAGCTTTAATTCTACCTTTAACGTTACCTTTAATTCTCCATTTAATGTTACCTTTAATTCTATCTTTAACGTCACATTGACTTCTCCCTTAACGGTGCCTTTAATTATACTTTAACGTTACCTTTAATTCTCTCTTTAACGTCATCTCTAATCGTACCTTTAATGTTACCTTCAATTCTATCTCTAATGTTTCCTTTAATTCTTCATTTAACCCTACCTTTAATTCTACTTTTAACGTTACCTTTAATTCTCCGTTTAATGTTACCTTTACTTCTACCTTTAACGTTACCTTTAATTATACCTTTAACGTAACTTTAATTCCTCATTAATGTACCTTTAATTCTCCATTAAGGTTAACTTTAATTCTACCATTAACATTACCTTTAACTTTATTTAACTCTATGCACCTTCAATTTTACCTCTAACTCTACATTTAATTCTACTTCTAAATATACCTTGAATTACTTTTGATGCCAACGTTAACTCTACCTTAAACTCTACTTTTAAATCTACATTTAACTTTCATTCTACATTTAATTGTAACAAATGATTTTTATTAACAGAACCAAGCAATGGGTTCGCCACTCTCCCCTACGGGGGGGAGCTAGCACTTTGCTACTAAGATTAAAATTGAAAATTTAAAAAAAAGCAGCCATGGTTAAATTTTTATAAATTTGCTGAACTTCGCCAATTATAATAATTTTAAAAAGGAACTTTTAAACTAAATTTCCCTCCTTTCAAAATATCACGTTGCTAAAATATAGTTGTAGAAGAAGATATATAAAAATAAATTTTCTGAACTTCACCATTTGTAATTCTTTGGGTTTTAAAAAAATTCACAAAATTTCGATACTTATAAAAAACATGTCCTAACAAAACTAAGATGAAATTACTATTCAAATACTAAAAAAAATACCCCTCTTAAATTATAGAGTTAGTGATGATGATGATGATGATGATGATGATGAATAACTTTTTAATTATTATATGAGATAGATTTGAATTTTTCCTATGGTAGCGCCACCTTTGGGCTACCCTGTAAATTATGTTGCCCTCGTAGTGAGAAGTTTGGAGGTTCCTGATCAAAATGGAGAAGAGATGGAAGAGGAGAATCAGGAAGAAGAATACTGAAATGGGCTTCAATCAACTCTGGTAGCACCAACCGCCTCATTAGCATATTTCGCCTCATTAGCATCAGCTACTCCAGTAACATCAGTCCCCCCAGTATCATCAGCCTCCCCAGTAACATCAACTACTTCAGTATCATCAGCCACCCCAGTAGTATCAGCCAAACCAAGAAGCATCAGCCACCCCAGTAGCATAAGGTACCCTAGTAGCATCAGCCACCCCCGGTAGCATCAGCCACCCCAGTAGCACCAGACAACCTAGTAGCATCAGTTAGCCAGTAAAATCAGCCACCCTAGTAGCATCAGCCACCTCAGTAGCATCAGATACCACAGTAACATCAGTCAACCCATTAGCATCAGCAACCATAGTAGCATCTGAGACCCCAGTAGAATCAGCCACCCTAGTAGCATCGGCCATACCAGTATCATCAACCACTCTAGTAGCATCATTCGTCCCAGTAACATCAGCCAACCCATTAGCATCAGCAACCCTACTAGCATCAACCACCCCAGTAGAATCAGCTACACCAGTAAATTAAGCCAACCCATTAGCATCAGCCACTCGCCCCAGTAGTATCAGCGACCCTAGTAGCATCAGCCACCCCAGTACCATCAGCCACTCCAGTAACATCAGCCAACCCATTAGCATCAGCAACCCTACTAGAATCAACCACCCCAGTACCATCAGCGACCCCCATTATCATCAGCAACCCCAGTAACATCAGGCACCTTAGTAGCATCGCAACCCCAGTAGCATCAGTGACCCTAGTAGCATCAGCCAACCCAATAGAATCAGCGGCCCCAGTAACATCAACAAACCAAAGAAGCATCAGCCACTCCAGTAGCATAAGCCACCCCTGGTAGCATCAGCCACCCTAGAAATATCAGCCACCCAAATAAAATCAGCCACCCTAGTAGCATCAACCAACCCATTAGCATCAGCAACCCTACTAGCATCAACTACCCCAGTAGCATCAACCACCCCGAGTAGCATCAGCCACCCTAGTAGCATCAGCTACACCAGTAGAATCAGTCACCCTAGTAGCATCGGCAACACGAGTATGATCAACCACCCTAGTAACATCGGTTGCCCCAGTAGCATCAGCCACCCTAGTAACATCTGCCACACTAGTAGTATCAGCCACCCTAGAAGCATCAGCCTCCCAGTGAGACCAGCCACCCCAGTAGCATTAGTCTCCCCAGTATCATCAACCACCCCAGTAACATCAGCTACCCCATTAGCATTAGTCTACCCACTATCATCAAACACCCAAGTAACATTAGCCACCCCAGTAACATCAGCTACCCAAGTAGATCAGTCTCCCAGTGACACTAGCTACCTCAGTAACATCCGCCACCCCAGTAGCATTATTCGCCCTAGTAACATCAGCTGCCTCAGTAGCATTAACCTCCCAGTAGCGTCAGCCACCCGAGTAACATTATCGCACCAGTAGCCTCAGCCACCGCATTAGTATCACCCACCCCAGTAGGATCCGCCATCCTAGTATCATCAGCCACCCCGGGTAACACCAGTTGCCCCAGTAGCACCCACCACTCCAGTAGCATCAACCACCCAAGTAACATCAGTCCACCAGGTAGCATCAGCCATCCCAGTGGCATTAGTCCCCCAGTAACACCAGCCAGTCCATTATCATTATTCACCCCAGTACCATCAGTCGCCCCAGTAACATCAGCCAACCCATTAGCATCAGCAACCCTACTAGAATCAATCACCCCAGTATCATCATCGCACTAGTAGCATCTGTCGAACCAGTAACATTACTCTCCCCAGTAGCTTCAGTCGCCACAGTAACATTAGCCACCCTGGTAGCATTAGTCTCCCCAGTAACTTCAACAACCCGAGTATCATCTACCACCACAGTAGCATCAGCCACCCCAGTATCCTTAGTCGCCCCAGTAACATCAGCAAACCCAGTGTCATCAACTACCACAGTAACATCAGCCACCCTAATAGTATTAGTTTCCCCAGTAACATCAGCAACCCCATTATTATCAACCACCACAGTAGCGTTAGCCACGCTAGTATTATTAGTCTCCCCAGTATCCTCAGGCACCCCAGTAACATCAGCAACCCCAGTATCATCAACCACCACAGTAGCATCAGCCCCCCAGTAACATCAGCAACCCCAGTATAATCAGCAACCACAGTAGCATCATCCACCCTAGTAGTATTAGTCTCCCCAGTAGCATTAGTCTACCAAGTAGTATCAGTTACCCCAATAATATCAGCCGCCCCAGTATCATCAACCACCTCAGTAGCATAAGTCACCCCAGTAACATCAGCCACCACGGTATCATCAACCACCCCAGTAGCATCAGCCGCCCTAGTAACATCAGCCAACCTGTACGAAGCCTTCATGGCCTCCCAACCTTTTGGCACCCTTGGTAGGCTCTGTTACTCTCAGCATATTTTAATGTCCCACTTCGGGACCTTTTTATTCAAAACGTTTCTCGGCGCAATGCCTTCGTTGGTTTTCGCTTCATTGAAAACTTATCTGATGCCTTCGTTGGTTTTCGCTTCATTGAGAACTTATCTGATGCCTTCGTTTGTTTTCGCTTCATTGAAAACTTATCTGATGCCTTCGTTGGTTTTCGCTTCATTGAAAACTTATCTGATGCCTTCGTTGGTTTTCGCTTCATTGAGAACTTATCTGATGCCTTCGTTTGTTTTCGCTTCATTGAAAACTTATCTGATGCCTTCGTTGGTTTTCGCTTCATTGAAAACTTATCTGATGCCTTCGTTGGTTTTCGCTTCATTGAAAACTTATCTGATGCCTTCGTTGGTTTTCGCTTCATTGAAAACTTATCTGATGCCTTCGTTGGTTTTCGCTTCATTGAAAACTTATCTGATGCCTTCGTTGGTTTTCGCTTCATTGAAAACTTATCTGATGTTTTTGTTGATTTTCGCCTCAGTGTTTAATAAAATAAATAAAAATAAACATCGCATATAAATGTTTCCATTGTGTGAATTTTCCCTTAAGCGATAGAGTCGCAAACAAAACTTTCAGCATCTTTAAGTTGCCGGAAGTGAAGGATAGAATGGTGTGTGCAGTGTGGAAAGTGTGCAGCAGTAGTATCGTCACGATAGGTGTATGTGTGACAGAGGAAAAGGAAAGGCTTTTATTTTGCATCCCCGTCATGTCTGCGCGATTTCTTAAAATATTTCTCTTCATATCTCGATCCCTGTTTCCCGCTGACTTGTGGTTGAATTCTGGCTGCGGTGGGAAAGCAAGAAAGTGAATGTGTAGTCGATATCGAGCGTTTGTGTGTGCGTGTGTGACCGAAAATGATATCACAGTTGAGAACAATAGTTCCTAAAGACCTTAGAAAATAAAAGTGTCATTTTACCTCTCTAGAGGTTTATAGTGCGACCTCTATTTAAACAGGGGTAATTTTGGAGTCCTTAAAGGGTGCGAGGTTTTGAAATGCTCAACAAAGGTCTGTAGCATCTAGCAACTTGGATGATTCCTAGTAATTAATTCATGAATTGTGCAGTGGCTAAGAGCAAGGTTTGCTAAGGGTGGAGTGTAACAAAACGCTGGGGGGGGGGGGGGAACTGAGACATTTAAAATTTCAAAAAGATTCAATGGAACCAGAGGCAACGGGGTCAAATTAAAAGGGCAGCGAATCCATACGAGGATGGCGAAGAGTTTATTAATAAATAGGATGGTCAATTACTCGAATGCTCTCCTTGTTGAAGCTTTTAAAGCGATTGCAATTAATTCCTTAACAAAAGGGTGGATAAATACTTAAAAAAGCATCATATGTTAAAAAAATAACATGACAAAGATGATGATTTACATGGCATTTTTATTTTCTAAGGGAGGTTTGGAATAGGAAAAACTTGCTCCCAATTATGGGTATAGTTATGCTCCATTTGGGGTCCATTGCCTAGCAGTCCACATATGTTGTATGGCCCCCGGGTTTGGAATTCACATTGAACTCACCACTGAATCCGACGTTAAAACTCGTATCAAAACACACTCACCATTCAATGGAGCTCCTTGTACTCCCACACTCTTGTTCTCGGTATCTCATCAACTGATAGCGACACCACTACGTTCAGACAATTACGACACCAGGTTTTGCTTTCGAACCTGCTAATTACCATTAAATTACCACTAAATGACTTCCGGTGGTAACAATAACCGTAGAGGATGCCACATAATCACATTTTGCCGTTATCTCCTCGGATATTTTCGGCCATTAGGCAAAGGTTGCCAATAATGATCGGGTGGCAGATTCAGGAGAGCTGCGCTCCCTCTCAGACTTTACCCTTTTAATTGGAACTCTCTCTCTCCTCTCTACTCAAGGATATGGTTAACCTGCAACATAATACAAAAAAGAATATATATATATATATATATATATATATATATATATATATATATATATATATATATGTGTGTGTGTGTGTGTGTATGTGTGTTTGTGAAAGGGTACGCTGCTCTCCTGAATACGCGCCCATTATGTCAAGATAAGGAATGGTTCGCTCTCGGGGTTAGGGGGTGGAGCGCAAGTTAGGAGTTGGGATTGGCGGAGGCTGCGCGTGTTGGCACTGTGCCATCTGCGTAATCGGCACTCGGGCAAATTCCGTAAACTGGTTACCAGCCGTTACCCCCACAGGGGACGAGACGCAGGGGAGGGGGGCTCACCGATGCTCACCAAACCTCAAGTAGTCTCCTCCTTTGAATAATCGGAATGGGTGCACCTCCTAGTCTTCCTTCCCCTAACTTCAGCACATTCCTTTCGAAACCTCTCCTTGCAATCGTTCGGACAGAAGTGTCCTCGTTGGTTTTCGCTTCTCTCTTATAATACGAAGCATAACATTGATAATAATGAAACTATAATAATAATAATGATAATACTACTACTACTAATAAAATATTAATAGCAATATAATTAAATAATAATAGTAATAGTAATAAGAAGAAGAAAAGGAAATAATAATGATAATAATAATAATAGTAATAATAATAATGATGAAAATAATAATAATAATAATGATAATGATAATAAAATAATAATAGTAATAATGATAATAATAAAAAATAATAATAATAAGTAATGCCAAATTTAGTCAACGGTTGAAACACTCGAGTGACACCGCGTGAGATAGGCGACGGGCGGTCCTCCCCGGCCAGGGATGCAAGCGACAACTAACGGGAGCATCTCACCAGAACGAATCCCAGGAGAGGTTCTTAAAGAAAGTGGTGAAATTAGGGTAAGTGTCAGCGTCATAGCCGTACTTCCGGCACTAGTGGCCGGGTGGTCGTGCAACTCTCCTATACACAAGTCTATTCTGCAAAGAATCCCCCCCCACACACACACCTGGTGGGGGATCACTCTGAACAGGCATCATTAAGCCTTTTAATTTATTGAATTATGATCATTTTTTAACTTGAACCGATTTCCGTCAAAATGGGGTCTGCACGCATCAACCCTTCACAGCTCTGGGCTGTTGCATCTCGTTCATTCAGGATTGACCACAAGGCAGATGGCCACCCCTACGCCCCACAAACCACCTCCACACATACACCATTCGTACACATTAAGTCAAATTGGTGTGAAATAAATGGCTTCCTGCAAGATGCCAATCACTTTGGGGAATAAATTCGCATTTCTTACCACAATTCAAATGAGTCGATTGCAAGAAGTGCAGACGAAAAGGATATTTCAGTGAGAATTAACTGAAATTAAATTAAAGAGAAGTTAAAATAATTAACTGAAATTAAAATAAATACAAGTTAAAATAAGAAGTTATAATTAATAAACTGTTAAAAAAATTAACTAAATTAAAATAGAGAGAAGTTATACAGAATTAAACGGGGTTCAAATAAAGAGAAGTTATAAAGAGTTAACTGAAGTTAAAAAATTAACTGAAGTTAAAATAAAGAGAAGTTAAAACAATTAAATGAAATTAAAATAAAGAGAAGTTATAAAGAATTAACTGAAGTTAAAAATTAACTAAATAAAAAGAAGTTATACAAAATTAACCGGTTAAAATAAAGAGGTTATAAAGAGTTAACTGAAGTTAAAATAATTAACTGAAATTAAAATTAACTACCTGAAGTTAAAAGAATTGACTAAATTTAAAAAGAATTAACCGAAATTAAAAAGAATTGAATTAAATTAAAATAAATAAGAGATACAAACAGTTAACTAAAGTTAAAATAAAGATAAGTTAAAGGAATTTAGTGAAATTAAAATTAAGAAAAGTTATAAAGAATTAGCTGAAGTTAAAATAAAGCGAAGTTAAAAATAATTAACTGAAGTTAAAATAAAGCGAAGTTAAAAAGAATTAACTGAAGTTAAAATAAAGATAAATAAAAAAGAACTAACTGAAGTTGAAATAAAGAAAAGTAAAAAGGAATTAACTGAAATTAAAATATAGAGCATTTAAAGGATTTAACTAAAGTTAAAAATAATTAACTAAAATTTAAAAGAATTAACTGAAGTCTAAAATAATTGCTGAAGTTGAAAGAATTAACTGAAGTCTAAAAGAATTAACTGAAGTCTAAAAGAATTAACTAAAGTTAAAAAGAATTAACTGAAGTCATAATAAAGCTAAAGAGAATTAAGTGAAGTTAAAATAAAGGAAATTTCAAGGAGTTAACTGAAGTCTAAAAGAATCAACTGAAGTCTAAAAGAATCAACTGAAGTTAAAAAGAATTAACTGAAGTCATAGTAAAGCTAAACAGAATTAAGTGGACTTAAAATAAATGAAATTTAAAGGAGTTAACTGAAGTCTATAAGAATTAACTGAAGTTTAAAATAATTAACTGAAGTTAAAAGAATTAACTGAAATTAGCCGAACGCGACGTTTGCAACGAACGCATTTTTTCCCTCTTCACTGAGTTAACTGAGATCCGTTAGGCCCCAGGTGCCCCTCAAAGTGCTCCTCCTCGGCTGTGCGGGAGGCCATTGGCCCCTCCGAGCTCTCCTCCGACGCCCCAAAATGGGACGTTCCGAGCCGGACCCAAGCGGCGAGTAAGCGATCCAGTGCTGCAGCTGACATCCGGAGAATTGCGTCCCAGCCACACTGCCCCCCTATCCTCTCCGCGGAGCTTAATTATGTAGGAAAAGCAGGTTCACGGCCCTGAATGCCCCTAGTATTCTCCTCTTAAGAGTAACCAGACAAAAACCGGTTAGGGGCCTTCCCTCCCCTTTATGTGCTGGGGATTCCACCTAATAAGACCACGACCGATGCGGTCTAGTTAAGCCGCAGCTAACACCATACTGGCGTATTTATACTCCCACCCTCAGTGCTTATGCCCCTAATAGTGCGTCTGCAAGGGAAACTGGGTCAATCGTGAAGCTGAGGTAACTCGAGGAAGAGTTGCGTGTCCTCTCGGTGCCATAAGCTTGGGGTAGTCGACTCGGGCTGTCTCCCAGGGCCCCCACAGATGTTCTCTCGCCCTAAATTCATCATTTTACGAAATTCTTTTAAAAACTTCAATATTGAAGTTTTCTCGTTGGTTATTTTATTTTCTTTCTTTTTCCTTTTTATTATTTTATTTCTTATTTTTTCATTTTCTTCTTTTCTTTCTTTTTTTCATTTTCTTCCTCTTTCTCTTTTGCTTCTTCTCCTTTTTGGAATATGCTCGAGTGGATTTAGGGTTCTCACTGGTCCGAAATTCTGTAATCCGCTGTGGCCATAAATTGTCTACTTGTTAGCATTATTTGCCCTCGATGGACCCTAACAAGGGACACGCCTCCCCTGCTTAATGAGGGAAGGTTCGTTCAGAAATGTACCGGTGGAGACGCTGCAAGGACGACGCAGCACATAATGTGTCGAAAGGTCTCTCATATGGTTCATCACTATGTGTATCAACGAATCATAGAAAAATATTCCCTAAATATATGTACAGTTGCTCCAATTAGTCATGTCACACTTTACGCTGAATTTCGTTCAGCGTGCCAATTTAGTATATTATTATTTTATGAGAGATGGAGTGTTTCGGGCATATTTAGTTATACATAAACTAGATAGGATAATGGTTAATAAAATAAATTAAATTTACTGAAATTCTTTCGTTGCGATATTTCTAGCATTAGTGTCGAAACATTTTGAAACTATCGAAACATTTTGAAACGGTTTTGTTTCAAAGCAGGTGTGCCAAATTTCCCGTAATTTTCCCTTTTTCCAGATTTATTTATATATTTATTTAGTTTTCAATCATCGATATCACAAAAATGTTCGCATTAATATTTGGCTATCTTTATAAAAGTTTTATTACTTTAGTTAATTCTCCAACTTAATGTGTTAGGGAAAATATTATTTAGGAACATACAAAGCATAGTGGAAGTCATCCAAAACTATTCAAAACTTTATAAAACATAAATAATTATATGATAGTTAACTAACTTTTGTCAAGAAGCATTTTGAAAATGTGACATGACGAATTATGGCTATTAAACATCAAATAATTCTGGCCTAATTAAAAACCCTACTATTGCAATATTATAATTCCCCATTATTTACTCATTTTATTAATATAATTCATAGAATCGGTGAAATTGTGTACAATTGGCCTCATATTTGCCAACGCCTCACTTCGGGAATTTTCGAGCACAGCTTCGAGGCTTAAAGAGAAATTGCCCTTCCAAGTAACGGAGCCTTTGAAGGGTGGAGCTGAGGTGGGCGGAGGGGGATCAAATCTCCTGTCCGATCGATGGTTCTCATTGACAATGGGTAGCCAGATTCGAACTCCATCAACCAAGAGAAACAAAAGGGTGTAGTAGTAGTAGTTGTTGTTGTTGCTGTTGCTGTAGTAGTAGTAGTTCGCCAATCTGATTTTACTCTGACCGGATAATGAAATCGACATAAAGGTCAGTATGACATTCGCTGGTGAGCCCCAGGACACCAGGGAGCCGGTCTTCTTTGGGGGAGAGGTTCCAGGAAGTATTAAGATTTGACACCAAACAGCGTTTCAGGTGGAAAGCTCGTCGCCCCGGGGCAGAGGGACCTGTTCCGCGTCAGAGGTACGTGGATATAGATACCCATCGGTAGGATTCCTTGGAACAGAGAGTGTATGTTTGTTGTGCTGCGAAGACGAGAGGGGAAAGAAAACAGTGTGGCAATTGTCTATGTGTGTGATGATAAGTGTAAGATCTACCCACCCGAATACATGCTGGGATCGAACCCGGTACCGCGACGTTTGTAACATACTGCGTGCCCACATGAAGGGGTGAACATACTATGTGTATTGGAAGGGTTAATGAAACGCTTCTTCTTATAGGGTTCTCTATTTGCCCTATATAAACGCCATTGTGCACAGGTACTTGTTTGGCATGAGTGAGGCTCGGTCCCCAAGGTAGGCCCTATGCATTTTAAGGGGAATTTCTCATTGCCATGGCAACTGCAATTTTTAATTTAACTGGTAATTCCGTCTCCTCTTCCAGGTTCCTCCCCGCAACTCTCCTAATTTCCCTGCTCGCGACTGCCTTAGGAGAATGCCCTTGGCCTCGAGGAAACCCCGAATTGGCGCCTTTGAATACCGGCTGCTTATGTGCTTTCAACGTCAAGAACGAGTACTCCGTGCAGTGCTCTTCCGTGCCGTTCGCCCTCCTTATGCGGACGTTACACATAAAGGCGAAGGACGTTAACTTCGACCTCCTCTACATCAACAATACCGACGTCAGAGTCATCAATGATCGTACCTTCTTTGGCCTCAGGGTCAGAAATCTGCAGGTAAGGAAGGAGTGGCGTAACGTCACGGTACCGTCAAAGATGACCCCGATCGAAACCAAGGGAAACACGGCTTGCCAAGTGGGCAAAATAAGACCTCATTGGGTATGGTTAGCCTTCGTAAAATGTCTCGATCAGGATTGGGTTTGTATGGTTGTCTTTTTTAAGTTTTCATAATATGAACCACTAACAAGGGCATTAACGCAGTAGTACCCATCCCCTATTCCACCAGTGCTGGCCTATGAAGGAACAAACACATTCCCCTATATATAAAAATAACGCACATTTCGACCAAAAACTCGGAAAAAAAGGAAACCAAACCAACAAAAAGAAAGAATAAAAGAACAAGAGTAATTCACAATAACAAAACCCCTTGAAGGAGGCTCGTATCCTTCAAGGACATGAGTGCGCCATCGGCTAAATAATAGTCAAGCAAGAGGTTTCTTTCCTCCTAGAACTCTAGGACTCCTAAATCTAGCACGCAGGAACGCGCCAAAATCACCATAAGGGTGTTGACCCAAACCGACCAAGAACGGGGACAAGTACTGGGTGCGATGCTCCCCCGGATTTTGACATTCAGTCAAGGTCACCAAACATCCCTTAGAGAAGTGTTCCATGGAGCGCTCCATCCGAGGGCGTAGCGTTCCGTGAATGTGTCCAAACCGGAGGCGACGGAATACGATTCATAAGAACATAAGAAAAGAAGGAGACTGCAAAAGACCATTCATGGCCTACACTTGGCAGCTCCTGTCCTACACTTGGCAGCTCCTGTTCCAGTCAACACACAACAGATTTCCTTCCAGAGAAAAGTCATCAAAGGCGTTAATTGAGAGGCAACAGCACGCATCTTCATATTTCCTGGGGCTCTCTTCCACGCAGCGGGAAGGGCTGCCCTCATGCTCACCAGGTAATCAACGTAAGGGAAGAGCAAAACGTCGGTACTGTAGTGTAGTCTGTGAAGAAAACGTATCTATTAAACAGGGCGCTTCCCCCCCCCCATCCCCTCTTCATAACCGGCGACCCAGAAGAAGACAATCAGCACATCATCCTGAGTCGTAGGAGACGTGACGTCACTAATACTAAGGACAAAGGGAAGCGCAGATTTCAGTGCCACGAGAGGACTCAATGAATCGCTGTAAATGGGAAAACAAACCTAAATATGACCATGGGGCGAAATCTCACGTACCGAACCATATATCACAACCATCTCGACCGTGGAAATAGAGGTAGTGTCCGGAAGAGCTCTGCCACTTTCAAAATAAGAGAAAATGGCTTCTTTTTTATTCGAATTTAAAATACAATAGCAACGAGGCCGATCACGCCGAAAATTAGTAAGGAGAGATCTGCACAGTAGGTATGTAGATGTCCTTCAGGTGTTGGGAACTGGAGGGCATAACGTCTTCTAGGTTTTAGTTATAGCGGGGGCATTACCCCTAGTACACCATCCAACCCACTTCAGGCTGGGGAAAACGGCAGAAAGGTCTTCTCCCACCTCGGCCCTGGAACCATCCGAGTATACTGGGGAACCTCCTGGGTGGAACGAAGTGTGCTCCAAGAAATACGAATGCAGTACTTCCGGGTCGGGGAGGGGGGGGGCAGATGCGTGGCGACAGATATCCAATTGTGGTAACCCCTGGTCAATCGTCTTGAGGTGAACCTCCGGCCCCCACCGAGAGTTGCAGTGAACTCTCGGGGTTACCACGGGTTCAAGGGGTGTTTGACCTCTCTCTTTGGCATAGACATTGTGAAGGTCAACCGGGTATAAAAGAGAACCCTTGTGAATTGAGAATCCTGCACGGTGCACGCCATGAAGCGAAGGGATTCTCCTCAGCTTCAACTAGCTGGTCCTCTATTGGCAGTGCCCGGTAATACCCTTCGCCAACCTGGGACAAGTATGGCAGATTGAGTGCATTAATACAAAGACCCTCCCTATTCGCATCCCATATATTGAACGATACAAAACGAAGAATTTTCATGGTACCGCTACAAAAGCCCCTTCGGCTGCGAATATGCGATTCCAAGGCGAGTCACCGATCCAAAAAGCAAAGAAAACGCTGCGTTTCTTCCACGTCTAAGCGACCTCCGTTAAATGGAAATTCTGCGTGGGAGCGATGCTCCCGACGGCTGGATAAAGGCACTAGCTTAGCCTTAGACAGGCAAAATAAAAAACCGATGCGCTTCGGCATAACGAGAGATGAAGGTCAGATCCCAGTTCGAAACGGCGGTGGTCCATATTGTGATTTGAACCGGGCCAAAATATTAAGAAAAAAAAACCCTTTCGGAAGAAATGAAGTTAATATTCACGGCAAAGAGTGACACTGAGGATAATTCCCTGAGGGACAGCCTATTCCTTACGAAACCGGAGAGAGCTCTCCACTAATCCGATATGCGGAATCAAAGATAACCTAGATAATCAGGGAGAGAGAGACAGAGCGTCCCTTGCTCCCATATATAATGGAGAGATTCCATGATACCACATCACCAAAAAATACCGTGATAAAATATGGCTTTCTATATGGCAATTGGCACATTCCATCTCAAGCTGGGCATTATGGAGGCACCGCAGCCGAAGAGTAGTAAGATTCACTTCCAATTAAATAAACTAACCTAATCTTTACCATTTATTTCCATCAGCATTCACACACACGCAAAAGTTAGAGAAATTGGGCGGAAATTAACCGAGCTGGAGACCTTCTTCACCGACGAGCGAAAAACAACCCCGATAGTAATTCGCTATGTTTAAGAGAAGACACCTTCACAACAGATCCTGCTAACAAAGTTTAATGAAAGGCTATAACTTCGATTATCTAGGAGGAGGAGCATAGCGCACGGGATACCTAGTGGACTAAGCGACTATCCTCGCTTGAAGACAGGGTAGAAAGCAACGCGCTTTGCGAAAAGAGGTTGGTGAAGCGTTTCCTACCTATTGACGTGACGTCCAGATGGTGGTCTTCAGCGACCGTGCGAAGAGCTTTCTATGCGTTTAGAGTAGTAATCCCTATATAAAATGCGAAGCAGCAAGTGGTCACAAAAAATTCCTCTAGAAACCTGCGGCACGAATTGTCAGTCCCATTTTCATGACCACCGGGTGGAAGGTCGTAATCCAACCTACCCGCTAATCTTTTTGACACGCTTCCACACCTGAAAGAGGAGCCATCCCAACAAGAAAGACGAGCGAGTTTCGAGACAAAACGAAATCGAGGCGTATCCGGCGAAATGCATACAGTAAAATTTCAAGGACGGTGCATTTGGGAATTAAAAGTATACCTTTCTCTCTCAGTGTCGATCACCTCAGAAGCGATCTACGTGCAAAAGGGCCAGACCTCCGAGGAATGGAAGCCAAGTCGGTGGAGATACGAGTATCGAATAATGACCTAACGACTTCCTCTACCGACCTAAACTATTCGGTTAAGATAAGTAATTTAGTCATCTTTGATAATGTAGACCGAGTTAAACATGATCGAGGTTGCGCTTTAGGCTGCAGTGGTCCAGCAAAAGAAAGTTGAATGTAAAAGTGATCATTTCCAAGAATGCCGACAATCACTTCTAGTTCAAAGCCCACTTGTGCATTCAGATAGCACAGGGGACAAATCAAAATAGGAAAAGGAAGCGATTGGTGTACAAATTCAAGTGCACAGTTCCACTTCAAGGACGCAGAATTCAAACTCTTCAACTATATCACGACCCACCCTCCGGTGTTGATTGTGTTGTAACCCCAGGGAGAGTACCTACCTTACAAATCCCCAAACATGTGGAAGGGCATCGCCAGTCGACTGCGCCTCCCACGGAACTTGGAAAGATCCAAGTCGGCGGACGCACCCATGGACGAAACAAAATAGGTTCTTAAAGGCAGACAGCTTTCGGCCAACACGAGAAGAAAATCCTACGCTACTCCTCCCAATTAGCCGAGTTCCTGTCAAGTACACTGATCGAATATATCTGTTCCCACTAGGAATAGGTTGATGTGCCCTTCGCGGAAGGTTATGTCTATGTAGATGAAAAATGTTTATGCTCCTCTCGGAGGTAGAGACCCGAATGCTATTTAATGACGTGCGTTAAAGATGCTGTTGCGTTCGCAGAAATACCTATTAGAAAAGATCAAGGTCCGACTGCGACTTCTCTCCTTCTCTTGTTTTGAATCTCGTGGCGAGCTGGGACTAAGCGAAGTCAAGGTTTCCTCGCCACGAGGATGCTCCTGGTTATCCGCGAATCCTGCCCAACACTGGGCAGTAGCGAGGGTTCCCCAAACCTTTTAATAATAATTCCGTCTCGTGGGATAAACTTTGGACATCCGAGTCTAGGGAGAAGAATGGGCCCGATCTTAATCTGGACAGAAAGCAAATTCATTTTCTAGCCAACACATTGGGGCGAGCACCCAGAGGAAGTTAAGCCCAAAGAAGGGCTTTGAATGAGTAGGTCCCACATTCTTAGGCTTGCGAGTGTTATGATCGGAGTGTGCCCTCTTCACCTGAAAGGCATAGAAGGTGCCCGAATATGCCGACCCAAATGGAACTTTCTTTCCAGCTTACATATGTGAAAAACTCCAAAGTCTGAAGGGCATGTAACTTTTTGTTCCAAAGGATAGTAACCACAATATTTGACGAAGCTGGTGTGCTACCAACCAGAATTCATCCACTTTGTAGTGAGCTAGACAGACTCATCATGCACTGCCTTGGAACAAGTGATGCTGGGATAACTTCGCTTCTCGGCAACTCTTCGTAGTGGAGCCGAAACCCTGGCAGTGGAAACATGTCCTCGGTAACGATACGAATGCCTTCACACAGACCGTGTAGTAACCAGCGCACGGCGAGTCATGTAACTTTACCCCTCCACCTTTCTCTCCTTAAAACCCGCTAGACTTTTACCCCTCCACCTTTCTCTCCTTAAAACCCGCTAGACTTTTACCCCTCCCTGATAGAAAAGGTGCTCGGCGAATTCCTATCGTGAGTGACAAAGTTCCTTTGGGTATTCTACACCTCTTATGAAGTTCCGTGTCGACTGTTGCATCACCCTCAGAGACTTATGTCTTTGTTGGTAGTCGCCAAATAACCGATATAAAACAAATGTTGCATCACTCTTACCGGTGTTCTATAAAGCACCCGGAAGGCTTATTTTCTCAGACTGCCTTCGGAGAACGACGGCACCTTCGGCCCATGTCCAACCATATAAGAAATCACTTTATTTTTATCCATCGGAAAATTTATTTCCGTCAACCTAAAAAGTAATAACTTTTTGAAGATAACCGCCTCAAAATGGCGTCAGCCGCTCAACCATCAGCTCTAAACTCTCCGAGGCCCAATTCCCTTCAATTTGACTGGTTTTAGTCGCGTGCAACTCTATAAGTTACTGTGCCGGTCCGTAGTTCGGTCGGTTGGATGTAACCATTTTATTTTTCAATGGATTTTTTGACGATAACATCGTAGCTATTCGGTCGACTCTAACGAAATTTGAAACCCTTATGTTGTTTTACATTTTCTTTCGGATGATATAATTATCAAGGTTTTCTCAAGGTTATTCCGGGAATTATTGAAATTTTGACAGTCATATGTTCTTAAGGTCATAAATCAGAGAGAACGCTACTTAGGTCCGTTGGCCTTGTTCTTTTTCACTAATAATACGGGTCCATTGACCCTTTTGGACCCCCTTATTAACCTGACATCAAGGCAAGACAGCCCAGGCTCTATAAACCCCGTGGGTACAAGGCAAATAATCGTACCCTTTATTTTTATTTGTGTCTCTCGCTTTATTCATTTTCTTGGGGAGGTTTCGTCCCAAGAAACCTCCCCAACATCGAGCTTGAAGCTGTCACTCACCCCGGGGGCTTCATCCCTCCGTTTCTTCTCCGAAGCCCCTCCTTCTAGAAAATGTCGGGGCTATCCCTTTATACATTTTATTAAATGAGGGCAGCAGTTGGGCTGAGTGCGCTGGCGCAATCGGCGCTCATTACACCATGGCCGGAAGCGAACGCACCAGCTACTGCCAAAAAAGCCGTAGCCGGACAGAGCTGCTCAAAATGGGACCTTCTCTTGGCCGTACTCGGGACCACGGATTTCCCCAAATGAAGCAGCCCTAGAGAAAGATAAGATGAGACCGAATTGTGTCCTACCACTTCCTTATTAACAGGTTCGTGGACCCAAAGTACATCTTTTACCTGATCCACCATAGTAAAACGATAGGGAATAGGCCTAAAGCGGCCTATTCTATATATTAATCGTTTTGCCAAATTCCTGTCTTCTAATTTCCTTCGTCTTATGACAATGATATACCAAGACCCAGATATTAAGAAGTCTGCCTAAGATTGGGTATTGAGTTACTGGGCATTGTATTAAATATTTTTAGGTTAATGAGCTGTCTGCTTAAGTTTATTGAGTTATCAAACATTAACATAATTTAACGGATGCAAAAAGACACAAGGACCTAACAGAGGTCATATGAGTCAACACCCCCCCCCATAAACTGCATCCACAAGATTGCGTTCTAACTACTTAACCCATTAGTCGCCGAGCATCATGACTTGGGGCAGGTAAGATTGTTAGGTTTGGGGACAGTTAAGATTATTAAGTTATTGGGCAGGTGAGATTATTAGGTTATTGGGCAGGTGAGATTATTAAGGTTATTGGGCAGATAAGATTATTATGTTACTCGGCAGGTAAGATTATTAGGTTAATGGGCAGGTAACATTATTAAGTTGGGGCAGATAAGATTATTAGGTTTGGGGACAGGTAAGATTATTAGGTTATTGGGTAGGTGAAATTATTAGGTTATAGGGCAGGTAACATTATTAGGTTTGGGGGCAGGTGAGGTTATTGGGCAGGTAAGATTATTAGGTTATTGGGCAGGTGAGATTATAAGGTTTGGGGCAGGTGAGATTATTAGGTTATTGTCAGGTAAGATTATTAGGTTATTGCGCAGGTGAGATTATTTGGTTACTGGGCAGGTGAGATTATTAAGGTTATTGGGCAGGTAAGATTATTGGGTTGGGGAGACAAGTAAGATTATTGGGTTATTATGCAGGGAAATTATTAGGTTATTGGACAGGTAAGATTATTGGGTTACTGGGCATGTGAGATTATTAAAGTTATTGGGCAGGTAAGATTATTAGGTTATTCGACAGGTAAGATTATCAGGTTTGGGGACCGGAAGGATTATTAGGTTATTGAGCAGGTTAGATTATTAGTTTGGGGGCAGGTTAGATTATTAGATTACTAGACAGGTAAGATTATTAGGTTGGGGCAGGTCAGATTATTAGGTTATTGGGCAGGTCAGATTATTAGGTTTGAGAACAAGTAAGATTATTAGGTTATTGGGCAGGTGAGATTACTAGGTTATTGGGCAGGTAAGATTATTAGGTTTGAGGACAGGAAAGGTTATTAGGTTTCGGGCAAGTAAGATTATTAGGTTATTGGGCAGGTGAGATTATTAGGTTATTGAGCAGGTAAGATTATTAGGCTTGGTGCAGGTAAGATTATTAGGTTTGGGAGAAGGTAAGATTATTTGGTTTGGGGAAGGTAAGATTATTAGGTTATTGGTCAGTTAATATTATTAGGTTTGGCGGCAGGTAAGATTATTTAGTTTGAGAGAAGGTAAGATTATTTGGTTAGGGGGGAGGTAAGATTATTAAGTTATTGGGCAGTTCAGATTAATAGGTTTTGGTGCAGGTCAGATAATTTGGTCGGGGGGAAGGTAAGATTATTAGGTTATTGGGCAGTTTAGATTAATAGGTTTTGGGGCAGGTAAGATTATTTGGTTTGGGGAAAGGTAAGATAATTAGGTTATTGCGCAGGTGAGATTATTTCGTTATTGGGCAGGTAGGATTATTAAGGTTATTGGGCAGATAAGATTATTGGGTTGGGGGACAAGTAAGATTATTGGGTTATTAGGCAGGCAAAATTATTAGGTTATTGGGCAGGTAAGATTATTAGGTTATTCGACAGGTAAGATTATTAGGTTTGAGAACCGGAAGGATTATTAGGTTATTGGGCAGGTTAGATTATTAGGTTTGGGGTAGGTAAGATTATTAGATTATTAGACAGGTAAGATTATTAGGTTAAGGCAGGTCAGATTATTAAGTTATTGGGCAGGTCAGATTATTAGGTTTGGGAATAAGTAAGATTATCAGGTTATTGGGCAGGTGAGATTACTAGGTTATTGAGCAGGTAAGATTATTAGGTTTGAGGACAGGTAAGGTTATTAGGTTTGGGGCAGGTAAGATTATTAAGTTATAAGGCATGTAAGATTATTAAGCTTGGGGTCAAGTAAGATTATTAGGTTATTGGGCAGGTGAGGATATTAGGTTATTGAGCAGGTAAGATTATTAGGTTATTGAGCATGTAAGATTATTAGGTTTGGGAACAAGTAAGATTATCAGGTTATTGGGCAAGTGAGATTATTAGGTTATTGGGCAGGTAAGATTATTAGGAAGAATTATTAGGTTATTGGACAGGTGAGACTATTAGATTATTGGTCAGGTGAGATTATTAGGTATGGGGGCAGGTAAGATTATTAGGCTTGGGGACAGGTAAGATTATTATGTTATTGGGCAGGTAAGATTATTAGGTTATTGGGCAGGAAAGATTTTTAGGCTTGGTGCAGGTAAGATTATTAGGTTTGAGGGAAGGTAAGATTATTTGGTTTGGGGAAGGTAAGATTATTAGGTTATTGGTCAGTTAAGATTATTAGGTTTGGGGGCAGGTAAGATTATTAGGTTATTGGGCAGTTAAGATTAATAGGTTTTGGTACATGTAAGATTATTTGGTTGGGGGGGAAGGTAAGATTATTAGGTTACTGGGCAGTTAAGATTATTATGTTTTGGGGGAGGTATAAATATTAGGTGGGGCAGTTAAGTTTACACTGTCTAACAATGATTTTGCTAGAGATGGAAATATAGGGTTTTTTTAGATATAATTTTGTACGTAGATTACGAAAATGACATTCCTTTTATAGGAAATAACTCCAGTTCTTTGTAAATTATAAATTAAATTTTATAAAATATCACGAAAATCAGATTCATGCATCTATGTGTATTACTTTTATTGATTGGGCAGTTAAGATTATTAGGTTTGAGGGCACGTAAGATTATCATTGGGGCAGTTAAGATTATTATGTTATTAGACAGTCAGTTTCAGAAAATTGTATTATTTGGTCGACCGCCTGCTTAAAATTGCTCTATTGAGCAGTGTGCTAAGTTTATTGGCTTATTATACACTCTCCCTCTGATTATTGGGCTTGTGAACTACCCTTATTTATTCCATGATGCGCACTACTATTTACTCGGTGAAATTGTTCGCTCTATATGTATAGTTCTGCTCCCATATGTCAGTAGTTCAGCGGTAATTATAGAAAATTGCCTCATAATTGTCGTCGCAGATCAACAAACGTGGCTTTATGTGTTATAACGTGGGATCCGAACCATGATTATTCCTACTTTAGAGACCGCAAATTGGTTCGGTAAAGGAACTGAACCTCGAGAAACGAGAGCTGTATTGCATACGTCCATGATGAGTCAGAGATCTAGACCTCTTAAGGATCGATAGAGATCCCTAGTTGTCGTCAAAGATACCTAAGGGACCATGTCGCGAGTCATATTTAGACCCAGATAAGGGCGCAACTGGACTCTACTTAGTCTAGTGTCATTAACCCATAATGGGCCATGTAAGTCCCAGTTCTTGTAAGTCATAGAGTTAGTCCCGTCGGAGGTTGTTATAGACCTTTCCTAATTGCTTGAGATAGACCCCTAAAGAACCTGGAAAATCACAAACCGTCGAGCATCAGAGTTAGGCCTAATTAGTGATCCCCATATACCTCCCCTTAAGAGTTTGAATAGTACTCCCGTTGAGGTCAATATAGACCCAGGTATGTTCTCTAGAACCCTCATCCCCTTATGTGTCGCTATAAACCAAGAAGCTATGTCAATCCAAGGCGTAGTGCTATAATCTAAGACCAAACAGGACTCCTCAAATCCAGATTACCCGAGGACAACGAGAGGGTCCCCTCCATCAAGTAACCAACCCCCTGCGAGTTGGTATCCAAATCAGGAGGTCACTAGAGCACCCGTCACGGCCTTTAGTTAGCAAGGGCGTCCTGCCGCTTCTACCTCGAGGCCAGACGCAAGAGGACAGGCAAAAAATCCGTCCTTTAATTTTCCGCTCCGTCAATAAACCGTTTTCTGCACCTCTGGAATGCCGTCCGATCTCTCGAGTCGCCCCCCCCCCCATCCAATGGGAGAAGATGGAGGGGGGGGGGTGTTCGCATCTTTTGATTGTCTGTGCTCGTTCTGAAAGGCGTATACAAGTTTTGCAAGGGCGTTCAAGTTCCGCAAGAGGTGTACAAGTTCTGCAAAGGGTGTAGAAGTTACGAAAGGGGCGTACAAGTTCAAAAATGCGTGTAAAGGTTCTAGAGGAGATGTACAAATTATGTAAGGACTTTACAAGTTCTGTAAAGAGTACCAGTTCTATAAGAGTACAATTTCTAAAAAGTTGCACAAGTTCTAAAAGGAGAGAAGGTGGTGGTGTGTGTGTGGGGGGGGGGGGAAGTTCGCATCTTTTGATTATCTGGGCTCGTTCTGAAAGTCATATACAAGTTTTGTGAGGGCGTTCAAGTTCCGCAAGAGGTGTACAAGTTCTACAAAGGGTATAGAAGTTCCGAAAGGGGCGTACAAGTTAAAAAATGTGTGTAAAGGTTCTAGAGGAGATGTACAAGTTCTTTAAGGGATGTACAAATTATGTAAGGACTTTATAAGTTATGTAAAGAGTCTACAAGTTCTATATGGGTGTACAATTTCTAAAAAAGTTGTACAAGTTTTAAAAGGGGGTGTAAAAGTTCTTATAAGGGTTATACAAGTTCTGAAAGGAGTTTACAAGTTATGCAAGGGGTGTACAAGTTCCGACAGGGGCGTACAAGTTCACAAATGTGTGCAAAAGCTCTGAAGGGGATGTACAAGTTATGCAAGGACTTTACAAGTTCTGTAAAGAGTGTACAATTTCTAAAAAAGTTGTAAAAGTTCTGAAAGGGGTGTGAAAGTTTTTTAAGGGTTATACAAGTTATTAAAGGAGTTTACAAGTTATGCAAGCGGTGTAAAAATTATTTAAAGGGTCGTAAATTTCTGAAAGGGGTGTATGAGTTCTACAAGTTCTGAAATCGGTGTGCAAATTATGCAAAGGGCGTAAGAGTTCTGCAAGAGGTATACAAGTTCTATAATCGTGTCAAAGTTCTGGAGGGGTATACAAGTAATGCAATGGATGTGCAAGTTTTGCAATGGTGTAAAGTTCTATAATATTGTTAAATATCTATAATGGGTGTACAAGTTCTATAATCGTCTAAAAGTTCTGAAGGGGTTTCAAGTTATGCAATGGGTGTAAAAGTTCTGCGAGGGTGTAGAAGTTCTGCAATGGGTGTAGGGGTTCTATAATGTTCGAGTTCTATAATGGGTGTACAAGTTCGTACCTTTAGAGTGAGGCGCTTTCGAAGCGAACTCGTTCCTCCTGCAGGATTCTAAGGTCTTCTCCCGGCCCGGAATTTAGGATTGGCGGGATCACCCATTCCTCTTTCGTCCTTCTTTTACTCTCTCTATTTATCTTCCTCTTTCCCCTCATCTTCCCTTCGCCTGTGTTCTTCTCTTACTGAAATTCCCTCGTTGGTTGTCAACTTTCTTCTCCCATAGAGGGTGGGGTAGGTATAACATGGAGGAATGGTCGCAATTGACATCTTACTGATTGCGTGCCCTCCCTACATCAATAACAGTAGGTTAATCTGACATGCTGAGATTGGGCATGTGCTAGACAATCTCCCCTCCCCCCCTTGCTCCCCACACTAAGCTTAAGCTTACTCGGACTCTTTACCTTCGACACATTTTCACTTCACCTAACATCGCCACTTTCATTACAACTTCTCGGAAAAGGTATCTGTCGGAGAGGCCCTCGTTAATGTTTGCTTCGGTATTGCCGGGGATTTTAGATTAGGGGGGACTTTTTAAAAAGCGAAAACCAAAGGGTGATCTCGGCCCCCAAATACATAAAGGTTTCGATAGAAAGTATTAAAGTTAGGATAGTGAAACTGTGCGTAGGAGGGAAGCCCGAGTAGAGAGTACTAAGGATCGCAACTGCCGTTTTGGCCACCTTTACGAACCGTCTGATCGCATCTCAGTGGGGATGAAAAATCGCGGAGACTTCCAGTCAGCTGCAGCGGCAATACGATGAGGTTTACTAGCTCTTATCCTTGTTACAGGCTAAGGGTTTTTTCCTATGACCCTATGGTTGGAGTGTGCTTATGACACTATGGGTCAAGTGTGCCTATGACCCAATGGTTCGATTGGGCCTATGAACCCGATGGCTCGAGTGTGCCTATGACCCGATGTCTCGAGTGGGCCTATGAACCCGATAGCTCGAGTATGCCTATGACCCAATGGTTCGATTGGGCCTATGAACTCGATGGCTCGAGGGTGCCTATGACCCGATGGTTCCAGTGTGCCTATGACCCAATGGTTCGAGTGGGCCTATGACCCAATGGTTCGAGTGGGCCTATGGCCCGATGATTCGAGTGGACCTATAAACCTGATTGCTCGAGTGTGCCTATGAACACGATGGCTCGAATGAAGTATTCCTTATCTTTACATCCTCAATTGAAGGAGTATTCATTATATTTACATCCTCAATTGAATGAGTACTCATTCTCTTTACATGTTCGCATGATAAAGTATTCATTATCTTTACACCCTCATTTTCCTTCTCGTCTTCTCATTACAACATACCCACTCTCGTCTTTTTGGAGACCCCTAGGGGGCGGACTCATATCAACACACACTCCTGACGCGGCCCCACGAGAAGAGTTCAATGATCGGGGGTTGTGCCAGGACACAATAGTACCCCCGTCCCCAACGAGGATCGATACTCTGGTGCCTTCAGGCTTGCCAGAGTTTGTCCTTCTAATCTTTATGTGTATTTCGATATCCGGTCGGAGGATCTTGTCTACGAGGCAAGGGTGTAAGTTCGGCTCTGTTGGAAATACATGATTAAATTCAACTTCCACAACTTCTTGGGGTATGGGGAGGGGGCTATATCCAAATAGCCTTCACGCAGAATGGGTTCCCCTCTTCAGGGGTGATAAATGTCCTTTTAATCTTTATGTCACTTTCATTGCACCATCTACTTATTTTGCATCTATGCTAATTAATTATTTTTTACTTTTTTACCACAGCCATTCATCTATTCTTTTAATTTTTAATCTTGAGCTACATAGGGTATAGTTAGTTATTGGATGGGGATCCTTTTTACGTCAGGTTGCTATTGTTGCGACTACCATTTCTTGCGGCCGTTCGAGGTCCGGATCCCGATGGTAAGATGCAGATTCCCATTGAGGTAGCGCCATAGTGCGAAACGGTAGTCAAATCCTGTACCATAACAACTTTTAATCTACTTTTCTCACCAAGAAACGTGACGCTGTCGGATTATACAAGGTTTCCTTTCCTTTGCGAATGATTAAAAACAAAAACAAAGAATATCGTCCTCGCCTCCATTGTTTTGTTGACTCACGCTAAGAGTTGTTAATTTATTTGAATCCCCCCCCTTCCCGCTAGAGAAAGTTTAAAGGGCCTAAACTTGACTACACGTACCCTTGTGTACGCCTTTCTTGCCTGGAAGTTTGTAATGCTACTTCTAATCCATCCATTTTCTTATTTTTACCTTTTCTCGCTAGGGGGCGCAATGCTCCGTTATCAAGGTTTTTCACAGAGTAGGCCTATTAGGTTTCTTCCTTGTGACTTTCAATGAAAAAATTATATTCTGTATTTTCTTTTTAGAGTTTTAGTATGCTAATGCAAACGTTAAACCATTTATTAGGTATTCGACCAAGTCTGGAAGAGACGCCGACAATACACTCTTACCTGGAAGTGGTGAAACGTTAATTCCGTTAATTCATCCAGCCGTCTCCCTTTCTGAAGGAAGGGAATTTCCGGGTTGGGTTATGGTCTTGGTCTTTCCCACCCACTACCTTTCTCCGTAAACATACCTCTGTTTTGGGGACATTTTGCCGAAATGATTCGATTCTTCCTCCCAGTGATTAGCCAAATGGCCATATTATTTAGCCTGAACTGCACAAGCTATCGAACTAAAACAGATGGCACGAAATGCGCTGCATTTTCCCACTGGTCGATGAACTCGTACATAATTCTCTCTAGTTTTCGAACGGAATCATTTTCCAACGTAATCTTGGAGGAAAATTACACCCTTTGATTTAAAGAAGCAAAAAGATATTGGAAAAATGATTCCGAAGATCAGTTAAAGAGGATACTGACACAAAGGAGCCAAACTTTACGGACTTCCAAGCCATGGTGTGGCGTGCCTAATGCTTATATTATAGTTAGGATAGAAGGATACAAAGGTTTCAAAATTCAGTTATATGTATTCTACTAAAAGTTGGGTAATAATGAATCATTCAATCACATATGGTAATAATGCGTTTTTTTTCGACCATGTAGCTTTCTTTCTGCGGAATCACCAACATAACTGACAAAGCCTTTGAGGGAATTGAAACCGTTCTTGAGAATCTGAATCTTCAAAACAACCTCCTACAAGAAGTTCCGACTAAGTCACTAGTCAACCTGAAACAGATAAATCTTTTGGACCTTTCCGGAAACAAACTTACCAGGCTTCCAGAGAGATCTTTCCTCGGCTCTAAGCTGAGTACTTTAAAGGTATGATTGTTTGATTCAAAGAATTAGATTCCATTTGATATCCAGAACATCCGCAGTGTTACTGAAACTCCCAGTTGTCGGGTTGGAAAATAAATGAACAGAGGCTTTTAAAGATTAATGTAACCCTAAGATTATTAATTTTCTTTACAGCTCTCTCACAATGAAATCGTGTTGTCCCCACACGTTTTTACGGGTCTGGAGGACAGTTTAAAGAATTTAAATATGAAAGGGTGTGGTTTGAAAGATGTCCCGCTAGCAGTTAAGCGTCTCAAATCATTGGCCTTTCTCGACCTTGCTCAAAACAGAATCAGAGATCTAGAACCAGGTACGTCTGTTGCTAAGAAATAGAATTTAGTGTCCATTATACGTGTATTTTTCTTGTCTTCAATGATATGTGTGTTTTTAGGACCATTTAAGTAATTAACAGTATGTACATTGGCCACAATAAGTCATGTCAGATTTTACGTTGAATTTCGTTCAGATGGACAATTAAATATAGTATTATTTGATGAGAGATGGAGTGTATAGGGTATCTTTAATATTAAATAAACTAGATAGGGCATTTACCAATAAAATCAATTAAATTTAATGATTTTTTTTACGTTATTGTGGTATTTCAAGAAGTACTATCAAAACATTTTGAATAATTTTCTAATCTAACGTTATGGAAAAATATTATTACCTGGCAACACCTCATGACAAAGCCTAGTAGCAGTCATAGAAAACTATTCATAGTTAACCTGCTTTTGTCCGAAGCCTTATATATGTATATTTAAATTATTTTAGTGTATTTTTTTTTCCAGGGGTGTTAGAGACCATGCATTCATTGACTGCCCTGAATTTAGAAAGGAATCTGCTTCAAGATCTTCACCCAGAAACATTTAGGGGGGTCTCGGATACCTTAAGTTCACTGTCTTTACTAAATAACCTTTTGACAAAATTCCCTACCGAGTCAATCAACTCTCTCCCGAGACTAAGGGTAAGTTTTAAATATAAGAAATACCAGAGGCTTTGTAATCTTAGACTCGCTTCCTTTTCCATAAGAGGCTGTAGGGCTCGTTCTCTAAAATAGGTAGGCCTCTGGCCCCCTTTTCCAGGATTTAATAGGCCCAGCGAGGAACTCCACAAATGGACGCTCGGTGGATTAAGGAAACAATAAGCCAAGTCTAATAAATAAAGAACCCAAGAGAATTAGGAAATGAAACTATATACATATATATATATATATATATATATATATATATATATATATATATATATATATGTTAAACTGTACAAATAGATCTGAGGCAAGCGGTCGTTAGAGTCGCGCGGAATATACAAAGATATCAAAAGTGACCACCTGTATTTTTGGAAAATTTTCTCATCCGCATTTTTCGGCGGGTGTGGATCAGGCTAGTAAACATTGCCTCTGTAATTTTATCAGTTGAAGTGCATGATTAGTGGAGTAAGTTCTCGATTTGGATCCCCAAAATTGGTATCATAGCACTACTCCAAAAGAAATATGTAATCCATATTCCAAAACAGGCAACTCGATAACGGGACACAAACCTGCAGGCTAGGCGCTGATTCATGAAAAGGAATCAGATACCTGGATTCTTTTAGTGTACAACTTCATCTCTTAGCGTAAGTCCAAGACACCATAAAAAGATACACAAAGACACCTAAATATTCAGGAATTGTAATAGTAATTGTTGATAAGGATTTATACTCAATAGCGATGAAAGGATCGGAAAGATTTGCAGTTATTACAGTTCGGGACTTCTAATCACGTTCTTGTTCGCTAGTCTAATTCTTTAAAAGAATCTACCCTTCGCCTCCCTCTATTATCCCTTTACCTCCTCCTATAATTCCCCTTTCACGGACTCCTCCTCCTATTCCTTATCTACGTAACGGCGAACCGTTATTGTTTGAATTCTATAGACGTTTTCCCTCCTTTTTATTCGTGTATACTTCCACTCCGGTTGCCAGAGTCGGGTGTACAGTCCAGTTATTTACAGTATTTATGAGGTCAGAACTTGGGGCATGAGGCCAGTCGGATGAGCGACTCTAAGATTACGGTTGGTTAGTTGCGCTGCCCCGCGGGTAGGACAGCCAGCCCTGAAATGAATGATATAGCGGTTTTTCATTTTGTACAGTTACCCACGTTTCGTAATCAGGGATGATGCGAGATAGACGCATTTTTTCCTCCCATATATATTTATATAACCGTTTGCGCCGACGACGAACACCATATCTTCTTAACCATCTGTCGTTCATCTTTCATTAATGTTAATCTCACACATGGATAGTTTGCTGGCATTGCCATACACACTGACACACGCATGCGTATACACAACGCACACTATTGTACACCACCAAATATAGACACACCAACAAACTGAGCGTCTCTAAGAATACAGATTTTCCCCTCCCTAAAAATATAGGTATCTAGCACCTCCCCCCCTTCTAACTATAGAAACCCCCGGGGGAGTCGCCCCTTACGTAGCTGTTCACTCATTCCGCGAGTGTGATTGTCTGGCCGCGAGGGGCTGGGGAGGAGGGATTTGGGAGGAACTGAGCTGCCGCTTGAAGCACGCGGCTGGCAAGACAATGAACCGGTCTCAGGACGGCGGAGGCTTTATTGAGTGAAGAAGGATAAGGCGGCCTGAGCGTGCGGAAAGGGGGGGAGGGGGTAGGAGGCGGGGAGATGAATCGGGAACTGTGAGGAAGATTCGAGAATGTTTCGTCATTCTGTTTGGAAAATTATGGGGGGGGGGGGAGAGAGATCCGTACCTCGGTGATTCCACGTGACAACGAGATTATCTCGTTATCCCAGTGAATAAAGGTGTTGGACTTCAAACGTTTAGGTGTTGGGTTCGCTCCACGAGAGCGGACGTATAACATCGCAAGGCGGGAGCTCCTCCCCCCCCCTCCCACGCACACCTACAAGGAGAACTGTGCCCTGGTGCTGCCAGCGATTATCATACTGATATTTATGCGAATTTCATCATTATCTTGGGTCTGGGGGTGGAGGGTCTGGTCCACGGGTGGCGTAACTAACGAAATAATAGCAACCCCCCCCCCCAGGTCCGTTGATTGCACGTACCCACTCCTCTCGACCCCATCTTCCCCCTTGATACTGAATCTGCCCCCACCCTAGTCATACCCGGGGATTTCTTGGAAAGATGCCCTCTTTGGTTTTCTCTTAGTTTTAAGAACATTAGATGGAGTTGCCAAAAGGGACCCCACCGGAAGGGGGGGAGGGACACTTGCCACTAAGCGAAGAAAACCAACGAAACCGGTGAGGTTGGGGGAAGCGAAAATACTTTTCAGTTATAGTCGAGTAGTCTAAAGAGGAGACTACTTGTAGCGTCAGGGACAGAGGACGTGCGACTCTCCAGGATCCCCCCCTCCTTTATTCTCCCTAATTAAGGAAGATTGTTTCGCGGTCGTTGGGGCCGAAAAGGCACGCAGTCTCTCCCCCTTGTTACACCCCCGGGCCGGGACAGTACGGGGCAATCTATGTTTTGATAGTTGAGCATCTTCCAGAAAGCTGCGTGCCCTTCTGACCCCAGCAACCCCAAGAAGTAGAATAATGATAGAAGCGACAAAGAGCAATAGGTCCTTTCGGTGCCAAGTCTTGAATCCTCGTATTAATCTTTCCCGTGAGCTTTGTTGCATTTATTGTCTACTCACGCGAGACTTTGTTTGTGATCTTATTAGGGTCAATTTTGTAATTTGGGGTATACTTTGTTCAATTTCTTTTACGCGCCCGCCAGGCCCCAGCATTTAGGGTTGGTTAGATTTGGTATGTCTATTCCTTTATTCCCTATTTGTTTTTCCAATTTTCTCCCCCACCCCATCTTCATTCTTCCCCATGCGTTTATGGCCCCCAATAGGCGTGAAATAGGGTATTAAGGATATTTATAAAACTCTTTGAAATGACCATCATGACAGGTCTTAAACGACAGCTGTTATTAATACCCTCTGCGGGAAGAACATTCGACTATTTTGAGTTTGGGAGGAATCATGGCAGAATCATCACTTTCAAATCTTTGACACTCATTGGGTCCAAGAGGGCCGAGATAAAGAGAACCCGGCGATGTATTTTGTTCTCGGACTTGGATCACAAGTCCAGTAAAAATGAATACTAGGTTTGGAAAAGAGTTTGAGTTGTTTATATTCTTTTAATTAGGAGCTATGAAGGAATTAAATCGTATGAGTAGCAACAGCTTTGCTAATCCCATTCTATAACATGTAGATCTCTCCCTACCACATACCTGTCACATGAGCGTTCATAGCTTTCCTAATCCTATTCTGTAATATGTAGATCTCTCCCTACCACATACCTGTCACATGAGAGCGTTCATAGCTTTCCTAATCCTATTCTGTAATATGTAGATCTCTCCATACCACATACCTGACACATGAGCGTTCATAGCTTTCCTAATCTTATTATGTAATATGTAGATCTCTCCTTACCACATACCTGACACATGACAGCCTTCATAGCTTTCCTAATCTTATTCTGTAATATGTAGATCTCACCTTGCGACATACCTGCCACATGAGAGCGTTCATAGCTTTCGTAATCCTATTATGTAATATGTAGACCTCTCCTTACCACATACCTGTCAGATGAAAGCGTTCATAGCTTTCCTAATCTTATTCTGTAACATTAGATCTCCCCCTACCACATACCTAACACATGAGAGCCTTCATAGCTTTCCTAATCGTAATGTAACATGTAGATATCTCCCTATCACATACCTGACACCTGAGAGCTTTCCTAATCATATTCTATAACATGTAGGTCTCTCCCTACCACATACCTGACGCATGAGGGCGCTCATAACTTTCCTAATCTTATTCTGTACCATGTAAATCACTCTCTACCACATACCTGTCACATGAGAGCGTTGATAGCTTTCCTAATCCTATTCTGTAACATGTAGATCTCTCCCTACCACATACCTGTCACATGAGAGCGTTCATAGCGTTCCTAATCCTATTCTATAATATGTAGATCTCTCCCTACCACATAACTGGCACATGAAAGCGTTCATAGCTTTCCTAATCCTATTCTGTAACATGTAGATCTCTCCCTACTACATACCTGACATATGAGAGCGTGCATACTTTCCTAATCGTATTCTGTAACAGGTAGATCTCTCCCTACCACATACCTGACACATAAGAACGTTCATAGCTTTCCTAATCCTATTCTGTAACATGTAGATCTCTCCCTACCACATACCTGACACATGAGAGCCTTCAGAACCTTTCCTAATCGTATTATGTAACATGTAGATATCTCCCTATTACATACCTGACACCTGAGAGCTTTTGTAATCCTATTCTGTAACATGTAGATCTCTCCCTACCACATACCTGTCACATGAGAGCGTTCATAGCGTTCCTAATCCTATTCTATAATATGTAGATCTCTCCCTACCACATACCTGGCACATGAAAGCGTTCATAGCTTTCCTAATCCTATTCTGTAACATGTAGATCTCTCCCTACTACATACCTGACATATAAGAGCGTGCATAGCTTTCCTAATCGTATTCTGTGAAATGTAGATCTCTCCCTACCACATACCTGACACATAAGAGCGTTCATAGCTTTCCTAATCCTATTCTGTAACATGTAGATCTCTCCCTACCACATACCTGACACATGAGAGCCTTCTGAACCTTTCCTAATCGTATTATGTAACATGTAGATATCTCCCTATTACATACCTGACACCTGAGAGCTTTCGTAATCCTATTCTGTAACATGTAGATCTCTCCCTACCACATACCTGTCCCATGAGAGCGTTCATAGCGTTCCTAATCCTATTCTATAATATGTAGATCTCTCTCTACCACATACCTGGTACATGAAAGCGTTCATAGCTTTCCTAATCCTATTCTGTAATATGTAGATCTCTTCCTACCACATACCTGACATATGAGAGCGTGCATAGCTTTCCTAATCGTATTCTTTAACATGTAGATCTCTCCCTACCACATACCTGACACATGTGAGCGTTCATAGCTTTCCTAATCCTATTCTGTAACATGTAGATCTCTCCCTACCACATATCTGACACATGAGAGCCTTCAGAACCTTTCCTAATCGTATTATGTAACATGTAGATATCTCCCTATTACATACCTGACACCTGAGAGCTTTCGTAATCCTATTCTGTAACATGTAGATCTCTCCCTACCACATAATTGACACCTGAGATTGTTCATAGCTTTCGTAATCCTATTATGTAACATGTAGATCTCTCCCTACCACATACTTGTCACATGAGAGCGTTCATAGCTTTCCTAATCTTATTCTGTAACATGTGGGTCTCTCCCTACCACATACCTGACACATGAGAGCGCTCATAACTTTCCTAATTTTATTCTGTAGCATGTAGATCACTATCTACCACATACTTGTCATATGTGAGCGTTCATAGCTTTCCTAATCCTATTCTATAATATGTAGATCTCTCTCTACCACATACCTGACACATCAGAGCCTTCATAGCTTTCCTAATCATATTCTGTAACATGTAAATCTCTTCCCATCACATACCTGACACATGAGCTACAAGGAGCTACAAGGTAAATAAGTATCCTAAAAGACCTTATGGTCCATACAAGGAGGGTACTTTTGGCGTAATCTTCGAATGTGTCCGTTGGCAACCTCGAAGATCACTCGCGAGGATCTTAACGGCGATTTCGCAAGACTTTGTCTAGTCCTAACTTGAACTGGTCAACAGATTCACTGTTGACAACTTTCGTCGGAAATGCGTTTCAACTACCGCAGATACTGTAAGGGAAGAATTTCCCACACAGATCACGGTGGTATCGCTCTTTTCGGAATGAAGGACTTCAAAATTGTACGGCATACTCCAGGTGTGGTCGGACAAGGGAGTTGTACAGACACAGTACTCTTTCCTTGTTCCGATATCCAAACTGTCGCTTTATATACTCAACATCCTTTGGGCTTTCTTCTCCACCTCAATACACTGTTTCGAGAACTTGAGGTCACTCGTGATAGTTACACCCAAGTCCTTCTCAGTGTCGGTCGATTCAAGAGCAGTGCCCTTAATGATATAGGGTGATTGAGGATTTCGGTGGCCGATATGCATCACTTCGCATTTGTTAACGTTGAAAGGCATTTGCCACGTATCAGACCACTCCCCAATCTTCATGCAGGCTTGCAGTATTTCCATCCTTTGCAACGTTCATACCAAGCTTGGTATCGTTGGCAAATTTGGAAATCTTGGCAACCATGTCACCGTCCATGTCGTTGACGTAGATGATGAATAGTAGTGGTCCCAGGACAGAACCTTGAGGCACCCCGCTAGTAACGGGCACCCACTTAGAAGCCTGTCCATTCACCACCACCCGTTGCCGTCTGCAACTTAGCCAGTTCTCGATCCAGCCGGCTACTTTTCCATCTATGCCAAGCGCTCGCACTTTCCGGAGAAGGCGGCGGTATGGTACCTTATCAAAGGTTTTTTGAAAATCTAAGTACACCACATCCACCACCTTATCCCGATCGTGCTCACTGAACACGAAGTGGAAGAATTCCACAAGGTTTGTCAGGCATGACCGTTGCCTTCGGAAGCCGTGCTGGGAACTCCTCAGTAGCAGGTTTAACTATAAATGCGAAGTCATTTTTTCCACCATCATGCTTTCCATGAGTTTAACGACTATCGAAGTTAGACTGATAGGTCGGTAGTTCGACGGTTGGCTACGGTCTTCTTTCTTGAAGATAGGAGTCACCTCCGCCTCACGCCAGTCTCTAGGAACGCATTTGGTCCGGATTGACATGTTGAAGATTGCGCTCAGGTGTCATGGCACTTGATCGCGCACTTCTTTCAACACTTTAGGTAGAAACCCATCCGGGCCAGGTGACTTATTCGTCATTAGGTCAGTGATCTTCTTTTTGATTTCTCCTTCGGTGAATTCCATACCCTCCAGCTTTTTCCCCGAGTAGAAATCCGTCGGCTGGAGGATGGGACCACACTCTTCAGTAAACACTGAAGAGAAGTAGTCGTTGAGGAGGTTAGCATTTTCTGCATCTGAATGCTTTAATGTCCCCTTCTCATTCCTCAAAGGGCCAATCGTTCGACGGATTGGTTTCCGGCTGTTTACATATCCAAAGAACTCTTTGGGATTCTCTTTCCAGAGTCTCACCACTCGGAGTTCCTCAGACCGCTTAGCCGCCCTTATGCTGGACTTCACTCTCCTGGCTAGCCTCCGGTATTCGTCAAAGTCACTTTAGATCTTCGATTGCCGGTACACAGTTCTCTTCTCCCTAAGCATTTGGCCGATTTGTCGATTAAACCACTTTGGTTGAACAGAAGACTGACGGGGGCATTTCAGAGGGATGAAACGCGATTAATGACTCATGAATGTGGTTTTGAAACTATTCCACGAGTCTTCAACAGCATCGCACACTTCTAGCCTAGCGTCAGTCAGTCCAGCACGAAGGCTTGCAAAGTCTGCTCTTCTTAAGTCAAGTTTCCTTGATTGACTGGCAACAGACCTTACCTTCGGGATCTTGACCCTAAATCTAACTAGCTGGTGATCACTGCCACCGAGCTCTTCGCCTACAGCCAGATCCTCAACGATATCATCCTCAGAGGTGAAGACCAAGTCGAGGATATTGTCTCCTCTCGTCGGTTCTCTGACATATTCAGTGAGGAACTCGTTGTTGGTGAACTCCAAGAGTAGCGCGCTCTTGCCACAGGCTGCTCTGGTTTCCCAGTCAACTTGGCTGTTGAAGTCGCCCATAACGATGCACACTCTGCCTTGAACAAGCTCACTCAGCAGCTGGTACAGTTCCCTGTCCTTCTCAACGGGTTGGGAAGGGGGCCTGTAAAGCAGCAGGGTCCTGTATCTGACAGGACCTATCTCTAGGTCAACGCCTAGGAGCTCATGGCCGGATATAATATTGGAGTTCGTAGATTCAATTGTATCCTTGACATACAACATTACACCGCCACCCTCTCTGTCTGGCCTATCTTTGTGGGAGAGTTGGTAGCTAGAAACCGTGAATTCGCCTTTCAAAGTCTCGGTTTGAGGTTTTTATCCACGATTCTGTTATGGCTACCATTTCGGGTTCTTCCGTCGCTACGAGGCCACAGAGCTCAGGAAATTTGTTCCTGATTGACCTTGCATTGAACAGAAGAACTTTCAGGGAGTCCCCGACTGTAGGACCCCCTACGCTCTTCCGTTTCCCGGCTTATTTGTTGGCGAGGAGGCACCCCTCTTTGCGACCTCTGAGAAGGTCGTTTCAGAAGTGACACGGGCGTACTGGCGTACGTCCGCCCTCACTCTGGGCCGGATACTCCTTTTGGTTCTCTCTACGACATCATTGATGATGTTCGACAGAAAGGCCTTTCTTTTAAAGAAAAGATGTACCCCATCCCTTTGGTAGAGATCATTTCTACCATAAAAGGTGCGGTACGGGTCCACAAAAAAGACCCCCTTAGCTGTACACAAATCTGCCAGGCGCCTGTTTAAAGAGACGTTCATCGAGTGAGCGGTCCGTGTTGGACCTCTTTTCGGGAGCATCCCGACTACCACACGCTTGCGGGGTTTCAGCCCACAGTCGTCCACGGCACCCATGACCGTGTGGAGGATTTTATCTGTGGAGCCTACCCTACCTCCTCTCAGGTAGAGGTCGTTTCCACTGACCATCAGAGCAACGACTGAGCTCTCAGAAATCTGTGATTTCTCAGCCTCTACTCTGATGTGTTGGTTACCACATCCTGGCAGACAGCTTACCTTCACACTAGTGCGAAGGCGGGCCGCTAGCAGGGGCTGCAGACCTTGTGCTTGAGAATCACCAATAAGGGTGACTCTTGCACATTTGTCTGCAGACGACTTAGACTTTCCTTTCGGAAGTGACTTGTCGCTTTCCTCTTGTATCTCTACATTTTTCATCTTCTTCTTCTTCTTCTTGTCTTCCTTTGTTTTCTCTTCTTCTGTTTCCCGTTTCTCTTCTTCTGCTTCTACTTTCTCGTCCTCTGTTTCCACTTTTTTTTCTTATCTTTCTACTTTCTCTTCTTCTCCTTCTACTTTCACTTCTTTCTTCTTTCTTTTATTCTTTTTGGCTCGTTGAGGAAGCCCTTCAGCAGAAGAAATCGGCTGTTAGACGTCGGTAGCCTTCTCGCCTGAGCATCTGCATCTCTCTGTTTTTAAGAGTTGAACTTCCCTTTTAAGGACGGAGTTCTCCTCTCTCAGTTGAGCGATGCTCTTGCCCAGGCGCTTCTCGAGTTCGCAGAAGTCACAGACACTAACGGCATCTGTGAGCTCCTTGCAACTCCTGCCCCCGAAGTCTTCACTCCATCTGTAGACTTTGCATATTTTGCAGGTTAGCTTTCGAAACGGAGGACCATTCTTCTTCGCCATCTTACAAAACTCTCCGACCATACGCATTGAAAAAGGGTTTTTTGGTTGTGATTTTCTCTCGCACTAATCACATCCACCTATTTCCAGGAGGTTTTCGGTCGTTCGGCGGAAAGAAACCCTTTGACCAAGCAAACCAACCCTAAGGTCTCCCCTGGGCCGGACGTCCCCAATCGTGCCGCAGCTCCCAATTGAGCAGCACGAGAGCCCCAGTGAACTGGTTCTCTGATTTTTCGACAGGGGTGCTTGATGTGTAACTGTCTTCCTACTAAGCCCTACTAATCAACTAAAAACGGCCAGACTTAAGGCAAATAGTAAAGCTAAGTGCCCACGACTTCATCCGAGATCTTTAGCTGATCTGGCAACCAGCAAGGCACAAAAGCTCTCTCACCAAAGAGCAGTTGAGCCTTTATTTACCAAGTAGCGGTCACAGGGAGCTGGTCAGGCAATTACACGTTAGAGAAAGCTTCTAAGGAGTACCTAGCATTTCTCCATTAATCGTACCCCAAACGCCTGAGATCCCTTCAATCTCAGTCTCTTGCAACCTATGAGTGCTCCAAGGCGTTATTTAAAGAGGTTTCAAAGCCTCTCTTCTCACGTGGCATAAGGGGGCTGGTGAGGCCCTTATTAATAAACAACCCATGTTTAATAGAGATGAATGTATGTTTTTTGTTATTGTTTTTTTGACAGTTGAAGAGAGTTGGTGAAACTTAGTACTAACAGAATCGAAGAGGTTGGTAGGGGTAGCAAGGAGACGCATCAAAGAAGTGGTAGAGAAGTTTGAAAACACTTTGTCTGGATCCTACTACAGCTACCTTACTGGCATGGGTGACCCTACCGGACTAAAAGTCCCCCAGCGTAGCTAGCCTAACTCAAGCAGATCACGCAAGCTCTCTCACCGACGGCAAGGTAGTTGTTGAAAGAGAGAGAGAGAGCGCTCATAACTTTCCTAATATTATTCTGTAACATGTAGATCACTCTCTACCACATACCTGTCACAGGAGAGCGTTCATAGCGTTCCTAATCCTATTCTATAATATGTAGATCTCTCCCTACCACACACCTGTTACATGAGAGCGTTCATAGCTTTCCTAATCCTATTCTGTAACATGCAGATCTCTCCCCACCACATCCGTGTCAAATGAGAGGGCTCATAGCTTTCCTAATCATATGCTGTAACATGTAGATCTCTCCCTACCACATACCTAACACTAGAGAGCGTTCCTAGCTTTCCTAATCCTATTCTGTAGCATGTAGATCTCTCCCTAACACATACCTGACACATGAGAGCGTTCATAGCTTTCCTAATCCTATTCTATAACATGTAGATCTCTCCCTACCACATACCTGATACATGAGAGCGTTCATAGCGTTCCTAATCATATTATATAATATGTAGATATCTCCCTACCACATACCTGTCACATGAGAGCGTTCATACGTTTCCTAATCATATTCTGTAATCTGTAGGTCTCTCCCTACCACATACCTGTTACATGAGAGCGTTCATAGCGTTTCTATTCCTATTATCTAACATGTAGATCTCTCCCTACCACATACCTGACACATGACAGCGTTCATAGCTTTCCTTATCTTATTATACAATATGTAGATCTCTCCCTACCACATACCTGGCACATGGGAGCGTTCATAGCTTTCCTAATCCTATTATGTAATATTTAGATATCTCCTTACCACATACCTGTCACATGAGAGCGTTGATAGCTTTCCTAATCGCATTCTGTAACATGTAGATCTCTCCCTACCACAATCCTGACACAGGAGAGCGTTCATAGCTTTACTATTCATATTCTGTAACATTTAATCTCTCCCCTTCACATACCTGTCACATGAGAGCACTCATAGCTTTCCTAATCCTATTCTTTAACATGTAGATCTCTCCCTACCACATACCTGACACATGAGAGCGTTGATAGCTTTCCTAATCGTATTCTGTAGCATGTAGATCTCTCCCTATCATATACCTGACACATGAAATGGCTTATAACTTTCCTAATCTTATTCTGTAATGTGTAGATCTCTCTCTACCACATACCTGTCACATGAGAGCGTTCATAGCTTTCCTAATCCTATTTTGTAACATGTAGATCTATCTCTAACACATACCTGACACCTGAGAGCGTTCCTAGCTTTCCTAATCCTATTTGTAATATGTAGATCTCTCCATACCACATACCTGACACATTAAAGAGTTCATAGCTTTCATCATCCTATTCTGTAACATGTAGATCTCTCCCTACCACATACCTGACACATAAGAGCGTTCATAGCTTTCCTAATCCTATTATGTAATATGTAGATCTCTCCAGACCACATACCTGACACATTAGAGCGTTCATAGCTTCCATCATCCTATTCTGCAACATGTAGATCTCTCTTTACCACATACCTGTCACATGAGAGCGTCCATAGCTTTCCTAATCATATTCTGTAACATTTAGATATCTCCCTCTCGCATACCTGTCACATGAGAGCGTTCATAGCGTTCCTATCCTATTCTATAATATGTGGAGATCTCCCTACTACATTCCTGTCACATAAGAACGTTCATAGCTTTCCTAATCTTATTCTGTAACATGTAGATCTCTCCCTACTACATACCTGACGCATGAGAGACTTCAAAGCTTTCCTAATCCTATTCGGTAACATGTAGATCTCTCCCTACTGCATACCTGACACATGACAGCGTTCATATCTTTCCTTATCCTATTTTGTTACATGTAGATCTCTCCCTACCACATACCTCTCACATGAGAGCGTTCATAGCTTTTCTAATCCTATTATGTAACATTTAATCTCTCCCTACCACATACCTGACACCTGAGAGCGTTCATAGCTTTCGTAATCCTATTTTGTAACATGTAGATCTCTCCCTACCACATACCTGTCACATGAGAGTGTTCATAACTTTCCTAATCCTTTTCTGTAACATGTAGATCTCTCCCTGTCACATACCTGACCCATGCTAGCGTTCATAGCTTTCCTAATCCTATTCTGTAATATGTAGACCTCTCCCTACCACATACCTGACACATTAGACCGTTCATGGAAACGAGTGAAGGCAAGGCGGCCACACAACCGTCGCTTGTGAGAGGGGGCTCTTCTACGAGTTTAAACTCGGATTCAATTAAGAGACGATGTCCGCAGGATACCTGCGCCCTTTGGACGGGAATGAACCTCACCCTTCTCCCTAGGCTACCTAAAAGGATGAAGGATTTTCCAATGAAAATGAGTCATTTGAAGATACACTTCCCGCAAGAAAACTGAAATCATTACTGATAAATTGGATTTTTGTTCATTTTAATTAAATCCACTCCGATTGTGTAAAAAAAAAAATATTTCCGTGTTAGAATTCATCCATATAAATCCCCATCCCAGTACTCGAACCTTTTCCGGGCATCTGCTACTTTGTAAACAAGTGTACACATGTATGCATCTCAAGTTTGGGGTCAATGTACGTCTAACTGGTTGATTCTGCCAATCCACCATACTTAAATCAGCCATTTATTCCTTCCAAGAACACCTCCATCGCGGTTCGCCGAGTCTAATGAGCACCCGGCGTCAAGATGAGCCGAAGCTCAGCTCAGCAAACAGTTACGCCATTCCTCGAAGGGAAATAATTGTTTAATTATGTGAGAGTGTGGCGTAGGTGGAAGAGAGATGTGGCGAGAAAGAAGATACTTGTTTGGTCAGTATGTGTATAGTCAGAAAGAGATTATAGCAAACACGCATACACAGCTGCGTGCTTAGATGTTCTGATATGTCGGTCACTTTGTACAGTTTTAAGAGGGAGTACTCTTTAGTAAGAATTGGTATTACAGTTTGAGTACTTCACTGGCGTGTATTTAATGGTAGACTGGGTAAAGCTATAGGGAAATTGCCATTGAGAAAATTCCCCATTGTCCTTTAAGGGAAATTGCTAAAGAAAAAAAATAATAATACTAGGAATCTTGACCCCTTTGGATCTTTGCCAATATGAGAACTGCCACACAGTTCTACCACAACTTAGGTTACATTGTCTAAAATTTTAGTTGATAAAGAAATCAATATTATAGGCAAATAAAACTATCTGTCGCTGTAAGAAAGAATTTATTTTATTGTGGGAAAATCTAAACCTCTTAAAAAATGTTCATCTAACCTAACCTGTGGGAAAAATGAAATGTAGTTCTCCAATTAATAATGGTTTGGCTGGAGCAATGTCCCTAGCAGTAATTTTTATTTTTCCGATGGGAATTCTTCCAGATTTTTCAGTTTCCTAATGGGGAATTTTCTAGTGGGGAATCTTCTGAACACTAGACAAGTGTGGATGATTATGACGGCTCCTTTAGATTTCACTATCTTGTATAAGTATAAAACTGTACACATTGATGCATTGTATACACTGTGAAAGTATCCACATGCCTATGTAGTATAATATTATGTACATACTGTGACACGAAAGTTCCACCCATGACACTTTTACCCGCGAAAATTCCACTAAGAGAAAATTCGCCATGGAAAATTAAACCCCAATATTCTATGAATAAGTAAAAAACTTTATTAATTATAATTATTACACACACAGGAAACAGTTTAATATAATTGAGAAATTTGGTTAGGTTAGGTTATATCAAAACATAATATAGCTTATTAGAATTAAAAAAATATTTGCATAGTGCAAAGTATACCTACGCCACACCTTTGAGAAATTTCAAAACATCATTTTCGCCCTAACACTCGACAAGGCATTTAAGCTTGTTATTAATATTTTTATTATTTCTGTTTTTGGTGGCTTTGATTACCTTGTGAAATGGGAATAGGCTTTGTTTCAGTCAGGCTTCTTCTTTTCGCAATCCAGAACATAGTTTCCCTAAATTCGGTTGTATGCTTGTTAATGATGACCGGCGCGCACTATGAATACCTTCCTCTCCATTATTGGGTCGTGGTAGGTTTTGCAAGACGTTCCAAAATTTTATTGAGAATAAGGCCTCTCCTCTTTTTCGCGTGCTCCCCTTCCTCGGTCTCTATGTATTAACAGAGGTACTTTCAAATAATGAAATAAAGTCGGGTATAATAACCCACCATCATAAAGCATTTCAAAAACAGCAACGACCTCGGACGGATGAAATAATGCCAATGCATTAAAACATTTGATTTTGAGACCAAATGCCATCATTATTCATCTAATTTGTCATTATTGTAGATTTTTTCTTGCAATATCGCATATTTTCCCCAACTCAATTGTCCAAAATGAAATAAACAGGCCATATATGAATTTGGAAATGCTGCCGAAAAGGCATTATGTATGCCTTTCTCAAAGTCCATTAAACAGTTTAAAGGGCAAATATTTGGATGTAACTCAAGGACGTTGCTAGCAACTCTTTTGAATGATTGGTTGTTAGCTACTCCATTAGGTGGAATTTTCCATCTTGGAAGGGAATCTTCATTGGGTAGAATTTTCTTGGCAGAATCTTCGTGGATGGAATTTTATGGGGAGATTTTTCTTTGGGTGAAATTTTCTGTTGGCGAATTTTTTGGGGATGGAATTTTCATGGAACCGTACCTGCATTTGAGATAAGGGATGAGGTATGTCAGAGAGGTACTATGTGGGCCCTGTTTGCGTTTTCCCTCATAATGTTTCTTATGTTCTTATAAAAATGATGAATTCGATTATGATCCCCAAGAGGGACTGTAAGTGCTAAATGAAAGAGAAGAAAATAAACCTGGAATAAAGAATGACAACACATGACACATGATAAAGAAATCGCATGGAAGACATTGTAAGTTGGTAAAAACTATTGGAAATGTGCTAACTGTGCACACTAGCCTGCCCATGAGAAGTAAAAGAACCCTAAAGAGGATTAAGGAGAAAGAAAATTTAAAGAAAAGAATGTAGTATTAAGATTGGTAGTTCGTGTCAATAACTACTGTACCAAAACCCAACCAACCATAAAGAGAAGCTAAATATTTGAAGGCGCTATTTTACAATCTCATTTCTTTGAACAATTGGTTTACTTTACGAGGGTAGGTCACTTTATACACACCCGGCATCATCTAGGTCACTTAATAACAAGGAATTTAATTTTAAAGTGTGTTAAAGTCGATTTTTGCCTGAGCGAATTTTCCTGGAGAAATCCAATTCTCTTCATGTTTGCAACATGTCTGGAGCACGTTTCGAAATAGGAGACATTTTTGCCCCTGACAAACCACGACTTACTTTTTGTATGCGACTATTTTCAATGACCCTACACTCATGGGCAAGGGTCTGGGCAGAGTCAAATGTTATGGTTCCTATAAGATCTATTACTTGAGATTATCTAAAGACACCGTTCACATATTATGGGGGTCATCTTACTGGTCATCTAAAAGGATATCATAAATTTCATATATTTTATGAGTCTTCTCGTTAAAAAGATAAAGTGAAATGACTTCTGGGATTCTCTCCTGCAGGCTATCAACTTGAGGAGCGAATCCCGAGTGATAGCTCTCCTTACTTATATTAATAACGATCGTGGGACTTCCCCTCCTTAACCCATCCTCTTGAGAATTATTCGTAGTTTACTCGATTGGATTAAAATTTATGGGGTTTTCAGGCCAAGGACCCATATATTCGTCTATGGTGACCCGGGACATTACTTGTGCGCTTGATCATTCGGATCTCTTCCAAGGATCGTTTGTAGGATATGTTCTCAGGAGACATTCTAGTCGTTTATAGCTCCCACGGAGCAGATGGCATCTTGTCTCCCTCCCAACGCTTAAGAGATTAAGGGGGAAAACTTTGATCCCACAACCTGTGTTGTGGTCCCCATCAATGGTACCTTAATTAAGTGGGGCCCCACTTTCTGTGAGACTGGGCTTGAGGAGTCAGGTTGGAGTGGAGGGAGGCTGTTGCATGCCATGAGAATTTTATAGCAGCGCATCGCAACAGCTAAGAAGTGGAAGTTTAATTGCAACTTAACCTCAAGTGGGATACATCCAAGTGGGGTGGTATAAACTCAATGATTGCATCCAGGTGGGGTGCTTGTGTCATATCCACTTGGGAACGATTGAGCACTTCATATTTTTTTTCTCTTGTCCCACAGGGTGGTCAGGTTAAAAAAAACCCGCACCATGGTTGATCTGGGTGTTAGAAGGAAATTTTCCTCTGCCAACTTTTGGTCATGACTGTAGATGTGCGGAACCTTGGGAAAAGGGGGGGGAGGGGCAAAGAAAACCTTGCCGTTTAACCCCCTGGGTTAGCCGGGGTCATAATTTTGCCGGTGCCGGGTTACCTGGGGCTGGGACTCTGGTCGGTCTATACTCGGCTATAGACCGACCGGGATCATTATTTCGCCTGGGCCAGGGTGGAACTAACGGCCGGGGCTAGCCGGGACCGGGGGCCCGGTTGATCTATTCCTGTAGGACGTGACCTTGGAACGAGTCAGAGTTCCTATATTTGAGTACCTTTGTTGTCCACCTAATCAATTAGGATCTTCTAAAAGCAATTTTTATTATATTTCCTAATTTCTAACTTCTAATCCCTTCATAATTCTCTTCTCTTCCTGGTTCTTTCTAAACCACTCGTGGCACAGTTAAAGCACGCAAGTGGTGGCGGCTCCTCTCTACATGGGACTAAGGAAGATGATAATCAAAACACGCCGCCATCTGACACCGATTTTCTCCCAGTGGTTCTCTCAGCACAGCTCAATTACGAGACAGAATATTATGTTAATTTCTTTCCTCTTAACCAAAGGCGTAGCGAGCGTTAATTTAACACAAGCCAACCAATCCCCCTCCCCCCCAGGTTAATTTCTAAACATTTGCAATGGCCTGTGTAGAATGAATGCAAATAAAAGGTGAAAGATGGGCCGTGATGCTCCGAAATTAACCATGTAGTAGTAGCATCAGTATTAGTAGAAGTAGTATTTCACCAACCTGCCTTTATCCAGGAGGATCCCTGACCGGATAATGAAATAGACATAAAAGTCAGTATGGCATTCGCTGGTGAGCCCAAAGGCACCAGGGGGCAGTCCTCTTTGGGGAGAGGAAGTATTATGCTTTGACACCAAAGAGCGTTTAGGCGGAACCTTCGTCGCCCCGGGGCAGAGGGACCAGTTCCGCGTCAGAGGTATGTGGATATAGATACCCATCAACAGGATTCCTTGGAGCACAGTGTGTGTGTGTGTGTGTGTGCTGTACTGTGAAGGCGGGAGAGGAAAGAAAGCAGTGTTGTGATTGGCTATGTGCTAGATGAGAGGTGTAAGATCTACCCACCCGAAAACGGGGTGAGCACAACGCGTCCACCAATCGGTAGCCAGATCTCTCCGTGCGCTGACGTTTGTGTCCGCTCTCGCCGGGATCGAACCCGGTACCGCGACGTTGGGAGACCAACGCCGTATCCACTCGGCCCGCAAGCGCGAACTAATCACGTGTATGTAATCACTGGAAAGGTCATTCTCTTCAGAAGAAGCATTCATTTGTATTGAACCATCAACGTTGATTGTATACTTTCACCGCTGTTAAAGGGATGATTGAATTAATGGAAGCACCCCGTTATACTGGACCTTTCCTGGACGCGTGGTGCAATTAAGGAACAAAATCACAAGGAGTGAGAACAAGTAAATAAATAAGTGGGATGAGGAAAGCTACAAAAAAATATCATTTTTAATCCTTTTTAGTATAATAATATAGTAGCTTTAAGGCCTTTCTATTTCTCAGTGAGGACCTACACCGTAGAAGAAGATCAGGACGCCTGTATTTTCTAGCACATCTTCCATAACATTTGACAGAGAAAATCTAAGGTTTTCAAAAAGTAGTGTACGATAACCTACAGTATTGGTAAAGGTGGTGCAAATTTGGATCGATAAAACGAAAGTGATTAGCATATAGGCAGCTTACTATAAAAAAATGAAGTTTCCAAAATGACCAGAACGCTTAGGTTTCTTATAGAGAAAGACGGGATAATTTGCATAGCAACTAACTTGAGTTCAATCTCGTGTAGGCGAGGTACACCAGATTGAACTCAAGTTAGTTGAGGTAACATGACTAAGAAATCTGTCACGCGTCTTTGTGTCTCCGAGCCGGTCGTCGTAAAGCTACGCCACCAATATCGTCTTTCAGTTTGAGCCAAAGTGTAGTCTATACCTAATATTTTGTCAATCTATGACAAACCAGTTTATTTAAGGTTGGTAAATCAACCGGTAGGTGAAAGATAACATCAGAAAGGGAAGACCGAACCATTACCAAAATTGGGAAGAAGGGCCGTTTCAGACGGCTGCAGGAGTTCCGCAAGCGATTAGTGCGATTTTGGCCACCAATGTCTGCGGACAGACTGTCACGTCGGCTGGAGTAAGGCATTCTTCATGGACGCACACCCGCAGTCAAGCCTTTGATCAGTCAAAAGAATAAGAAAGCTCGTCTTACATTCTCCAATGAGTAGGTCACATGGACGGCTGGCAAATGGAGCCAAGTCCACTTCAGTCACGAATCTAAGTTCAATTTGTTCGGATCCAATGGCAGGAGGTTCGTTCGTCACAGAGCAGGCGAAAGATATTCTGTTAATTACACCCCAAATGGTGCACAGTTTGGTGGAGGAAGTGTGATGGTCTGAGGAATGATTTCGGTACGGCTTTGGGACACTTGTGCGTTTCCATGTCATGCGATCGCATGCTTTGTCCCATATGCGAGCCTCTGGATCACAACCTGAAATTTCCATGGAGTAGAACAACGCCCCTTGCCACACGGTCAAGCAGTATTACTGTGCAAGGGTGTCAACAGTTAGTTCGTTCTTGTGGATAAAGATGGCAAAGTATCATAGCGAATAAAGGCCTCCACACTACATACTAATTATTTAAAACTTTAACAAATGTTTTCCAAGGATAATTTAGTCGTTATAATCCAATAGAAATTTGTTTCCTCTGTCATTAATCATTTTAGTCACAAACATTTCTAGTAAATTGCTTATCGGGTGATAACTTTCGTTTTTATTTCATCCAAATTTGCATAACTTTTACCTATACATAATTTTTTCCTGTAGGTTATGAAAGATGGGTTAGAAATACAGGCGTTGCTATCTTTTTGTACGGTACTCTAGTTCATTCATCAGATATCATCGAGAAATTACGAAAGATTAACATTAAAAATTCCCGCTTAGTTATCTTCAATTTAAGAGAACCTATCTACCAATGGACCTGTTAGAGAAGCTTTTAAAGTATTATCGATTACATTGGATAATCTAAGACTAATCCACCCGTTACCCCCAATTACCTATTCATTAAAATCTCTTCCTGAACCATATTGAAGTACCTGCTTCCGTCTATTATATCAGACCCAACTTTTGTATGGGGCAGGTATGTTAATGAGGTCATCTCAATACACCATTAAATTTTCTAGATTCATTTCATAAATTCTTGGAGTCTTAACAACTTCCACGCCACCATGACTTTCAAAGTTGAATGGGAAATGATAATTGTTTATCTTTCATTGATGTTAATATCATAAGAGTTAACAATCGAACCGCTTTAACAGTCCACCGTAAACCAACCAATTCTAATTACCACATTCATCTTTTCCTCAGGTCATGATGTCAAGATTAAAAATACTGTTGTTATGTCTATCTTTTTAAGAGCGTTTAAAATTTGCTATCACATACACGATTTGTATCTTTATAGAATTGAAATAGATTCTCCACATTATTAACGAAAACTTACCTAAATAAATAAATAAAATACTGCCCAAGAAATCCAGTAGTTAAAAATAATTATATAATTAGCTATCTTTTCTATTTTATTAATTACTTAAAGGATTAAACCGTCTTTCACTCCAATCGTAACATAACATAACATAATTTCTCGGATGACAAAAGCCACAAGGGCCTATCAAAGGTCATCCTCATCCTTCAAAACCCACCCACAAAAAGCACCATCGCCAGGGGAAGACAAAATCAAAGTCCCCCACAATATAATATAACAGATGACAAAAGCCACAAGGGCCCATCGTAGGTCATCCAAGTCAAACGGCCTCTATTTTAAGGCACCCAAACTCCTAAGAAAACTACATCCAGAGGATTGCGTCTAGAAACAAGGGTATCACCAATCAAGGCTTGTCAAGAACTAAATCATGCAGCTATAGATATATACAAACAATATTAATATATACCAAACTTAGGAACCATCACAACTTTCCCTCCCCATAAACTCATCCAACCTACTCTTAAATACATTTAAATTTGGACTACCTACTATCCTCCGCGGCAATTTGTTCCAGAAGTCTACCATTCTATTTTTGAAAAAATATTTTCTTCAATCCAACCTACAGCCTTGCTTTTTAATTTTCAAGTGGTGACCTCTAGTCCGATTTCCATCAATCGTACCACCTTTAAATTCCCTTAAAAATCTTTTCCCTCAACTAAACCCAAAGAAAATCTAATGAAGCAAATATTTACTCAATCCCATTTCAAGCCATAAAAGTCAGTATGGCATTCGCTGGTGAGCCCAAAGGCACCAGGGGGCAGTCCTCTTTGGGGAGAGGAAGTATTATGCTTTGACACCAAAGAGCGTTTAGGCGGAACCTTCGTCGCCCCGGGGCAGAGGGACCAGTTCCGCGTCAGAGGTATGTGGATATAGATACCCATCAACAGGATTCCTTGGAGCACAGTGTGTGTGTGTGTGTGTGTGCTGTACTGTGAAGGCGGGAGAGGAAAGAAAGCAGTGTTGTGATTGGCTATGTGCTAAATGAGAGGTGTAAGATCTACCCACCCGAAAACGGGGTGAGCACAACGCGTCCACCAATCGGTAGCCAGATCTCTCCGTGCGCTGACGTTTGTGTCCGCTCTCGCCGGGATCGAACCCGGTACCGCGACGTTGGGAGACCAACGCCGTATCCACTCGGCCCGCAAGCGCGAACTAATCACGTGTATGTAATCACTGGAAAGGTCATTCTCTTCAGAAGAAGCATTCATTTGTATTGAACCATCAACGTTGATTGTATACTTTCACCGCTGTTAAAGGGATGATTGAATTAATGGAAGCACCCCGTTATACTGGACCTTTCCTGGACGCGTGGTGCAATTAAGGAACAAAATCACAAGGAGTGAGAACAAGTAAATAAATAAGTGGGATGAGGAAAGCTACAAAAAAATATCATTTTTAATCCTTTTTAGTATAATAATATAGTAGCTTTAAGGCCTTTCTATTTCTCAGTGAGGACCTACACCGTAGAAGAAGATCAGGACGCCTGTATTTTCTAGCACATCTTCCATAACATTTGACAGAGAAAATCTAAGGTTTTCAAAAAGTAGTGTACGATAACCTACAGTATTGGTAAAGGTGGTGCAAATTTGGATCGATAAAACGAAAGTGATTAGCATATAGGCAGCTTACTATAAAAAAATGAAGTTTCCAAAATGACCAGAACGCTTAGGTTTCTTATAGAGAAAGACGGGATAATTTGCATAGCAACTAACTTGAGTTCAATCTCGTGTAGGCGAGGTACACCAGATTGAACTCAAGTTAGTTGAGGTAACATGACTAAGAAATCTGTCACGCGTCTTTGTGTCTCCGAGCCGGTCGTCGTAAAGCTACGCCACCAATATCGTCTTTCAGTTTGAGCCAAAGTGTAGTCTATACCTAATATTTTGTCAATCTATGACAAACCAGTTTATTTAAGGTTGGTAAATCAACCGGTAGGTGAAAGATAACATCAGAAAGGGAAGACCGAACCATTACCAAAATTGGGAAGAAGGGCCGTTTCAGACGGCTGCAGGAGTTCCGCAAGCGATTAGTGCGATTTTGGCCACCAATGTCTGCGGACAGACTGTCACGTCGGCTGGAGTAAGGCATTCTTCATGGACGCACACCCGCAGTCAAGCCTTTGATCAGTCAAAAGAATAAGAAAGCTCGTCTTACATTCTCCAATGAGTAGGTCACATGGACGGCTGGCAAATGGAGCCAAGTCCACTTCAGTCACGAATCTAAGTTCAATTTGTTCGGATCCAATGGCAGGAGGTTCGTTCGTCACAGAGCAGGCGAAAGATATTCTGTTAATTACACCCCAAATGGTGCACAGTTTGGTGGAGGAAGTGTGATGGTCTGAGGAATGATTTCGGTACGGCTTTGGGACACTTGTGCGTTTCCATGTCATGCGATCGCATGCTTTGTCCCATATGCGAGCCTCTGGATCACAACCTGAAATTTCCATGGAGTAGAACAACGCCCCTTGCCACACGGTCAAGCAGTATTACTGTGCAAGGGTGTCAACAGTTAGTTCGTTCTTGTGGATAAAGATGGCAAAGTATCATAGCGAATAAAGGCCTCCACACTACATACTAATTATTTAAAACTTTAACAAATGTTTTCCAAGGATAATTTAGTCGTTATAATCCAATAGAAATTTGTTTCCTCTGTCATTAATCATTTTAGTCACAAACATTTCTAGTAAATTGCTTATCGGGTGATAACTTTCGTTTTTATTTCATCCAAATTTGCATAACTTTTACCTATACATAATTTTTTCCTGTAGGTTATGAAAGATGGGTTAGAAATACAGGCGTTGCTATCTTTTTGTACGGTACTCTAGTTCATTCATCAGATATCATCGAGAAATTACGAAAGATTAACATTAAAAATTCCCGCTTAGTTATCTTCAATTTAAGAGAACCTATCTACCAATGGACCTGTTAGAGAAGCTTTTAAAGTATTATCGATTACATTGGATAATCTAAGACTAATCCACCCGTTACCCCCAATTACCTATTCATTAAAATCTCTTCCTGAACCATATTGAAGTACCTGCTTCCGTCTATTATATCAGACCCAACTTTTGTATGGGGCAGGTATGTTAATGAGGTCATCTCAATACACCATTAAATTTTCTAGATTCATTTCATAAATTCTTGGAGTCTTAACAACTTCCACGCCACCATGACTTTCAAAGTTGAATGGGAAATGATAATTGTTTATCTTTCATTGATGTTAATATCATAAGAGTTAACAATCGAACCGCTTTAACAGTCCACCGTAAACCAACCAATTCTAATTACCACATTCATCTTTTCCTCAGGTCATGATGTCAAGATTAAAAATACTGTTGTTATGTCTATCTTTTTAAGAGCGTTTAAAATTTGCTATCACATACACGATTTGTATCTTTATAGAATTGAAATAGATTCTCCACATTATTAACGAAAACTTACCTAAATAAATAAATAAAATACTGCCCAAGAAATCCAGTAGTTAAAAATAATTATATAATTAGCTATCTTTTCTATTTTATTAATTACTTAAAGGATTAAACCGTCTTTCACTCCAATCGTAACATAACATAACATAATTTCTCGGATGACAAAAGCCACAAGGGCCTATCAAAGGTCATCCTCATCCTTCAAAACCCACCCACAAAAAGCACCATCGCCAGGGGAAGACAAAATCAAAGTCCCCCACAATATAATATAACAGATGACAAAAGCCACAAGGGCCCATCGTAGGTCATCCAAGTCAAACGGCCTCTATTTTAAGGCACCCAAACTCCTAAGAAAACTACATCCAGAGGATTGCGTCTAGAAACAAGGGTATCACCAATCAAGGCTTGTCAAGAACTAAATCATGCAGCTATAGATATATACAAACAATATTAATATATACCAAACTTAGGAACCATCACAACTTTCCCTCCCCATAAACTCATCCAACCTACTCTTAAATACATTTAAATTTGGACTACCTACTATCCTCCGCGGCAATTTGTTCCAGAAGTCTACCATTCTATTTTTGAAAAAATATTTTCTTCAATCCAACCTACAGCCTTGCTTTTTAATTTTCAAGTGGTGACCTCTAGTCCGATTTCCATCAATCGTACCACCTTTAAATTCCCTTAAAAATCTTTTCCCTCAACTAAACCCAAAGAAAATCTAATGAAGCAAATATTTACTCAATCCCATTTCAAGCCATGTAAAGCTCTTGTTCTAACTAGGTAAGACTAGAAGATGCTTAAAAAAGAGGGTATGTAAGCACACAAGTGATGTCGGGCGAGCCAGCATTACATCAAGTATTTTCAATCATAATAATAACTTTAAACATGTAAAAGATTTGCCTAAGGCTCAAATGATTTAGTCGTGTAATGAATCTTGCAAAAAAAAAAATTATAAAATCCATATATATATATATATATATATATATATATATATATATGTGCGTATGTGTGGTGAATTTAGGTAGTATATTTTCATTATAGCAGGTTTTGTTGAAAGCGACCGCTAGTGTCGTGTTAATGATTTTCTTTTTAATCTTCTCGATTTGTCTTACGAGGGGTGGTCAATAAGTTTTGCAAATCAGTAGGGTAAAATAGAGGAAGGGGGATGGCTGTTTGTGGGGGTGTTAGGACAAGTTATGACAGGTCAGGACCTGCAGCTGCACCCTTCTGCCTCGTCTATTTAAGAAGCAGCAGCTGATCGCAGATCGTCAGTCACAAATTTTCCACAAGGGAGAAGGTTGAGCACCGAGCAGTGATCAAATTTTTCACCAAGAAAGGCAAGAATGCAAAAGAGATCCATGTACGCATGGTTGCAGTGTACACCGACACCGCCCCTTCTTATGCAACCATTGCTCGCTGGAATAAGGAGTTCCGCCATGGTCGTGAGTCCCTTGAAGATGACTTCTGTCCAGGACGCGCGTCAGACGTGACCAACGAGGACAATGTGGCCCGTGTGGAGAGGATGATCCTCGAAAATCGACCGGTGAAGGACGAAGAAATCGAGCGAGAACTTGGAATATCACATGGAAGTGTTATGAACATCATCCACGACAATTTGGCCATGGCCAAGGTATCTTCCCGTTGGGTCCCTAGAAACTTCACGCCCCATGATCGACTTCAACGTCGTCAAAGTTCGCAAGAGGTGCTGCTCCTGTACAACCAAGACCCGGCGGGATTCGAGTCACGCATAGTGACAGGTGATGAAACGTGGGTCCATCACTGGGATCCCGATACCAAGCTCGAAAGCATGGCCTGGAAGCACAGGAGCTCTCCGACCCCCATCAATTTCCGGACCCAACCCTGAGCTGGGAAGATCATGGCCACCATCTTCTGTGATTCTGAGGGAGTGTTGCTTGTGGACTATGCGCCTCATGGAAGGACCATCACAGGCCAATATTACGCCGAGAAACTGGCTGGGTTAAAGAAGTGCATCCGTCAGAAGCGGCGCGGCAAGTTGACACGTGGTGTCCTGCTCCTCCACGACAAGGCCAGAGTTGCACAAGCTGCCCTGCGAAAGTGCAGATTCGAGGAGCTCAACCATCTCCCCTACAGTCTAGATCTAGCCCCTAGCGACTACTTTTTATTCCGCCAGCTCAAGGCTGCACTGCGTGGACGCCGGTTTGGGGACGATGAAGATGTCCAGCTCGCCATCCGGGAGTGCATTGAACAGCAGTCGGGAGATTTCTGGTTGTCGGGAATTCGAAGCCTCAGGGACAAGTGGCGCAAGTGCATTGAATTCGAGGGTAGTTATATTGAAAAAAAATAAAACACTCTTCCTCATATCTCGTTTCCTTATATGCGAATTGAAAACTTATTGACTGCCCCTCGTATGTTCGCCTTTTCTTCATTGTTCAACCCGTGAATAAGCTTACTGAAGTTCATTAGAGTATAATTGCAAAAAGGTGGAAGGAAATTAATGCACTTTAGCACTTTTTTTTTATTATACTGTCGCGTTTCGATACAACATGTATCATCCTCAGAATTAGAATGGGAAATTAATACCTTTATTCCACTATATATATTCTAAAAAATGTGTTGACAAACTGACGAACGGAACCTAGACACGTGGAGGCGAATTAGCAGGCAGAGGAGGTGCAGGTAGGAATTGGTCGTGGAAGTGTAAGTCACCGGAGAGAGGGGAGGGGTAAGCTGCTAACCAGAGGTAATTAGCGGCTAGGGGCAGCTGCCCTAAATATACCCCTTCCTTCGATTTCCTCTTTTGGCAGTTGTCAGGATTTCATGGGAGTTAGATTGTATATTTAGTCTTGGTTGGTTTTCTTGAATATATATTGCTTCAAGGGGGAGTAATTGGCGTCTATCTGTTGTGAGAATAATATAAAATTTTAGTGTTTTCTTCCATCATTTTTCTGTTAAGGCAAGTTCCATGTATTTCTTGTGTATTTGGGGGGGAGCACCATTGTTGAGGTGGTATGATATTCTTCTTGAGAGTGTGGTTTTGATCATTCCGATATATGAGTTAGGTAAGAGCTAACAGTCTCCCAAGGTACACGTGTACTCATATATCAAGTGGGTCCTTTGTTTGGGTTGAGGTGGAGGTTTGGGGTTATTTTTCTTGAAAAGATTGATGTCCGTCTATTTTGATAGTAGATGGTTAGTCTGATCTTTTTCTAGGCATTCGTTAGTTTTGTTCCTCGGTTAATATTTCCGTATGCTCATAGTGTTCTTGTAAAAGAGTTCTATAATGTTTTCCTTGTCTGTATTTCGGTTCTTCTCGGGTTCTGACAGGTACCATCGGTCCATTTTAATTCTTATAGCTGTCTGTATTTCTTTATTGGAGAATCCGTTGTTAACTAGTACCTGAGTGGTTCTCTCAAGTTCGTTGTGTATATCCTTTCATGTAGTGCAGTGTGTGAAGGCACGGTTAATATACGCTGTGATCACGCTTGTTCGGTAACGTTTAGGGCATTTTTTGTCTGCATTCATGCAAAGTACCGGATTGGTGGCTTTAACATGTACTTTTGTCGTTATTGTTTCATTCATATTGGTAGTGAGGATGTCTAAAAATGATAATTGGTTGTTTTGTCTTTCTTCGCTGGTGAAGTTGAGGGAAGAAGATTCTTTAAAGGCTCTTTCCAGCTTATGTATTTCCTCGTCTGTTTGTACATTAATGTAAATGTCGTATATGTACCTGCAATATATGTGGGTTTAGGTAATCTTGAGGAACCCCTTTCTTCGACCGCTCCCATATATAAGTTAGCAAAGCTCCCAAGGGAGAACCCATCGCGATTCCATCAACTTGGTAGTACATACTTCCATTAGCTCCATAGAATGGGGCTTCTGAAGTGTAGATTTGTAGGAGTTTCCTCATGTCCGCCCTTGGTATTCCAACTGGTGGGCGATCATTTTGTTCATAGACGTGTTCTAATATGTCTATCGTTTCGGCGACTGGTTCAATTGTGAACAATGATTCTACGTGCATGGAGGCTATTATTTTCTTAGGGGTAGTGGATCGAATGATATCGATAAAATCGGTCGAGGATTTGAGGCTGTATTTGTTAGGCACGTATAGAGTTAATATTTAGTTTAGGAATTTATCCAGCTCATACCTAGGGTTAGGAATTTGACTAATTATGGTCCTGAGGGAGTTTCCTGCCTTGTGCGTCTTCACGGTCACGTAAGCGATTCCAGGGCTGAAATCACCAATGATTTTCTTCATTTTTATATTTCCGGGTTGTTTGTTGATCTGTGTTCACTTTTTTCTTGATGTCTCCGGTGGGGTTCTTCGAAATTTTCCTAAATTTACTTTGACATTTATGAATTTTTAAAGATTTATGTGTCATGAATTTTCCATTGCATATTTTTTTTCTCAAATTTGTTGCAAAGATGCCTGTTTGAAATGAGCCTGATTAGTAATCTCTGAATTTTCTGGTTTATCTGCGTCAGATTCTTTGTTGCAAGATGAGGAAGGTTCAGAATAGATATATCTGTCTGCTTTCTTGGTGTTGGTTCTGGTAATTGACACAAAATAATTCTCCATTCTATTTTTGGATGTATATTTAGTATGTATATTTGGGCGATGGTTCTTCGGGTGGATTTTCAAATTGGATGCAGTCATTTGGGGGGAGGGGGATGCCTAGAACGGCGAGAAACTTCTTTTTCACAAATTGTACATTTTGCCTTGCTTGGATTTTCCACACTAATACTAAAATATCCTCCCCCCCAAAACTAGAATGACTACCTTGTTTAAAAGGCTTCATATTTATTGATTATAATTAATTATGCCTAAAGATAAAAAATAAAATTTAATTAGTTAAATAATAAATCAAATGTTAAGCAAATGATTAAAATAGCCGTAACTAAAAGACATGTCAAGATGTAAAATAACTGATATCTGGAAACAGAAAACAACAAATAGGTTTCAAGATCAACTATTTTTTTTATATATGTAAATTAAGTATTACAATCCTGAAGATGGAAGTTTAGCAAAAGTATTAACATTCAGTTAGAAAAAAAAAATTATTGCGATAAAAAATGCGTTACATGCTTGCGATTTCTTCCCTCAATGAATATTTATAATGCTTTAAAAAACATAACCTCTCTCTATGAGAGCTGACGGAATAATGAAGTTAAATGTGACTCTTGAGTGTCGTGCAAAACAAACTACTCCCAACCTGTTAAAACCTGTTTTAACCTGTAGGTTTATCTTGAGGTGTTTATTAGATAAATCAGTAAGAAAATATATCAATCAGGAGAAATTACCCAATAAATGACTACTTAGGTCTCAGGCAAAATTTGGAATGTAAAGTAGTGCAACCGATATATCGGTATCGGACAAAATTGGATATCGGTGCAACCCTACTTTATGTCTAGACAAAGTTATGGGACGGCTATGGGTTCACAATTAGGTCCATCGTTTGCTAATGCATTTCTGTGTAAATTATTGAAACAGTTTAATTCTATGCTCCTTAAAGTATATATATATATATATATATATATATATATATATATATATATATATATATATATATATATATATATATATATATATATATATATATATATATATATATATATATATTAAAGATAATGGTAAACCACAATATTTGAATCAAGATTTTATTTATAACTAGTCCGATAGTTATAAATAAAATCTTGATTCAAATATTGTGTTTTACCATTATCTTTTACTGATATACATCACGTTAATGCGATATCTTCCATATATATATATATATATATATATATATATATATATATATATATATGTCGACGATTGTTTCGTTATTTAAAAAAAAAAATAAGAGTTACGTTTTACCTTTCTAAAATTATATAAATTACAAACATCCTAACACTAAATATACATTCGAGTACGAAACTTATGACTCCCTTCCATTTCTGCCATAAAAATTACTCGTTCACATAACAAACACTTCACTTCAGTGTGTAGAAAACCTACCTATTATCTGATCGGACTAATTATTTATCCTGCTTACCAAACTGTTTAAAAATATCATCGTTGAGTTGTGAAATTTACCGTGCTTATAAATTATGCTCTGACTAGATTGATTTTCACAAAGAGCTGTTTTATGTTAGAGATTTCTTTTGTAAATTTAGCTTATTCCCAGTTTCATTGCTTGACATATTGAGCAATCGCTTTTTAACTGGGATACATGCTGTTTTTCTCATAAAATTTCATTTTCCAAAGCATTAAATGTATATTCAAATACCCTAAATAGGATCTCTTACAAAATTAGTCTATGACTTAAAACAGCTGTTTTTAAAGGGTCCCCATAGAAACCTTTACTATTTCCCAATAAATGCAATATCTTTAAAAAACTACTTCTCTTATAAGGCGAGGCTAAGCATGTTACTTGGGTCCTCAGTTGTCTATCACTTTTTGTGTACGAGTTGCCAAACTCGCTACGTAAGCAACACTACAATGCAATTAAAGCTGATGAGGATTAGTAAATAGGATGTTCCTTATTACACAACTAAACCCGATTTCTCCAGTTTTACCCTCAAATAAAAAAAATAGGGATATATATATATATACATATATATATATATATATATATATATATATATATATATATATATATATATAATATATATACATATATATATATATACATATATATATATATGAGCAACTCACAAAGTAGCGCGTGAGTAGAGCAATAAATCCCACAGGAAAATGATTCCGTGAGAATGAACTCAAGTTCGATAGTGCTTGGAATCCGCCTTTCAGTTTCCTGTGGGATTATATATATATATATATATATATATATATATATATATATATATATATATATATATATATATATATATATATATATATGAATGATAAATTACACCCACAAGGAAAATGGAAAAACGATTCCGAGTGCTTTCGTCTTTATTCTAAAAGACCTCTTCATGGAATAACACGTAGGTCAGGACAGGCAATGTCTTAAATAGTAAGTAGTTGGGGGGGATAATACGGCTACTTGCATCAAAACCCTAACTAGGGGGTACAAATTCTTTAAACACTTTAATTTGTGATTTAATATAATTAGATATGATAGGATCTAGGCTAAACAATCCAGAGCTAATATTAAAATTTGGGAAAGTATTAATAGAGATACACTCCCAAATATTTTTGGAAATATAGTTTGTACATTTATTAATAGGTTTATCACTATTCCAATTAATAGTATGATCCTGACTATAGATATGTAAAAATAATGCAGATTGTTGACAAAAATTACGAACATTAGTTTGGTGCTGTTTAACTCTAACATTCAATTTTTTACCTGTCTGTCCATAATAGCATTTTTCACAATTATTGCAATCAATAGAATATACAATGTCTGGTTTAGGGGGTGATTTTTTTTTTACGAGAAGGCGATGGGTAGTGTTTTGATATTTAAAAATAACATTTATGTTCAAAGGTTTTAGTAAACGAGGTAATTTTATGAAACTTTGGTTAAAAGGTAAAACTAATACATTTTTGGCATGAAATTTAGGGATGTTACGATTAGGTTGATAAAATGAACGCTTAGCAGAAATATAACAATTTTTAAGTACGTAGAAAGGGTAACACAAATTTAAACCTATATTATATATCCTATCAACCTCTTTTTCCAAATATTCGGGTGAAACAATTCTCAGGGCACGGAGAAACATGGAAGAGAAAACACTGTTTTTGATACTAATATGGTGATCGGAATAGAAATGGATGTACGAGTCAATGGCTGTAGGTTTTCTATAAATTTCATATTTGAAACCTTGGTCTGTTCGGTGGATCAAAATATCTAAGAAAGGGATGGTGTTATCTTTTTCATTTTCTAAAGTAAAATTAATTGAGGGGACTAACGTATTGATTTTTTCAAGAAAAGTATTGATATTAAGATCATTTGGCAACAAACAAAGAATGTCATCAACATAATACATCCATAAAATAGGGGTTATGTTGGTCTGGGAAAGTATTTTGGATTAAAAAAAAAATCCATATATAGATTTGCCAATACCGGGGCGAAACAATTGCCCATAGCCATTCCAAAGATTTGACGGTAATATTTCCCGTCAAAGGTGAATTTACAGTTGTTAATACAGAGGGAAATAAGTTTAATAATAGTTGAAGCCGGTATAGGGAGAACAACATTAACGAGGTACTCTTCGAGGAAATTTAGGAGATCGGGTACGGGAACTTTTGTAAAGAGGAAACATACATCGAAACTAACTACGCTATAATTATCAGGGCAAGGAAGATCATTAAATTTCCTAATGAGATCGAGATTATTAACGATGATCTTCCTTACCCTGATAATTTTAGCTTGGTTAGTTTCTTGTCTCATTTGCTCATTCGCGTCCAATTCTTCTTTCTCTTGTACTATGTGTATTTATAGTCAGCTATACAAGGTTTCTGCTTCTTTCTTTCTGTCTTCAAATTTATTTGAAAGGCAGAAAATAAAAATGGCGTAGCCCGGTGGTGGTTGTATGATCACCCGCAGAACCTGTATTCGCTCTTTCTTTGTATGTATGTATATATATATATATATATATATATATATATATATATATATATATATATATATATATATATATATATATATATATATATATATATATATATATATATATAAACAAAGAAAGAGGGTATGGATTGGGGAGATCAAAGGATAGAGTGACTGAAATCAACAAATAAAAAAGAACGCAAATAAATACATATATACTTAACGAACAATAAAAGAGGAAGAAAAAAAAGGAGAGGGGGGTGAGGGTATTGGGAGAAGAAAGAGGGTCGGTGTACGTCCGCAAACTGAGGTAAATGAATAAATGGAAAGAAAGAGAAGAAGAATAAAGAAGTGGAATAAGGGGGAGCAGGAGAATAAAGAGAAGAATTATAATAAAAAGAGACAGACTTTATGGGAGGGAGTAGTCCAACATCATGGCAAGGGTTACCGCAATCGAGGTAATTATAAATGAGTTAATAATTGCCTTTTTAAATATAATTACCTGATAATTTCATCTGTAAGAAGGAATAAAATAGAATATACAAGAATAAGGATTGAAGAATAAACGAGAACCGAGAAACGATAAAAGGGGTGGGGCTAAAGGAATAAATAAAATAATAGAGGAAAATATGTTGAATAAATAGAGAAAAAGAAAGCTAGTAATATATTAATAAAGGATATAATAAATAAATAATGAAGAGGAGAGGGGGCAACGCCCCTCACATGACTAAGAATTGTAAAAGTTTGCTTCCGTGACCTTTCCTTTGTTTAATTAAGCCTATTTAGGCCTAGTCTCTCAATCCAGAATCTCTTGAAAAGAGCCTCCTTATGTTTATGTACACCGAAATCACATGTACGTTCACGAAAGCGAAGACGTTCATGTGCGTTTTTTTACTTCTGAACTTCAGACACCACTACGCCTTCAAACATAAAGGGTACGAAGGGCTAGTCCTCGTTGGGGATGTTGCAGAAATATAGGTAGCACCGAGGTATACCATCAACCAGACCACTTCGGCCTTTAATGGAGGACTCCTAATTCAGTGACAGGGGGGAGGAATTGAAATCCCTTCAGGAGGTTTCGAGAAGGATAAGTGATGTGTTGTTGGCTGTGCTAAAGAAGGAGGGGGAAGGGGGTCTTTCTGGGATTGGCTGTGTGTGGCGACATACGTTAGAGCCTTCTGTGAGCACCGAATTTGTTTGTATCTGTTTTAGCTGAGAATCGAGAGCGAACAGAAAAATTGGGGAACGTTTTTGAAGACACTCGTCATACACCCTCTATTTATACACCAACTGCGTACTGTATGGCATTCTGTTGTATATCACAATATATTATTTACTTCGAATATTTTTCACTTCCCTGCCATTTAACAGGGAAAGCCATCATTAAAAAAATCCTCCTCCAATGAGTGAGGTCTTTAACAACCACCATGCCTCCTTTAACTATCGTGCTCGAGTAATTTTTATTGAATAAAATGTCCCTTAATTTGACTTTTCAGTGATCTGAATTTATGAATCTAACACTTTTTATTAATCACTAACATTGTATATTGCTTCTATTTTAGGTGTTAGACATCGGGTTTAACCTGATAGCGAAACTGCCCGATGATGCATTTCACAATGTCAATTCTCTCACTCTTCTGGCGATTGATGGCAACCCTCTACCCACATTGTCATTCCAAGCATTTGCTCATCTTAATGGCAGCCTCAGAGGCCTATCACTCGGTAAAGACCAGTTTTAGTTATTTTTTTAATATAGTCGACGATTTTGATTATACATCAAGAATATTGATAATTTCTTATTAATACGGTAAAGTAGGTTAAGCTTTCATTCACTTTCTTTTGCAGGAGGACACTACTTTCACTGTGACTGCAAAATTGCATGGATTCTCCAGTGGATACGGAATTTAGATTTGCAGGTTACGTCGAGAGACAAAGATCCCCAGTACTGCGGCCAACCTCTAGCTTTCAAAACCCGCACCTTCTACCAATTAGATGTTTCCGAATTGCAATGTGAGGTGCCTAGTCCACAGACCCCTAACCCCACATTGAGAGAACCTCTCGAGGAGGTAGAAGAAGTGCGACCTCCACAAAAGAAAATTTCGGAAGAACCGGCCAAAGACGAGAACGCAGTTAAGAAACAAGAACCTCGGGACGAAAATCCAGTTCAAAAGTCAGAAGCAGAGAAAAGGAAGAAACAGCCATCTCTGCCCCGAACGGAACCAAAGAGTGAAGTAAAGAACACAGTAAGAATGTTGTTTTTGTTGTTTTTACAATAAAAGCAGTTGAATCGTATTGAAATTTATGTCGATAATGCGATTCACTAAGACATGAAATTACTTGGTTGAGTGACAAGGAAATAAAAGGGATTTTTTTAATAGCGCCCATCTGGCAACTCTGGTGCAGGATCATGCTACCAACAGCAAAGCGTGTCAAATAAAATGGAGGAGGCCAGCCTCCTCCAAAAAGTCAAATAGCTCCCATTGTGTGTGAACAAATCCGTTCCGAGTACAAGGAGAAATAGAAGGGAGGAAACAATCACCACTAAAATTACAAGAAAATAAAATAACCTATTAATTGCACCACCGGACCCTTTTCATTCGTGGTCGAGGTTACCTGACTGGATAATGAAATTCACATAAAAATTAGAATGGCAATCGCTTGTAAGCCAGACCGCACCAGAGATCGATCTTCGGCGTGCTGAGGTGCAGAAAGAATAGTAGTAACTTATTTTATCACCAACCAGAGAGCAGGGGTCCCTTGTGGGCAAAGGGAGGGCCACCCATTCCGCTTAATGGGAGTATGGATATATAAAGTCTTTCGGCAGGTTCCGAGGTGGAAGAGGTATGCGTTTGGGTTGAAGAGACGGCGGCGTTATCATTGACTATATCAGTAGTGACGTATGTGAACTGAACTGTCTGTGCGCATGCCCCAGACTCGACGCACCGCAGAATTGGCAAAAGCTCCCTGCAGGCACCGATTTTCTTGGTGCCTGTTTTTGAGGGGAATCGAACCCTAGTACCTAAGTGGGCGTGTCAAGCGATTCCTCATGAGCTTCGTTGTTCTCTGCCTCGTATTCAGTTTGGGAAGGGGGAGGGGTAAAACAAGCTGGGGCTTGTGGTTTAGTATCATCAAATTAATATGGCTTTGCGAGATTAAAGAGTGTATGGGTGAAGGATCAAGTAGTGAGTAGGGCCGATTCTGAGAGCTGTGCGGATCCGGCTGCAGTTCACTAAGAAACCGGTCCGTACGAAGTAGCCATGACTGTTTCAGGCTAAGAGTCCATTATCCCCTTCAGTTCCCTTGCCTCGAGAAAGCAGGGGGTAAACGGGTGTCGGGTGTTTGTTCGGTCCATGTACACATCACACACACTTCGGAAGATCTCAATCCTAAATGCGAGTATGGCATTTGACCCAGGCAGCGAGTAAGAGATCGTCGAGGCTCATTTTGGAGTCCTGGGCGTTTTGGATAAACATGTTCCTGGGGGTATATGATATCCCAAAGTTCTAGTGATATTATTTAACCCTGGGAAAAAGAAAATAAGATTCCGAGAGCTTTTGCCTTAATTAAACAGGCGCAAACTCTCTGAATCTTTTCTTTTCCCAAGGGGTAATTTATTTCTTTGGTCTCAGGTGATTAATGTTCCTTAGTGCTATATTTTTGGCTCCTTTACTCCCCCCCTCCCCTCCCAGCTGGGATCAACCGTGGAATTGTGATTGTTTTCATTTTTACCAAGGTTTCGTTGTCCACGTACAAACCCCCTTTGCGACCCCCAAGACCGAGACCGACTCCATCAGTTGTTAAGGAGGTGTTTCGGGGTTCGGAAGCGGATGAAAACTCCTCCAAGGAATTGGTATCATGGAGCGACCCTGACAAGGCGAATCGGGTGGGAAGTAGCCAAGGGAAGGTGGAGGAGATTAGAGGGATCGTGAAGAAGGGGGAGAAGATTCGCCCCCTAAATGGGGACCATGTCACGCGGGAGCGGCACCCCACCTTGGTCCGAAGACCCCTCGACAGACCGCAATCGCCGGATGATTTCTATTCCTCATCGTCGGAAAATCTCTATGGAGAGGAGGTAAGGGGAAGATGGGGGAACTCGAGGGTAACCAAAGAAGCTGCGCTTTTCTTTTCTTCTGTTCTTTTCCATTTTTTCTTTTTATTTTCTTTAAATTTATTTTTTTTCCTTTTCTCTACTTTTTCTTTCTTTTCTTTATTTTCATTTTCTTTTCACAACTAAAATTTTCGTCTCCTTTTCCTTTCTTTTCCCTATTTTCTCTTCCTTTTTCTTATTTTCTTTTCCTTTTCTTCTTTTTTGATTCCCGTTACTTCCCATTTTTCTTTTTTCCTCCTGCTATTTCTTCTTTTTTGTTTAACTCTTTATCCTGTTCCTGTTTCATATTTTCTTTTCCTTTTCTTTCCTATTTTTATTTTCCCTTTTTCCTCTTTTGCTATTTCTTCTTCTCCTCATTCTTCTTTTCTTCTTCTCCTTCTCCTTCTTCTCCTCCTCCTCTTCATTCTTCTCTTTTTTCTTTTTTCTTCTTCTTCTCTTTCTTCTTTTCTCCTCCTCTTCCTTCTCATTCTTTTCATTCTTCTTCTCCTTCTTCTCTATCTTCTTCCTTTACTTCAACCGCTTAGTGAGTGCTTCTCCCCCGCACACAGGTGATCGTTCAAGACGCGTTCTGGGACAGCAACTCCATCAACATCCAATGGGATTCGGAGATCTCCAACATCCTCGGTTTCCGCGTCGTTTATCGACTCTTCGGAGACAAATATTTTAAGGTAAGACGATTCATCTCTGCCTCCAGCATCGACTCACTTCATCACTGCCTCCAGCATCGACTCACTTCATCACTGCCTCCAGCATCGACTCACTTCATCACTACATCCAACATCGATTCACTTCATCACTCCACTAAAGCGTGCCTTCCAATGTCATCACTGTATTTACTCGTATATTAAAGGAGGAAGATCTCCCCCTTCACTCCAGTCTACTCCTTGGGGCAGGATGAGGTGACCCTCCACTCCTGTATCGTGCCACAAATTTAACTCGGTATAGAAGATGAGATCGATCCTAAAGAAGCGGTCATTAGTATTTCCTCCAGCATGGGAAAACCAACGAGGGCATTTCCGCCAAAATGTTTGCGAGGAGAGGTCCGTAAAGAAACTGGTGGAGTTAGGGGGAGTGATAAATTGGAGAAGGTACAAATCCCGAGAATTAAAAAGAGGAGACTACTTTGGGCGCTCAGGACCGCGAGAACATGCATCCGTTCACAAATCCACGGTGCCCGTTTGGGGGGATCACCCTGTATTTCGAACCCACTTGGCGGAAAAGGGACAAGGGCTTATTATTTTAAATTAGAACCTTTTGACGGGAAACGAAAATTGGAAAGAAAACCTTGATTAAAGTTACTGAGATTTGCTTAGGAATGTCCGGGATTGCCAAAGACGCGTTCGTGATGAAAGCAGCAAAATAATTACAAAAATAAACGCGTTTGCCCAGTTTATGAGCTTTTCAGAAATGATAGAATAGGTTAGTCAAGAAGAGGCATGGTGTGGTAGCAAGCCGCTTACGCAATCAATGCATCACTACGAAACCATCAGATAATTCTGCATGCAAGAATCGGGTAGGCCTAGAGCGGCCACACTGGGCCGCGAAAGAAAAAAACCACGCGCGCATTTGGATGACTTAATATAAGAACACAAGCCATATTTCGTATTCCTTCTTACAGAAAGACCTTGGTTCCACAGGCACTCCTTCGGCGTGTGGCCTACGGCCTATTTGCTATTCTAAACCGCTTTTTTTAATCTCCTTTATAGACTCTTTATTTTAACACCGTGAACACTTTTTTCAACATAGATCCCCTGAAACATTTTTTAAAGTTATTTCACCCTTAATTATATTGTCTTTATCCCTTGAAGATTTATATAGTGTTGAGAATTTTCCAAACACTTTTTTCAACATAGACACCCTGAAACCTTTAAGTTACTTCACCCGGTTTGATATATAGAAAAACCTTCGTCAGATCTCTTTTTTCATCTAAATTTGTTTCATATACGAAATTATAGTATAAGAGCGCCAAAGTCCTAATTTTAATACATTTTTTTTTAACTTCACGATTTGTATGTTTTTTTCATTCCAAATCATTCGATAATTATATTTATTTTTTCTGAACTCTTAGAAAGAACTTTGATAAAAGCTCGAAACATACAAAAAACAGCGCTGCGAATAAAGGTTTCAAATAAACCTAAACTCAAAAACATTTTCAAAATTTCGAAAATTCACCAAGTTAAATTATAGAGTTAAGGATAAGAAAAAGAATCTTCTAAAGGCTAATCATTAGCATATACAAGGTGGCTCCTGTTGCTATCACCCAGTTTAGTTCTACCTAGCCTCCTCATTGACAAATCTATTCTTAAAAATCTGCACGGAGGAAGCTTCTCTCACGTAACTAGTGAGCCTATTTCTCTTTCTTAAACCTAAACTTGTCTAGCTTAAACCCATTGCTACGCGTCCTATCCCGTTCACTAAAAATAAGACCCTTAAATATGTCTCTACTATTATAATCTTTTACCGACTTAAAGACTTCAATCAAGTCCCCCTCGAACTCTTTCCCTTTCTAACGTATGGAGATTTAGTCTCTTAAGCCTTTCGCCCTAATGTATGCTCCTCGACCCATGAATCATCTTAGTCATCCTTCTTTGCACAGACTCAAGCAAAGCAATATCCATCCTATAATATGGTGATCAAAATTGCACCGCATAGTCATGATGGGGCCTAACTAATACCAGGTATAGTCTCAGAATGACATCAGCACTCCTATTACTTACACTACTCTCAATAAACCACAATACCCTATTAGCACTGCTTTCTAGGCTGGAAGTCTGAACTTACAAGGACACTGTCTCTTTCACATTCTGCCCCTCCTAAAACTCTCCCATTCAGTTTCTAGTTATTCAGTGGATTAAGCCTACCAAAGTACACTACACTTGCTTATGTTAAATTCAATTTGCCATTTATTAGCCCATTGGGGCAGTATAGTCAATTCATTTTATAATACCTTAGAATCAGTCAAACCTTATAATCTTACCTAACTTAGTATCATTGGCACCTATACCCAAGTCAAGATCATTGATATAAATCAAGAATAAACAACGGCCCCAACACGGCTTCCTGAAGAACCCCACTGGTAACATCCCCTCACTCAGATTTAATCCCGTCTATACTAATTCATTGTTTTCTGTTACTAAGCCACGACTGAATCCACCTAAAAATCCTCCTACAGATTCCCTGCGCTTTAACTTTGTTCAAAGGTCAGAAGTGCCACGCCATGTCGATAGCCTTACTACTAAAATCCAAATAATAAATCCAAATCCAAAGTCTTGTTTTTTAGGGGAGGGGGTAATAGTGCGTGAGAAAATGGGGAAAGAAAGGACTAGTGATGCCTGCCTCGAAGCTATTCCTAACCTAGAGAAAGAAAGGGAGCGGTGAGGCTCCGAAGCCCTTTTTTGAACTGAGAGGAATGAGGTCGGAATGTAGTAAACGGATCGGTGAACCCCCCTCTTACCGGCCCCCTTCCGTATAAGAAAATCCGAAGACATTTTTAGGGAGGTGGGGCTCGTTTGTTTTTTTTAAGAAGGGGTGAGGAAATGATGGGGGGAGGAACTGGTGATGCCCTGAAGCTGTTTCTAAAACGAAGCACTTGACGGCCTTAACAACCAGTTAATAGAAGCTGATAGAGTTTGTATATCTAAATCCAAGTATAAGACCATATCAACCTATAGATGGTCCGATTACACGAAATAAATGTACCGTGAACTAAAATTAATATAATGAGATAAACACCAGAAGATCATTAATTCACTCAATACAAAAAAAAAAGAAGCAAAGAGCTAAAAGAATAACCAAACCAATTAATCCTGGAACAACAATGGAGAAGATGGGTCGAGGCGATCGAAGAACTCGATCAGAACGCCTCCCTCAAAGAATTTTGGAAGAAAATAAGAAAACTAAAGGGAACATCCCACAGAACGATGAAGATGGAAGCACAAAATTAGTGAATGAAGAAATAAAACAGATATTCCTGGAATATTACACATAGACACACATATTAATTGAATTAGGCACACAACGGACCACACATAATGACGAAAATGACAAAAGCAGCAAAGGGCCTATCAAAGGTCATCCGAGTCAACACCCACCCCCACAAACTTTATCCACAAGATTGGGTCTACAACACTGTTTAAAAAAGGAAACAAAATCATGGCTTGTCAAAAACTAAATCTTGCAGCTACAATACACAATAATATAATATGTACAATTTATTTACTCTTCTTCGTTATGTACGTGCTAACTAAGCCTTTTGACTCTACATCTTCCCCATCCTTTCTCCCTCCATCTCTCCCTATCTAGAGAAGTAGGACTAAGCTAGCCTATTACCGAAATTAAATAAGAGAATTTTGACAGAAGAAAGAGATCGCCTACCTAGGCTATACTAGTTCTTATATGTCGCTCCAAAATGTTTGCATTACAATTCTTATTTTTTCAAAGAATTTGTTTCTGATTTTGTAAACCAATAAAATTGGAAAAAAATCTTCTATAACAAATTGGTAACTATATAATTGATTAAATTTACTTAAAACTTTCTTTTTCGTTTACATTTTACCCAAGCGGCACAAACTCTTCGCAAGACCTAATAGAAAGCGTAGAGTAAGTCGCAATGGACATGACCTTGAAAGGTACGAGGGGTGGTCAATAAGTTTTGCAATTCGGATATAAGGAAACGAGATATGAGGAAAAGTGTTTTATTATTTTTCAATATAACTAGCCTCGACTTCAATGCACTTGCGTCACTTGTCCCAGAGGCTTCGAATTCCCGACAACTAGACATCTCCCGACTGCTTTTCAATCCACTCCTGGACGGCGAGCTGGACATCTCCATCTTCCCTAAACCGGCGTCCACGCAGTGCAACCTTGAGCTGGCGGAATAAAAAGTAGTCGCTAGGGGCCAGATCTGGACTGTAGGAGGATGGTTGAGCTCCTCGAATCCGCACTCGCGCAGGGCAGCTTGTGCAACTCTGGCCTTGTGGACTTTGACGACGTTGAGGTCGATCATGGGGCGTGAGGTTTCGTGAGGTTTGTAGGGACCCAACGGGCACAGACCTTGGTCATGGCCAAATTGTCGTGGATGATGTTGATAACACTTTCATGTGATATTCCAAGTTCTCGTTCTATTTCTTCGACCTTCACCCTTCGATTTTCGAGGATCATCCTCTCCATACAGGCCACATTGTCCTCGTTGGTCACGTCTGACGGACGTCCTGGACGGGCGTCATCTTCAAGGGACTCACGACCATGGCGGAACTCCCTATTCCAGCGAGCAATGGTTGCATATGAAGGGGCGGTGTCGGTGTACACTGCAATCATGCCTTCATGGATCTCTTTTGCATTCTTGCCTTCCTTGGTCAAAAGTTTGATCACTGCGCGGTGCTCAACCTTCTCCATTGTTGAAAAAATTGTGACTGACGATCTGCGATCAGCTACTGCTTCTTAAATAGACAAGGCAAGAGCGTGCGGCTGCAGGTCCTTACTTGCCATAACTTGTCCTAACACCCCCACAAACAGCCACCCCACTTCCTCTGTTTGCCCTACCGATTCGCAAAACTTATTGACCGCCCCTCGAATATTATGCAATGCCATCAGATAAAACGTCTAATTTGGAAAGCTAAGCGAATTCGGACCTAGACATTGCTACCGTCCTTAACAATTATTATCTTCGGTATTTACTAGAGAAAATGATAGTGAGATGCCGAATTGGAGCGTGAGACTTGAGGATAAGGGAGAGGGCTTAGAATAAATTAGGAAGGACCCGAGTGAACCAGCAAAACAGCTGAGAAGGTTAAACCCGTACAAATCGCTGGGCGTTGATCTGCATTGATTCGTTCCACGCAACCGCCTAAGTAAACGATGCTATAAGTTAGACTAATCTTCTACTTGACCATTTGGTAGTTGTTTTTGTCGAGCAGATTAAGACTTGTCTTGTAGCAAACAGCCTCATCCGTTGGGGGAATATCTAGTAGCACTAACTAGCATCGTTCTCCTTGGTCGCAGATGGGACAGCCTCTCGCCCCTACAGCGCGAGAATTCAAGATCAAAAATGTGCCCGCAAATGAGTACTTCGTGGCGTGCGTCGTTTCGCTAGAGGAAATGGAGATCAAGCTAGATAAGTAAGTTCTTTTTCTTCCAATACTTTTCTTTATTATCTTTTCTTCCTCTCAACTTAGTTTTATTATCGTTTCCTTTGTACCCCGTGCCCCGTATGAGCGTACATTCTCATGAAAGAGCATTAAGTTCACCTCCTGAAATCTGATAGAAAATTTAAACAGCTTATAATTATTGTATTACCAAAGACTTTTATAAACAGCTTTATAGAAAGCTCGTTAACTTTAAAATTTACAATCATTACATCAAAGTTTCTATAATTCTCGCAAAAAATATAGAAGAAAAATCATTTTAAATATGAAACCTAACACTTAAACTACCTAAAAAGTATTCCACCATGACTGGTGCTCTCCCCGTTTCCTGGTGACCTGTTAATCCTCTCCGTGGACCTCGCCAAGATTCCTAATAAAAAAAATGTCCTTTTACTATGGTTCTCACTATCGGGTACCACCGTCTGATACCTATATCAGTGGATACCTAAAGCTGTATGTAGGCTCCCCAAATCTTTAATCAAAAGGCTTAATTCTTGTATAAAAGGTAGTAAATTTAACACTAAAGAGTTTAACTGTTAAAAAGGGTAGGGAATTTAACAATAAAGAGTTTAACTTCTTTCAAAAGGTAGTGATATTAACAATAAAGAGCTTAACTCCGTTAAAAAGGGTAGGAAAGTTAACAATAAAGAGTTTAATTCCGCTAAAATGGTTAACATATTTACCAATAATGTTAAAGTGTCTTATATAGGTCGTGAAATTTAAAAATAAAAGTTAACTTCTTTAAAAATGCACTATAAATTCAACAGTTAAAGGTTCACCCTTAAAAAAAAGGTTAGCAAATTTATTAACAAAGGGAAAAGCGGGACACCGTGGGTTCCTCTCCTAACTCTTTCCCCTTTGGTCAGCGTCCCGTTCGGTCAGTGCCGGGAAATCCGAACGGGGGACGCCAACGGCAACTTGTCGACGCACATGGACAAGATCATTATCGCGGCGTCAGCGTCCATCTGCGGGACGGTGATCATCGCGGTCATCATCTTCATCTGCTGCTACCGGGGGAAGACCAAGTACGAGAACGAGAAGGAGGTCGTCCCCACTGCCCTCAACTCTTCCTCGCCCCCACTCGCCTCCCTCGGGACCCTCGGTGGGTCTAAAGTGGACTGGGACACCATCTCCATGTACTCCCAGAAGTCCATTCCCCGGGCCAGGATGTACCATCACGTGGACCGCACAGGTTAGGGGGGGACTTTTGAGGGGGGAAGTGGGTTAGCGCCATCTTTCCCTCGGGATCGGGACTTTGTTGTCGTCGGAAGGAATGGTCCTTTGAAGCCTCTAGGAACAAGTTTGTACAAAATACAAGTACTCAAAAGTACATAGCGTGAGCTTCTCGCTAGGGGGAGGGGGGCGAACCCCACTTGGCACTCAGAAAAGTTGGAGTCACCAACGAGGGCATTTTTGATCATTGGAAAGTATGGGGTAAGAAACGCTTAGATTATTATTAGTATTTTACTTATTATTACTATTTTATTATTATTGTTATTTTTATTATTATATTTATCATTATCACTATTTTTATTATTATTGATATTATTATTGTTATTTGTCATTATCATTACCAATGTTCTTCTTCTTATTATTATTATATTTATTTTTATTACTATTTTATTATTGCGATTGTTATTCTCCTTATCATCATTATTATTGCTTCTATTATTATCATTGTTATTATTATTTTTATTATTAGTAGTATTATTCGTTCCCTTTAAATGATACATTTTCACAACCTCTAACTTCCCAACTGCCCACGTTAGTTTTCGCTTATTTTAATATCACTGATTGATTTTTAAATCCTCGTCTCCAGACGACGCTCGTTCTCACATCTCTCAGCTCTCGTCCAAGTCCCGGCCGCGGTCCCTGGCCGACGGTCAAAGTCAGCGGTCCTACTCCGGCGTGAGCGGTTCTACCCACATCGCCAACCCACACTTCATCTCCCCACTGACACTTTCGAGACCAGGTAAGGTTATTCTTTGGTGGGGGGGAGGGGGGGGTCAAGATACTTCAAATCCCTTCTTTAAACGAATGACGAGAAGGTAGTCTAAAAAATCAATGCAGTGAAAGGTGCATACTAGTTACTAACCAAGGGTAGCTAAATACCCCCACCCCGAGATGCTGAAAGGGGGCATAAGTAAGTAATGGTAATCTCAAGTGGTCGGAACTAAGACTCGAATTGGTGGAATAGTGGAATAGGTATTAACTAGTTATGGGCATTTAAATATGATTCAAGATGCTGAACAATTGATGGATTGATTCCTCCGGCAGTATACGCTCACCCCCCTCTCCCAGGACCTTCAAGAGAGCCCGGAAGAATCACCTCTTTTCTCTGGCCTTGGGGAGTGACATACAAATCTCTTATTATTATAAAATTGATGTGGACTTATATAACATCTCCTTGGTTAATAATAAGTAACCAATAAGAGGGAGAATGGAATAATAATAATAATTAACATCCACATGCATCCCATAGTTATTTGAGATTAAAGACTTAATAAGAGTAAAAAGTTATATATTTATTTTCAAAAAGTTATTTGAGATTAAAGACTTAATAAGAGTAAAAAGTTATAGATTTATTTTCAAAAAGTCGAACTTAAAAACTAAATAATTCTAGAAGAGTTTGAAAACATGCTAAAGATATATATTCTGCTTTTATTGGTGTGTATTTAGCCTACCTCAGGAGGATAAATGCTTGATATAGTGAACTGCACTTGTTAAATTGACCAATACAAGATAAATTAGTTGGTTATTATTGTCAAAAATAAGGGCTCTATCCTAAGAGATCTTCCGTAGCAAACAAGGCCGTTGAGAAATTTTCCCACCCGAAATTTGTGTCGCAACTGCAAGCACACGGGATCCGAGATAATCTGAGCTAATCTATCCTCCCCTAAGCACCCCACCCCACCTTGGATTGGCAAATGATGATCTGATTAACAGTGGGGCTATAAATCGGTGAGAAATTGGACCATCCAAACGAAACGAGCGACGTACCGCTGTGTTCCATCTTAGACTCCTATTTGTCATTATTACAGTGTCAGACTTACCTTCGAGAGCTTATGACAATTCATAATAAACAAATGTTTTGTATAATTTAATACTATTTTCATAAAGGCAAAACCACTTTCAAAAGACTAGAACAGCGATATGCTAGGACTAATTTATTATTTCGCTATTATCGCTAATGTAACCAAAAATGGGTTTAAAATAGTAATTTTTATGTTTTCGTTCCCAGATCTACGACTATCTCGCCAATCTCTCAATCATTCCCAATTTGGGGCAAATTACCCCCGTTTTTCGACTGGGGGCATGATTTCGAGGGCGACCTCTCAACGCACTGATCGAAGGAGGTCCTCAAGGTCTAAATCGCGGGAGAGGAGCAGCTCTCGGCTGAGTTTTGCCGGTTCCACACACTCCATGACAGGGTATGACACGGACGGATGGACCGATCATGACATGGATATTTACATGGCCAGAAACCCCACTCGAGGAGGTCTGGTTCAACTATAAAGAGGAGACAATAAGTGTCCTCAACCTCATTTTTCACTCTCTAGACATCGCTTGAGAGATTGCAGTACATCTGAAGTAACATATGTGTAAGGATAAGCGCCACCCTTTCCGTCCACGTACACAATGGATAATACAACAAATTCTTTGCGATTGTATAAAACCAACAGTCTTTAAACGATAATAAATCGGCAAAATACTTCCATGAAATCTGGACTTGCCACAGTGATTGTCATTTCTAGGTGCCAAAAGACACAGTTGCAGTTCTTGTTTGATAAGTGGACCTTCCCATTCCCATCTCAACCGTGTTCAGTGGTCCAATCACACGGTTATCATAGAACGCAAATGATTCATGGAGAACCATAACCTCATAGAGATAAGAAGGCTCTATCGCCCACAGCTTCTTGCCATCTCTTGTGAAGATATGTTAATTTGAATCAGGTATTTCGTGAATCTGTTTGTGAATTGATAACTTTCGTTGTGGTGAATGTTTTATCATCCCAATACTCTCCCAATTTCACACAATTTTGACATAAGACGGAAGTGAGGCGACTTTGTTGTAGTTTTGTACGGGTTTTACACCAATTCGTACTGCCTTATGCCTATTCAAGTGTAGACAGAGTTTAGCAAGCGCTCCGAAGCACGGGTCGCTACAATGAAGGCTGCTGCAAAGTCAACAATAATCGTACTCCAATAAGGCGAATAACATAATGTGCCTTAACACCGCTTATGTTAAATAATAACGTGAGTCAAAACAATAGGATAAAATTCCTCTGTGGTTTCTATAACGAAAGGTTAACTAGCTCACAGGATCTTTGCTCCACGTATCGATGGTTTTTTCTGGATATAGGAACAAGTACTTCAAAACCACGGGTTTTTCTCATCAAAATAATGAGTTATTGATTCAACTACAAATTAGGTTCGTCTCGGCAGCCACGAAGAAAACAATATACTGAAAACAAGCTTCAGAAGCTGAATAGCGAGCTTGTTTTTCGCATGAAAATAATTACAGTGTGATAGTCATCGGCACAAACCAATAAAAATAAAACCTATATAATGTACTATATATCTATATTTTGGCAGGTTTTTACCACCGATTTGGACTCATTAAGATGCCTTTTATTTCTGAGTGGGGGCCCACTGATTAACGTAGGTTCCGAACCACGTATGGCATCACCTGTGAAAGGCGACCCGAAATGGGATTACATCCGACGACTTTAACACATCGGGTGTGGCTTAGTTCTGCTAAAATTGGAAACGGTTTCACCCGGTCGGGATGTAGCATATATAAATTATCACTCTCGTGATATATGTATCAACAGGGTGTCCCTAAAGTATAGACACAGGAAAAATTTATATTTTCAGTAAAAAAAATATTCAACTACATTTTATTTAATTGAAATATCAATAAATAACATCTTCAATGTCATTTCCACCATTTGTGATCCAAAGTTCGATGTGTTTTGCGAGATTCACTCGGTGCATTAACTCCAAATTTCCGTCGATATGAGCGCATGCATTCATGAGGCGCTGTTGGGTGGCCGTATCTTTACGTTTAATTGAGTACACCTTCACCTTTAGCATAGCAAGAACAAAGTGACGAGCAGGCTAAGGGTCTGGTGAACGAGGAGACTATTGAGTACACCTTTTCCTTTAGCATAACACAGAAAAAGAAGTCAAAGGAGGTAAGGTCTAGTGAACGATGAGACCATTGTAGTATTTCCCATGTGTCCAGATATTAGGGACATCATATATATATATATATATATATATATATATATATATATATATATATATATATATATATATATATATATATATATATATATATATATATATATATATATTCATTCAATACCATCATCGAGATTTTAAGACTGTAAATAATAAAAGACGCTTTTATATGAATATCTTAAAGTTTGTTTTTATTTGGTGTTTTTTTTTCCTTATTTGAGACTGTGGATTTGTTATACTTGCGCGGATTGACCAAGGAAAATAATGCACACCTCGGCCATATACAATTTAATAATATTATTCCTAATGATAGGCTTCTAAGTTGCTTTCGCATAATAATCTTAGTGATAAGAGAGAGAATACGAACTCAGCGACACAGGGCAGAACAGCGCGCCTCAGCGAGACAGAGAGACTCAGAATTAAGGTGGGCGAAGAGCAAATATGAAGACAATCTCTCCCCAGAGTCATTTCGTGGTGAGACAGTGCGAGTCGCATCATACTAATTTCCTAATTTCAGACTTAAGGTGAATTTACCTATTGCATTTATAGTGTCCAATAAATATAGTTCCTGAAAGATAATTGACTAACTTGTAAACTTTTAATTTGACATAAAAATTACATACATCATTATAATCACGGGAATTAGAATTCAATAATTTCTTAGTTTTACAAATCTTACTTTTAACTAATCGCCATCACTCTTCCATCATTCACGTACCCTCACTACGTTTCAAAAAGGATGTCAGATCAGATCAATCATTGAATGGCGTTCGCAATTCATCTTGATTTAAATCGGCATATTTATGCTATAGCAATAAAATTGAAATAAATCAAATAGATCTGAAAATTTTCATCTGTTTAAATCTTTACAAATTATATAATTTTCTTTGGAGGCGCATATTTTTTTGAAATCCTCTCTAGGAAACATCGAATATAAAAATCAGAGGAGCCGATTCGTTTTACCTCAATGCTGCTATAGCGTTACCACTTTCCTCCATCATCAGGGAGACTACCATATGTAACCCTTCCTCGTCCTCGGTTTTTCTTGAGCTGGTTGTGGAGTGGCTGCTACCCTAATAAATAAGGAGGAAGTCCCACCAGTAAATAAGGGCGAAATTTTGCACGCACTTAAAAGAATGAAAAATGGTAAAGCGCCCGGAAAAAATCGAGCTACGAGTAACAATCCACCTTATAAAGGCAAGGAGGGGAAGGGGACCTTTTCCTGGCTTATTTGGTAGTCTATTAACAAAATGTTTAAGTTAAAGTAGGATTTCAATTACACAGTCTAATACTTCCTCTGTACTTATTTTTTTAAAAATAAGAAGACGAAAAAGACTGAAAAAACTACTGCTAAATCAGTCTAGGTAGCAACATATAAATATTCACAAAAGCCATAGCTAAAAACTTAACACAATCACTCTATTGCAGTTAGCTCTTGGGGTAGGCTATAATACTTATCATTATAGCCCAGGTTTCAGAAGTACGATCGTCATAGTGTATTTTTCGTGTTATATACATACATATAGAATAAAAAATAATACTTAAGAAAAGGACCCTAATCGCTTTCACACAAAAAAAATTCTCTCCTATCTATTTTAAGGTGTTATGAATGAATATAACCTTCATTTCCATAGGGAAATGAAGTATTACCAAATAAAGCTGACCTAACCTACCTAAGCTTTAAGTAACCAAATGAACAAACACTAGACTTACAGAAACACGAGAATGTTCTTGTTCTTAAAAATCAGACTGTTCGTATCATTTGACAGAACGTGAAAGTTCAGCGTTGCGCGGCACAAAATCGATGGATGTAATTTACTTGCCCGTCTACAAAACAATGGAACAAAATGGACGGTTTTTTAGGTTTAGAAACCAAATAACTTGATGTGCAGTGCCCCATTTTTCTCAGTAAACGCACTCTCTACCACACTTTCGATAAAAACTGTTCGGTAATACACCATGCAGTCCTAGGAAATTAGTAAAGCAATACTATTGTCACTCTGTTTAAAACACTTGGAAAAATCAGAGCAAATATTGCAGGGCACGACGAGCACGACCCACAATTATAACTGAAAAGTAATGAAAGTATTAAAACAAACGGAATTGGAAGCAGTAAAATGCTTAACATCCCAAATACAATATATATATATATATATATATATATATATATATATATATATATATATATATATATATATATATATATATATATATATATATATACAGGGTGTTTCAAAAATTGATAGCATAACTTCGGGATTATGTTCCCCTATGTCTAAATAATAAAAAATAGTTCCCATGAACATATGTCCGGAAATGCTTGGTTTCTGAGTTATAGGCTATTAAAACACTAATCAGAATTCCTTTATCTCCCACAGGTGGCGTCTTTCAGCTCAGGATTCCGTTGAACTCGATCAAGTAGTTGTCTGGATAGTGGTGCATCGTGAGTGAACATGTACTCAAATCGAGAGAGAGAGAGCAGATATGCACTTCGTGTATGGTTAGATTAGGTTATGTTTTAATAGCCTATAACTCAGAAACCAAGCATTTCCGGACATATGTTCATGGTAACTATTTTTTATTATTTAGACATAGGGGAACATAATCCCGAAGTTATGCTATCTATTTTTGAAACACCCTGTATATATATATATATATATATATATATATATATATATAATTTGAAGGATGAACGAAAGGACATATAAAGGGAAATTCATTTCATTTTCTTGATACCTCGCTGAGGGCGAGGTTGTGTCCCCATTTGGGTGTTAGCCACAGGACAGGGAAGGTTCTCTCTACGAAAGAATTCTCACTCTATTAATTGTAAAACTGAAATCACAACGGACGATTTTAAAATCACAAAAACCACCCCTGATCCCATATCATTAAGGATTCTTGAATCCATGTATATTAAATACCTTTCTCCTTCCTTAAATTCCAATTCTTCTTCTCACCCACTACTTCTACTCTAAACAAAAATATTACCAACGTCCTAACCTTCTCTTTCTTCTTACGCTCCTCGCCCTTTCTCCCCAGTTATCCCCTAACGGCTGATTGTTTAAGGTTGGTTTATCCTGATGTGTTTCCTGTGTTTCCCCAATCGTTAATTTTTAACTCGTAACATAATAATCCAGAAATTATCAATTACCTGTAAATTTATCGCTATCCCCCTCCTTAATTAACATTAAATACGTTCCATAAATTCGTCATTTTAATTATCTGTTTGGCTCTTAACTTAAATTGTTTTCCACAAATTGTATTTCCAGTACCCGAAGATGGATGAAAAGTTCACCCGAAACTTTGTATCAAGAAAATGAAAGGAATTTCCCTTTATACGTCCTTTCGTTCATCCTTCAAATTATATATATATATATATATATATATATATATATATATATATATATATATATATATATATATATATATATATATATATATATATATATATATATATATATATATATATATATATATATCGGGTGACAGCCAAAAGTGTCCCCTCTTTTATAATGTTGTAATTTGTTAGCCATTAAAGTTTTAAGGTAGAAATAAGTATCATTACAAAGAACAATATTTGAAATTTTATTAGCTAACTTTTTAACTTTCGAAATGACCCCACCGGACTCTATGCACTTATGAATACGATTGGCAAAACTTCTGATGGCATCCTGCAAAATATTGACATTGATGGCTGCAATGATTTCTCGCAACTCATTCTTCAGTTCTGCGATATTACATGGTGCAGCTCGAAATAGGCTTTCTTTTACAAAACTTCTCAGAAAGTAGTCTAAAGGTGACAAGTCAGGTGACCTGTCCGGCCAGGGGTGAAATTTGTCCTATGCGACATTAGTCGTTGAGGAAATCGAGCTTTCAACCATGCCATTGAACCATTGTTGAAACCATTCTCCAGGAAATGTGCTATTGGCGAAAATGATTTTGAGCTTGTCAAGATATCTGGCAGCGTTATTTGACTGAGCTTGCCCTGTGTCATGGTCCTTAAAGAAATAAGGCCCATAAATCTTATTTCCACTTCATCCACACCATAATGTTATCTTTGGGGAGTGTGGAGGTTTTTAAAAGGGATTATTTGGCTTAGTTAGTGACAACTTCCGATAATTCTGATCTTTTGGCATGCCTTTCAGGTAAACGTGACATTCATCACTAAAAATTATGTTATTCAATACTAATTGTTTATCATCGCACATTTCTTTAACCCTGAGGCAAAAAATAACCTTTGCTGCTTATCCTGTATTGAGATTTCTTGATGACATTGACTTTTGTATGGCTTTAAATAAAGATTTTTTTTGAGATTAGTTCGCACAGCTTCTCTATTTAAATGTGTCTCAGAAGCCAATTTTTTTTCTGACTTTGTTTCATTAGCCTTAATTCAAATCCTTACCTTGTCAATATTCGTTTCCGTCCTCACACTTTTCCTACAACCAGAATTTCCTTTATTTAAATTACGCATTGTGCTGTGTGCATTCCACTTGGCGTAATTTCTTTGGATTGGTTTTTTTTTCTAATCGTATACCATATCTTGCTTGAAAATGACGAATTGATTTGATTATGGAGCCATGTCGAATCATTAATTCCACGACAAACCTGCGCGGTTCAAGAGTTAATTGCGCTATTTTTGAGAGCCTAAAACAGAACTGTTTAATATCTGCATAGATAGGCTATCATAGGCTGGGATCGACTATCCACCGCAAGCCTAGTCTACCTAAGCTAGCTAATAAAATTTCAAATATTGTTCTTTGTAATGATACTTATTTCTGCCTTCAGGCTTGGCTTGAATGGCTACCAAATTACAGCATTATAAAAAGAGGGACATTTTTGGCTGTCACCCGGTATAAAAGCTATGTATTTTTTACAAAATAAAAGTGCTTATAAGAACGCGCCTTTATTGATGATTATAGTCATTTTCTTAACAGAATAGTCAAATGGCCAAGACAAAAGAAATGCAACCCGCTCTCCCCCGTATATTAAGGTGTACTATTGCAATGCTAGGAGCATCCGAACTAAATTTAATGAACTAAACTTAATTAGTAGTAAATATCATTACGACATTTTAGCCATTACTGAAACGTGGTTACATAGAGCAAACCGGGACTCTCTATCGTCATTTCAAATTCCGGGTTACACACTAATAAACAAGGATAGACCTGTAAGAGAAGGAGGTGGTGTCTGGTTTTACTTAAAAGGCGAAATAAAATACGAGTTTCGAAATCGACAACACAGCGAGTCAATCTGGATAAAAATTAGCAATAAAGCATTTTCTTTAGTTATGGGACTAGTATACAGAACACCGAGTAGTTAATATGAAGAGGACCTTACACTAATTAATGATATTAATTTAACCAATAATTACAAAAATGTATGCATTTTAGGGGATTTCAATCTCCCGATGAGTTCTGATATGGAAAACGATATCTTAAACGCATTTTTAGCTAATTATCTGCATCATTATATCGAACACCTTACAAGAGTAAACAAGACACTTGATTTAGTTATAAGTAACAAGGAAACCTTAATTGATAGGCTTGGAGTTCAGGAACCACTTGTAAATTCGGATCACAACTTATTGGTATTTAATATCAAATATGATTTCATTAACCAGAGGAGAGTGCAAAAAGTACCTGTATATAAATTAGCAAACTTCAAAGCGATTAGAGATGAATTAAAAGAATGAAATTGGCAGAGAGAATTCAATAACAAAACACCTGCTTCGGCTTACAGCCTCGTCATTGATCGCATTAAGGGTCTTCAGACCAGATATATTCCTCATAAAAACGGTTTAAAATATACAAAGGACAAATCTTGGATTAACCAATATCTTAAGACTTTGATAGGACGGAAACGGTCACTTTATAAGCGGCTAGAAGGCAACCAGTCATTAGGGCAAAAAATTATAGACCTACAAAGGCAGATAAAAAGAGAAGTGAACGCTGTTAAATGCAGGTAGCAAAATAAATTAGCGGAAAGGTCACGCGATCATCCGAAAGCATTCTACAGGTACTATAGAATTAAAAACAGAGTCAGTTCAGATACTTAAACACAACGACCGAGTAGTTCAAAATTACCTCGAAAAGGCGAATATCTTGAATAATTATTTTGCTTCAGTTTTTAACAAAGATATTCCGAATTTAAATGAGGAAAGCCTAGAAAACATAAATAGTAACATTCCAAAAATGAATGAAATAGTAGTTACGGTAGATGATGCAAAGAATGCAATTAATAAATTAAGTCCTGATAAAGCTAGCGGGGTTAATGAAATGTACGTGCGAAGTATTAAGGAAGTTAAAAACGAAATTTCTGCTTTACTCGCTTTTCTGTTTAATTACTTCATGGAGGCAAATTTTGTTCCTAGGGATTGGAAATTGTCCAATGTTGTCCCCATATTCAAAAAAGGTAGACGTGAGGAAAAGGAGAACTATCGGCCAGTAAGCTTAACTTCGCTTATATGTAAACTAATGGAGTCAAGTATTGATTTAAAATTACGCAATCATCTAGAGAGAAATCAACTCTTAGTAAATAGTCAGCATGGTTTCAGGAAAGGGAGGACTTGTGTCACTAGTCTGATCACATTTTATGAGCATGTAGCAAAAGCTGTCGATTCAGGTTCTAGTTACGAGGTGGTGTATCTAAATTTTTCTAAAGCCTTTGATAAACTCCCGTTCACTATCTTCCTTTCAAAGCTAAAAGCTATGCATATCCATCAGAAAACGATAACTTGGATTAAAAATTGGTTGACAGATCGCAAGCAGAGGGTAATTTTAAAAAGGGTGACATCCGATTGGCTGCCGATTACTAGTGGAGTTCCTCAAGGTTCCGTTTTGGGATCCTACTTTTTATAATTTTCGCAAGCAGCTTAGGTTCTGGAATGAATTGCCAAGTAAATTCATTCGCGGACGATACTAAACTTGGGCGGATAATAAAGGATAAGGAAGACTCAAGCTGTTTACAAAACTGCATGAATTTGTTAACTAAATGGTGCAACGAATCTGGCATGAAGCTTAATGCTTCCAAATGCGGCATTTTACATTTCGGAAAAAATAATCCTAAATTTAAATCTTATCTCGAAGACACCGAGATTATAGAAGTAAAAGAGCAGGTTGATCTAGGAGTTAAGATAGATAATAAATTAAATTTCTCCAGTCAATGCGCTGCAATTAGAAATAAAGCAACAAGAGTTGCATCTTTTATCAGGAAATCCAATTCGACGCGTAATTGAGAGACGATGTTAAAACTATACACGTCATTAGCCAGACCTATATTAGATTATGCTGCTCCCTTCTGATTTCCACGATTAACTAGAGATGTAAATATAATAGAACAAGTACAACGTCGCTATACGAAAATGATAAGGGGAATTAAACATCTTGGCTACAATGATAGGCTTAAAAAACTCAATCTCTTTTCCTTCGAACATAGAAGGAAAAGGAGTGAACAAATAGAAACTATTGATAAATATGCCCGATACTGCAGAAAATCTTTTTTAATTTGACAAGCGTGTCAGCGACGCGAGGATACGACAAGAAAATGAAGAAGTGGAAATTCAAAACATCAATGCGAAAATTTGGCTTCAGCAACCGCATCGTTCAAGTCTGGAACAATCTACCACAAGAAGTAGTCAGCGCTCCAAACAGAATTTTTGAGACAAAATTTGATCAATATTTAAAAGAAAATAAAGTTAAAATAACTTACAATTATTAGAGGGGGTTCCAACTAATTTAGCCTTATTCTTAATAGGGCCTACCATTCATGAGCTCTTATGGTTCCCTGTAGGTGCCAATAAATTGTTTGTTTGATGTTGAGGGCTGGCAACATCGGTTGCCAGCAAATTCTACTGCTGCAGCTTAACATCTCTTCTATATTCTTGGGTAGATTCAATCCTTGACATTGTCTCTCAGTTCGCTTTTATTTATGAAGTGTAATTCAAAGGAGTAAAAGGGATCCGAATTTGGTTTCGGTGACTTTGATGGTCCGGGACGAGATCTTTCATTTTCTTCCTCATTTGGCTCAAGTGAGATTGTTTCTGGTGGATCGGAAACGCATAGTCTTTCTCCCTTGGGGTACTGGGCGAAGAGCTGGATACTGCATGGTCTGCCTTTTCTTCTTTAACAAACTATTGCCAATTTTTCTTCTTTGACAAACGTTTCCCAATTGGAGGCATTATGCAAAAGTAGCAATTGCGCTATAATATAATTTTACACCTCTGTCAGCCACCCCCCCCCCCTCCTTCTCCAGTCTTCTACGTTCTCTTACACTCCCGGCGCTTCTGACATGTTATTGACTGTTCCATCTTCATCTGCATTTCGTCATCCGGAAAGTTTGTGCCGCTTGGAAAAATACAATGAAATGTAATCAATTAAATAGTTGCCATTTTTGTTGCACAACGTTTTCCAATTTTATTGATTTAAAACAAATAAACAAAGTTCTTGAAAAAAAATATGCAAAAAAATCTGACCTAAGAACGAAGCTCTCTTTGATTAGAGACCTTTGAGGACTATGCTATAACTACTTTGTTTAACAAGTTCTAACGTTGGTTCCTGTCAAATTTGCTTCTAAATTTACGTTACTAGTCTAGTCCTAGTCAATAGCCCAACTAAACTAACCTAGTCCTCATTTGTCGCTCAATACGGAGAGATGTGTTGTTACATCGGAATATTTTGCATAGTAATTCTTATTTATTCAAAGAATTTTTTATATCAATAAAAGGAAAAAAGGCTTTGGGAAACAAAATGGTACCTATATAATTTATTAAAGTTACTTAAAAATATATATTAATTTTTCCCAAGCAGCACGAACTTTCCGGATGCCTAAATATCGTCGACCCAAACAATGTTTACTTGGTGCATTTTTTACTAGAAGCTTTCATGGAAGTCTCGCGTTTCCTACGACATTAACCGTCATCCGGTTCACTCTCAATTCCACACTACATGGGGCGCTGACTGTCCCAAATTACTATGTCTTTACAGTGCCTCAGTCCAATCCAAACTAAATTTTGGCTGTACGATGTAAACTCCGCATCCTCTTCGACTCTTCGTCACCTAAAACCAGTGACCAGCCTTCACGTGGAGTATAACTCCCTTTATTTATCATATAAACGTGTGTTCCTGTCCGCCAATGTAACCTTCGCTTCTACCGAATGCACGCATCCCTAGTGTTCTCCTTGGTGTCCATTGCACCATCCATGGAAACACTGGTAACTTTCAAGAGCAGTGCCCCGCTTCCGTTTACCAGATCTCTATCACGATTGTCACGTGACCCTCTCGCCGGTCTCTGCAACCAACTCCTGCGTCCTCTTGCGCGGAGGCAATTGACATGTCCTTGAAGTCAGAAAGTGTTTTCCAGTCAGCGTTCGTTAGCCTTGCATCCGCTCACGTCAGGGAACGACCAACTTCATGGTTGGCCTTCGTTGCCCCCACAGCTACCGTTGGGGTGAAGATGGTACCTCGGCGCTACTCTTCCTTTCACATTCTCTATGGTATAATTCATAATCGGCAGAGCCATGCGCCATCCAAGAGCCCCTCAACATCGTCTGCCCGTCACCTTTCCGCCGAATTCGTGTTATTCACGGATTTTCGAAGCGCGATTTCTGCACTTTCCATTTCTCACACTCCACCTTTTGATCCCTGAGATCCAAATACTCTTGCATGAGCTTTCGGTATCATCTAACAAGCTTGGCACTTTTTACTTTGTGCTCTATCAAGTCGAAATGCCTGGAAATGAAGCAGCCGACCAAATTAATCGGTCAGGCTCCACTTTAACACGGTTACCCCCCTCCATTATCTGATATCCCTGAACATGTGAAGTTCCTTCATGCACCATGGCTAGCCGCCTTCGGCTACTAAGCCTCACGTTTCCACCATAAAGAGATGGTGTGGACAGCTGCCGCCTGGGTCATATCAGGCTAACCCAAGGATGTTCTTAGGGGTTTCTTTCTCACTGGTACTTTCATAATAAAACTTTTTGTGGGCTTTATTATAGCAAATATCAAGTAGATGTGAAGGATAACATAAATCTGTACCAATTTTTCTTATATATTTAATTTCGTGATTTAAATACAGGGGACTGACAATGCGTAATGTCCTCATCTGTCATATACGTTTGTGCATCTTCTTTGCAAAAATTTCTTCTTATGTTTCTTTCTGCTTCAGTCTGCTTTGTAAAGGACTGTCGAGGGACGAAGGCGTGTGACTAAAAGGTCTCTAAAGGTACACACTACTGTACGCCAGGCAGCCAAAATCGGCGCTGCGTTCGAGTACAATTGAATTGGGGAAAAGGTAAGGACCTTCTATTTAGAGTGCGATATTATTAGGTTGGCTCTTTAAAAGGGAATACGTTTGCTGGGTTCGTCTCAAGGGTTATTCGAAAGATAAACACCTCTACAAAAATAAACTTTAACACAAATAATAAGAACAAGGGCACATATAAATATGGAAATCTAAATAATAATCAGTACGACAAAATAATATTATGACATGCAAAAATTAAGGAAACTAGGTCCGGGAAAATATATAAGTGATCCAATAAGTTGGATTGAATGGAAGATTTAGCAAGTCTATTGGCGTTACACCAAATGGGGAATTCTACTTAGTACTGGGAACGAAGAGATGGAACTTACGAGGAAAGGACTCCCGGTTACCTCTGGAGGATGAACTGGGGATTTGGAGGACCAATGGCCAGGTCTTCGTCGATGGGGTCTCGATGCGAAGGCGTCCAGCGAGACCCTGAAGAGGGTTGAGATTACCTCGCCTCCAAGGAGAAGTAATCAAGAAATCGAGATTCGTCTGCGGACGGCAGGAAGTCTCAACCAATCTAGTGAGACGAGAGAGTCCCAGGACAATCTTCCTGGGTATAAACGGGTTTCCCTAATCTTCCTCTGATCACGGCGGATTACACGAAGACGATCTGCTGACGAGATCACAAGGGCGAGGGGACCACTTCACGGGAGACATATACTAGCGTCTAGACGGCAAAAAGCTCGGTTTCTCTCTATCTACTGAGAATTTGCAGACATCACCTTAAATAGGAGCCACAACCACGGTCGACAGAGGTCTTCGCGCGCGAGGGCGTCCCACGGGGATATCGGACGCGGCTTAAGCAAACATGAACCTTGATAATTTGGGGCATCGACGAGGCGAAAGGGAAATAAGCGAGATTCCCAAGGGATATCGGACGCGGCTTAAGCAAACATGAACCTTGATAATTTTGGGCGTCGACGAGGCGAACGGGAGATAAGAGAGATTCCCTTCCCACCCAAGAGGGGGAAGATGGACACGGCTGCCACCTGGGGGAAAGACGGTGATAAAGCACTCAAAATTAAACACAGCTGCGCTCGTCTGTCTCGACCAGAGAAATTCTGTGTGATAATGGCGTATTGAGTTTCATGCTCCCACACGCCACTCGTCCTAAAATGAAATTTCACAGACACGTAAGGGATGGAAAATGTAATTCCCCACAAATAGGAGAAATGGGGATTGGAGAAAATAATTTACCTGACTGGATACAAGCTAATAGGGAAATCTTTAATTTCGGGCCTACATAGCCGAGAAAAGAAAATCAATTCATATAAGGTTGTAAAATTTAGGAGTTAACGATAAGTAATAATAATACTAAAAACACAACAAAATAAAAATGGTGACCATTACAATTAATTACAACAGAAAAAATAATTAAAGGCAATATACGAGGGACGGTCCATAAGTTTTGCAATTCTGATATAAGGAAACGAGATATGAGGAAAAGTGTTTTATTATTTTTCAATATAACTACCCTCGACTTCAATACACTTGCGTCACTTGTCCCTCAGGCTTCGAATTCCCGACAACCAGAAATCTCCCGACTGCTGTTCAATCCACTCCTGGACGGCGAGCTGGACATCTTTATCGTCCCCAAACCGGCGTCCACGCAATGCAGCCTTGAGCTGGCGGAATAAAAAGTAGTCGCTAGGGGCCAGATCTGGACTGTAGGGGAGATAGTTGAGCTCCTCGAATCCGCACTCGCGCAGGGCAGCTTGTGCAACTCTGGCCTTGTGGACTTTGACGACGTTGAAGTCGATCATGTGGCGTGAGGTTTCTAGGGACCCAACGGGCACAGACATTGGTCATGGCCAAATTGTCGTGGATGATGTTCATAACACTTCCATGTGATATTACAAGTTCTCGCTCGGTTTCACGACCTTCACCCATCGATTTTTGAGGATCATCCTCTCCACACGGGCCACATTATCCTCGTTGGTCACTTCTGACAGGGGTCCTGGACGGGGGTCATCTTCAAGGGACTCACGACCATGGCGGAACTCCCTATTCCTGCGAGCAATGGTTGTATAGGAAGGGGTGGTGTCTTTGTACACTGCAATCATGCGTTCATGGATCTCTTTTGCATTCTTGCCTTCCTTGGTCAAATATTTGATCACTGCGCGGTGCTCAACCTTCTCTATTGTTGAAAAACTTGTGACTGACGATCTGCAATCAGCTACTGCCTCTTAAATAGACTAGGCAGACGCGTGCGGCTGCAGGTCCTGACTTCTCATAACTTGTCCTAACACCCCCACAAACAGCCATCCCCCTTCCTCTGATTTGCTCTACTGATTCGCAAAACTTATTGACCGCCCTTCGTATATACAGAGGGACAAGGCTTAACAATATATACAATTGTGAGTACAAACGCTCTGTGACTCGAATTTACGAGGTAGGAGAAAGCAACTCTATGTGATATCTACTAAGACAGTCAGCCATACAATTTTCGGAACCTTTAGTATAAAATATGCGAAATTGGTACTTCATCAACAGTAAACTCCATCGCATAGTCTACCGTTTTGACTTTTACTATTTTTTATATATTCTAAGGGTCGGTGATCTGTATCGATCACAAACTCCTTTCCCAATAAATATATTTCAAATTTTTGCACCACCTCCCCCGCCAAATTATCGCGTGAGCCTCACGTTATATGGTCACGTAGTTCTTCTCACGCTACTAGTTCTTCCGGCTCGCATATGCAATCGGATAACTGCAATCATCATCGTATTGCAATAACACTCATCCTACTCATTCGTTGCACGCGTCGGTCCTGATTGTGAAAGGCTTGGTCGGATTGGAGAGTCTTAGACTGGGGTCAGATGTGAGCTTATCCTTAAGTTTTTCAAAGTGGGCGGATGCCTTGGGGTTCCACACGAGGGGATCTGGGAATTGCTTATTTAACAGGGCGATAAGTGAATAAGTTAAGGCGGCAAAATTGGGGAAAAAACGCGGGTAGAAATATGTGGATCCCAAAAAGGAGCGGAGCTTTTTCTTTGTACGCAGAAAAGGTATGCTGGTAATAGCCTTTACTTTATCTTGCAGGGGAAGGGGGAGTCATCTGTTTTTTTTCCGATATGAAAACCATTATAGGCAAAATGGCATTTACTAGGCCCACTGGTTAATCCGTGCTCCAACCTCATGAGGAGTGAACGAAGAGAGACTAGGTGTTGTTCCCATGTACGCGTGGCAACGTACACATTACTGCTTGCAGTTTGGTTACTGCAAGCAGTAACTAAGCCAAAAGGGAGACGCCTAAATCGCATTAGGCCCTTCTCCATGGGGAACACAGTGTACCTCCGAGCATTATCCTTGAGGGGAATTTAATAATAAGCCTTACATGGGTCTATTTCTGAGATAAATTTGGCATATTCAAACAGGTGTAGGTTGTGGTCGATAAGCGGGATTGGTTTCGCGTCAAAAACCGTCACGGAATTTAATTTCCGGAGATCTACACACATTCTGAATGTTTGATCGGGCTTCCTTACCATTACATGGGGGAGAAAAAATCAGAGGTAGAGTGCTCAATGATACCCAACTTTAATAGGTTTTCCACTTCTGAATTAAAGGCCGTACGAAGATGCACAGCCAAGGGGTACGGTTTAGTTCGAACAGGCTCCTGTATTTTCAGAGAGATGTCATATACGAAATGACGCGCACATCCTAGCTTTTCCGAAATCACCTTCTCAAATTCAGCTTATAACTTAGCCAGTTGAACCTTTTGTGGGAGTTCCAATTGGGGGTTTAAATCCAGTTCCTGGACGGTTTCTTCATTGGAACCGAGAAGTGAAGGTAGGAGGTGGTCCTTATCTGACTAGACGCAAACTGCCTGTATCATATTGAGAGGCTCGGTGGGGTAAGCGGCTTCCATCACTGCTTTTTTATCAAGTGCGACTATGTTATTAATACACGCGCGGCGGTTGTATCGCTTAAGCATGTTCATTGATATAACTTATTACCGCAGGGGGTCTTTATGAGTTATTCCACGGGTCCCCGTGCTTCTAAAACGGGGAACGGGCCTTTCCACAGTGGAAGGAGCTTATTAGATTCAGTGGGCAGGAGGAGCAGTACCTCATCACAAGGTCGGAAGCGTCGATCTTTTGCCTTTACGTCAAAATAAGTCCAGTATTTCTCCAAATTAAGATCTATATTTTTATACGCGATCTCGGCACATTCCTCAAAGTGGTTTCTCAGGTCCGATGCGGTGATAAAGCACCCAAAATTAAACACAGCTGCGCTCGTCTCTCTCGACCAGAGAAATTCTGTGTGATAACAGCGTATTGAATTTCATGCTACCACAATGACGATTAGTCGAAAGACCTTGCAGATCTCCTGTGTTTCACTTTCGTTCGTGGCTATTGACTTTATTTATATATTCATCTCGTTCCATATTTTCGTGATTCAGTTATATATATATATATATATATATATATATATATATATATATATATATATATATATATATATGTCGTGGTGTGACATTATATTATATCAATACCATATTATATCTATGGGGAAGGGACTAATAACTTAAAGACGAACCGACAAAGGGGCGGAACGCCACCAGTTTCGACGCGCGGAGCAGCGAGAATAGAGTGCAAAACGAGGTCAGGTAAAATTTGAGGAATGGTACAGCTCAAGGTTATTTAAAGAGGCATGTACAAAAATATAATTTTATTTACATAAAATAAGAGAATCAATGGGCAAAATTATATTGGTAAATGAGGAGGAGGGGGAATTACAGAGTTATGCATCAGATTCTGAAGTTAGAAATTAATGCGTTACAGAAGGAGACTATTCCAATGGGGAGGATTAACTCAAATGGGTTGCTAAAGGGGGTAGGGGTTGGCTTACGGAGGATTCCGGGTGAGACGTCAGGGTAAGGTTTCACGGATGTCTTCTGCAGGCAATAAACGTGAGGGCGAGGGCACTCAGAGTTTCTGAGAGGAAAGTTGACGTGCTGACGGTTCTCCAAGGAGGGAAGGGGGGGGGGGCGGTAACGTCCGGTCCAGGGGAGAGTATTTCGGCCACACGAAGACGAGGAGGGAACGAGGAGGGCTTCTACAGGAGTTGATGAGTGGAGTCGGAAAAATCGCTCGGTGACGATCGTCAAATGGAAATACCTCACTGGCTGGGCTAATTCAAACGACACGAAAAGTTCAGCCGTCAATTTGCTTCGTTGTTAAGCACCTGACTTGGAACTAGGGGGATTGCTTCTTGGATCCTGGCGGGACTACTCAACTCTGTATCTCCCACCTGGAAGACGATCCCTATATCCGAGGCTCCCCTCGCAGGGGTGGGGGAAACATGGGGTGTTTGGCCAGTGCTACTCTCGAATGGCCTCGAACCTTCACGCCCAGGCGATTCTAACCCGCGAAAAGGTGGTCCGGGGTGGACGCTGTTCGAGGCTACCGCTTGTGGATGGGAGGGGGGGGAGGCTTACCAATGTGAATGAGCGCGTGAGATCGAAACTACACGGAGTTTTAAAGGCAAGAGAATGGGGCATTGGAAGAAACACAAAAGCAAGGAGAGCAAGGGACAGCACGATAAAGACAACTATACTTGAGTAGACAAGAATAACACACTAGGGGGGGGGGGAAGTTTTGGAATATCCTTGCCGCAAAACGAATCAGACGAATCAGTCCCCCAATTGCCAGTCGGTTGTTCTACCATATGCTACCAGGCACGATATCCTAAAACTAACCAAAGCTTCATCCAATCAATCTCAGTATCTCCTCAAGCTAGAAGGTACTTCCAAGGGATTTTATACCAATTCCCCAACTCAATCATAATTCAAAGGTTCATTTATCCATACACATAAAAGAAGAAGCAAAAGGAAGTGAAACCTGTGTAGTTTTCGTTCACTACACGTAGACCTGTCGTCACTTCTTAAGACAACATGCGACCGGCTACCCTCCTCCTTTCCCCCAACCTGATCTCTGGTCATGTTTGTTTGTAGTAATCAATCGACTAGTTCCTCATAGTTGCATACAACCTCTAAAATTCTTCCCAATTGCAACTTATAAACATAAAAAAAATGCTGAAAAAATCCACTCCTTTTGTAAATAAGGAAAAATATAACATTATAAGAGAATTTTAGAAAACCCAACGAACCTTATTGTAAAGGGTAGGCCCTCAGATTCCCATGCTTTCCCTTTCTCATCATAGTTTATGGTGTTTATCGCAGGACGACCCGCTTTGAGGCTACCATTTTTGGCCTAAACTTCTGCAACCTACCAGTCTAATTTGCGTAAGCGAAGTGACTCATTCGCCCCCCTTCTTCTGTGCCCCACTTCGCTTTTCCCCCTCTGACTGAAGGATATAAATGGTACCGTAAGCCCTTTTAAGTCATTCTGTTGCGAGAATTCTGCCTGATTGCTCTGCTGAATCGTTGTCCGTCACTTTCCTTGACGTTATTTATTTTTGGAGACCCGTACTGGATTCCTTCGTTCAGCAGGGATTTTCTGCCATTGATTCCTGCCATCTTTGTCACTGCCCCTCTGTCGGCTGCATCGAATTGTGCTCTTACAGGTACGTTTGTAAGTGTTTTCCTTTGGGAAGCCGTTCACACTGGGCACGTGAAATATCTCCCCCAGTCACCTCGCTATCTCCTCTTTGGGGAATTCTGTCGTCTGGCATTCCTTCTCTCGGATAGTTGGGGTCTTCGAATCATCGTTCCCCGTGGTCTCGACGCCTTTCGCCACGATACCGCTGTCTGTGGGTTTCTCCTTGCCGAAGAGCGTCATTGCATTTACCCATGAGGTCTTGGGTCGAATTCCATCATCGTCGCCGAGCCTCTTTCGCCTGGGTTTCCGACGTGGGTTATTGCTTCACTGCTCTGGTATCATGTATTTTGGAGTATTTCTTTCTTTTTACGTCCCCTTTACATTAATTAAGTGTTATTCTTGTAACTTTGGGCCTTCGGGTAAAGGACACCTATTTCATCTTCAACGGCGCGTGTCGTTTCGGCTTTAAACAATTCATCCATAGAACCCATTTTTGTATGCGCGAATATCTGTTTGGTTAAAACGACTTGTGGTCGTTCGATGGTGTTAAGCATTTGTGACTTTTCTTATTGTTTGATGACCCCCGGAAAATTGATTTAATTTTAATTTTGTTGTAAATAATACTGTAAATACTTTGTATGTGTGTATTCATTTAACCCCTTGCGGATACCTCGTAATTTAGCACCGTCTTGATAAATTCTGGTGAATTTCTGGTAGGCCTTTAGATCCCTGGTCTTCTATAAATTTTATGTGTTTTTTTTTATCTGGAGCATGTGAACCAGGTTCCGCGATAGCCTTTACACTTATATAATTTCGCTAAATGAGGATGCATTTGAAAACTTCTTAAAATTAGTTGTCTTGGGAGAGCTCGAAGCGTTTTGGGGTAAGTATTTGATCTCGCTAAGAATTCAGCCTGCCATGGAAGATAACCCAAAGTTCCAAGGATTTGGCTAATGGGAACAAGCCGGATGCATCGCTGCCTTCTGACTGTGAAGCTTCAACACCTATTGTGACTTAGTGTCGTTGTGTGCCTGGGTGTATGTAAGTTTTGAGTTACTAGCATTTTGTAGTCTTATTGAGTCAGTTCGCAGATTTTGCTATGACGAACGAATATTACGGTTAAAAGAAACTGCATCAACCTTTGCTTTAACAGCAAAGGACATCTGAAGAAAGTGACCTATTGATTTTTTTAAGTCTTTAGTGACTTTGCTATGTCTCAAAGTAGAACATTTTTCTGGTAAAGCGTTTCAAACAATGACAAACGTATCTCCAAGAAAAGGAGCGTTCTGTACCACCATCGACGAACACAACACCAGAAAACATCATGAAGATGCGTATCAAGTTCACAGCAATGTCAAGTGTATGTTGATCGCGGGTTTTATTTCAATATACAAATCATTTTCCACAAAAAATTCTTTCCTCAATGTCAAACTGTCAATGGAGAATTTTAGGGTGAAGTTTAGAACAGGCTGAGGAAGTGCATCCATCCTAAAGGTAAGAGAATGAATGTGTTTTCCAACATGACAACGCTACCGCCCACACATCACATGTTGCCAGGCAGTTCCTGACATCCGAAATCACAGTAGCCCTTCGCTACCTACCCTATTGCCTGATTTTACCAATTGCGACTCTTTCCTGTTCCCGAAACTGAAATTCCGGCTGAGGCCGTCGAGCACGAGTGACAGGCGGTGCTCAAGAGCGTCACGCTTGTAGACGTTATGGATGCTTGGAATCGTAGGAAAGAAGGTTTGGGAACGCTGCATACATGTCATATGGGATTAGTACGAAGGCATACTGGAGACTAGGAGCTAAAGTAAGTTAATTTCTTTTAATGGTCAAATTACTAGAACTTTGGGCTATAGGAGCCAAATTCACAGGTTTTTCAGTTTATTTATGTTCAATGCAAGAGCTAAGGTGAAGTAAAGTGTGTAATCAGTAGTGAGAAAGGTTACAGTGGTAAAAAGAGAAATAATTAGGAATTTGCAAAGGAAGGTAAGGCACCTGGTGATCAGGCTTATTGCTTCTCGAAGGTTTAAGAAATCATGCAATCAGGATTTATATTTTTTTATGTAAAAATAATGACCACAACATCAAAATTGATAATAGTGCGAACTCACTAAAACGTGAGACACAATTAAAATACAATCAACTTTATTTTTTTCCAATACAAACAAGATCACAACAATGAAGTCACAAAAGAGGTTAAAGTAATTAAAAAGGAAAACCTTTTTCATGAATAGTGACAATTTAATCAAAGCGTAAGTAGAAAATTTAGCCAAGATAATCCATAAGCTGGAGTTTGTTTTATGGGCTTCCGCTCAGACGAGGTACTTAGCAGAGGTTTTATAATCAGGTGCACTAAAATATACGCGGTTTTTCAGTATTACGGAGGTCTAGTTTTGTTTCTCTTGTTAACATCTGATAGAATCTTATATTTTCCCATCTTCAAACGGGCCATTTTTAACTTCCACCCTTCGACTATCTCCCTTTTCAGTACTGAGATGACTTAGCTTCATCTCCACGAGGTGTGAAAATGTATCTTGTGAACCGTTCAGCTAATTTGAGTCTGTACAGATGGTTTTACAAGACATTTGTGGTCATTTTGTTTTCAGTGGATTAGCGTAGTATACACGATGATAATTAGTGAAAATCAAAAGCATTGAGAGGAACGACTTATTTTATTCGAGACCGACAGGACTAGTTTCGGAGTATGACAGTCTACCCTTCAGTTGTAAGGAATGTGTTAAGGTAATATTTTGTCTGTCTTTGTAGAGCTGAAGGATAGAGCGTGGTGTTCCGAAAGTAGTCCTATTCTTGCGAATAAGTCGTTTTCTCCCAAAGCTTTTGTTTTTTTATTGTTTTTATTTGTTTTCCCTGTCATTTTCCTCGCTTGGCAGTTGTTCAGTAAGGAATGATCTGTGTAGTTTTCGCAAGGCAGAGAATGATTAGCAACTGTTGTCTTTCAATGGCGTTCATGTTTTTACGATCACTAATTGAAAGAGTACGAAAAATCCGTCAGATAATTTCGTGTTCCTGATAAATTGAATAATAAAAAGAGCGGGTAGGTTTTGACTTCAGCAAAGAGAGAAATATATATATATTTTTTCCATTGATACGCGAATGAAAACTGGAATAACGAACAATATTTTCAAATAATGGATAAAGAAGTAAGAAATTCAGGTAAAGGTAAAAGGGAAATAGAAAGAAAAGCAAGTATAAAAAATAAAAACGGGTGATAAATACTGCAATAGCAATGGATGCCAGCAACTGTTACGAGGAAGTGAAGACTTGGAGCAAAGGGGAATAATCGGGGCGAAAGGGGAAGACTCCAGTTAAAAACTTCCGGGAAAGACGGTTAAAAGAGCTCAAAACGAAAACGATCGATCGCGAATATTTTCTCTCGTTCTCGGCGGTCTAAATTCATCCTTGAGGAAGAAGCATTTTGTGGTAAAAATAAAAGATAATTGCAATGTATAATATTACCTATAATAATAATGATATTTTTTTGTGGAATTTCCATTTTTTTGTATTAAAATTCTGGATTTTTATAGGAAAATTTTGTACCATGAATTTAATCTAGGCTTTCGCAACAGACTTATGACGTCAGATAATTTGATTTTCTAACGTCCTACGAACGAGTAGAAATAGCCAATTAAAGGGACCGTGGAAGTAGATATATAAATACAATACAAAGACATAACATAAAAGAAACCACAGTACACGCCAGAGATACTCTTTTAACCAGGGAACTTTATCCTTTTGCTCTCCCACACCTCACCTATCCTTTAACTTCATCCTATTTCACCACTCTAGGTACTCTTCCATTACTTTGCATATCTCACTATTTTACCTCTTACTATGTCCAAGTCCAAATGGAAATCCTCCCCCCTAAAATAATCAGAACTTATATCGAACTACTACTACTACTAATAATAATAATACACGAAAACCACCTTGAGCAGAAAGCATTTGAAGAGGTTTACAAAGAATTTGGTGAGGTTAAGAAAATGAAAATATCCAAGAGCACAGCGAGGAGTAGACCAATGAGGAGACTACTTAGAGACGCAGATGGGGGGAGGGAGCGAATCATCCAACCCTACTTAACCACTGAAATTAAGGAACATCATGGTATTATTATTATTTCCCGGCAGTCATGCTTTGATTGCATGATGAGAACGGAAAGGAAATGTGTTATCCACCGATGACGTACCCAGAGGAAAACAGAAAGGAAGGAAAATGCAAAGAAAGGAAAGATAAACTAGCAAAAAAAGACACAGCGGGCTTCGTAGTCCCCAAATGTTAGAACTCAGAGAGCAGATCCATAGCTTAGAAAATAAAGTTGTGGAAGGACCTCAACACCTCAGAAGAAGGGATTAGAACGCTTAGGCGGGACTCCTGAGGCACGTCGAGAAGAGGCGCAAAATGAGATGCGATGCTACAAAAAGATTGAAAAAGATAAGCGCAGCCAAGAATGAGAGTTAGGAGGTTTGCACCAAGAGATTGGAGGGCATACTGTGTGTATGGATTGATTTGTACGTGATGGGAGCCTGAGTTTTCCTTGGAGTTATTGTGCAATCGCACAATGTTGAGTATCGCTATACACTGGTGGATGCAACGTCGTTTCCAGGGACGATTATTTGAAGAATGGATGGAGATACGGGCTGAATGGAAGCTCTGGGGATGACGTACCCATCTGGCACCTCTATTAGAGTTCCTCCGGTAATTGTAACGTCCTCAGAACATGTAGAAAATGGCCTAATTTCGTCCGAAATGTTTACATTAAAATGTTGACAAGTCTCTAATCGAGACTCTCGAGCTTTTCTCGACTGGTATTTACATACCGGCTTTATGTTATAGTTAGTATTAGTTTTATGGATAGCTGGGTCTTCTTCATTGAAAAGAACTGGGTATTTGATTCGTGTGTGAATACCATCTGTTCGTTGAAGTTGAGATTGAGAGAGGGTAGATGTAAGACAGATTTCTCCAAAGGTATTTATTGACTTGTTTACTTCGGAGTGTTTGTTCCGACAGAGTGGTATATCCAAATTGCGCTTGGTAGAAATACTGTCCCACATTCCATCAGCCACGTGGTTATTCATCTCACAACTGGATGGTGTTGAACTTACAAGACCTTCGACGCTCGTATATGTTCTTGGGGCATCGTAGCCATATACCTCTACAGTAGATGAGGGTGGAAGTTCATACCCGGGGTGGAAAGTATCACCGCAAGAAAGGAATCCATCACTACACTTTTTTGGAAACAGTTTGGGGTCAGTCGAATGGGCGTCGAAAGGCGGCTCTTGAGAACGCGTCCCCTCACTCGTGTCTGACTGGATTCTTTCAATTTTATCCCCTTTAATGCTATTTACCCGCTGTTTTTGCTCTTTACCCATCTTTATGCAGTTCAAAATTTTTGCTTTGAACCAAGAGCTTTTCCAGAGGAACGCCATTATCAGTACCATGATTAACCCAACGATAAAACTTAGTAAAATGCTTAAGACGAATAAAGGAGTAAGGATGTTCTGTCGCTCCGATAAAGTCTTGATTTCTAAGCAATTCTTTGATTCGCTCCTCTCACTGCTTCTTCTCGATCGGGATTGTGGATTCCAGGAAGAGGAGGGCATGTATATAAGTTTCCCGGTACTGGAATAAGCGTAGTTTCTCCTCGGTACCGGCAGGTGGAGTGGAGGTATCGAGACGCGTTCCGCCAATCGATCGACTGGTTGGATTTTGCCGGCATCGCTACGCAACGGGTGGTGGTCGGAAGAAACAGCGGAGGCACTCGTCCTATTCATTTCTTTCTTTTGATTCGTCTGGAGAGAGATGCCCCAAGGCGTCACCAAAGAGAAACAGAATACGTAGCCTGAATCAGGACGGAGGTTATCAACGGAAACTTCCTCGGTAAAAATATTACTTCTCGACAACAATGCATCGCTTGCCCACAGGTTTTTGCCAATTAAGACGATCCTCTTTTCACCCCTCAAGTTACCAAACATTCGAAACGTCAGTTGAATCTGGATTGGCTCTTGTAAGGATGACGTTCGGTTGATATTGGACACGGCCTCTGTACTGACATCTAGATTAATGGTGACCGCAGTCGAATGGATGGCTTTTACGGCCGTTGTGATGTTAAATCTGAGGTTCCTCGTCGAACCGCTCAAATGGGGCGATGGACACGGCATCGCAGGGCCGGATCTGGAAGCTCCTCCCAGATCTCTCCTTCGCTTTGATGGATGGGAGGAGCTGACTGCGAAGGTGGTGAGGGAATTCCCCCTCAGCAGAGACCTTGCAATTCTGAAAAATATGATTGTATAAATTAAAGAACAATAAAACCAACGAGAGCTTTTCTGACATTTAAAAGTGAGGGGAGGTGAAGATGTGTGGAAGATACATAAGCCGTACATAGAGGTTAGGGACTGGAGGAAAGTGCGCAACTCTCCTGAACATGCGTCCGTTTCAACGCGAAAGCAAATCCTAGTGAGGTCTAAAAATTGAAAGGAAACGAAAGGGATAGGAAGATAAAAGAACGGAAGGAAAGAGAAGTGAAATATATGAATTAAAATAAAGGTAAAGGAAAGGGAAATGGGAAGATAAAAATATGAATTAAAATAAAGGTGAATAAGGGAAAGGAAAGGAAAAGAGAAGCGAAAAAAATATGAATTAAAATAAAGTAGGGAAAGGAAAGGGAAGAGAAGCGAAAATATGAATTAACAGAAATGTAAAGGAGGGAAAGGAAAGTAGAAAGAGAAGCGAAAAATATGAATTAAATTAAAGGTAAAGGAAGTGGAAAAGAGAAGTGAATTAAAATAAAGGAAGGGAAATGTTTTCCATCCATTTTTGCCACCAATTCGTACCGTACGAAGCATTTTTCAGTGGGTAAGAACAGTTTAACCCGGGATCCGAACCCCCGGATGCGACAGCATATGACACCCGACCCAAGGTAGTTAGAGATCTATTGGGGGCCGTATTAGAAACCTCCCTTCCTTTATTTCAAGCCTCACAGAACCGAAGGTCGAAGTAGCGATGCTGAGTAGTTATTCCGACCCCACTGCCTGATATTGTGCACCCTACTAGCCCTAATCCCTGCGGTGTGACATGTAGCTATATATATTCCGCTATTTCCGCTTCATCTACCTTCACTGCTTTCTTTACGAATCAGTCTTTACTAAATTTCTGCGTGACGCGGCCTCGTTGCTATTGTGCTTCAAATTCCGAAAGCCAATATAAAAAAAAACCCTCCTTGGAAGAGGAATGGAAGTGAAGAATCGATTGATCGGGGGTTGAAAGAACGTAACAGAATCCCAATCACCCTTGACAGGGGTTGGCTGGAAATGACACGGGTTGATGTCCAAAAGGTCAGTTCGTCGTTTCAATCAGCAACTAAAATAAGCCCCTCCCCCGTTGCAGGGGACATAGCCTTAAATAACTACAGGACCGATGATTATAATAAGCTAAATGGACAAACCGCGATGGAGATTCAAGATCCCCTGGTACTCCGAAGTCGTCTGGAAGACCAGGTCGGCGAACCGAGACCCTTGAGATCGCCGCTCTGCTCTGGCAGTGCAGAAAACTCGTCGCCAGAAGAATCGACAGAAGGCCCCATCGGTATCCCTTAGGGGACAGAGAAAGAGTAAACACAAGAGCTGAGGTGTTCCTTCACTGAGGAGGATCACTGCCTACGGGAAATAAAGCCTGGCTCCCTAAAGGAAGGGGGCAGCATAGTTCGTATTTGGTCTTTTTCTCTTTGAAATCGACCTTTTCAATCCTTTATTACTAGTTATTGGTCTCGGCGTTGTCTTGGTATTTCTGGATAGTGTGTCTGTCGTTCTTGATCTTGTTTTGCCATCCTTGATCTTGTAATTTGTTATTCTTTATCTTGTTTTTCCATTTTTATTGTGAATTTGACATTCTTGATCTTGTATTTTGCCATTCCTTTTTTTGTTTTGCCATTTTGGGGGGTGATTGGGGATTTGTGACATTGTATTTTGTCATTCTTTATCTTTTTTTGCCATTTTTATTAGGACTTTGAGATTCTTGATCTTGTATTTTGTCATTCTTTATCTTGTTTTGCCATTGTGATTGTGACTTTGGCATTCTTGATCTTGTATTTTGTCATAGTTTATCTTTTTTTTAAAATTTTGATTGACGTTAGCATTATTGATCTTGTATTTTATAATTCTTCATCTTGTTTTGTCATTTTAATAGTGACTTTTATATTCTTGTATTTTATCATTCTTTATCCTGTTTTGCCATTTTGATTGTGACTAGCATTCATGATCTTGTATTTTGTCATATTTTACCTTTTTTGAAATTTTTATTGACGTTAGCATTATTGATCTTGTATATAATTCTTTATCTTGTTTTGCCATTTTAATTGTGACTTTGATATTCTTGTATTTTATCATTTTTCATCTTGTTTTTCCATTTTGATTGTGACTTTGGCATTCTTGATCTTGTATTTTGTCATATTTTATCTTGTTTTGAAATTTTAATTGACCTTGGCATTCTTGATCTTATATTTGTCATTCTTTATCTTGTTTTGCCATGTTGATCGTGACTTTGACATTCTCGATCTTATATTTTGTCATTCTTTATCTTGTCTTTGTCATACGTGGTCTTGTATTTGTCATTCTTTAATATATCTTTGTCATTCAGGATCTTGTATCTGCCATTATTAATATTGTATTTGTCATTCTAAAATCTTTCTGCTGTTTTTTATATTCTTTTCCATGCTGAATACTGTCGTTGCCTTTCTCAAACTTCTCTTTAACATTATTAATTTTTCATACCATTTCTTGGCTTTGTCATTCTTGAGAACGGATTGGTTAATTTCATGCTATTGTGCCATTCTTGACCTTGTCTCTTGGTCTTGTTTTGCCATTCAAAATCTTCGTTGTCAATGGTGATCTTGGTTTTGTCATTCTTTATTTTGCCATTGTTGATTTAATACTTGTCATTCTTCTTAATATCTTAGACATTCTTCATATTGGCTTTGTCCTCCTTGATCTTGTTCTATCTCTCTTGTCCATGTATTTGTCAATCTCGCTCATGTAGCAGTAATGCCTTCTCTTGTAACGGTACTTGTCATCATCAATATTAAGGCATCTTCTATCATTTACAATATTTAAGCAGTCCTTGTTATGCAGATACTTGTAGCAGTCCTTGCCTTTCTTAGGTACAGGGCAATTCTTGCACTCCTCAATTATTTACTATTCCGAGTTTTTTTGAGTCTCAACCATTGCAGTACTCAAGCCATCCTTGATCTTGTGACCAACATTGTCACCCTAGCTCATGTAGCAATTTTTGTCATTCTTCAATATGTAATAGTGCTTGTTACTCTTGCTCATTTAGCAATCATTGCCATTATTCCTCTATCGTAGTCTTTTTCATTCTTCAATACGTAGTAGTCTATGTCAATTTGGCCCTTGTAGTACTATTTGCCAGTCTACATCTCATAGCTGTCCTTGTCACGCTTATTATTGCAACAGCTCTTGTCATTCTCTCTTCTATATCAATCTTATTTATTTATCCCTGCATATCTTTGTAATTCTTCATCGTGTATGTTTCTTTGTCGATATCCTTGTCATCTTGGATCCTTTCGGGAACCTTGCTCCTTTTGTCTGTAAATGTCCTTTTTTCAGCTCCCCCTTTAAGGTCCTTGTATTCCTTGTAGTCACATGGTCCTGGGTCATTCAATAAATACCCATTCCCCGTCACCGTAATCAGGGTTTAGGGGTTTGTTATATGGATTCTGTCTATCAACCCACTCATTCCTTTTTCGCGCCCTCGTTGGATTACATATCACATTTCCTTCTCATCGTAGTCCTTATCGCCAGATTGTAGTTCTCCCCATGACATAGCTTGTACTTCCTATTCTCTGCACCCCCCAAGGGACTGTTAGGTGCAGGAAGGGAAACCATGCTGCAGCTAGCATCTGGAGAATGGCGTGCCCTGTACGCCGCAACGCCTGCAGGTGGATTTGTGTGGATATTTCTTCCACACATTTTCACTTTTTTTCATGCCATCGTTGGTTTTTATACCCTCGTTGTTTATATGCCTTCGTTGTTTTTTGTTTTATGCCCTCGTTGGATTTTTCGTTTTATGCATTCGTTGCTTTTAAACCATCGGTGTTTTTTGGTTTATGCCCTCGTTGTTTTTGTTTAATGCCCTCTTTTTGTGTTTTATGCCCGCGGTGTTTCTTTTGTTTTATGTCCTCTTTGTTTTTTTGTTCCATGCCCTCGTTGGTATTCGTTTGATGGCCTCGTTGGTTTTGTTTATGCCTTCGTTTTTTTAGCCCCCCGTCCTTTTTTGTTTATGCCCTCTTTTTATGCTTTCGTTGTTTATTTTCGTTGTATGCCCACATTGTTTTTTTTAAGGCCTCGTTTTTTTTGTTTTTTTTATACCCTCATTTATTTATGTCATCGTTGTTATTTTAGGCCCTAGTTATTTTTTTGTTTAGGGCCTCGTTGTTGCTTTTGTTTTATGCCCTCCTTGGTATTTTGTTATATGCCCTCTTTGTTTTTTTCTTTCATGCCTTCATTGTTTTTCTTTTATGCCCTCATTGTTGTTTTTTATGTCCTCGTTGTTTTATGCCCTCGTTGGTAATTTGTGCCCTCTTTTTTTAAATAAAAAAGAGTAAAATTTTGGCCTACCCGCGGTGGTATCTTTTTCTTGTCCATCAGCTCTAGGGGGGAAGGAGTCACACCGAACGTACAGGAACACCTCCGTCATAGAACCGCCATCCTTCCAGGGAGAAATATTTGTATTAAAAACGAAGAAACCGACGGGGGCATCTAGCGGAAATTGTAAAAGAAAGTCATGAAGAAAATAGTGAAGTTAGGTGAGTGAAAATCCTTTGAAGGTGCATAGAGAGGAGAGGATATTCGTGGGGTTTAGGGACAGGGAAGCGGGCGGTCGCGCCACTCTCCTGCCCTCCCTCCTCCATCGTTTTTGCAACAAAGGCGAGTCTGGAGACAGGATTCCCAGGAAGAAGCGACCATACGTGAGGGCATAGAGGGAGAGGTTGACCAACTAGTTAAATCAATCAAACAAATCAATCGTTCAAATTGAAATCAAGATTTAATTAAACTTTATTATATCAATTAAGCGAAAGGGATAATTATTTACTAAAGACTGACATCAATAAATCAAGTAAAAGAAAAAGCTAGAATCCATTCAATCAATAAAGGCAAAGAGCACAAATAGATCACTTCGAAAATCGAAACTTATTTGGGACACTAATTTAAGAAGGAGATATTTTTGAGTATTTGAATAATAATTTCATCTTAGTTTGGTTATGACATATGTTTTTTATCAAATTTATTTCTAATAATTCTTTTATAATATCAAAAAAACAAAATGGTGAAGTTCAGAAATAAATATAAGTATCCAAATTTATTTGAATTTTTTAAAACCCAAAGAATTACAAATGGTGAAGTTCAGAAAATATATTTTTATATATCTTCTTCTATAACTATATTTAAACAACGTGATATTTTGAAAAGGAGAAAATTTAGTTTAGAGTTCCTTTTTAAAATTGTTATAATTGGCGAAGTTCAGAAAATTTATAAAGATTTAACCATGGCGGGTTTTTTTTAGATTTTAAATTTTAATCTTAGTAGTGAAGCGCAAGCTTCCCCCGTAGGGGGGAGTGGCGAAGCCATTGCCTGGTTACACCATTATTAAAAAAATCTCTTTTCTCAAAATTGTTTTTGTCAAATGGCCTCATTGATTTTGGTTTTAATTACTTAATATCTTTTATGAGGCCATAGCGTTCAACAACATGGACACTTCCTGGTCATTTTATACAACAGGCGCATTTGTGAAATTCCAGCATAATAACTAGAAACTATTATTTATAATAAGGTCCGTACACAATAAAATAGTCATTCCGTTTTAAATAAATGTACGACCGAAGTACTAAAGTAATTTCTCAATTTTTTAGCCATTGAATTAGAAGGAAATGTCATTTTATTATTAACATTCTCTGTTCAAGATGCGAATCCTTCGATTCCCCCCAAATTTCTTTAAATATAATGTTCTCTCTCTCTCTCTCTCTCTCTCTCTCTCTCTCTCTCTCTCTCTCTCTTTCTCGTGATGGGAGAACACCTTCCTTTTCTGCGAATCCTTCGATTCCAAAAATAATTTCTTTAAATATAATCTTTTATTTTTTTTTTTCTCTCTCTCTCTCTTGTGATGGGAGAATACCTTCCGTGTCGCTTCAAGGTCATCAAAAGGTCAGCAGAAGACGCAGTCAACTTCTTCCTGGACCAGTTTTTGCCCGATGAAGAAGATAGCGCTTATAATAAGGGGGGGGGGGGGGTAGGGTAGGAGCTATGTAAAGTCGGAAAATTAAAAAGATGAATTCCCACGCTGGCTAAAATGCCAAAAAAATAATAATATTGATTAACCAAAGAATTTAATCACTGGAAGTAATCGTGATTTACCAACACCGACATAAGCTTAGTAAGAAAGCTTCATTTACACCTAGAATCTAATCAAAACGGCAACTGTAAGGTTGCACTTAATGTTAGAATATACGGGGGAGGGGGCGGGTTTCTCCTCATTCTCTTTTATAGCCAGGCCATATTTATTCCTCACTGAGTAAACTTGCCCTCGTGAGATTATACACTTGATTTTGCATTATAATACAGAACATTAAACTTAGCATTGATTTCAAGTAATGGGGAACGTAAAGACATGCTAGGCTAGGCAAGCTGCGCTTCGGAATTAAGATCGTTGTTTAAGAGAAGAAAATTAAAACTTTACAAATCCAGGGACGACAGTTTCACTATTAGGAAATTAAAGTCTAAGGAAAGCAAACTAATAAAATCTGGAGAAATCCTAAAAAGGAAACAAACTAATAAAAAGGACAACAGCTAAAAGGAAACGATCTGCAATGATGTATGACTTCTTTTTTTCAGGTAAAGTACTAAACAGGGATTTTTTTTAAATTGAAAACCAAAGGAAAGTAGTGTAAGCAGAAAAAAATGAAGAGGGGAAATAAACCAATAAAGTAAAATTATATAAATAAAAATGTTAGGAAGAGTGAATCTTAAGATGACTAAGACCCCATATCCACATACTCCTGGCACCGAATCATGAAGAGTTTCTATGATTCCTGTTTGGTGTCAGGACACATTACTACTCCATCCCCAATCAGGGCCGCCCGCTGGTACCCTTGATCGTTCTAAAGATTGTCATATCGATCTTTATATACATTTCATTATCCGTTAGACGGATCTCGTTCAGGATGCGAGGGACGGATGACGCAACTGACACCACAATGGCAAGCCTGGTCAAACTTAAATAATGGGAATGACGAGCAGGAATGGCAATAAATCATCTTACGCGAGTAATATAATAAAGAAAAGGGAAATTTAGCACGGAATGAAAATAACATAATTGAATTCAATACAAAAGAAGCATAAAGCAACTCGATGCCCTAATTTCCGGAGTTAGAAAATTGATTTCGCAGATGCAGTTCAACGTGATGGCAATTATTTATAGTTTAGTCCAATGAAAGTTTCATCCCCGATTGGGATAGAATTGAACGAGCGGGGGAGGGGGGGGGGGGAGGACGAAAGTAAGAAAATAAGGAGAAAGAACCAAAGCACATAGGAAATATCACAATGGTCTACTCGTTTACCAGACTTTACCCCCTCCCCCTTGACTTCTCGTTCACTAGACCTTAGCCTCTTTGATATTTTATTTTTGGTGGTATGCTGAAGAGGAAGGTGTACTCAATGATCTTCTTGTTCACCAGAGCTTAGCCTTCTTGATTTCTTTTTCCGGGGTATGAAAATAGGAAGATGTACTCAATGGTCTCCTCGTTAACCAGACCTTAGCCCCCCATGACTTATTTTTCTGCTAAAAGAGAAGTTGTACTCACTGATACGAGACATCTGAGGGAACAGCGCCTCATAAATGAATACACTCAAATTGACGGAAATTTGGAGTTGAATGCATCGAATTCATCGGGTGAATCTCGCAAATCGCATCGAACTTATCATCAAAAATAGTGGAAATCTCATTAAAGATATTAGTTATTAATATTTTAATTAAATAAAATGCAGGTCAAAATAAATCAAATTTAGTTACTTTTTTGTTTACAATATTCATTTTGCCTGTGACCAGATTTAGGGAGACTTTGTATAATAGGAATAGAATAGGGTAATCCGGTTCTAATTTATTGTAAAAAACGAATATTAGTGGACGTTAAATTTTGTTTTAGGATAACAAGGGGTAATTATTTCTTTTTAATAAACCGAAGCTCCATTTCGAAGCCCAGATGGCAAACTTTACGGTCAAATTGACGGAGTAGCGATGGGATCACCACTAGGCCCTACGTTCACGAACTCCTACATGGGAAACCTAGAAGAAAGGCTCTTAACTAAAATGTGGAACCCACCAAAAATTTACACCAGATTCGTTGATGACACAAACCTCACAATTAATGATGAACACCAATTACAACAACTCAGAAGGAGCTTAGAATCCCATTCTGTTCTCAAATTTGCATACGAATTAAGTGTAAGCGGCCGTATTCCCTTCCTGGACGTAGACGTAAAACAAAACAGCGGCGGAAAATATGCCACCACCGTCTATCGAAAAGGGACAGACTTCGGTCGATGCCTTAACGCCAAAAGTGAGTGCACCGAGAACTATAAAAACTCGGTACTGAGCTCATACACAAGAAGAGCCATCAAGACCTGCTCAACGTGGAGCGCACTTGATGAAGAAGAACTTCGAAGATCAGAACAGATCCTGATCAATAATGGCTACTCAAACAGAGAATTCGACAAATTGCAAAACAAAATTCTCAACTTCATGTTTGAAGTAAAGAAGGGAAGAGTAAAAGGAACTAATACCGTTCTACTACAAAAACCAAATGACGGATTCTTACAAAACAGACGAAAGAATACTACAAGATATCATAAAAAGTAACACTATCAAAGAAAATAACAAGTTATCCTTACGAATTTATTATTAAAACACAAAAGTAAGCAACTTATTAATGAAAAACAACCTCCGCAAAGGCAATCGATCTTGAAGGCTACAAATGTGGTATACAAATTCCAATGCCCTCATGAAGACTGCAAACCTCATCCAAATAATCAATATATAGGTATAACCAATACTACCATCAGCTGGTGCGTAACTATGCATTTGCAAGAAGGACGAATAAAAAACATATAACAAAGAAAAGCATAACGCACAAATTTCAAGAGCAACTCTGGTCAAAAACACCATCATACTCAGAAGAAACCCTGACCTTCGCCGCCTAAAGATTCTGGAGGCTCTTCTCATTAAAGAGATGGGCCCCAAACTTAACACACAACGCACCAGTTCCGAGCGAGTACTTCACCTTTTCTGCTAAAGGAACATGGTACTCCGACTTTGACAAATAAAAGCACCAAAGAATGAAAATCAATTCTACACGCACATATCACCGGCTCCCTACGTACTCTCTGACCACATACCGATATGCCTTATCATATCCACATCTTCCATACTCATACCTACACCACCTCTTTTCGACTACAATAACACAAACTGGGAAGAGTTCAAGAGTCACATAACAGACAACACGTCACAAAATCTCGAACTGGAGCACACCAATCTAGACCTTTTAGACGACCACTGGTGCTCAATCATAAACACCATAACCACAGCACGCAATCTACACACACCACAAAAACCTATACTTGCCTAAAAATTTTTACATTTTTCATACACACTCAGAGACTGATCACACAGTAAAACAATCACTACTTCAGATGCCCACGACAACATAACATTAATCACTTACGTGCCCGCATCCTACCGTCGTGCGGCTAGACAGGAACCTGCAGTGGCGTGAGGTCGTCCGCATCGCGGACGACACCCGTTGCGCTAACCCATCCTTCTTCTAGCGGCAAGTAAAAAGCATGATGGGCACCGACCCACCAAAACCCATCACCCTCCAAATAAACAACCTAACACTAACTGACACTAACGTCATCTTCGACGCATTTAGATCCCATTGGGACACAGTACATACACACAACCCACCAAAACCACACGCGCGGGAGCACTTCCAGCAAGTCCAGGAGTGGTGTCGGGCCCACGCTCACGAGCTAAGGCCCACCCCCCTGATACGAATGGAGCTGTTCGACTACACATCCACAATGACCACTCCAATCACCGTCGAGGAAACAAAACACTACATTAAAACAACACCGAAACGCGCCCCCGGTCCCTCCGGGCTACCAGCCACACTAATACACAACCTTCCCGCAAACGTATACCCTACACTTACACACCTATTTAACGCCTCACTAGCCTCAGGCACTTCCCCCAAATATTTAATGTCTCTCACAACATACTCCTACACAAACCGAACAAAGACCCCAAACACCCAAACAATAACAGGCCTATTGCTCTATTAGAGCATCTAAGCAAAATACTCGAACGCATCACCAACTGCCGCCTACGGGAATACCTGGAAGAGAGGGACTGGTTCTCCACCCACCAATATGGGTTCAGGAGGGGCCGGTCCACTCAGGTGGCCGTGTCCATCGTTCATGACAGAAAACAAAAAAAAACCGCCAGATAGGACGTGGAGAAGGCCTTCGATAAAGTGTGGCACGAGAGACTCCGTTGGAAACCCGCCAACAATACGGAGTTACCTCTCTGCACCAGAAGGCTCCTCTCGCACTACCTCACTGAACGGAGATGTCACATAAAATACGACAGTACCCTATCACAACCCTTCACACCACGCTCAGGCGTTCCCCAAAGGAGCGTATTGGCACCCACACTATACATCATGTACACAAAAGACACCCCACGCCCACCCGAAAACTGCTGTCACACATACACAGTGTCCTATGCCGATGACGAGACCATTCTCGTCAGTGGCCACAGACCAGAAGAAATCGCGCTCCACGCACAAAAAATACTAGACGCGAAGACAGATTATGAGGATAAATGGCTGATTGTCACGAACCCTCAGAAGACACAGATGACACTCTACGGCGCAAGAGACCACTTCATGCACAACCTACAAATCTTCTCACACACACCAGACAGAAACCATCTAAACCCAACAAGGCTCGAATATGCACAACATACAAAAATCCTCGATGTAACTTTTGACAAGACCCTCAAGTTCAATATACATCAGAACATAACACAAGCAAGAGCCTCACGTACAAATACATCGTTGCGCAGGTTCTACCTTGCGGGCAAAAAACTACAGTTACACCTATATAAAACACTCGTGCGACCTATTCTCACGTACGCCCCGCTGTCACTCGTTGCCGCGAGTGTCACGGGGCAACAGAAGGCTTAGAGCATTCAGAACACTCTGAAGCGCGCTTGCCGCTCTCCCCTGTACGCGAGAATGGCCACACTACACGACAAGAACAAATTAGCACCCCTCAACACATACGCTCACACTAGACTCACAAAACAACTCGGGAAACTCGCTAGAGACCCATTATACATCACATAACATGTAAAAAGGTATGCGATGGCCCTGCGATACCCCGCGGCCCATGACCACCAGCAACCCATACCGTTCTTCACATAAACTAAAGGCATCATGAATAACACGTTTCCAACCGAGCTGACACGCACTCCTTAACCATCCTCCAACCGTCGTCCAGTCACGATCAAACCGATTCCAACCTAACTACACCACGCATCGGTGTTTAGCCACTGACCTATCAACTCCTCCTATCGCTTCTTAAGTTATTTCCGCAACCTTTCCTCTTCGACTACCTGTTCGCCTGTTTCACACAGTGATCCCTCTGTGTCCTTTCTATACACAGAATGAGAAAAAATGAAATCAAGTTCATGTTTCGTTGCTCACGACCAGCAATGAGCTACCTCACTGTTAAAGGAGGCAAAACAAAGGGATAACACCAAATCAACGCAGCCTCAACAATAACGAATACTTCCGTCTTAAGATGCCTTAAGAAAGGCAAAAGCTCACGGCCAAAACTCAAATTAGTTGTAAAAGATAAAATGGATCTTCCTCAACATATCTTTAATCTCGAACCAGATACAAAAAACTGCATTCGCCAGTTGGAACGTTCCAAAATAAAATTGATAAAATCAAAATACTACCTGGTCTTTAACAATATATATATATATATATATATATATATATATATATATATATATATATATATCCAAAGAGGTACAGTAACGTACATCTAAAAGAAGGAGAGAAAACAGTATGTTGGACCAATTTATTGCGAAACCAGGTTTCGACGAGACATCCATCATCTTCCGTTGTTGGCAACCTAATAAATACAGAAAGATGCTTACACTAAGCACACACAAATTTACAAGTCGGAATTTATATCAGGATGATGGGATGAAACGACATTTTTTAGCAAAGGCTGGATGAATCTTCTGCTTATCGAGAGATTAATTAGTGTTCAATTGACAATCGTAAGAAATGAAGTTCGCAATTTCCTTTTCGAAGAGCCGATTCTATTAGAGGCTTATGCATATAGTTTTGAGAATTATAAATTATTTTTGCATTATCAATGTCAATTGAATGGTTTTCATTTGACATGTGTAGGAACAGGATAGAAGATAGGCTTCCGCTGTGCATGTCGCATTTGTGTTCCTTCATTCTTTTGGCGAATCTGTTGCTTTCGCCAATGTATATTTGATCGCAATTTTTGTATGGGACTTAATAACGCCATGCTCTCCCTCTGTGGCTCTGTTTTTGGAGAGACTATTTCGTATCCTGTTTTCGTATTGAAAAGCAACATTAATGTTGTTGGCCCCTGTCAGTTTTTGAAAAGCTGGCAGGGGCTAAGGAAACATCAAAACGAGAAACCTGAGCCATTACTCCAATTCCAAGAAGGGTCGTTTCCAAACGACTAAAGCAGTTTATCGAGAGATTAGTGAGATTTTGGCCATTAATCTCTCCAAGTAGACTGTCACTTTGACTCGGGGAAAGACAAGCTATTGGTCTGTCCGAAGAACAAGAAGATTTGCCTTTCATTCTCCATTGAGCACGCTACATAGACAGATGGCCAATGGAGCAAAGTTGACTTCAGTCACTAATCTAAGTTCAATTTGTTTGGATCCGATGGCAGGAGATTCCTCCGCCGCAGAGCGGGCGAAAGATTGTCAATTGCACCAATAAAGAGAGAAGTTTAGTAGAGGATGTGTCCTGAGCTGGAGAGTGATTTCGGTAGAAGGCACTAGGCTACTTGTGCGTTTTCAGGGCAGACTGAATGCACAAATGTACAAGGAATCGCTGCGACAGCATGCTTTGCCCAATCTGCGAGCCTCTGAATCTCAACCTACAATTTCATGCAGAATAAAGACCCTGCACACAGCCAAGTAAGTGTAGACCTTCTTGAACGAGGAGGGGATTACTGTTAGGAAATGGCCTGTACATAGTCTGGACCTGAATTCCATTGAAAATATTTCGAAGACATTTGGAGGGGTGTCTAAAACGAGAAATTCGAAAAATAGTCCAAGAACTCTGGAAATTCTTTAAAAGAATTGAGCAAGATTAGAGTCTAGGACTCTACTCCGACTCCCTGGAAACCTTTCCATCGATTACCTCAGTTGAGTGTTGTGTTTGGTCTGATGTGGAAACATAAGTTAAAGTGCGAGCTAATGGTCAGTCAACTCTGGATTGTCTGGGCCGCAAATGATAAGGTCAGCAAATTAGCCTAATACTAGCCCAAATAATGTTATGTAGATTTAGATTATAGATGTCCAGGTATGTCCTAAGCCGTTGTTATATAAAAGTGTTTGATGTATTTGGGACATCTAGCTTTATTAGAATTAATAAATACCTAAATTAACAACACGTCACAGATATGATCAAGTCAGCTAGATTAAAAGTGTATTATGGAGATTTTTGCCTTCTCATTCCCAACTCCTCACATATTTACGTTTAGTCAGGACTCTTTGTCAACGCTTTTCAACATACTGGGTACCACTTTAACCTAGGGTAGCTTTACAGTGTATAATGAAGCATAATATAAAAATATATATACGGTATGGTAAAGCGTTGTGATAATCTCAAAGTCAATGGTTAGAAGTTTCATTTAATCTCAGACAAGTAGAAAAACAATACTCCTGCAAACATTTCATCTGGGTAACTATTTCAGTCCTAGATACCAACATATATCGAAGCGCCGTGTTTCCCAAGAAAGCTGCTCTCTAACCAGGTATGTACGAAAGCATAGTACATGTATATCTATGAAATACAAGTCCTAGTTATCGTAAAATTGTAAAACTACTAAATCTACCCGCTTCAACAGTGTATTATGTGGGTAAAAGTAAATTTTCTATAGCCTCAACTAAAATCAGTCATTGATCTGGACGACCCAAGTTGCTCACGACCAGGAATAGAAGACTACTCTGCCCGGAAGGGAAGAAAAGTCTCTTCGTTAGTACCAGACTTAAGCGACAGACCCCACAACAACACCTGGGACAGATGTTACACCTCAGGGTGTAAGAAATTATCTGCACAAGGCCGAGTTAGAAGGAAGAACTCAAAGAAGAAAGCTTTAAATCAGTGAAGCGAATATATAAAAAAATGACTATTCTGGGCAAGGAACATCTCAACGAACAGAAGTAATTCTCAAGTTGCCTCATGTTCAGGGACGAGAGCAAGTTTAACCAATTTGTGAGAGATGGTCACAAAACTAGAGAAAGAAAAATACTGCCTTGGATGGTAAGAACATCATAGCTACCGTTAAACATGGAGTCGGTCACACATTGATGTGTGGTTATATGGCCTGGGTGGGTATTGGAAAGTTGCCTTTATTAATGGAATTTTTAATGCAAGGAAGTACGAATAAATGGATATTTAGTGGAATTATTTGCTGGAAAGTGCAGACAAACTTGGACTAAGAGTTTCCAATCTTCCATCAGGACAAAGACCCAAAACACACTGCTCGAATAACAACAGTGGTTCTGTACTCGTAAAACGTCCGCAGAAAACCTCGAACTCCTCCCCAATCTCCGAATCTAAATCCTTTTGGAAACTAATGGAGGATTTTGGAATTTAAAATAAGAAAACGTCATTTTCAGGCAAAGCGGACCGTTCAACATGGGGAATAGGCTAAAATAGGATCAGAAACAACGGGACACTTTGTAGAAGCTATGCCACGAAAACTCCAGGCTCTGATAATAATAATAATAATAATAATAGGTCTTTTGTAATGCGCTCTTTAAGGCCTGAGGCCTTCCCAGAGCTCACGTTGTGCTGAGATGAGATGGAAATTCAAGAGGGGAAGAAGGCAATTCTGAAAAGATGTGTTTTCAGGAGACGCTTAAATGTGGTGAGAGAGGGAGAAAACCTGATTTCAGCAGGAAGAGCATCCCACAACTTAGGGGCGCAGATTGAGAAGAAGCAGCCCCCCATTGAGCAGAGGGATAAACGAGGAATATTCAAAAGAGGTGCATGTGATGACCGAAGGGCCCGAGGGATATGGCGTGGCGAGGGGGCAGAAGAGAGGTAAGGCGGGGCCTTAAATGTGAAGAGAAGTATCTTGAAGTGAGTACGGGATCTGACAGGAAGCCAGTGCAGTTCATGCAGCAAGGGTTTTGAGGGAGAGAAGCGAGGGCGACGGAGGAGAAGCCGGGCGGTATAGTTCTGTACAAGTTGAAGGGGGCGGAGAGAGGAGGATGGCAGATTCACAAGCAGAGAGTTACAGTAGTCAAGGTGTGAGGTGATGAAGGCATGAACAGCAGTCTCAAGACTTTGGCGATCAAAGTGAGAGCGAATGCGAGAGAAGTTACGAAGGAAACCTAGAGAGGATTTGCTGACATTGCGGATATGAGGCTTAAAGGAGAGATGCTCATCAAAAACAACACCCAGATTCCTAACGCAGTCAGAGAAAATGATAGTATTACCGTCCAGAGTAAGCGAGGGAAAAAGAGATTTAGATTTTTTGATAAGAGCAGGGGTGCCGACGAGGAGGATCTCAGTTTGGGAGTGATTAAGCCTGAGAAAGTTGGTAGAGAGCCAGTCAGAAATGGAGGAGTAGGCAGCCAGGAGGTCAGTGATAGAGTAGGCAAGAGACGTGGGGGATGAGGAAACGAAAAATTTCAGTGTCATCAGAATAGAGGTTGAAGGATAGACTGAGATTACGGAGAAGGGAACTAAGAGGGAAAAGGTAGATACGAAATAGTAGAGGACCAAGGAAAGAGCCTTGTGGCACTCTAAAGCGAATGGGGGTAGAGTCGGATAAAACGTCGTCAATCACAACGGATTGGGTACGAGACGAGAGGTAAGAGCGGAACTAGTCAAGCGCGGTGCCTGATATGCCGAGGAAAGAGTGGAGACGATCAAGTAGGACGGTATGGTCAATAGTATCGAAGGCAGAGGAGAGGTTGAGTAGAACGAGGATGGAGGCACAACCCCTGTCCGCGGCTCTTCGTAGGCAATCGGACAAATTGAGAAGGGCGGTTTCTGTGGAGTGACCTGACTTGAAACCAGATTGATAGGTTTCATCAATGTTACAGGCTACCATGTGACTGTTGATGCGTGAAACAACCACTCTCTCCAGAACCTTAGAGAGGAAAGGAAGTTGCGAAATCGGGCGATAATTGGAGGGGTCAGTGGGGTTCAGTTGAGGCTTTTTAAGAATCGGACGGATGTGGGCACGTTTGAAGGAAGAGGGAACAAGACCAGTTGCAAGTGAAGTGTTGAACAGGTGAAGAAGCGTTGGGAGGATAGCAGGCAGAATTGTACATAACAGTTTAGGCGGAAAAATGTCCTTTGGGAAGCCCGATTTCTTAGAACGCGAGAGCAGGGCTGTAAGCTCCAACGCGGTCAAGCGGGAAAAACGATAATCGGCTGAGGCGGGAAGTCAGGGAAAATGGCAGGAGCCGGGAAAGAAGGCTTAGGCAGGAAGGCACGGAGGTTAGTGACCTCATCTGCGAAGAAACTCGAGAGAGTAGCAGGGGAAATGGGTGGAAAGACCTGGGCTTGAAAAGTAAGACGGGAGAACAGGCGGAAGACGGTACGGGGATCATTCCTATCATCAGTGAGCAGATTACGTGAGTAGGCTTACAAGCAGATTTGAATTTCGCCACGGAGGAAGCTGTCGCAAGTCGGAACGATAGCGAGAGAGGGGTCGTGTCTTGCCCACGGGTGCGAGTCTTTCTAAGAATGGGATTTTTTCGAGTATTTGAATAATAATTTCATCTTAGTTTGATTATGACTTATGTTTTTTATCTAAGTTATTTCTAATAATTCTTTTATAATAATGGGTGTTCCATTAAGACGGATCGCAGTTTGCAGTAAATATACATTGCAGCCAAATATATATTGAGTTTTTCTGCCTCTTTCAACACTACTTTCAATCATAAATATATTGATGATTGAAATTAGTGTTGAAAGAAGCAGAAAACTCAATATATTTTTTTCACTAACTCTATAATTTAAGAAAAGGATCTTTTTGAATATTTGAATAACAATTTCATCTTAGTTTTGTTATGACTTAGTTTTTTATCAAAGTTATTTCTAATAATTCTTTTATAATATCAAAAAACAAAATGGTGAAGTTCAGAAATAAATATAAGTATCAAAATTTTGTGAATTTTTTAAAACCCGAAGAATTACAAATGGTGAAGTTCAGAAAATATATTTTTATATATCTTCTTTTATAATTATATTTAAACAACGTGATATTTTGAAAAGGGGGAAATTTAGTTTAGAGTTCCTTTTAAAATTATTTTATTGGCGAAGTTCAGAAAATTTATAAAAATTTAACCATTGCTGCTTTTTTTTAGATTTTAAATTTTAATCTTAGTAGCGGAGCGCAAGCTCCCCTCCGCAGGGGGAAGTAGCGAAGCCATTACCTAGTTTTCTTATTATCGAGAGCCATTTGTTTACTTTCCTATTATCGAGAGCCATTTGTTTACTTTCCCATTATCGATAGCTATTTATATACTTTCCTATTGTCGAGAGCAATTTGTTTATTTTCCCATTATTGAGAGCCATTTGTTTACTCTCCTATTATCGAGACATTTTTACAGACACTTTATCTAGATTTTCTTTTTACTAAAGGATTGGGTGAGGTGACGTTAGGTTATGTTGAATAATTGGTAATTTTTGAAATAATTTATATTTTAATAACCTAACTTAATCCTTTAGTTATATATATATATATATATATATATATATATATATATATATATATATATATATATATATATATATATATATATATATATATATAAGAATGGAATAACTCACAAAGTAGCACGTAAGGTTCACAATGAATACAATGAAAAATGAGAGTTCGAAAGTACTTGGAAGCACATTTTAATTTTTCCTGCGGGACATTGCATTCACACACACACACATATATATATATATATATATATATATATATATATATATATATATATAGGTTGTATTTTGATTTTATCAATTTTATTTTGGAACGTTCCAACTGGCGAATGCAGGTTTTTTTTGTATCTGGTTGGGGATTAAAGATCAGTTGAGGAAGATCCATTTTATTTTTTACAACTAATTTGAGTTTTGGCCGTGAACTTTCGCCTTAAGATACAAAAAACTGCATTCGCCAGTTGGGATGTTCCAAAATAAAATTGATAAAATCAAAATACAACCTGATCTTTAACAAAACATGGATATATGAGAAGCTGTTCCCAACATACACCGATATATATATATATATATATATATATATATATATATATATATATATATATATATATATATATATATATATATATATATATATATATCTTTGTTTGGCTGTCGATAATACGAAAGTAAAACAAACAAACAAATGGTTGTTGATAATAATGAGTACCAAAAACTAATCTAAATAAATAAATAAATTTAAAACTTACATATGTATAAGTAAGTGCGCGTCTATGTGTGTGTATGAACAGACCCACTCGTTTAAACTTGTCTTACATTGAAACTCTCACTTCAGCTGACCGAGGTTGGCATCCTTGCAATAGAATTAAGCTTCAGGAATATTCGGTGTACATATGTGTACACTTTGTCATCTGCATATGTCTCCTGTTTCTTAGGTTGCGGTGAGACAACTTCCGGTATCGGAGAAAGACCCGGAAGGAAGTAAATTAACGGGATTTCACTTCAGGGTTCTCCGAATCCCAAGAATTTGCCCCCATATTGCGCTCGTCATTTGTTTAGGTGGAGGGCAGATTGATTAGGTTGTCGATACCCAAAGCTGCCCAGAGGTATGGGTCAACCCTACATCATTACCTGAACAACGTTGATACCATGCGTAGCATGGACAACCTTGTTGCAGTTGACATCTGAAGGATTTTGTGCTTTCTCGCGCCCGGCTTGAAGGAGGATCTTTGTAAAGTACAAAAAGTTAAGAAAACTAAAAAGGACTAAAACAAACTTAAACTTGAAATATTAAAAATAATCAAGTTAATTCCATGTAGATAAATCAAAAATTAAAAAAATAACTCAGGGATTTAAAAGGCAAGAGTATCATCAAAGTATCAATCTAATGTAACCACTTTTGAAACAAAAAAAAGAAGCAAAAACACAAAAGTAGATAATTAATTACCTCATTCAACAACCAACCAATCAAAATCCGATCCTTCTTCAAGCCACTCCCTTTATAATTTCTTCACTTTGTGATTTCTCCTGAACTTCATCGGTAAGCAATATTATACTGTAATTATTTACTTCTTTTTTTTCGTGTCAATAGTGGTTACAATAGATTGATAATTTGATTCTCTTGCCTTTTAAATCCCTGAGTTATTTTCTAATTTTTGATTTACCTACATAGTCTTAACCTGATTATTTTTAATATTCTTTAACTGTATTAGATTAATTTATGATTTTAGAACCTGAAGATGGGTGATACGTCCAAAACGTTGTTCCATAAATAAATCACATGTACCTCAGCCTCTTATGTGTCCTTGCCTTCACCGTGAAAACTGGTTGACAGCAACTCATATGACTATATATATATATATATATATATATATATATATATATATATATATATATATATATATATATATATATATATATATATATATATATATATATGTGTGTGTGTGTGTGTATGTGTGAGAAAGATAATGGTAAACCACAATTTTCGAATCAAGATTTTATTTATAAGTATCGGACTAGTTTCGGCAAGATGCCATTTTCAACTTATAATGAAAATGGCATTTTGCCGAAACTAGTCCGATAGTTATAAATAAAATCTTGCTTCAAATATTGTGGTTTACCATTATCTTCCACTGATATACATTACGTTAATGTGATATCTTCCATTATATATATATATATATATATATATATATATATATATATATATATATATATATATATATATATATATATATATATATATATATATATATATATATATAGAGAGAGAGAGAGAGAGAGAGAGAGAGAGAGAGAGAGAGAGAGAGAGAGATTTATAGTGAGAGAGAGATATATTTACCAAACATCTTCACTTCGTCTAATTTCATCAGGGTTTTTTTAGATTTATCATTACAAAGTTTCTGCGAGAGATACCTTCTTTGGTTTTCGCTTTGATTTTCTAATAAAAAAAACGACCTTAAAAAGACTTGCGAGACCGCTCTGCAACTTGATGTCTGTGCCTCGTAGATCGGATGGTCTTAATCTGTGCTCCTAAGCCGTGGGATGAGCTGCCGGCCGTACAGATTGGAATAGATAAAGAATGCGATAAAGACGAGAATACGGGGGAATAAAGAGGGCACGACAGGTTCACGAAAACAGACCGTTGTCTACCCTTTGCTAGGACTTTTAACAACCATTCACACAAATCGAATGAAATTTGATTTGAAAAATAATTACCCGCAAGAAAAAGAAAAACTATGATTCCAAACACTTTTGATTTTAACAAGGCCTCGTGTGCATGTCCATAGTCATTCTTTTTCAGTGTATGTGCATGCATATTTATTTAAAAAGTTGTGTCTATTTAAATATATATTATATCCATAGCGTGTGCATGTGTTTTATCTTGAGTGTGTGCATGCGCATCTTCACTGTATATAAAATGTACATACGTATATCTATTTAAAAAGGCTTCGTGTATATGTACATGTCTTCACTTTTTAGCATGTCCACGTGTATTCCATGTAAATTCAGCAAATGCATGCGCATTCATATTTGACCTTCCTCGCGTGTATGTGCGTGCTTATTTTATCTTCACCGTGTGTGTGTGTGTGTGTGTGTGTGCGTAAAATATTCTTCGAACTTCGGTTTCGTTGATTCGCTTTATCCCCAGCACTGAACAGGAATTTCCCCAGACGAGTACAGGAATTGCCGTTTCCGGTAGTGGTCTGTATGGTTCTTGCCACCAGTCTTCTATGGTCCTCAAATGGACACCCAGATCCTTAAATCTAGAACGAACAGGAGTCCAATTTTGGACATGTGGACTCACTGGGGAGCGGTGCGCCGACGCCGTCTCACAAGCACAGCAGTTAAAACAAGACTCATTTAAGAACTCTGCGGCGCCTCGACCATCCAAGAAGGCTTCCAATCACGGATGGAGAATTGCACAATACTGCCTCTTAACGATGACCTTAGGCCGCGGGCGACCTTGTGGAATACCATGTTCGCATTGATAATGCGATGGTTGTTCAGATTCTGTTCACATTCTTTTCACGATGGGATGTCTGTGGTAAAAGATGGGGTAGAGGTTTGTTGAATGATAAATTAATGGCGTTAACCGACGAAAGGGAGGTTATTAAAGGAGGAAGAAGAGAAACAAACGGAATGAATAGTAGGGAAATTGAAGAAAGACTACATTAGCAAATGTCCTTTTTTCGATAGAAACAAAGGTAAAGAGATCTGTTTATTCATTTTTAAGCCACACTGTAGCAAATATGATACATATTTGTAAAATCGGCGCAAACCGCGGTAGTTAACTTACTAAATCGAATATCAAATCATAAATTACCATATAAATTAACCATGAATGTCAAACTAGAAAATAATAACTAGTTTCTAGAAACAAGGGACATTCAGCGACTCACCGATGAATTCCGGGCGTTGGCCGAACGAAAATGTAGTTTGGAAAAGTCTAGATTAGTATTTATTTCAGCTTGTCTCTAGTGACCTCTGATGACGTCGAAGTGAGATTTGACCTGGTCTTGTGAACCATTTTCAGGAGTGCTATACAACTTTGGACTTCACTTAGAATACCCATTCCTTCTATAAGTTTTCAAACCCATGATATGTTTTCAGCCCCCTGGCATGGGGTATTAAAGTTTTCTCCATTAGTCATCTTTGTATCCCGTCTGGGGCCATCTGCGCCTATTCACAGAGCGCTCGGTTTGGTCGTCCGTCTTCAATTCTAGGGCGAACTTTCGCGTGTAGACCTTGCGAACATAGATTTGTCCAGGAAACCCCTTCTTACAGCTTGGCGGGATAATACAAAAGCGGATATATCTGGAAGACCACATCTCGTAGTGATTTGAGGGATGTCATCCCCCCATTTACATAATTTGACCTCGGTCCACGCACATCCAAAAATATCCATGTAAATACGACGCTTTTAGACGTCGTGCAGCCAATTTCTTTTGAAGTAGAAACTTCTAATTCTCTGAGCCTCGCTCCCCTTTCTCTCTGCCTCAGTATAAATCCCCGCCTTTCTCTCTTCCCCTTAACTTTCCTTAGTTTGTACTAGTGATTCAAACCAAGTCATGGTAAGATATTTATTACTAAGACATTCTCCAGACAGGTAAGTTAAGTTTTGTTTCCATTTCAACCTAACCTAACTTACAATAATACCGTTTGCAATTATCACTGATTCAATCAAATTAGTTCGTTTGTGTGTGACGGACAATGTGTTCAGAGCTGGAGATCGTTTTTACTATGCAATCTGTTTATGGAGGATTTTGAAAAGCACCTCCTTCCCCCCATTTAACACAATCCCATAACATGGTTCCGCTATGTAGACGATATATGTGCCACATGGCCTATCAATGATAACAGATTTGATTCTTTCTTTGAAAAATTGGAAAAGATCCACCCAACTATTATATTTAAAGTAGAATGGGAACTGAACAACTCATTGCCGTTTTTGGATGTAAAAATATCTAAAATAAACGACAAAGAATATTGTTCCGTCTACCGGAAACCAACTAATTCTAATGTCTATATCCATTATTTCTCGTGTCACGATGTATCCGTTAAAAGGTCTGTAGTTTCTTCCATGTTCCTGGGAACATATCGCATTTGTGATCCTTGTTTTTTGCAAGACGAAATTAATACAATCATCCAAACATTCATTGAACTGCAATATCCCCTTTGGTTCATAGAAAGGTGTCACTATAAAGCCAGAACCATTCTTAACTCCCCAGCTAATTATAAGGAAAACAGATGGAACAAATATTATGTTACCTTTCCATACTCCCCCCAATTAATCAATTTCAAAAAGTTGGCACGGACCAACAACATCAATGTTGCCTTTCAGTACGAGAATACGATCAGAAATAGCCTATCCAAAGATAGATCGATCGATAAAGAACAGGGAGTTTATTTTATTCCATGCAAATCATGTAATGAATTAAATATCGGTGGAAACAGAAGATTTTCCAAGAGAATGAATGAACATAAATGCAATATGCGACCTGATGCCCTCTCCTCGAGTTTATTTCTACATATGTCCAATGAAAATCATCAAATTGGTATTGATAATGCTAAAATAGTTTATAAGTCTCACAATTATATACATCGATGCTTAATTGAATCTGCACTTATAAAAGAAATTCCCAACTTCAATATTTCCGACGGCCAATTCAATACTAATACCTTAATAAGCAAAAATTCAAATTTCTGTTTCTCAAAAAGGCCGACACATTCTCGCATCTTCCACCTTAGCGCCACTGATTTGTGTGTTTCTACGTTAAGCAACTTCTGTATCTCACTTGTTCACTAGCGACTGACAATTATAAGTTCACAATGAATTAAACTATTTATATCTAACCAAACACAAGAGAATCTTTCGTGTATAAGTCCCCTGTTTCGGCTGGAGTATGCGAAACCTGGTTTCGCATATAAAATTAGTCCTATTACTGTGGTTTTATCCATATATATATATATATATATATATATATATATATATTGATTTTTTGCCCTGCTTCTTGAATTCTATCATGGTCCTTGATATGGTAACTCTCGAAAAACCAAGGAGTTCAGCTGTTCTGGTGACGGAAGCTCCTGCAATTCGAGCTCCAACAATTTGCCCTTTTTCGAACTCAGTGAGGTCACGAATCTTAGCATCTATACCACGATCTGAAAAAGAAATAAAAATAATCATTAAAGTTGATAAATAAAAATATATATCTACAATAAAAACAAAAACACTGACAATGATATTTGGATGGACACTCGTAATATAATGGCTCATTGAAAGATTGGTGTTAAATTTCTACTGGCCCAATTATTTTGTCCAACCCCTGTATGTCTTCCCAATTATGACCGTTTACCCACTTGAAAACTTCCATCAAGGTCCTTTGGACTCTTCTTCTTTCTAATGTATGAAGATTTAATCTCTTAAGCCTTTCCACATATCGTAGGCTCATCAACACATGAATTTTAGTCACACTTCATTGCACAGACTTAAGCAGAGAAATATCTATTCCATAATATGGTGACCAAAATTGCACTATATAGTCAAGATATGGCCAAATTAAAGCCAGGTTCTGTTTCAGAATGACATCAGGACTCCTATTATTTACACTCCTTGCAATAAATCCCAATGCCCCCATTAACTCTATTCTTAGCTCTTATGCGGGGGTCAAAACTTACCAGGACACGTAAGTCTCTGTCGCATTCTGACCTTCCTAAAACTCTCCCATTCATTTTATAAATACTCGGTGAATTTCACCTACCTATACTAAGTACATTACACTTGTTTATGTTGAAGTGCATTTGTCATTTCTCTGCCCATTGGGATAGTATGGTCAATTCATCTCGTAATACCTCAGCATCAGAGTCAGACCTAATAATCCTACCTAACTTAGTATCATCGGCAAACTTGCTCAGGTCCCTACTTATACTTAAATCAAAATAATTAATATAAATCAAGAATAACAAATGCCCCACCACTGAAACTTGAGCAACCCCACTAGTAACATTCTCCCACTTAGGTTAAATTCCGTCTATACTAACATCTTGCTGTCTGTTACATAGCTACGACTGAATCCCCCTACAAATACTTCCATCGATTCCCTGCGCTTTAACTTTATTCAACAGTCGTAAGTGTGGCACACCCTGTCGAAATCCTGACTAAAATCCAAGTAAACAATTTCATAATTATCATCACCTATCGGCAGAATCGTACACCTTTCTAAAAAAAAGAACGTAAATTTGGTGGTCAAACCCGATTTACCCTTAGTAAAGCCGTGTTGGGATTCATTAATCAACTTAGGTTTATGTAAGTGATCACTAATATGTTTCATTTTTATGGATTCCATCATTTTCCTCACCTCTGATGTAAAACTCACTGGTCTGTAATTAGACATGATTGTTTTATCCCCTATTTTAAATATAGGTATCGCATTAGCTTTCTTCCATGCGGTTGGTACAATGCTAGTCTCTAACGATTTTATAAATAGGCATGATGAGAGCTCACTTAACACATCTTTAGATCCTTTAAATTCCTAGGTAAAACCTCATCAGGGTCCGGTGCTTTAGTAACTTTGATTCTATCTATTTCTTTTGAACTATCTCCTTTGTAATTAAAATATCCTTAAATTTCTTCTCGTCAATACCTCGGAAGATCAAGGTCCCCTCAAGTACGATTAGAATATCCTTGATTGTAAATACTGAAATAAAATACATATTTAGCATCCTAGCCATTGCATAATTATCACTCACTAACTCTCCATCTGTAGTTTTATGTTGACCTATTTTATATCTTGTCTTAGTTCTGTATAATTGACAAAAACCTTTGGGTTCTTCCTTTGCCACTTTAGTTTCATAATTTCGCTTTACTATCGTACTAACTTTTTAATGTTCTGAATTAGCTCATTATATCTCTGCCTTAATGAATCCTCACCATTTTTTTAATTTTCTAATAAATGACCCTTTATTGCCAATATAATGCTTAATTTTATCTGACATCCATTTAGGCTCGACAGACTTGGTTCTAGAATGGTCATATTATGTCCAGCAATCAACTAGTTAATTATTGTATAGCAATACCCTCTGGGGCATTCCTATCAATAGTAATAATCCTGGAAAATTATATTCATATGTATATACGAGTAATATGTAAAATTATCATCCAAAAATATATCAATCAATTAATTTGTAACGAGAATATTCCATGTAACTTCACCCTAATACATCCAACATACCTTTTCTTTAAAGTTTCCCCTACACAAGCACGCACATACAAACACACGCCTTTCGCCATCTGTCTTGAAGCGCTGTACAAAGTCCACTTGTGCAGAACGTCGCTTCGTATAAAGGTTAGTCACCTTTTTTCTTCCAATTATTCTCGGCAATCAGTCTATACGAGAGTAGATCCTAACTCCTGTTTTTCTCTCATTGCAGACCCCAATTCACACTCGATCATAGTTCTATCCTACTAATTACTACCAATTATACTTACTATACCTACACCACATAATTATATTCACATATATTCCTAGTCGTGTATTCTTATGTACTCACTTGTACTCTCATAATTATATATATATATATATATATATATATATATATATATATATATATATTCATGGTCGTGTACTCAGAGTACTAACTTGTAATTACATAATTGTATTATTTGTATTATATTTCAATCTCAACCGCTTACTTATCTTTCATATTAATTTACGAAAATTTACTTCAAATACATACATTCTTGTAAAATTATAATATATCCTATTTTGTTCATATCGAATCATTTCATTCCTTTGGTAGCTCGGAGAGTACTAATCCACGTTAGGTTAGAGTTAGCCGTACGATCAGTCCTACCCAAATAACAAACTTATGCACGTACTGATTATTGCATCGCTATCTAAGGCAACAAAATCATTCATGCAATAGTTAGAACCTCTGTATAAATCGTCTCATATTCCTCATCAACACCGTTCCTCTCTACCCAAAGATTATTTTTCCCTTCTACTGCTCTAATTGACATCAAATTTCCTGACTGATCTCACTCTCTAGCCCCAAAACAACCGTCTCTAGATATCTCCTCAGACCACTATATTCTGCATTTCTAAAGTCTGGGATTTTAACCTTATTTATCCTACTGATAACACCGTTCCATTTTAACTGAAGTCTAATTTCGCAATGGTCGCTACTTCCCCAATTTTCTTAAATTTCTGTATCGATAATCCTTGTTCCCTATTTGTTAGAACTAAATCTAATATATTATTATTCGTAGTGGGTTGGCTTATAACCTGTCTAAGAAAATTATCCTGCCCCATGTAAAGAGCTTCCGATTCTATATTTCTACAATTAAAATCACCCATTATATACACATGCTTACTTCTACATGAACGTTCTATATCCTGCCAGGCAGGACACGAAGCTTCCTTACTAGGATTTGGTGATCTATACAATAATCCTATGACAAGTTTATCCTTTCCCTCTTTAACATCTAGCCATAATGACTCTGTGTTAGCGTCTGTTTTAATTGTAGTGTTTTCACTACACTGGATATTATCGCTAATGTAAATAATCACTCTTCCTCCTTTTCTCCTATTCCTATATGTATGAGACCTATTATAACCATCAATCTGGACCTCAGGTCTAAAGTTATTTCCTCTCGAATCAAATCATGGCTCTGTGTTCGCAATAACATCAACATTCTCTGGACTCACTAGCCCTCTTAAAAAATCCGTATTATTCTTTATGTTCCTACTATGTGTGTTATATATTTTCAATCTTTCTCTCTTTATGGTTTTATCATTACTACACTCTACCTTCCTAGTCCTCTTCTCATTTCCCTGCCTGTTGCTTTCCGAATTCATCTACTTGCCTCATCCTACTTACCTTGACAGCCTATACCGATACTTGCCTGAAGACAGCCAATTGACATTTTAACACCCTCGCGAGTCCAGTGCGACCCATCCATTGCATTCTTCCTTCTCAAAAAACTCACTCCATGTATCCAAAAACACTAGAAGCATACTATCACACAATACTTTTACTTTCTCATTTATCTCAACTGCGCGCAAGATACACTAACTGCCTACTCGAAGCCTTGGCAAAATTCCTACTTCCCCGAAACTTTCCTAACATATGTCTAAATCTAGACACTAGCTCCTGCGAACTATGTAGTTTTCCCTATATCATTCATTCTCGGATATAAAACAACATCTGCCTCTCTTTCAGTTCCATCCACTATCTTTTCAATTCTCTCACTCACATTCGCTACATGTGCGCCCGACAAACAAACCCTCATCCTCCTCTTTCACTCACGTTCACAAAAAGTCCTGCCTAAATACCTAACCTGTGAATCGCCCGCTATAAGCACTTCATTTGCTTCACCGACACCTATAACTCCCTCTTCTCCTAAGATATTGAACCTATTACTACAAGTAATAGGCACATACCTACTCTCTCTCTCTCTCTCTCTCTCTCTCTCTCTCTCTCTCTCTCTCTCTCTCTCTCTACCTAGTTCTACTACCCCTACTCTCTTAACAGCGGCATTCCTACTTCCATCTAGAACTGGAGATTCCTCACTAGCTACATAACATACCATAATTTCACGGATGACAAAAGCCACAAAGGCCTATCAATAGGATTGTGTCTGATCATGCATCTACAATTTGAACCATCCACAGGAATGTGTCAAAAACAAAAGCATCATCATCAGGACTAGTCAAAATCCATGCCAATCAAAATATACAATAATAAAAAACTGCATCCACAGCAGTTAGTCCAGAATAAGCCCTCCCACCCCAAGTTAACCCTCCCTCCACATATAATCATCTAATCTGCGTTTGAATACATTCAAGTTTGGACTGTCTACTGTCTCAGATGGCAAAATATTCCAGTAATCTACCACTCTATTGGTGAAAAAATATTTTCTAACATCCAACCTGCATCACTGTTTTTTTTTAATTTTTAAGTGGTAACCCCTAGTCCTATTACTACCTTCCAACTCAAATAACTTGCTAAAGTCTAACTTATCCATCCCAGAACAGATTTTAAAAAGCTCAATCTTATCTCTACTCACGCATCTTCTCTCAAATGAGAACATATTTAATACCCTCAGTCTATCTTCATATTCAAGGTGCTTCAGGAAAGGTATTATTTTTGTTGCCATCCTTTGTACTGACTCTAGCAGGTTGATGACATGTCTAAAATGTGGTGACCATGCTTGTATACAGTACGCTAAATGTGGCCTAACATACGAGTTGTAGAGTTTAAGGATAAACTCTTTATTTTTGTAGCTAACATTCCTGAAAAATGTATCAAGCACCCTATTTGCTCTATTTTTTGCCTCAATACACTGCTTCGAAAACTTCAGTGAGCTATCTATTACTACGCCTATGTCCTTCTCATCCTCAACTGAATTCAGCCAATGCCCACCCATTTCATAGATAGATTCCCTATTATCCTTTCCAAGGTAAATAACTGCATTTTTTAAGGTTAAAAATCATCTGCCACGTTTGAGCCCAAGCTAACAACTTATTTAAGTCACTCTGCACTTTAAAGCTACCCTCAACTTCTCTGACTACAGCTGCCAATTTAGTGTCATCAGCAAAAAATGCCCCTGTGCTATTTACAGCCTCTCCAAGATCATTTATATAAACTATGAATAATAAAGGCCTAGAATGGATCCCTGAGGTACGACACTGATAACGTCCCTCCACTGTGACCTTACCCGATTCAGCACAACTCTCCGCTTCCTGTCTTTCAGCCATTCAGTTATCCAATTCAAAACTACCACATATCCCATGCAATTTTAATTTAGGAACTAATCTAAGTAAATTACATCAACATTCTCTCCCTTATCTAATTGTTTAGTAACGTAATCCATAAAATCCAGTAAATTTGTTAAACGCGATCTACCTCTTCTAAACCCATGCTGAGCATCATTTATTAACCTACTACTCTCTAGATGGTCAGAAGTTCCCTTCTTAACGATCTTCTCAAGAATTTTACAAACATTAGAAGTTAAGCTTACCACTCTAAAGTGATCTGGGTCCTCTTTACTTCCCTTTTAAAAAATTGGGACTACATCCGCTAATTTCTAATCATTGGGTAGTTCTCCAAATTCTAGTGATCTAGTATATATCTTCTCAAGAGCTACTGCAATATATTCTTCCCCTTTATGAGTAACTTTTGATCAATGTTGTCTGGGCCAGATGCCTTACTAGTATTTAACTCTAATATAGGGCCTTTAATTATTTCCCTGTCTACATTAATAATAGTAAACACAGCTTCCCTTGACCTAGAATTATCATCTATTAATCTCTCTGGATTCTTTTCTGTAAATACTGAAGTAAAATGATCATTAAGAACCTCTACTATTACAGCAATGCCCTCTGGGGTATTCAAAAAATAATAATAATAATCCTGCATAAATTATGTCCATATATGTATATATATATATATATATATATATATATATATATATATATATATATATATATATATATATATATATATATATATATATATATATATATATATATATACGTGTGCGTGTGTGTGTAAAACTAGCATCAAATATAATTAATCAATTAATTACTCTGTGACGAGAATAAATTATTTCTATGTAATATCACACCAATACGACAAAATCCCTTTTATACAAGATTTTTCCCTACACGAACACACGTACAAATACACGCCTTTCGCCATCTGCTAGGAATTGCTTTTCAAGGTCCATTCGTGCACAGCGTCAACCAAAAAGAACTCTTCTCTTGAATGGTCTACTGAGGCGTGCAATGCATTCTCTCGCACCTAAGAGGCTATTGCCTGCGCTGTAAAGTTGGCTCATCCTTCTCCAGGAACCCCCATCAGCGTATCCTCAGACGCATCATCGACTCATGTAGGTCCAACCTTACAACAAAAGATTGGTGACCAATGGTAACCTCTTGCTTTCTGACTCCCCAAAGAGGTATAGTTCGTTCTATCGCGAGCTCCTCGGAATATATCTCGCAATCCACTACTTCTGACATCACTTGGAAGGACGTGTCTTCATTATTTTTGCTGACCATAAGCCTTTGGTCGGTGCTTATTCGTCTCGTAGTACTTCATCAGTACATACTGCAATTGACGCTCGTCAACTTGACTTCATTCTGCAAATGCCGAATGATATTTGCTATGTTCCTGGTTCTTCAAACGTCGTACCGGATGCACTTTCCCGCATTGCCATAATTTCGGGCACGCAGCTCTTTCACACTGCGCCCATCGATTATGCAACTATAGCGCTAGCCCACGAACAAGATGAATACGCGCAAACACTGCGTCACGCTTCTCAACTTGTCGTTCGCGAGATCGACTTACCGGACAGTCCTTCCAGGCGCATCCTGGTCGATTATTGATTACCTGACTGTCCTCGCCCTTTCATTCCTTTTGCTTCCGTCGGCACATTTTCGACCAAATTCATGGTCTCTCTCATCCTGGCATCAATGCTACACGCAAGCTCGTTGCTCAACGCTTCGTGTGGCCAGGTATGAATGCCGATGTGGCCAAATAGACTCGCTCATACTTGCCTTGCCAGCGTGCCAAAGTCCATCGCACACAGAGCTTCTATGGTCCCTTTTCCTCTTCCTTCGTCACGCTTTGACGGCGTTCACGTCGATCTAGTAGGTTGTCTGCCTTACTCACGTGGTTGCAATTATCTTTACATCATGATCGATCGTTTTACTCGATGGCCAGAGGCAGTTCCTACCTTGGACATCAGAGCTTCCACTGTCACTCGAGCCTTCGTCTCGGCATGGGTTGCTCGGTTTGGTGTTCCCTCAACGATCATGACTGATTGTAGCAGCCAATTTGAATTCCACCAATGGGATGCATTCATGTCAGTGCTCGGCTCTTTTCGTCTACGTACCACTAGCTACCAACCCGAAGCAACGCCAAAGTGGAACTGTTGCACAGGACGCTCAAAGCAAGCTTACGCTCCACAGATCCCAACATCACTTGGGTAGACAAGCTTCCTTTGATTATCCTGGGTATTCGTTCATCCTTGAAAGAGGACTTGACCTGTTCTGCGGATAAACTTGTCTATGGTACTCAACTTCGTCTTCCTGGTCAATTCTTCTCTTCTTCTAACCAACCTCTACCATCTCACCTATCCTGCTTCATATGTAGATAATTTTGTACGGGTTATGGCTGAAGTTAAGCCAACCGCTCCTAGAGTGCCTGTCAATTATAAAACCTTCGTACCGAAAGAGATGACAACATGCTCCCATGTTTTCGTCCGTGGCGATTCAACTCGTACTTCTTTGTAACCAGTCTATGAAGGACCCTTCTCGCCATCTCCAGGAAGCCCAAGCTCTTCGTACTTCAGCTTGGCACCAGGCAGGATACTGTCTCCATAAACTGCCTGAAACCTGCCTATATAGAAAACGTTCACCTAGAACTCCCTTTACCTCTTCTTTCTCTCACTATAACTCTTTGTACTCCAGTAAGCCCCCCAAACAATCTCTAACTCACCCTTTCAACAACTCCTAGTACTCAAACTCCCCCTCTCGTTTCGCTGCCCCATCCTTTTGTGTTTCAGGAACCCTCGGCGGCAGCGGTGGTCAGTCAAGGTCAAACCTCTCCACCACTGGTCACTCCGTCAGCAAAGAACAGGACTCGAGACTCACACGTCCCGCTTGAAGCCCTCTCCGAAGGAACCAGTAAGCGGATGACCTTCGCTCCATCAACATTCACACGTGTCATTGCCTCGTTCAACGCGACTGGTCCTGCCACAGCGAATCTGTGTCCCCGTACCCGCAGTCAAACCAATGCCACTGCCACACGCTCCGGTCGTGTCGTTAGGAGACCTTGGCGTCACACGGACCAGTAGTACTCTATTAGAAAAAGAAGGGGTGTTATAGCGATGCCCTCTGGGGCATTCCTATAAATAATAATAATAATCCTACAAAAAAAAATATATATATATATATAACTAGCATCAAATATAATTAGCCGATCAATTACTGTGTGAAGAGAATAAATTATTTCTATGTAATATCACACCAATACGACAAAATCACTTTTATGCAAGATTTTCCCTTACACGAACACATACAAACATACGCCTTTCGCCATCTGCCAGGAATCGCTTTTCAAAGTCCATTCGTGCACAGCGTCGCTTCAAAGAAAGACCCCAATTTACATTCTATCATTAGTCGTGTACTTACATAATTACAATTACATATTTATATACATCTGTGGACACACCATTCTCGTCACGTGCTTTCAAATATTAAGTTTCCAAACGCATAAGTTGTATTCCATTTCAATTTAAATTATCTATGTATTCTTCAATATTCTCTGTATAGCCTTCAATTTGTATCCCTTAAATATCCCCTCCGTTATTCAATTCAATTTTGTATAATAATAACTTTAACTCATAGATTATTGTAAGATTATAATATATCTTATTCGTGTTAACTTGAATCATTACATTCCCATGATAGCTAATAGAGTTCAAATCCACGTTAAAGTTACTGTGTAGTCTACAATAACTGCACACACACAAAGAGAGAGAGAGAGAGAGAGAGAAAGAGAGAGAGAGAGAGAGAGAGAGAGAGAGAGAGAGAGAAAGAGAGAGAGAGAGAGAAGGAAATAGACACATTTTGCCAGGTCGAAGTATCAATGATGGAATGGTAGGAGCAATAAAATAAGGTCGTTTGAAGACAGTTTGTGAATCAGCGGAATCTGATTAGAACGTCTGGTTTGAGACCCGACAACAATGTAAGGCTATCGCGCCCAAGTGTGAGAACAGATAGACAAACAGAGTAATTAGAGCTGTCTGGAATGGGAACAGAATTGGCGACAAAAGATGTTTTGCCCTAATGTAAAATTTGATAAGGTCATCTTAGCTCTAAGCAATCAGAGTTTCTGTGATACCCTCGCAGGGGAAAGACCCCCAAAGTAAGATACGAAGTGGAGAATTTCAGCCAATCACAGGCTAGACTCCAATCAATCACAGGCTCCGCTGGGCTGACAGGTAGATAAGCACCGCCTCTGCAACCAAAGGAAGGCAGAACTACGCGTCGCCTGCAAAATGATGCCCAGTATAAATAAGAGAACATTTTCATTCAAAGATCAGTATCATAATTATTATTATTATTATTATAAATTATTATTGACCCATTCATTGATTGATTATTAAACTCTTAATTCACCGCTCTGCGAATCTCCATTATTCTTGCTCTTGCCATTATAATCCGATTTCAAATATTCCGTTGCGCAAATTAAATCTTTACCGCAAGTTTAAGCATTTCAAAGTGGTATAAAAATACAAGTGTTTAATTCCATGCACAAAGGAGTCTTTTACTTACAAACCTTGATTGGTTAATACCCCTCGGACCGTACGTCAAGAAACTTGTAAACATGCCACTTTACGCCAAACCTATAACTGGCGACCCCATATTTGGCGACATATAACTGCACGATCAGTCAAAACCAAAACAACAAAATTTATGAACGTACTGACTATTGCATTTGCTATATAAGGACTAAAGTATCCATGCATTAGTTAGAACCTCTACACTATTTCCTCATCAGATTCATTCCAAACCGCTTCATATTTAATAGGCCTTATTTTATCATCGTTTTCTTGGATCTTTATTATTATTTTGAGCTAAACTAATTTCTGCTGCCCCCTTGCTCTTCTTGAATATCTTATTTAGTTCATTTCTGGTCCACCTATAATGATTTAAATTATCAAAACTACTTTCTCTCTGTAATATCTGGTATGCTCTTTACTTCTCATAAATTTTCCTAGCTATCTACTGATTCCACCACAATGGCTTCCTACATTTCTTCCTAATAGCCTTCATCGGAATACACTGCTCCTCGACTATGTTTAATATAATCTTAAAAGTGTCCCACATCTCATAAGTACTCTTTGCACTGAATTCTAGATCCCACCTAATCTGATTTAGTAGGTTGCGTAATATATTATAATCGCTCCTATAAAAATTTGCAATTTTAGTGGAGTTTGTTGATATTTTACCTTTCACTATTCCCAAGTTAAAACGAACTATCTGATGATCACTATTTTCCAATGCTTCCCCGACAGTCAATTCTTGAACCAAGTGATTATCATTTGAGAGAACCAGATCTAATATATTTCACCCCTTGTTATCATCATCATCATCACTAACTCTGTAATTTAAGAAGGGGATTTTTTTGAGTATTTGAATAATAATATCATCTTAGTTTGGTTATGACATGTTTTTTTATCAAAGTTATTTATAATAATTATTTTATAATATCAAAAAACAAAATGGTGAAGTTCAGAAATAAATATAAGTATTTTAAAATTAGTATAATTGGCCAAGTTCAGACAATTTATAAAAAATTAACCATGGCTGCTTTTTTTAGATTTTAAATTTCATTCTTAGTAGCAAAGCGCAAGCTCCTCCTGTAGGGGGGGAAAGAGTGGCGAAGCCACTGCCTGGTTGGCCTATTAACAAATTGAGTAAAAGATCATCCTCAAAGCATTCTATAAACTTACAACTTGCTATATCCCTTCCTATCATGTTTTCCCAGTCCATAGATTTCAAATTAAAGTCACAGATAATAACTTTATCTACTTCACATCCTTTATTTTTTTCCATGATCATTAACTCAAAAATACAATCAGTCTGTCCGTGTTGTCTGTAAAAGGCTCCCAAGTGCATTATCCTATTTTTAATAACCCTAATATCTATCCAAGTGACTCAACTTCTCCCTGCTTTATCGAATTATTTAGATTTGAAGAAATGCTATTTCTGATATAAATAATCAACCCACTACCAGTCCTATCTCTCCTTTGACTAATGTACATATCATAAGACTGTAATTCAAATTCACTCCCATTGTCATTATATTGATTTTCATTAACCCCTGATTCTATTACACATATTATATCTATATCTTCATCAATAATATAACTAAATTTACTCACCCTTCTTATTTTTAAAACTACGAGCATTCGTCTAAAGATAACTCAGCTCTCCTATCTCTGAATCACCTCCTTTAGAATGTATGTATACCTTCCGCTCTATCTCATCTTCATCTCTTTCCTTTCCCTCCCCCACCCTGTACTCTTATATTTCCCTGACCACTATCATTAACTAGTTTCCCACTTGCAAAGACCTAAAGACACTATCCAACTACTGCCACAACACGTCAACCACAGACCAGCATAGATAGATTCCATCCAATGTCTTATTCCCCCAAAACCCATTCCATACATTTACAAACACTAATCCTGATTCCTCACACAGGCCTTTCACATACTCAGTCCAATTGCACTAGACAACCATTCCATCCCCACATCCAATCTCGGAAGCACACCTGAAACAACACCTTTCACTCTACTTTCACTCATCCTTTTAACTAACCTTTTGTACCTCTCTCGTAACCCACATGAACCAACCTTCTTTACATCATTTACTCCCACATGCATAATCACAACTGCATCCCTTTCACATCCAGACAGCAGACTGTCATACCTCTCCAACACATCATTTACACCAGCAACCGTCAAACAAACTTTCACTCGCTTCCATTTGTTCGCACTCAATTTCATATCTAAATATCTAATCTGAGAGTCACCCATCACAAGCATCTCAGTCATCCTCCTAGTCCCTCTAGACCTAGCATCACCTTACCTCCTGTTCTCATTCAAACTACCACTTATTCCACTTTCTGCCACAACCACATCAGACAAATCACTTTCAACCTCTTCCTATCTCAGGGCATCGAATCTCTTAGTCAACCTAACAGGTTTTATGTCCCTCTTACTCACACACCTAACCTGTCTTAACCTATTAATTCTCCCCATATCCCCCCCCCTATTCATCTTCACTTATATCTGTCACTTCTTTCTTTCCAGTCCATAGTCGAGGTCTATCATCCACTCTCCTGTCCTAGCCACATTCTTCATGCATCCACTCGCATCCCTTCTCACTTCATGCACCGACTCACTTAATATCTTGCATTCATCACGCAACTGACTACCCTTCTGTACCAAAGCCAGATTTTCATGAGTCACATTACACAAAGAGCATTCAGATACATTTGCTCTTCTTTCAACACCACAAAAATCACAAATTACATACACACTGCTTACATCAAAAGGTATACTCACTTCACCAAAAGCAACAGCCATACTGAGAAAACTTATTCTAAACCCTTTACTTAAGCAATCAAGAAAAGTGTAAACAAAACAGGGGAGAAAATTAGGCCGCACTGAAACTTAAACAAACGGGAGCTATTTCACGTTTCAATTTAAAATATAATTGAAAATTCCTTGTGTATTTTATCTAACATTCAATGTTAACTATCTTCCCGAACTTAAATGTATTACACCAAAAAATACAAAACAAAAAACCTCACTGAATAGAGAGCTCGCTGAGAACACGTCCGATCGCTCACGAAGTTCCTCCCTTTACCACCCTCTACTTACTTCTCTCTTCACTAGTCCTACTCCTAGCTAATGCAAATGCAATAACTTTACGATCTCCTGAATTTCCCTTGGTCCTAGGGCAGAGATCCCTCCTAAGCGAAACGACTAACTTTTCCAGCTTAGCTATTATTTCCAAATCTCAAGCTCTTCCCTCCCATAACTCTAATATACACTCTCACAGCCAATGCGCAACACAAGAAGTCTCCGCTTGTGCCAAGCAGCACACTAAATTACACTTTAGAGAACAGTAACTAAATATATGAGTTAACTTCGTTATCATACCCAAACAACCGAAAACACTTATCTTACCAACAAAGAAAAAATACTAAACACAAATGTATTATTTATACAAATAGAAAATATCACAGAGCTAAATCAAAGTATCACTTCCAACTCATGATGAATATAAAATCTGTTAAAGCTTCTTCAAATGCAACCTTTTAGAAAAAAGCCTGGTAGCCAAGTGAGCCAGGTAGTGGTGCCCTCCATCTATACGCATACTAGACTCTCCTGTCTAAGGACTAGTTCGAGGAAACTAGTCAAGTGACTTGTGCAGTTCAAAGAATAACATCAGTTTTATAAACGAGCAGGACTGAGTTTTCTCTTTTACCTACTGTAATTTGGGATATTTAGGGTCGGAAAATATGTAACATAACATAACATAAGGGTTAACTTTAGGGGGGTATTCTGGATTCATTCCTGTGAATGCAGTTTTTTATTATTGGATATTATGATTGATTTAGATTCTGACGAGTCTTGATGATGATGCTTTTTGTTTTTTACACATTCCTGTGTATGGGTCGAATTGTATATTGTATATACATGATCTGACACAATCCTATGGATGCATTTTGTGGGTGGGTTTTGAAAGATACAGATGACCTTTGATAGGCCCTTGTGTCTTTTGTCATCCGTAAAATTATGTTATGTTACCTTCCAACTCAAATAACTTCTAAAATCCAACTTATCCATCCCAGAACAGATTTTAAAAAGCTCAATCATATCTCCCCTTACTCATCTTCTCTCAAATGGGAACATATTCAGTACCCTACTATAGTCATCCAGTGATTTTCTATTAATAGCTCCATTCTCAATTATTTTCAACCCATAGCAAATGTCTAGGCTGAATTAGGCTGAGGGGAGATATGATTGAGCTTTTTAAAATCTTTTCTGGGATGGATAAATTTGATTTCAGCAAGTTATTTGAGTTAGAAGGTAGTAATAGAACTAGAGGCCACCACTTAAAGATTAAAAAAAGAGGTGCAAACTGGATGTTAGAAAATATTTTTTCACTAAGAGAGTGGTGGATTATTGGAGTAGTTTGCCACCTGAGACTGTAGACAGCCCAAACTTGAATGTTTTCAAGCGCAGATTAGATGATTATATGGGGATGGAGGGTTAATTTCTTACTTTTTGGTATGTGGATATGTTTCTTAACTCATTCTTGTAGATGCACTTTCTTTTTATTGTATATTTTTGGGGACTTTGATTTTGTTTTTGACAGACTCCTATGGAGGCTTTAAATTATATATTGTAGATGCATGGCCGGACATAATCCTATGGATTGTTAAATTGTATATTGTAGATGCATTATGTGGGTGGGATTTGATGGATTACTTTTTGGTATGTGGATATGTTTCTTAACTCATTCTTGTAGATGCACTTTCTTTTTATTGTATATTTTTGGGGACTTTGATTTTGTTTTTGACAGACTCCTATGGAGGCTTTAAATTATATATTGTAGATGCATGGCCGGACATAATCCTATGGATTGTTAAATTGTATATTGTAGATGCATGGTCTGACAAAATCCTATGGATGCATTATGTGGGTGGGATTTGATGGATACGGATGACCTTTGATAGGCCCTTGTGGCTTTTGTCATTCGTGAAATTATGTTATGTTAGCCGACCTATTTAGTGAATTATATTGGGGTTGTAAAAGACCAAGGATATTTCAAGGCTAAGTGGCAACATTTTCATCACCATTTCCACAACAAAAATACAAAATCACGAATGCCTAGTGTCTCGACTTCTCACTAGTGTCTTCAAATTATATTTTCTATTTATTGTAAGTCTATGTCAGCTCAAATTGTTTATTTGCTCGTTTATTTTCTATCAAAAATGACTTTGATTAAAATGACCTACTAGGCCTTTAGATTTGCGTCATACGCTTCAGTATAACTATGTACACACAATTCGTAGACTTAGGTTTCGAGAATACTCTATGACGCAACTTTCATGATTTATCAGCCTTCAGCTTTTCAACTTCAACTACCCGACCACTTTATATGTCGACCGAATGTTAAAAATTAACCTAGCCATCGGCCGTGTTCTCATCGAGCTCTATTTAGTGACAGTTTTTTCTGTGTAATATATTTAAGTTTCGGAAGATAGTTAATATTGAGTGTTAGACAAAATATCCAAGGAATTTTTACTTATACTGTAAATTAAATCGTGAAATAGCTCCTGTTTGTTTATGTTTCAGAGTGGCCAATTTTTCTCCCCTATTTTGTCCACACTTTTTTATTGCTTAATTAAAGGGTTTTGAAAAGCTTTCTCGGTAAACATGGAGATCGGTGGTGCTAACAATGGGATGCAAAATATTTTGTTCCTGTTCCAATATGTTTTGGGGTAAATATGTACATTATCAGCGCGAACGATGGGACATACTATTTCGTCTGTGTTCCAAAATGTTTCATGTCTTTAGAGTACATTTAAGTTGACGGCTCGTGTGGGGTTAAACACTGGGGTTACTACATTATGATGATCCTGAATTTCATTAAATTGGGGGGGTTGGGGGCATAGCCACATAGTATATAATCCTTATTGTTTATAGAATAATAATTCAAAAGGGACTCAAACCCACCTGAATATTCAGACACAGGTGAACGATAATATTTCCCCCCCCAATTTTTTGGTGTGCCGGGCCGCTAATCTACATAATTGTGTAGAGTATGGCCGGATCAGAGTCCTAGCTTATTTTGGGTTATTTTTCCTAGCTACTTTGGTAATACTTCAGTTTAGGGGAGCATGATAGGGGGTGCTGTTTCTGGTCTACAATCTAGGCCTTATGATATCAGATGGTAGATTCAAAGGGGGCCAATCACATCATTTTATTTGTTTTCCTTTAGTAAATGCCTGCACTTCTACTTAATTATATTATATAGCAACCCATAGTACGGTTCGCAGGGTATGGATCTTCAGGTTTACCCCAACTTCAATATGACTTGTGTTACTTCCTTGGTCAATTTAACAGACTTTTCTATAGATTGTGGTCTCATTTAAAAGAAGTGTCGCTCAATTATTATAGTGAAAGCTGGAGATAGGGTAAACATGAAGATCTACGTCATACGCTCGCCTCTGCTGTTCGCTGGTCCCGGCTGCATAATATTTTGTCCATGTTCCAATATGTTTCACCTTTTTTGATTAATTTTGAGTTACGGCTCATGAAGGGGATCGCCCTGTGATGACCCTGAGATTTCACTCATAACATAACATAACATAACATAATTACACGGATGACAAAAGCCACAAGGGCCTATCAAAGGTAATCCGCCTCCGTCAAACCCCACCCACAAAAAGCACCATCACCAGGGGAAGACAAAATCAAAGTCCCCCACAATATAATATAACGGATGACAAAAGTCACAAGGGCTCATCATAGGTCATACGAGTCAAGCGGCCTCTTTTTCAAGGCACCCAAACTCCCAGGAAAACTACATCCAGAGGATTGCATCCAGAAACATGGCTATCACCAATCAAGGCTTGTCAAGAACTAAATCATGCAGCTATAGATATATACAAACAATATTAATATATACAAAACTTAGGAACCATCACAACCTTCCCTTCCCATAAATTCATCCAACCTACTCTTAAATACATTTAGATTTGGACTACCTACTACCCTCTGCGGCAATTTGTTCCAGAAGTCTACCACTCTATTGGTGAAAAAATATTTTCTTAAATCCAACCTACACCCTTGCTTTTTAATTTTCAAGTGGTGACCTCTAGTCCGATTTCCATCATCTAACTCAAAAAACTTGCTAACATCCAATTTATCTATCCCGGAAAAAAATTTAAAGAGCTCAATCATATCCCCTCTCACACACCTCCTTTCGAACGAGAACATATTTAATACCCTCAGTCTATCTTCATATTCAAGGTGCCTCAGGGAAGGAATAATCTTTGTTGCCCTCCGTTGCACTGACTCAAGAAGGTTAATATCGTGTCTAAAATGTGGGGACCATGCCTGTATACAGTACTCTAGATGTGGCCTAATATAAGAGTTATAGAGTTTAAGAATAACCTCCTTACTTTTGTAACTGACATTTCTCTTAATAAAACCCAGCACTCTATTTGCCCTATTTCTTGCTTCAATACACTGCTTAGAAAACCTTAATGACTTATCTATTACTACTCCTAGATCTTTTTCATCCTCTACTGAGCTCAGCCAATGCGCATCCATTTCATAGTTAAATTCTCTATTATCTTTTCCCATGTTAATAACTTTGCACTTATCAAGGTTGAAAGTCATTTGCCACTTAAGTGCCCAGGATAACAATTTATTTAAGTCCCCCTGCACTTTAAAATTATCATCAATATCTTTAACTACAGCTGCTAATTTGGTATCATCCGCAAAAATTGACACTTTATTATTAACTGCCTCCCTAAGATCGTTTATATAGATGACAAATAATAATGGACCGAGAACTGATCCCTGAGGAACCCCACTGATAACATCCCTCCACTCTGACTTTACACCATTTAGCACTACCCTTTGCTTCCTGTCTTTCAGCCACTCAGCTATCCAATTTGAAACACCCCCACATATCCCAATCATTTTTAATTTATGAACTAGTCTCCTGTGTGGTACCTTATCAAATGCTTTACTAAAATCTAAGTAAATTATATCTACATTCTCTCCCTTATCTACTTGATCTGTTACAAACTCCAGAAAGTCTAGTAAGTTAGTCAAACATGATCTACCTGATCTAAACCCATGCTGAGCATCGCTGATTAACCCCTCCCTCTCTAGATGTTGGCAAATCCCTTTTTTAACTATTTTCTCAAGAATTTTACAGACTACAGGAGTTAGGCTAACCGGTCTAAAGTTATTTGGATCCTCTTTACTACCCTTCTTGAAAATGGGGACTACATTCGCTCTCTTCCAATCATCGGGTATTTCTCCATATTCCAATGACCTAGTATATAACTTGTCCAGAGCTATTGAGATACTTTCTACCCCTTCTTTAAGTATCCTAGAATGAATATTATCAGGGCCGGAGGCCTTGGTAGTATCTAAATCACCTATTAGTCCTTTTATCATCCTCCGATCCACACAAATGTTAGTAAACACCTCTTTTCCTGACCTATGAGTACTATACATAGGACTATTTAGTTTCTCTTTTGTAAATACTGATGCAAAATGACCATTTAGTACCTCAACTATTTCCTCATCAGTTTCTCTCACAAACCCTTCATATTTGATAGGTCCTATTTTAACTCTGCCAGACTTGTTATTAGTTTTATAGTAACTAAAGAACTTTCTAGGATCTTTGTTGCTATCCTGAGCTAATTTAATTTCTGACACCCTTTTGTTCTTCTTTATAATCTTATTTAACTCATTCCTAGCCATTCTATAATCACTTAAATTTTGAATATTATTTTCTACCTGTAATTTTTTATATGCCCTTTTCTTCTCTGAAATTTTTCTAGCTATCTCCTGATTCCACCATAATGGTTTCCTACTTATACCTATGTCAAGATCATTAATATAAATTAAGAATAGCAAGGGACCCAAAACAGATCCTTGCGGAACTCCACTGCTAACACCCCCCCACTCAGATTTAACTCCATCTATGCTAACTCTTTGCTGTCTGTTACCAAGCCATGACTGAATCCACCTAAATATACTGCCATCAATCCCGTGTGCTTTAACTTTGCTCAGAAGCCGTAAGTGTGGCACTCGATCAAAAGCCTTACTAAAGTCCAAGTATAAAATATCATAGTTTTCATCATTATCTGCTGCTTCATACACCTTACTATAAATAGACAGCAAATGTGGCTTTAGTAGAGGTGAGTCGGTTGTGTGATGAATGCAAGAGATTAAGTTAGTTGGTGCATGAAGTGAGAAGGGATTCGAGTATATGCATTAGGATGTGACTGGGACCAGAAGGGTGGAAGATATGCCTAGACTAGGGACTGGAGAGGAAGAAGATGAATGGTGGTGAATATAGATGGGTTAGGACAAGTTAGGTCTGTGAGTAAGAGGGACATGGAACCTGTTAGGTTGACTAAGAGATTCTATGCCCTGAGAGAGGAAGAGGTTGAAAGTGATTTGTCTGATGTGGTTGTGGCAGAAAGTGAAATAAGTGGTAGTTTGAATGAGCAGGAGGGAGGGTGAAGCTAGGCCTAAGGGGACTAGGATGATGACTGAGGTGCTTGTGATGGGTTACTCAGATTAGATATTTAAATAGGAAGTTGAGTGCAAGCAAATGGAAGGGAGTGAGAGTTTGTTTGCCGGGTGCTGGTGTAAATGATGTGTCTGAGAGGTATGATAGTCTAAGTGCGATAGGGATGCAGTTGTGATTATGCATATGGGAGTAAATGATCTAAAGATTGGTTCAAGTGAGTTACAAGAGGTATAAAAGGTAAGTTTAAAGGCATTTTTTAAGTGTGCTTCCGAGATTGGATGTGGGGATAGAATGGTTGTCTTGTGCAATTGGAAAGGAGGAGTATGTGAAACGCCTGTGTGAGGAGTCTGGATTAGTGTTTGTAGATGTTTGGAATGGGTTTTATGGGAATAAGGCATTGGAGTCCATCTAGGTTGGTGTTGGTGTTATGGCAGGAGTTAGTGTCATTGGGTCTTTGCAGGCAGGAAACTAGATATTTTAGTTATTTATTGGGGTCAGGGAAATATAAGAGTACACAATGGGGCAGGGAAAGGAAAGAGATGTAGAGGAGAAAGCGGAAGGTATACATTCTAAAAGAGTTAGAAATAAGGAGGATGAGTTATTTAGTTATATTATTGATGAAAATATAGATGTGAAAATAGAATCATGGGTTAATGAAAATAAATTTAATGATAACCTGAGTGAATTTGAACTTCAGGGTTATATTTCATTATTGTAAAAGAAAGATAGGACTGGTGGTGGGTTGACAATTTATATCAGAAATATCATTTCTTCAAATCTAAATAATTCTATAGATCAAGGACAAGTTGGGTCACTGTGGATAGGATAACATAAGAACATAAGAAAAGAAGGAGACTGCAAAAGACCATTCATGGCCTACACTTGGCAGCTCCTGTTCCATTCAACACACAAAAGATTTCTTACCAGAGAAAAGTCATCAACATTGTCACCCTTAACAGGAGTTCGTCAGATCTAATCTACAATATACATAAAATGCATCCAGAGGATTATGTCCATTCATGCAACCGCAAAATAATCTCCCCACTCCTTAGAAAAATATATACATATGTACATAAAAAAGTCAGTCCCATCTAGCAGCTTCATCCATATATTTATCTAATCTATTCTTAAAACTACCCAGAGAGGAGGCTTCTATCACATGCCTAGTGAGCCTATTCCATTCATCTACCACACGATTTGTAAACCAATTCCTCCCAATCTCCTTCCTAAACCTATACTTATCAAGCTTAAACCCATTGCTACGTGTCCTGTCATGTTCACTAAGTATAAGAACCTTACCCAAATGATAAAAACCACAAGGTCCTATCAAAGGTCATCTATATCTGTCAAAACCTACCCACAAAATGCATCCATAGGATTGTGTCAGATCATGCATAACATAACTTCATGAATGACAAAAGCCACAAGGACCTATCAAAGGTCATCTGCACATGTCAAAACCCACCCACAAAAGGTATCCATAGGATTGGATCAGTTCATGCATGTACAATATACAATTTAAACAATCTATAGGATTGTGTCCGATCATGCATCTACAATATACTATTTGAACCATACACAGGAATGTGTCAAAAACAAAAAGCATCATCATTAAGACTCGTCAAAATCCAAATCAATCATAATATACAATAATAAAAAACTGCATCCACATGAATGAGTCCAGAATACCCCCCAAAGTTAACCCTTCCTCCCCATAAAATCATCTAATCTGTGTTTGAATACATTTAAGTTTGGATTTTCTACCGTCTCAGATGGCAAACTATTCAACTAATCTCCCCCACTATTGGTGAAAAAATATTTTCTGACATCCAACCTGCACCTCTGTTTTTTAATTTTTGAATGGTGACCCCTAGTCCTATTACTACTATCCAATTCAAATAACATATACTAAAATCCAACTTATCCATCCCAGAAAAGATTTTATAAAGCTCAATCATATCTCCCTCACACATCTTCTCTTAAATGAGATCATATTTAGTACCCTGAGTCTATCTTTATATTCGCTAAATTCCAATCATTAGATATTTCTCCAAACTCTAGTGATCTAGTATATATCCTGTCAAGAGCTACTGCAATATTATCTACACCTTCTTTGAGTAACCTAGAATGAATGTTGTCTGGGACAGATGACTAACTAGTATTTATCTCCAATATAAACCCTTTAATTATTTCCCTGTTCACATTAACACTATTCAACACTACTTCCCTTGACCTAGGATTATCATCAATTAATCTATCTGGATTCTCTTGTGTAAATACTGAAGAAAAATTATCATTAAGAACCTTTACTATTTCCTCATCAGATTCTTTCAAATCCCCTTGATATCTAATAGGCCCTATTTAATCACTTGTAGATTTGTTATTAATTCTATAATAGCTAAAGAATTTTCTTGGATCTTTATTATTATTTTGAGCTAATTTAATTTCTGCCACCCTTTTGCACTTCTTAATAATCTTATTAGCTTATGTCTTGTCGACCTATAATGATTTAAAATGTCAAAAGTATTTTCTCACTGTAATTTCTGGTATGCCATTTTCTTCTGACACATAGCTCCTCTTCAAGTTCAGGCCCTCCCATCATGCTTATCCATAAATTTATCCAATCTATTCTAAAAACTGCAGGAAGGACGCTTCTATCACATGACTAGTGACCCTATTCCATTTATCTACTACTATATTCGTAAACTAATTTCTATCAATGCCTTGCCTAAATTTTTCAACTTAAATCATTGCTATGTCTCTTTTATCTTCTTTTAAAAAAGAACATAATTAACAGGGGAAAGAAGTAGCAAGGGAGGGAGAGGATCGGTCTTCAGCAGGAAGAGCATTCCAGAGTAGGAGCACAAACTGAGAAGGAACAGTCACCCATCAAGCAGAGGACAGAATGAGGAGTTTTCAGGATGGGAGCAAGGTTAGACTGGAGTGCCCAAGGAGTTTGATGACGGGAGAGGGCAGGCGAGAGATAAGGTGGAACCTTGAGGTTTAGGGCCTTGTAGGTGATGAGAAGAATTTTATAGTGGGTATGGAAGCGAATAGGTAACCAGTGTAGCTCTGTAACAGAGGCATCGAAGAAGAGAACTGGGGGCGTCAAAGGAGGAGCCGGGCAGCATAGTTTTGAACTAGTTGTAGGGAGCAAAGTGATGAAGAAGGGAGATTCATTAGAAGAGAATTGCAGTAGTCTAAGCGTAAGGTGACATAACATAATTTCACCGATGACAAAAGCCATAAGGGCCTATCAAAGGTCATCCGCATCCGTCAAAAACTCACCCACAAAAAGCACCATCACCAGGGGAAGACAAAATCAAAGTCCCTCACAATATAATATAACAGATGACAAAAGCCACAAGGGCTCATCATAGGTCATCCGAGTCAAATGGCCTCTTTTTTAAGGCACCCAAACTCCCAGGAAAACTACATCCAGAGGATTGCGTCCAGAAACAAGGGTATCACCAATCAAGGCTTGTCAAGAACTAAATCGTGCAGCTATAGATATATACAAACAATATTAATATATACAAAACTTAGGAACCATCACAACTTTCCCTCCCCATAAACTCATCCAACCTACTCTTAAATACATTTAAATTTGGACTACCTACTACCCTCCGCAGCAATTTATTCCAGAAGTCCACCACTCTATTGGTGAAAAAATATTTTCTTAAATCCAACCTACACCCTTGCTTTTTAATTTTCAAGCGGTGACCTCTAGTCCGATTTCCATCATCTAACTCAAAAACTTGCTAACATCCAATTTATCTATCTCGGAAGATTTTTTAAGGAGCTCAATCATATCCCCTCTCACACACCTCCTTTCGAACGAGAACATATTTAATACCCTCAGTCTATCTATATATTCAAGGTGCCTCAGGGAAGGAATAATCTTTGTTGCCCTCCGTTGCACTGACTCAAGAAGGTTAATATCGTGTCTAAAATGTGGGGACCATGCCTGTATACAGTACTCTAGATGTGGCTAACAAAGGCATGAATAGCAGTCTCAAGGCTTTGTCGATCAAAATGGGATTGAATATGTGAAAAGTTGGGGAGGAAACCAAGGGAAGAGTTACAGATACGATGGATGTGTGGTTTAAACGAGAGTTGCTCGCTGAAAATAACACAAAGATTACTAACGGAATCAGAGGTGACATTGGTTTCCCCAAGGTTAAGAGAGGGGAAGAGAGCTTTAGATTTCTCCACCATCAAAGCGGTACCAACAAGAACTTCAGTTTTTTCGTGGTTAAGTTTGATAAAGTTGGTAGACAGCCATTTGTTAATGGAGGTGTAGGCTTAAAGGAGCTTGGTAATTGATTGAGATAAGGACAGAGGGGATGGAGAAAAGTATATCTGAGTGTCATTAGCATAGAGGTGGAAGGACATGCCCAAATCGCGAAGCGAGCCAAGAGGAAGTAAGTAGATGCGAAAGAGAAGGACTGAGCCCTGAGGCACCCCTTAAATGAATGGGCTTGGCGAGGTTATTGAGCACGACTGACTTAGTGTGGGAGGAGAGGTATGAGCGGAACCAAGCAAGGGCGGTGCCCGAGAGACCAAGGAAAGTTTGAAGATGATCAAGGAGGACAGTGTGGACGATAGTGTCGAAAGCAGAGGAGAGGACTAGTATGGACGTACAACCCCGGTGGTACATTTCATCGATATTGCAGTTAAAAATATGGTCATTAAGACGAGAGAAAACCACTCTTGAGGATCTTAGAGAGGAATGGAAGCTGTGAGATAGGGCGATAGCTAGATGGTTCAGAGGGGTTAAGTTGTTTTTTTAAGGATAGGTTGAATTGAGGCATGTTTGAAGGAAGAGGGAACCACCCCTGTGGCAAGCGAAGTGTTAAAGAGATGAAGAATCAGTGGGAGGACAGCAGGAAGAGTTTGGGTGGAAAGACTAAAATCAGGGTAGTTACTTCCTCCGAGGACACCCGAGTGAGGATGTTAAGCGGCAATGGAGTATGGTCGGGGAGAACAGCATGGGTTTGTTCAGACAACTGGGGTAGTATGCTGCGAAGGTTAATAACTTTATCAGAAATTTTTTAGAAATGAGGCTAGGTGAGGAAAGACGACAGAGGAGACAAAAGATAGTCCGGAGGTCATTCTTGGTTTCAGACAAAAGTTTGCGTGAATGAGCCTCACACGCTGATTTTAATTTGGAAGACTAAGTCGAAGTAGCAAAGCGTTAGGCAACTGATAGGGAGGTGAACCAAGGGGCTCAGTGTTAGTGGTTTGAAGGAGTGATGAGTGGGGCGTGCACATCAAGGCAGGTGAGTAATGATTGGTGCAGTGAGTTTAAGGTTTGGTCAGGTGAAGCAGTAGTATCAATAGGAGATAGGGAGGAAACAACATCATTAAAGAGAGAAGTAGTATCAATTGACGATAGTCGCCGGAAAGGAGTAGGATCTTGTTTGAGCGAGGAGTTAGGTGGTAGGAATATAGAATTTAAAATTTACCAAGAAGTGGTTGGAAATTGTATTAGAAAGGTCAGTTACTGTTAGATTAGATATATTACCATGTATATTTTTTAGGGATGACACATGTTGTGTAAGAGAGAAGAGGTCGATGATGTCAATTAATGCGCAAAAAGTCTCATTATGGTTAGGAAGATTGAAGTAACTGAGAATTAGGAGAGAACCAATAGAGGATAGGTTGGAGAGTAGGTTACTGAACTCGTCAAGAAATAAGGTTGGAGATGAGTTGGGAGGGTGGTAAAGGACCACAATAGTCAGAGTGGGCACAGCATGTCAGACATCAATGAGAGCCTTAAATGAGGCTAGAGGGGGGAGGGGAGAAGGATGAGTTGGAAATCAGTGCAACTCCCCTCTCTACTGTGGTTCTGAGAAACATGCAGGAAATGACCCGGATAGGTTGCATGAACCAGAATCAGACTCGAGCCAGGTTTCTGTAAGGCCAAGGAATCAAACCCCAGTGCGAACAACGAAGTCATGGACATACCCAGACTTATTGGTCAGGCTTCTAATGTTCAGAAGAGACGCCCACAGCGCCTGCTGATGAGCACAGCAGGAAGGGGGAGATTTGGAGATGTTGGATAAAGGAAGAATGGTAGGACGAAAGAGGTTCCTAAGGGACGCCGAAAGTCGCGGCCCCCTCATATTCTGGAAAGTTTGGGGGATACCTGCCCCCTTTATCTTCGCGTATGTGGCTGGCGAAAGACGATAATTAAAATAGTTGAGTGAGAGGAGTGAGTCCCTATCATACATAGTGGGTGAGAAAAGAGGGAGTAAAGGTGAGAATTATGAAGAGCGCAGAAGACGGGGGAAACTTGACTCTTAGAAAGTCGAGGAGGTCTCGCCCAGGTGAGGCGTGGGGAGGGTTAGCCAGGAAGTAGGACACAGAGCAGCATGTGAGAAGGAAGTTAGTTTGAAGGCGAAATGAGCAATGAGTTACAAGTAAAATTTGGTACTTGCAAGCAAGACTACCAGTGAATGCGGAGCACAGCACTAACTAGTTGAAAAGAATTAAACACACTGCGGTAATTATAGTTCACAGAATGAAATTAATTAAAAAAAAAACCACTTAAGATCACAACACAACAACACTGATTAAAGAGCACTAAATAACAGATGAATCAAGAGGTTAATGATAAGAATGCCGATCAAGAGCTTTGGGAATGGAATTGATCCTTGGGGCAATCAAAGACGCTCACATAACAACCTTCTTGGAAGGGCGAGCGCTGATCTTAAAAAAATTGGCCAATATCATGTCCAAACAGAAAAAACACATTCCCAACAAAAAATAATTACTAAATACAAATGTATTATTCAGTGACACCAATGTATTATAACAGAGACAATATTACAGCTAAATCAAACTCATTTCAAACTTTTGATTAATATCAAATCTGTTAGAGCTTCTTCAAATAAACTTAAAACTTGCTCAATCCCTTCCTATGATATTTTTCTAATCCATAGTTTAAATTAAAGTCACTTAGAATAACTATCTGCTTCACATCCTTTACTTATTTCCCTTATTAGTTCATCTATATCATCAGTCTAAAAAGCTGCCAAGTGCAGTTTCCTATTTTTACTGACCCTAATATCTATCCACAGTGACTCAACTTCATTTTTTTTTAATTATTTAGATTTGAAGAAATGTTATTTTTTATGTAAATAATTATCTTGCCATCAGTCCTATCTCTCCTTTAACTAATATACAACTCAGTCCTCCTCTCCCTGAAGTACCTCTTTTAGCCTGAATACCTTGACATCTTCCCTTTTCCTACCCCGCCCTCTCTAAGTTCGGTACAATTTTGTCCTCTTATATTTCCCTCACCACTATAATTACATAGCTTCCTGCCTGTAAAGACCTAATAACACAATCATAGTGCAACCACTTCATGACCTATTTATTATAATTTTGAAACTAAGTAGGTATAATTTTTATTTTCACAATTCTATGATTGTAGTATTTTTTTTCTAGGATTTTGATACTTTTCTTTAATTTTTCTTGAAGTAGAGATCTTGGTATTAGCAAATATGATTATATTTGTACAAATCAACTTTTTATCTTGTTCATAATCTAAGTTAATCATAAGTATTTTTTGTATTAATGAAATAGTATATGTTATAAATAGTTTTTAGGTATAAAGGCTGAAAAATAAAAAGTAACATAAAAACATGCTACAATTAATCCTTTTTTTTTTTTTTCAAATACCCCTGTGGTGTGGTACATAGACAGTATTCCATTGAATTTCTGTTTCATGGTAAATCAATCCACAAAACAGGTGACCTATTCTTCGGGAAACGGTATTGATTTCTCACAAATAAAAAATTTCATAAAATTGAGTTGGGGGAGGTGTATTCAATTGCATACCCTGCCCTAACCATATCAAATCATAACATAAAATTTGTTGCAGATTGAAACATATATATACATACAAAATACAATCTAAAAAAAAGTACACTTTTTTGTTACCCAAGGACAAAGGTCAATATACTTTTTTTAATGAGCTCTAGAAAAAGTTGTAGAGCTCTCCAACCACTTTAGAATGGTGTCTTAAGGTTGTCAAGGAGCTGAGAGATTGCTGACTAAAGGCAGTAAGTACCCCCTGAAAATGACCTCCAGGGTCAAACTTCATGGTGTAGCTCATGAATGGTGCGACCTAGTTATATGTTTTTACTTTCCTCAGTGAGATCTTTTAAGCCTACCAAATTGGAGTTGTGCTTGAAAAATCATTGGTTGAACTGACATGAATGACCCTTTCGTATTACTGTTATGTATTATAATTATTTATCATTTTAACTATCCACTCAACTTTTTCTAACCACATTTTGTACCAGGAGGACTGTTCCCAGCCTGACAAAGTTCGGTCCGGTGGACTGCATCACCCTGGGATCACCTAGCACCAGAGTATGATACTAATAAGTGATCCCCCTCTCCCCTCTACTCATCCGCCTATCTCTACCTCTATTACATACCCTCCTACCCCTTTCCAAACTTGCTCTTCTATCCAGAAAGGTTCTGGTTGCCCGGCGCACTTTCATCCTCTTTGAGCCTTAGTTGAGTGGCACTTTATACAGTAAGTTCCCTTCCTGCTCTGAGGGCTGAAAGCATGCTGGCTAGGGCAAGTATTATGTAGGGAGTGTGTTGGGCCATCTACTCTGCTCACCTTCCTCTAGTACACATATAAGGTAGCTACACTGGCACCATCTTTAATGGGTAAAGCTATAGGACAATTTCTCCTGAATGGAGGGTCAGGTTGCCAAAGCCCAATGCTGGACCAGGACTGTTTATGTGTAAATGATCACATTCTGGAATTTCTGAACTTATGGAGACTTTTTTTCTCTTAACCTCCCAAGTCATTGGGAAATCATAGTATCTAGGTACTTTTTTCTTCCTTTTTTTTTAAATAGTTGCAACAGAAGGCAATATTGGGACTCCACATGGGGATCCATTTCCAGGCAAGGATTCACCATCCCATGTGTTCTTTCCTGGCTGTCATGCTTAAGGGACTCAGTGTCCTGTCTGGCCCCAACTTAACCTGTTTGTCTTTCTCACACCCTGTCTTCTTTATCTGGTCAGCCTCTAATTTCACAGGGCTTCCCTCCCTCTGCAGGGTCCAATGCCATTTCAGTAAGCGACCAAGCTATTATCGGTACATCTGGCCCAGTGCTTCCCTGGGTGGGGACTCCTAGTTAAAGACCAAAATTGCAAGTGTGCAGAGTGGAGCCTTGATCACGTTGGGTCCCCTCATTCAGGTTACTTGGCAGTTTTGAGCCCACTGGCTCAACTGACTGATGGCATGATGTTGGCCAAGGGCAACATGATCCATCAGAGGAGAGGATTAGCTAGCGTGATCGGTAGAGAGCTGAATGTGACTCATTTCTCGGATAGGAGCCTTCTGGTCAATGTGTCAAATCTCACTCTGAGGCGGCCATGATTAGTGCCCTTCAGACACTTAATGGCACTTTGTGAAACAAGTGGTTTATGTGAGGGAACTTGTGATGGGAAAAAAGGAGGGGGCCTCGAGACCCACCCCTACACTGCTTTGTGTTCAACTGTGACAAGCTCCTTGAGTCAGTGTGTGCCAGTTGGTACCACTACCTCATGAAACTTGATTTTGTTAATTTAAGTTAGCGTTTAAAACTACTATTTTATAGAAAACTGCTTCAATTTATGGAAAACATTTCTATATTTGAAAATGCTTTCAGGTTCTTGATATTTATTGTTTAAAATTACCCCCATCCCTGCACAGCTCCAATTGTTTCGCTGTCTGTGCTTCCTCGTTAGTGTGCTTTGAATAACATGCTAACCTAAGGCATTTCTGTATTTTAATTGGATGAGAAACCACAAACCTAAGCTAATTAGACCCCCAAAAATGTAATGGTGAGAAAAACCTGTGTTTACAAATGCCTGAATCAAATCAACCACATTAACATGAGTAAATTCAAAGGCCACAAATGGCCCTCCAGCTATTACGCAGCATTGAGTTGGTGGTCTTGAAAGGCCCTTGAGCGGTGAATGGGTTAATATAGCCTAGTATTAGGCTTTCCGCTAATTACAGCTACTTTTGCCCTAGTTTGGCAGTCGCCAGATGGACTCTTTAAATTTTTTAAAAAGAACAAAAAAAAATCTTGGAATGGTGGAGGGGTTCTCCATGTCCACGAGACAAAGGGGCTTCACTCTCGCCATGAGGCAAAGGGCACTCCCTGAGCTTTCTCAGGGCCCCCTCAAATCCTCTAACAGGTTTACTTCTCTCCTAGGCCTATGGGTGCCGTAGCTTCCCCCTCAACCCCTTCTTTGTAGGTTCCCTTGGGTGACTCCATCTCACTACCAGCAGCAGTTCCCAAAATTGACCAGGGAGTGGCTCGATAGGGCTAACCCCCTTAGGTGTCTTTATAGAGTGAGGCTTGTTGGTCTGTGCCCCTTATGTCTTGCAGTCGGTCATTTTAAGCCTCCTGGACATGTGGGAAAGAGGGCACCAAAGAGTCCCCAAGCACTGGAGAACCAAATGAATGTTTGGCTGCTCTTCACATTGATACACGGCTGAGGGGAACTTAAAGTTGTGTGCCATTGCACCGTGACTGTTCCCATGGACCTACTCCTTAACTGCGGAGTGCACAAATATGTGCGTTCATAAATTGACAAGCTATTGCAGAACGCACATATATGTGTGCCTCTGTTTCTTCTTGAGTTACACACTGCAGAGCGCACATATTTGCTTTCTAAAGGCTGATTGGCTAATAAGTTGTACCCAGATACATCATCAATATATATAGAAATTACAATAGGCAATTAAAATAAGTAAAATGCATAACAATAACTCTGCACAGTGATGCTGTTTTGAATGTGAAAATCCTGCAGTTAAGGGGTTAATGCCTTGATGGCTTTGGGTTGCTTCCTGTCGTCTTCGAATCAGGGACACTCTGCTATTTGATGGTGCACTCTCATGCACTTTATTTTGATGACTGCATTGTCCCTCCACACTGTTTAGCACATTCTTGTTGAATGTCCCAGTCTGGTTGATCTTCACACATGCTACCTTTTCCCGTATTGGGATGAGCCAGGTTGCTCCAGATGAGTTTGTGTACTCAGATTTGTGGACTATTTTACTTTTTGGAGGACCCTGGTTTCTTCCTTCATATTATTTGACTCATTGTTGTATGTTCCTGCACCGGGGGGGGGGGGGTGCGCCATGTTTTTTTTTTTTAGAATAACATTAGGCTAGAATTTTAATTTATGCCCTTGAAGGCAGTTGCAAGATAGACAAATTAAAAAAAAAAAATCAGTCCATGACATTCAGCACATGGGGTGCTCATAGGGCTACCTCTACTATTCTACTGGTACTTAGTTCATTTCAAGCTAGTCTTAAAGATCAGAGTTAACAGATCTGCAGCAGTGTGAGAACTGCAGAAGGTAGACTCGTTCCACCATGCAAGTCTGTTTGGCTACTGATGCCTTCCCCCACATCCCATAGAGCTTCCTTGGCAATGCTGGAAAGATGCCATTAGCTTTGTGCCATACACAGTCCATTATGAACCGAGATATTATCTCAGTTCACATTTTATCTTGGACCCCTCATCTACCCCATGGCTTAAGCGCTTTTTCTGTTTCCTCAAATCTTGCAAATTTACAGGATGCATTGCCATCTGATGGTGCTACCCTGCTCTCGCTGCTTTGCCTATGGTCCCCCAGACTATCAAGCTGGTCCCTTGTACTCATTATGGGCTCATGCACTCCTGATTTTTATTTTTTGATTTCCTCTGGAGGCTGGCTTCCTTGTGTATGTTGCTTTGGGAAGGGGAGGAGGAGGAGGAGGAGGGGGTAGGTACATGCTTGGGCATTAGAGGAAGCAGGCCTCTATCCATTAAGCTGTTTTTTTTTATATATATTTATTTAGTTGCCATTTTTTTCTGATTTCTGCCATTAAATTGGGTACATTCACTGGATGCACCCCTATTTGATGGAGCACATGCCCACACTTTAGTCCCCCAGACTGGTGATCTATGTGCACATTTCCTGTCTCCATATCAGGACGAGCAGGGATGCTACCGCTTGTCACTTGTACTTGCAGTGGGTTTGGGCACACAAACTTATGGACTATTTTACTTTATTGGTGGAAGGTTGTATGTTACTGTACATTGGGGAGGTGGGCCTCCCCCTGATGCTGCAATGTGCTTCTTTCTTTGTTTTGCAAATTTTGAAATAGCTTAATACTAGGCTAGAATCCTTATTATGCTGACTTGTACCCTTGAAGGCAGTCCCATTTGGTACTTAAGTTTTGAATGCAAGTTAGTTAAATAGTCTTAACTTCCATATTGTCATTTTATATATGTATAAATGTAATGCTATATTTTATTTGCATTATGAAATATCTTTGGTTGGTACCCAATGGTTATTCATTCAAGGAAACTCAATTTATGGGAATATTTTTTTGCTGAATTCTCTTGTAAATTTTGCAATTTTTAACTCATAACTAAACTTGTTGATTTCAGGAACAAGTTTTGCAGCTCTTATACCTCTACAACTTTATATCCAGACAGTAATGTGGAATCCCTACATGTTCACATTACTTCAGGTAGGGTCTAATTGAAGTATTACTTAAGCTACCTAGAACTAACTACCCTAGTCTTATTAACAATAAATAACATTTTCTTGTATGTACTCTTTTCTGTTAAAATCTGCCATTCAAATAGCACTGGTACATAAATTACTAGTAGTTGATTAGATGTTGCTTGAAAGCCTCAGTTTGGCCCAATTTTTCTTTGGCAGTCTCCAAATCAAAGTCTTTCATATGTTGGTGTGCTTCCCTTTAAGTTCTAGTCTCACTATTGCCTCATATCATTTGGGTTATGGCATCTATTGAAATGTGTAAATTTTGATCAATTGCATCTCAATTTACCTGAACACAGAACACAGGTATATTGGTACCAATCCAAAAAATAAAATCAACATAAAATTACTCTTGCATTCAAACTGGTCAAAGAGAGAAAATGTGAGCTAAGGCAAAGTGGAGAAAATTCCAGTGAGAAAAAGGGGATAGAATGACTCTTCCCCACATTCAAATTATATATATATACATATATGTATTCCCTTTCACTCATTCCTTAAGCCATTTGAGTCATTTTTTTATTTTCTTCTTTGCTTCCCACTATCATACCAATCACTCTTACTACTATTAGGAGTTTTAAGACTGATTAGTGCTCTTCACACTTAATGGGTTCACATTGAGTGTGACACTGAACTCTAACATGAACTTCACGAAAGGAGTGGCTTATGCGAGGGAATTCATAAACTACTCCATAGAAGATATTACTTTAGAGCTGGTGGACCATGGGGCGGTAAAGGTTGAACATTTGATGAGAAAACAGGTAGGGGCATTGAGATCCGCCCCTATATAACATCACATTTGACAGTGACAGGGTCCCTGAGCCTGTGCATGCTGATCTATATTGCTGTGGTTGGATGTGCAATGCCTATTTGGGGCAGAACACAGTACACTCAAACACCCTTTAACCATAATCAATGGGGTTAACCTCTTTCTATATATAAATTGGCCATAATCTAGTTTTTGTTTACTTGCTTAAAATGTGGTCAAAATGATCATGTAATATTTTGAGAATTTCATTTTTTTTCAAGTACCCTCAAACATAATTATAAATATTAGCCACTGCTTTAAAAAAATAGGCTTGTTTTATTCACCCTATCTCTGGGTATTGTTGCATTTGCTACTTCATGATACTTTGGGACGTATGGTAATACCTTTATTTTTATTATTTCACAATTTATTTATTTCCATCATGAAGGAAATGAATGATTTACAAATGCAATTGCATTAGTAAATAGGACTTTTAGCATCTGCCATATCACATCTCAAGGCAATGTGGAAAGTTAAAAAAAAAACCACATGAAATGTGGCTTCCACCTGAAGTGAATGGGAGTCTCTGTTCATGTGTTGAGGCACAATAGTAATATATTTTTTCTATAGAATTGTAACCTGTTAAAATTTGTATCCTCTATGAGGCTCCCAATCTTTTTGTTCTTCTGTACCCCTTGGCATATTTATAAATTCCTGTGTACCCCTAAAAATTGAGGATGAAAAAGAAAAACAATGAAAATGAAATTTTTATATTTTATTATGAAATCTGTTTAAGTAAACTGCGCTCTACATATATATTTTTTTATTATTATACATGACTAATAAATGATGCTCATGAGCCTCACATTATTCCTAAAATATGATTCATCACTTACATTTTTTTAATTATCTATAGCTTCAATAAACTAAACTTGCATAATATACAGAATGCTTTGATGCATCACATGCATATCTTTCTTATAATTACTCATAACAACAGTGAATTAAACTCCGGTAATTTATAAAATTGTTTGATCCTTCATACATATTTTTTTATAATTATCCATAATGATTATTACCAAGTAAAAATACACTAAACTATTCAAAACTATGTATCGATAACCAAAACTAAGCATACTAATGAGATGGATGGGCTTGTGTTTTCGCAACAAGCTCATTTATTTGAGGGGGAACTTTAGCAAGAGCACAATGGATATCGTGCTCAGGAGTTTTGATCTGTATTTTGATTTGATTCCTAACAGCACTGAAAATGCTGACTCAAGATGGAAATAACAATAGTGCTCGAATAGCATGTTTAGCAATCTGTCGGTATTAATTTCGCATTGACAACCCAAAATCACACAAAATTTTTGCAGAGTACTCCACATGCAGAATCATCATGTTGGAGTTCTACCAGTTCCTCTTGCATACCTGTCCCAGCCTACAGCCCCTGAACATTTGTGGTAAAAGGATTCCTAAGATACATAACTTCATCACCAAGACCTTGAAAATAGCCATCAGTTTCTTCCTCAAGCTCCATAAGATGCTCAGTTGCTAATTTTGTGATGTTGTTGGTGTCAGATTGTGGATATTGATCTAGAAATTCTGTTACAGTACTAAACATAGACAAAGTATCAGCCAAAGTTTTGCACAAAATGCTTTGAGCTTAGCTATAAACTCACAAACTGTCTTTTCCTTGGTGACTGGTTTAGCATATTCAAAGCATCATATATATCAACTAGGTAAGCAAGTTTCAGAATGAAGGAATGATCTTTTAAGGAAGTGACAAATACATGTACGTAGCATTTTGTTATCAAAATGATAAAGAATGCACAATCATTTTTAAATCTAAATTCTAAGCAATTATTACGTACCTACTCTTTTCACTAGGGTTTAGTCATAAAATAAAATAAAGAAAAAACATTGGCATAGCACATAACTAAAATCATTACAATTTTTCAATAAATGCCTATTAACAATTAAAATACTTTAAAAAAATTATTAATTTAAATTATTATTAAAAAGATGTTTAAAAAGAAAGGCATTTAAACATACTCACCTTGACTCCTTCCACACAAGGAAGCTACCGAATGCTCATCTTGCTTTCAGTCATCTGTATATAAAGTGATAAAAACAGAGGGTTGCCAAGTCGTACCAAAATATAAACATCAGCAAGAGAGAGCAGACTAATACGTTGTGCAGTCTGGATGGAGAGTAGTGGTTATTTTCTCAGATCCTATGTACATAGGAAGAGTACAAATGTATCATGGGGTACATGTACCCTAGATTGGGAACCCCTGCTCTATGATAATAGGAAGTTTGCTGAATGGATAGGCAAGAATGAAATAAAAGTTGCAATTGTTTATGGCTCACAGGGAGCCGATGATGGCTCTGCACCCCATCCAACTGGTTGGGAGATTAAGGGAGAAAGCCTTTGATCCTGCAGCCTGGGCTCTAGGCCCTGCCAATGTTACCACAATTAAGTGAGGCTGTTGCATGCTGTAGGAATTTTCTAGCAGCCTGTGCAATAGTTAGAAAGGGGGTAGTTCAATTGCTCCCATATGCCGGGCAACAGTAACAACCCAATTATATTGACACTACTAAAATGCATTCATGATTATCATCAAAGCTGCATTGATGATTCCTACACTGTTCAGCTGTCTAAATAAGAGGATTAATTGGGAAGTCTTGCAGCTTGCTCTATATTCACTTGACATTTCCCCTTTGAATTACCATCTTTTCAAGCACTTTGAACTCCATATTTTCAATAAAAGGCTCAATAATTGGGGAGACAATTCATGTTTTTTACTGAATTTGCAACCAATAAACTTATAAAATATTGACTAGACTTAAGGGTGTAATGACCCCCCTTGCTGTGTGTCTGCCTGCTGTCATTGGTTATTTCTAGCTGACATGAAACAGAATTTGGGCACTTACCCCTCTTCCCCCTCTCCATGAAGAGAGGCAGAGTAGAGAGAACAACTGAGGTATCTGTTCATAGTCTCCCTTCCCCTCTCATCTACCTGCTACCATAGATGAGTTCCACTCACATGGTTTATCCCACCTGCTGAAGTGGTTACTGGGGTGTGGCACTTGGAGCCAGTGTGTGAGAGTTGGGAAGAGAGTGAGGACCAGTCCACCTGACCATCTCTCACCAGTGAGATGCAGGAGTCAAAAGGTACTACCTCTACCTAACTTCCCTACACCCCATAAAATATTATAGAAGTGGGTTATCATCAAATGATCCTTGACAAACGGTTATTAGTGCAAATAGATCATATTTTGATTAAATATTCCCTTGTTATTCCCCAAAATTTCATGATCAACAACTTTGTTAAAATTTTAAATTGACTTTCTTAACTTTGCAGACTGAATGAACTTAGGTAAAACATAAGTTGGCTTTCAAGCCAAAATGAAGATTGATCGGAGTAAGCTGAAAAAAACTAGCTCTGAAGCAGTAAGTGTTGTGTATCTTGAAGTTATAAAGTGGGTGGGTGTTGGAAGCAATGGCGCTTTGCCACTAGTTTAATATACAGATTGCTATGTCGCTCTTAGATTTTTTAATATGTTAATGGATGTAGGGAAGGTGTGGATTTTATGAAATAGGTTAACTGTTGAGATAAAGGCACCTTTATTACAAGTTGGTCTGAATGTACTGAAGTTAATTGAGGATTTTTCTACCTTTATTTCATCAACTCAGTAGTTACATTTTTTTACAATTAAGTTTTCATCCTTGTGTATTAAACTGAAGTATGAGATAAAGTGAATTAGATACTAATTTCTGTTGAATTTTTACTCAAGAAAATCTTGAACATTTGATTATTTTGAAAGATATGATGGTTAGGACTGAAAGTGTTTAATGTACAAATTTTCTTCTCAAGCCTGGTGATTGCGGCTGGCTAATAGAAAAGTTGCATACATGTAGCGATGAAGAACTTTTACCTGTATTGAAAAGCATTGAGAGTTGGAGCTATGGTAAATGTGAACTTCATCATTGGGTCAATGTTCTTGATAGGTAAGTATCATTGGAAATCTATATACATTGCCCTAAAAAATGCTTGGTATAATATTTTAAGATGCATTTTTTGATAACAGGATTATTTTCTTTATTAGAACATTCATATTTTCACTTTATAAAAAGCAGGGACACAGTAGCTGCATCACTGTTGTTAAAAATGGTGTCTATTGGGAATTTCATCATTTTTACATTACTTCAAAGTACTTTCAGACTTCTCAATGCTACTTGCTCATAACTTGTTTGGTTCAAAAGTGTCCAGTAGTCCTTTAAAGACAATTTCTCCTTAGTACATGAAACCATGCTATTACAAGCAAGATTTGTACCATCTTCCACAAAACATGCATATGAACCTACTATGTGGACATACTCCAAGAAATCCCACTATTCCATGCCCACAAAATAATCTTCACACACCCTTATGTGCTATCAGTATTTCTTTTGGGAAAGTGTAGTCAAATTAACTAAATTTTGCTTCATTTCAGATTTGATACTATTCTAGAAAATGCAACAAAGAAGGAAGAAGATCAGTGGGTTTTACCCTGTGACACTAGTGAAAATGCCCATGTAAGTTTGATTTTAAAGTTGCTGGCATTTTATTTTACTCAGGAGCAAATTAGATGGAATTGGGGATCAGTTGATGGTTATAGGAGATGTGTATAGATGAATATGTGACAGAATGAGAGAGGGGATAACTGGAGTTTGTCAAAGAAGAGGGTGAGAAATAGAGTGAGTGATCTGTGCCTATTAAGAAAGAATATGCTGCAGATATATTTGATATAAAAGCTGCAAGAGTAAGATGATTGCTTTTTAAGGATCAAGATGTGAACAGGAAGTATATCGGTTTAAACTGGAAGCTATAAGCATATAGGACTTTATTACTGCTGATAGTTTGAAAATTAGGAATGGAGCTGGAATATATGATAGTTACTGAGATTTTATAAAGTGGTGGTTAATTGTGTTGTACAGCAAGGGAGTGTGCAATGTTACCTTGGCAAAAGGGGTGAGAGATTGTTTGAGGGATGTTAGGGAATTTTGTTTTTTTTTTAACAAAAGACTTCTGGATTGTTTGGTATGGGCGAAAGGATACCATGCAGAAGAGTTTTGCATAGGTTTGTAGAGTCACAAGAATCGATGTATGGTAATAAAGAAGGAAAACAAGGTATTTTAAACATCACAAGAGGACTTTCAAACTTAGTAATTACCCTTCTTTTTTCAAACAGATTCAAGAGCTTGTGGTATGGGTACTTTACTTCACAACTCTGCTTGTGGAACACTCATTTTCAAGGCATCTATATTCCTCCCTGGAGCATCTTATTACCCTCCTGTCATCCTCATCGATGACAGTTATTTTATCAGTTTTGAATTTACTTTATATGTTTAGTAAGAGGTGAGTTCACGTTAAAAATATAATTTTTTTTATCTGTATTCCGAGTCTAGACTTAAGTTTGTGGCCAGGTTTTGAAGATTTGTTTCCCTAGTGTTCTAATATTTCCTTGCTTTTTCTAGATGTGTTATGTGCTCCCAACCCAACTTCTTTTCCCTAGTATTTTTGTAGGGATTTAACATTCTTTGACAAATTGTGGTTTTGGTGAGATATGTTTGGCCCTGAAGATGGTTGAAATTTGACTGGATAGGTCGTTAGAGCTGCTATTACATTCTTAGCAGCTCAAAATTCAAGCATGAACAATCTGGCTTTGAAAGGGAAGTTCCTGTCTCTCACTCTACATATAAGTCAGTGTGTCTCTGCTTTGCAACTTTACTTTTTCTTAATAATCAGCCGTGTAGTCTGTTACATCTGGTAGGTAGATGAGTGGCTCACACTCCCCTACCACAGCCCCCTGGTAGACTTTTTTGAGACTACCTTGGCTTTATTCATTCTAGTCCTTTCTATTTTACTTTTTTCTTCACCTTCTTTACAAGCTGCTTCTTGGTAGCTAATATCACAACCTAGTTGCCAAACAGCTTTCGTCCATTCAGACCTGAAATGGTATTCAAACATTTGCAATGCACTACTTGGTATGCAAGATTACTCAGCATGCCCAGTTTAAAGATGTAATTGTGATTTGAGTGCCCCAGGGCAGAATCTCTGGGAATCAGTATCTTAGACACAGCTGCTACGAGTTTGTTGAATGTTGACTCCTGCTAGTTTCCTGGACATTATAGCGATTACTGGAAATGGCACCAACTAGTCTGCAAGGACTTGGCAATTAAACCAGTGCTTTGCTCTTCCCTTCTCTAACTTCATGGCATGAAACAGGTCAGCCCATCAGGCTGCATTGAAGGAAGCTAAAGTTTTTTGCCATTGTGCAGTGATTTTTCGTCTTCAGCTTGAGGCTTGTTGCCACCTAATTGGCGTGGGAGAGCTTTGCACACCTTACTTTTCCTCCAACTGGATGTGCAGGGTCACTACCATTATCCTTTTTACTTGGAACCGTTTTGTGTGTGGACTTATTTCTATATAGTTCATTAATTGTTGGTGCATGCTGGGCCCTTGAGGGAATGGGCATATAGACACCTAATCGGCACTTTCTTTTTTAAGTTTTTTATTTCTATCGTTTGTTTTTTTTTAGCCTATTTGTAGACTAGAATTAGAATTTGTAATTTTGGATAGTATGCCTCTGCAGGTTGTTGCCAGGTGAAGTCCCTAAAACCCTTGAAATAAAAAAAATGTAGAGTCTCTCCCTCCCGCAAGAGCCTGCAACCAATTCTTGCCAGTCCTTGAAGCCAGATAGTCATATCCTGTCTGTTCACTGTCTGTCAAGGTTTGACCATCTTCATCATTGGCTTGCATTTCCTCCAGTAGTTGTCGTGGAGAAATTGCCCCACCATTCCTATTCCTATCTTCTCCCTGGGCATTCTTTGTCTGGGGGGCCCTCTGTACTTTTTGCCTACTCCTACTGAATTTCTGCCGACTTCTCTGTTTGGATGGGGGGGGGGAGGCATTCTTATCACTCCTTTCCTTACTGCGCCCACCCATCTTTATCTTAAGCACCCACAAAGGGCTATCAGGAGACATCTGGAGTCTTGTTTTCCCCCCTGGCCACATTTCCTGCAAGAGGATTTGGAGCTATATATTTCCCCACACATTTTTTTTTTACCGATGTTGCCTCACAAACTTGCATATTCTGACTTCATTGCTATTGTGCTTTAAATTTAAGGGGAAAATGCCTACCCTGACTGTTTCTTCCTTTCCTACCCTGACTCATCACTTGTTCTAATCCCGTCTCAGGGTCCCTCGTTCTGTAAATTATCTCTTCCACTCATCTTCTCCTTTTGATGTAATTATGCTTGTTCTCCTCCCGCCCCATTTTCCCCCATAAGAGGCATGCCAATTTGCCTTCCGCTCTGCCCAAAGTGGAGCTGCCATGCCGAAGGGAGGGGCTTACCCCTACACTCCGTTATGTTCGACTGTGACAAGCTCTGAGTCGGTGCGTGCCAGTTGGTATCGCTACCATGTGAAGGCATTTGTGCCACCACTTCGGCCATACTAATCGCTCCTGTCGACATGCCAAGTCAGGGTTACCCGAAACCTGTGTAAGTTGCTCCAAGGCCGCACACGATAAGTCCAAATCGTGTGTGGCCAAGTGTGTCAATTGCGGAGAGCTGCACCCCGCTTCTTCAAAGCAATGTGGTGCGTATCTCCTTGAGAAGGAAATCCTGGCTGTTCAGGTTCACGATCGTCTCATTTCACAAGGCTAAGCCCTGGTGCTGCCTTGGACGTCCTATGCCTCAATGTAGACACCATCTGCACCCTCAGGCCTATGAGTGGTTGTTTCCGCGCCCATTCAGAACCCTTCTGTGGGCTCTACCCACCCTGGGCTCTCCCCTTGTAAAGCTAGCGGCACAAAGGGTCTGAACCCAGCCCCGGCTAAAACCAGGGCTCCCCCTCCTTCCACAAGTTCCACTCCATGTCGGATGCTGTGCTCCGACTGGAAAATGCCATCTGCGAGTCCTTCCTTCTTAGACAACACTATGCCACAGTGTTTTTTGATCTGGAGAAGGCCTATGATACCGCATGGCGATACAATACCAAGAAGTCTCCACATGATGGGGGCGAGGGGACTCCTCCTAGTCTTTATAACTGAATTTTTACGAGATCGCCAATTCTGCGTACGGGTGAGGGGAGCCTTTTCTGGCACAATGTAGTAGGAAGAGAGTGTCCTGCAGGGAAGTGTCCTCAGTGTCACACTCTTTGCTAGGAGCATCACCTCTGTGCTGCTGGAAGATGTTCTTGCTACGCTCTACATGGATGACCTTTCGATCTCTCTTGGCGCAGCCCAGATGCTAACTGGAGCGGCGACTCGAACAGGCATTGACCCACGTCTCTTGCTATGCCGAAATGCACAGGTTTTCCATGGCCAAGCTTAAGGTGGTGTAGTTCTGCCACCATCCACGGCTCCACCCTGACTCGATTCTCAATGGCATATGCCTGGAAGTGATTGAATCGCACTGTTTCCTTGGTCTTGTATTTGTCTGACTCCTCACCTTGGAGGCTCATATTCGTAGCCTTATGCTCTCTTGTACCCGCGCCATGGATATTATTCATTCCGTGACGTTGAGCACTTTGGGCGCTGATAGGGTGAATGTCTTACTTTTTTATCGATCCTTTGTTAGTTGAAAACTTGACTACAGATCTGCAGCTGAGCGTGTATTGGGGAAGGTGGGCTCGATTCACCACACCGGCCTTCGCCTGGCGCCTTCCGCATTTACCCAATTGAGTAAGGGGCGCGGCGATTTGCCATTCTGGCCGCCGTGCTGACGGGATCCAACTCTCCGTCCGGCCCTAGCTTACCCACTCTTCCTTCCTTCAGATAGCCTGTATTTCTCCCCTACTTGGTCGCTTTTCAAACAACCTCTCCCACAGCTTTCTCTGGTCAGCCTCTAATTTCACAGGGTAGATGCTGACCTTCCTCTCAGCCAACCATCCCGGATCGGGGCTGAGGGGGGAGGGGACAATGTTCCCTAACCCCTGAGCTCCGGTCTGGGGTGGCTGGTTTTTAACAACCTGCTTCATCCCCACCCATACCTTACTCACATCCCTTTTCCTCTCCTCTTCACATTCTATCAAGGTGGAGCCGCCATGCAGAGGGACTGCCAGGCCGCCAGGCGGGAGGGGTGGTCCGAAATGGCGGAGCCTGGCTCGACCAGGCCTGTAAGCACCTTGCAGTGTGGGCAACTGCAAGAGGTGATGAGCTATTGCCTCTCGCAGAAAATTTAGGGTCACCATGCCCAATGATGCACAACCTAAAAAAATAAACCAACCCTCAACTTCCCCTTGCTCATCAACGGAGCCACCCTCGGGCAGCTTCACCGAAAAAATAGAGGTCCAACCCAGTTGTGCTTGCGCAGGGGACCCTCCATATTTCTCTAACCGGAGAAGAGGCTTAGTCCTCTCGCCTACGGGTGCAGGGGACTCCCCCTCACCCCCTTCGCTGGAGGTGCTTTCGGGCACCTCGCTTTTTCCAGTGGCAGTCCCCTCTTTCCTTTCCAAGGGGTCTGTCAAGAAAGCCAGCAGGCAGCCCATTGCCGACCGCCCCTCGTGTAAGCGGCTCGGTAAGGCAAACCCCCTTAGGAGGGAGAGCGAAGCCAGGCCCCTTCGGTCACTTCCCTCAAAAGACCTGGTGGCAAGAATTTTAAACCTTGCCCGGGGTCAAGGCCTGTGCCTCCGCACACAAGACTGGCGACACTCTCAAGGGGACCTACGAGGTCCTGGGAGGGGATGGCCAACTGGAGGCCCCTCCTGTGATAGAGGCATGGTCCTTGAGGAAACCCAGCTTTAGACGGTAGGGCCTTCCATGGGGTGAATCCGGGCTCAGCGCCAAATACCGAACCCGAATCCGCCCCTATGCAAGGTCCTCCTCAAATGGCTGGGGATTCTGAGGCAGTACAAGGAAGGGAGGGATCTCCTCCGGATGGTGCCCCTGCGACCACCAGGACCTTCTCCATTTCAGAGAAGGACCTGGCTGAGGCCGGTCCATCTGGCCTAGGGGCTTCTACCGGCGGAGGTGAGAAGCGGGTTCATTCCCCGCCCTCCTCTCCAAAAAAGAAAAGGACTAAGAAGGACTCGGAGCTCCTCTACATCCGCGGGGACTACGGGGACGGATGGGTCTGCTGCCACTTTGGCAAGCGACCAAGCCAAGATCGGCACATCCAGCCCCTCTGCATCTCCGGTTGCTGAGCCCCTGACTATGACTAAAAGTGCACAGGGCGGAGCCTCAATGACATTGGGGCCCCTCATTCAGAAGTTGCCTGGCGTTTTCGAGCCTGCTGGCTTCAAACGCTTCCTCGTTATTCGCTCCACTGATGGCAGCATGTTGTCCAAGGGCAACATGATCCATCAGAGGAGAGGATTAGCTAGTGCAATTGGTAGAGAGCCGAAGGTAACCCTTTTCTCGGACGTGAGCCTTCTGGCGAATGCGGCGAATCCCGCCGAGGCGGCCACGATAAGTGCTCTTCGGACACTTCATGGCCCCCCGGTGAGTGTGACGCCGCACTCTACCATGAACTTTGTGAAAGGAGTAGTTTATGCGAGGGTACTCTTTGACTACTCCATTGAGGACATCACCCTAGAGCTGGCCGACCATGGGGCGGTCAAGGTCGAACGTGTGATGAGAAAACAGGGAGGGATCTCGAGACCCACCCCCCTCTTCCTCCAGCGTGACCGTTTCCTGTAAGGCGAAACGGCCACGCGCCTCCACCGAGTCGTTAGACTCAAAAGAGGCAACACCCCTGAAAATGGTCGCTAGGTCATCTTCCGGGGTTTCTAAAGCTGTCCCCCGAAAGGACAGCAACAAAGGAGCTTCGGCTCCTTCGCCCACGCCCCAGGTGGAGAGAGTGGCTTGGAGACGGTGGTTCCTCGAAAAGAGGGCTCCCCGCCTCCGAAGCCGCAACGCCTGCCTAAGGTTTCGAGGCGGAGGGAGGAAAAGACTCGCATGGCGAGCCCAACCTCCCCCAATAAGTCCTCGAAGGCGACAGCGCCTTCAGCGCTTTGTCCGGCCAACAGCGCCCGGGCCATTCCCGTGAGGGTCTTCAGTTCGAGGAGGGCCCCCGCGTCTCCTCCGAGTTAGGCCTGGAGGGCATATTCCTTCAATGGAATTGCCGTGGACTCCGGGATGCGCGGTTTACACCCGGCATGATGTCTCCGTTCTTCCTTTCTCTTTAGATACCTCCTTTCAGGCAGTGGCTGTGCAGCTGCACCTGGATAGGAGGTATACTATCATTTCTGCGTACATTCCACCGTCAGCTGACTTCGACGCGGGGGACTTCCGCCGCGTCGTGGCACGGTTGCCGAAGCCCTATCTCTTGCTTGGAGATCTGAACGGCAGGCATCCTCTCTGAGGAGATTACTCCATAAATTCCAGGGGACAAGTCCTTGCCGATCTGATCGAAGAGCTTGAGATGGGTTTCCTAAACGTGGATGAGTTTACGCATCACTGTCCGAGAACCGCTTCATTTTCTTGCCTTGACCTATCTTTGTGCTCTTCGGATGCACAGCCTGATTTTGATTGTGGAGTGGTCGATGACCTCCATGGTAGTGATCACTTTCCCATTCAAATATCATTTTCAGGGCAACTGCCGCCTGAGAGCCCACCTCGGTTGTGCTTGGCGCGGGGGCGGTGGCCTGCATTTCAGGAAATGACTGAATTTTCTATCTCAGTCGAGGAGTTTAGGTCGGTAGATGAGGCCGTTGAGTTCTTCTCCGGCAACCTCATCGCCGTGGGCCTGACTACTATTCCTAGGACGTCTGGCCGTTTTGCACGCCGACCACTTCCATGGTGGTCGGCCGAGTGTGAGACGGCCCTCAAACAGAAGCGTTATGCCTACATGCGCTATAAGCGCCGCCCGAACGATTTCACTGTGGGTGAATTTCGTCGGGCTAGGGCTAGGTTCCGGTATATTTGGAAGCACGCCCGCCGCTCTTCTTGGCGGGCATACGTGTCTTCACTTAAAGGGAAGACCCCTTTAGCTGAGGTGTGGAAGCGAGTCAAAAGGATTCGGGGCAAGTTCTCGCAGGACCCCCCTCCCGTTCTCCAGGAGAATGGGACCGCATTCTCGGACCCCGCGTCCGTGGCAGAATCCTTCGCGACCGCTTTTTCCGCATTCTCTAGCTGTGATGTTGCTCCGCCAGCATTCAATGCACGTCGTCATGTCGCGGAAGGCCGTCGTCTGGACTTTACCTCCAGAGGTGGAGAACCCTTCAACGACACGTTTACTGGGAGCGAGTTGCCCTCCGCTCTCGCTTCGTGCGCGGACACCGCCCATGGTCCGGACGATGTCCCGTACGCCATGCTTCGACACCTGGGTGAGCGAGGCGTGGCCTTTCTGTTAGATTTGTTCAACAGGATCTGGGTGGAGGGTCTTCTCCCAGACTCCTGGCGAATCGCTACTGTGCTCGCCTTTCGCAAACCGGGGAGAGATCACTCTACTCCGACCGGTTTCCGCCCAATCTCTCTAACCTCTTGCGTGTGCAAGTTGATGGAGAAATTGGTAAATGTTAGACTAGCCTTTTTCTTGGACAGTGGAGGCCATCTGTCTTCTGCACAGTGCGGCTTCCGCAAGTTCCACTCGACGTCGGATGCTCTGCTCCGACTGGAAAATGCCTTCTGCGAGGCTTTCCTTCGTAGACAGCACTTCGCCACGGTGTTTTTCGATCTGGAGAAGGCCTATGTTACCGCATGGCGATACGGTATCATGGAGACTCTGCACACGATGGGGGCGAGGGCACGCCTCCAAATGTTTATATCTGAATTTTTGCGAGATCGTCGATTCCGCGTACGGGTGGGGGGAGCCTTCTCTGCCCCAAAGGAGCAGGAAGAGGGTGTCCCGCAGGGAAGTGTCCTCAGTGTCACACTCTTTTCCCTGGGCATCAACGGCATCACCTCGGTGCTGCCGAAAGATGTTCTCGCTAAGCTCTACGTGGACGACCTTTCGATATCTTTTGGCGCGGCCCAGATGCCAACTCTGGAGCGTCGACTCCAACAGGCATTGAACCGCGTCTCTCGCTATGCCGAAGCGCACAGGTTTCGGTTTTCTTTGGCCAAGACTAAAGTTGTGCACTTCTGCCGCCATCCACGACTTCACCCCGACCCAGATTTGTTTCTTAATGGGGTGCGCCTGGATGTGGTGGAATCGCACCGTTTCCTTGGTTTTGTATTCGACCGACGCCTCACCTGGGAGGCTCATATTCGCAGCCTTAGGGTCTTTTGTACCCGCGCCATGGACATTCTCCGTTCCGTGACGTTCAGCGCTTGGGGCGCTGATAGGGCTACTGCCCTACTTTTTTATCGATCCTTTGTTCGTTCGAAGCTCGACTACGGATGCGAGTTTTATGCATCCGCAGCCGAGCGTTTATTGCGGAAGGTGGATTCGATCCACCACACCGGCCTTCGCCTTGCGACCGGTGCCTTCCGCACTTCCCCCATTTAGAGCCTGTTGGTCGATGCTGGGGAGATGCCACTCGCTCCGCGCCGCGTGCAGTCCAAACGACTGCGTCGTCCCCCAGACTGTTCGGCACATTCTTGTCGAATGTCCCAGTCTGGGTGATCTTCGCGCACGATACCTGTCCCGGTACCGGGATGGGCGGGTTTGCTACCGCCTGTCCCTTGTACTCGAGACAGATTCGTGCACATTGACTTGTTGACTTTTTTGGGGACGCCGGGCTTCTTCCCTTTATTTAAGGTTCTTTTTTTGTTACTGTTTTGTTTGTAGGTTGTACTCTCCTGCACCGGGGTGAGGGGGACCTCCCCACGCTGCCGGAGATTGCTTCGATTGTTAAGTTTTCATATTTTTATTTTAAAGCACCCTAGTTCTAGGCTGTCGTGTTTTTCGGCGACTTATGCCCAAGTGGGTAGTTGCCAGATGGGCTCTATAAAATTAAAAAAAAGAAGAAAAAGCGTGCAGTGCATCACTCGCCTGTACGCGCGAGCCCGCCGGCTCCCTCATTCGCCAACAGCTCTCACTGCATCCGCAGCTGATCTCGAGGGTGCCTATCCCGCTGAGAGACGCCAGTCATACCCTAAGCTCTTTGGGTTTAGGGCCAGGAAACTCCTTCGAGAGCTAGATATAGCTCTCGGGCCGGTGGCGCCCCTGGCTCTGCCCAGGACGCCACTTTGGAGGGTACCAATTTGGCTATTTGTCGCCACGCCTCTGCTCCCAAAGCTTGTACGGCGCCGGGAGTATTGCTTTCGACCTTTCTGGAGTACACATCGTGTCACGCTGGAACCGTGCCAGTGTATACGGAAGTCCAAAGAGGGGGTCGGTTCCACGCTGTAGCCCCTCTGTTTGAAGTCAGCGGGGCTCTACCAGGGTCTGCGTCTGTCTTCACGGCCGAGCTGGTGGCAATACACCACTCGGTACGGGAGATTACGCGACGTGCCCGGATTGTGATCTATAGCGACTCACAAAGCGCCGTGAGTGCTCTCGGGGCATTGGAATCTCCGCGTTCCTGGTTCGCGATATCCGTGACGCCACGGTTATGGCGAGCCGGGCAGATGTCGAGATTATCTTCTGCTGGGTTCCTGCTGAGTCCGCGAGGACTCTGCGACCGGACCAGCGTTTGGCTCTTCCTCACACCGACTACATGGCAGGAATACGGGCAGCTCTTCGGACTGCTTGGCAAAGAAGATGGGAGACGGTCGAAGGGAACTTAAAGTTGCGTGCCATTGCGCCGCGACTGTTCCCATGTACCTATCCTCCAATGCCGCGACGGCTTCAGGTGGCTTTCTGTCGTCTCCGAATCGGACACACTCGTGTGACGCATCGCTATTTGATGGAGCGCTCGCCTGCGCCCTATTGCGACGACTGCGTCGTCCCCCAGACTGTTCGGCACATTCTTGTCGAATGTCCCAGTCTGGGTGATCTTCGCGCACGTTACCTGTCCCGGTACCGGGATGGGCTGGGTCGCTACCGCCTGTCCCTTGTACTCGGGTCGAGTGCGTGCACCATGACTGGTGGACTGAGACTTTTTGGGGGAGGCCGGCCTTCTCCCTTGTATTTAACTTGTTTTTTTGAAATAATAATTCCCCCATTGAGAGGCTACTTGTTGATGCTGGGGTGATGCCACTCAATCTATGCCATGCACAGTGCATTATTCGCCTGTACACGCAAGCCCGGCCCTCCTCTCCGTCGGCAATAGCTCTCACTGCATCCGCAGCTGATTTCGACGGTGTCTATGCCGCCGAGAGACGCCAGTCATACCCTAAGCCCTTCGGGTTGAGTGCTAGGAAACTCCTATACCGAAGTATAGCTCTCGGGCTGGTGGTGCCCCTGGTTCTGCCCAGGGTACCACCTTTGGCTATTTGTCTCCATGCCTCTGTTCCCAAAGCTTGTACATCGCCGGGAGTATTGCTTTAAAACTTTTTGAAGCACACCTCGTGTCACGCTGGAACTGTGCCAGTGTATACAGATGGCTCCAAATCGCAAGAGGGGGTCGGCTTCCACGCCTTATCCCCCTGTTTGAATTCAGTGGGGCTCTGCCAGGCGCTGCATGCTTTCACGGCCGAGCCGGTGGCAATACACCACTCAGTAGGGGAGATTACGCGATGTGCCCTGTTTGGAGACCGGATTGTGATTTATAATGAGTCACAAAGCGCCCTGAGTGCTCTCTGGGTATTGGAATCTCGACATCCCCTGGTTCGCGATATCCGTGACGCCACGGTTTTGGCAAGTCAGGCGGATGTCAAGATTATCTTCTGCTGGGTTCCTGGTCATATAAGAATTGCTGGGAATGAGGGCTCCAAATAGCCTGTGAGGACTGGGCGACCGGACCAGCGTTTCGCTCTTCCTCACACCGACTACATGGCAGGAATACGGGCAGCTCTTTGGGCTGCTTGGCAAAGAAGATGGGAGACTGTCAAAAGGAACTTAAAGTTGCGCGCCATTGTGCCGTGACTGTTCCCATGGACCTACCCCCAATGCGGCGAAGGTTTCAGGTTGCTTTCTGTCTTCTCCGAATTGGACACTCGTGGGAATCGCCGCCATTTTATGGAGCACTCGCCTGCACCCTACTGTCAACACTGCATTGTACCCTAGACTGTTTGGCACATTCTTGTTGAATATCCCAGTCTGGGCAATCCTCGTCCACATTACCTGAATGGAATCACTAGCACTTATACCTTGTACTCGGGACGAGTTCGTGCACGTTGACCTATGGACTGTATGACTTTGGGAGGATGTTGGCTTTCTCACCTTTATTTGACCTTTATTGTGCTTTTTGTAGGTTGCATGTTCTTGCGCCGAGGGGAGGCAGGCTTACCTCCGACGCTGGAGTGCGTTTCTTTCTTGTCCTCTTGCTTTTTCCCATTATTTTTTTTAGTCATTTGTTAGTTACATATTTGTTTTATTTATTTTCTCATATAGCCTAGTATTAGGCCGTGTGGAGTACAGCGACTTATGCCTAAGTAGGCAGTCACCAGATGAGCTAAAAAAAAACAAACAAAAAAAAACCCTGCCCCATTTTCCCTTTTACCACCCATTGATACTCTTCTGCTCGGCTGAGTGGTACACGCATAGGTCGATTTTTTAAAATCATTTTCTTATTGTTGACTAAACGAGTGCTTGAATGATTTTTTATTTTTTCTCAGATCCAACTATATAACAAGGCTGGTGACAGTCCCAAGGCAGGCTCTCTTGTCACGGTTGATTCACCTTGCAGAGTCCTGGGGAGGAAAAGAGAATGGTTTTGGGTTGGCGCAGTGTTGCCAGAACCTGCCTCTTTCTGTGAGTACCAAAGGTGGTTGGAGTTTGAATTGCTTAATCTCAAAGCTCTAAGGGGCAAGTAATGTCTTTGTCTTTTTTTTCATTTTTGAAGGATTGGGGTGGATCTTCCTGAGTATTTCTAATGCCTTCACTGTTTTGATTCACTTTGTTTTTGTATTATTATTATCTGCTTCTCTCATTGAGCTTGGCTCCAGTGCAAATATATCAGTTTAATCTTTCAATAACGACCTCTTCTGGTTATTTCTCCTTGGTACCTTTCATTCACTCCTTACTTGAACATCTCCAATGAATTTTGATGGTCTGGTTTTACCCTTCATATATTAAAAAATGAACTTTTCCAAAATGTTCAATATTTGTCCCGAAAATTTCTGATATTACATAGGGTCTTGTGTGTGTCTGTCATAAAGTTGAGTAATAGTATAGGGCTGGAGAATCCTCCTAACTTATCTTCCATCCGCATTGCATTTCAGAAACTGGTGTTTTGACCTCTCCCAGTTAAATCTGCCAATCACATTTGTGTGCGAGGGGTGTACTGATGTTTGTTATATTTTCAGAGTTACCCCGAGGGCGCAACAACTCTTCATTTTGAGTTTTATGGCGAACACAAACCTTCGGATGCAACAGCCAGTCCAGTAACACCCAAATATTCTAGCAACAATTCATCTACAGTTACAATTCATATAAATAATATTCAAAGCATTAATAAGAGCCCGGCACAAATTATGGAAGAACTTTTAGAAATGTATAAAGTTCCTCTAGATAAAAAAGTAAGTTACCTGCTTCTATGCACTATTGCTTTTTTTTATGTATAGCTTGTTAACCTAAAATCTTAAATTCCCTATATTTACTTTTTCAGATGGTATTATTCACACATCTTAGGTTAGCCCATAGCTTTGCTCGATACGAGACAAGGTTACAATGTGTTCAGGCTAGACTGCAAGCTATATCGATTCTTGTATATTGCAATGCACTCCAAGTAAGAGAATTAATGTTCTTGCAATTCCAGTGATATGTATGCGAATAAGTGATGGCTTCAATTTCTAAATGTTTTCTTTTTCCGATTTCAGGACAATGCCTATACTGTACTATATTCCGGCCTTTTAGATGAATTTGTAGATGTTTTAGAGTTAAAAGATACAAACTTAACTGAAATTAAGGCTGCAACTTTAAGAACTCTGACATCTATAATTCACTTAGAAAGATATCCCAATTTTCCCAAGTGAGTAATTTGTGTACTATCCCAGTCATCACCCCTCATACTCGGTATCAGCATGCATCCTATCATCAATGGGAAAAGAATAGGTAAATTAATTATGGAGGGGGGGAAGTGTGTAAAATAGGCCCACTCTAATCAGTGTGACGAGTTAGTTCATGCCCCAATGCCAAGTCATAGCATTCATGGTGTAAATATATATTTGCAGTACCCAACCCTCTCTACCCATTTTACAAAGTCAAATTCAGCAACCTTTTACTGCACAGTACTCTAATGACATACATCCTGGACAAGGGTCTTTCCCCTATGCCAGGAGCTTGAATGACTGTAGCATTGAAGGTTTTGTTAAAGGGGTTTGCTGTTTGATAGGTTAAGGTGGCTTGATAGTTATGATCCTATCGACATAATAAAACTGACTTCAATTTTGAAGGAGAAACTCTGCAAGTTCTATTGTAGTCAGCGTTTGATGTAAATTTTGAGCTGGTTGTGGGTAGTTTTGATCTCAGGATATTGTGGTAAAGTTTTGTGAGAAGGGCATTGTGGAGGAAGAGTTAAAGACCTCGAGACCCACCCTTACTTCAACCGGACAGCCTATCTGAGTAGTTGAGTGCCAGTTGAGATTGTTACTGTGGGAGGCATTTGTACCTCTGCCACTGAGGTGATTGTACTGCCACTGCTTCGGCCAGTTGAGTTTACATGGTCTGTGTAAGTTGCTCAAAGGCAAAGCATAAGTCTCTTGTGTATGGCCAAGTGTATCAATTGTCGAGATTGTATGCTGCTGCTGCGGAGCAATGAGGCGCGTATCTCTTGTAGAATGAAACCCTGGCCCTTCACGATTCAGATCTTCTATAATATTGTGAGGATAAGGTCTTGGTCCTGGCATCCCGGCCCTGCCTCAATTTAAAAAAAGGCACCCTCTGTTCCCGGCTCCTCGAGAGCTATGAGCGTGATCGTTTCGGAACCCTTCTGCGGCTTCTACACATCCTGGGCACTCCCCTGGTAAAATTAGTTATCCTTTTTAACGTCTTTTCATTCTCGCTTCTACGAGGTAGGACTTGCAACGGTGGACCGCCATTTCCCTCTATCCAGAGCCATCTCTCTCCTCAGGTTATGCTTTGTCAAATCCTCTTCCTCAAAGGACTCACGCCCACCCTCGCCCAGTTTGACATTTCCTGTAAGGCAAAAATGGCTACGCACCTCCGCCCTGTCATTAGACTCAGAGGAGGTGACAACCCATGCAGGAGACCATGCTGTGTGCATGCTCCAGCCCACCCTTGTGGGATATAAGGGTTTTAGGCAGAGCGGGAAGATGCACAATTTACACCCGGCATCATGTCTCCGTTCTTTCCTTCGCTTTAAATGCCTCCTTTCAGGCAGTAGCAGTGCAGCTGAATCTGGATAAGAGGTATACTGTTATTTCTGGGCACATGCCACCTTCAGATACCTTGGGCAGCAACATGGCCTGTTTGCTGAGGGCTTTTCTACACTTTGGAGATTTGTACCAGACAAACCTCTTGGGCAGACTACTTAATCAATCCCAGGGGTCAGATTCTTGTTTAGCTGAACAACAAGATTCACTTTCCTTGTCTTTATCTATCCAGGTGCTTTCTGGATGCACAGCCTGATTTTGGGTGGGTCGTAGTTGATGACTTCCATGGTCGTGATCACTTTCCCATTCAAATGTCACTTTCTGGACCACTGTCGCCTTAGAGAGCCACCGTTGGGGCTTGGCACTGGTCTACATTTCAGGAACGTTTGGCCATTTTGCACACCAACCGCTTCCGTGGTGATCAGCTTAGTGTGAGACAGCCCTCACACAGAAGGGTGGTGCCTACATGTGCCATATGTACCTCGAACGAGTTCTGTTGGTTAATTTTGTTGAGCTAGACTTAGGTTCCTGGCGGGGATTACATGTCTTCACTTAATGGGAAGACCCTCCTGGTAGAGGTGGGGAAGAGAGTTAAAAAGACCCTCCCCCATCTCATTCTCAAGGAGAATGTGACCCCAATGTCACACCCTGTATCCTTGCAATCCCTGCTTTCTCCACATTCTCTAGCTGGCATGCTGCTCTGCCAGTAGCATTCAATACACGTGAGGTTAAGGGTGCCGCCTGGACTTTACCTAGGCCTTCCAGATTTTTTTGTACCCAATGCTGTATGGTACCATTTACATATTTATAAACACGATTATATGTAGGTAATAATAAGGTACATACGGCCCCCATACCTATACTGTTACACATGGGTATATTACACACATATATATATATATACAAATAAAAAAAAATTATTTAACAGATGAAGTTTGTAATTAATAATTTAATACTTGCTTAATTTAGTCCAGTCCAGAATTGTACTTTTCTTTGGAATGTATCTTTTCAAGAATTTTCCATCATGTCTGGCTGATCATTTCCCGCACACGCCCATTCTTAATTCTGGAACTTCTTGTTTGGAACGTGTTTGCAGGTTAACGACGATTATCGATGTGACGGGAGCGTCATCCTACCACGGGTTCCTGCCTGTCCTAGTTCGCTCTTGTATCGCTACCCTGACCTCGGCGGTGCCTGCGGAGCCAAACCCATTCCCCGCCCCTCTCGCCACCTCCCTTTTCTCCTTCCTGTACCACCTCGCAAGCTACGAAGCCGGCGGCGAGGCGCTCGTGTCGTGCGGCATGATGGAATCCCTCCTCTCCGTGGTGACGTGGGTGGGCACCGAACCTGACCATATCACGGTGAGACATGGGTTATCTGTAGGCGAGAGATGAGGTTATATATCCCCCCCCCCCCCACCCCCCTGCGAAAGGAGTTTGGTTACAGGTATTTTTTAGGGATCGAATTTAGTTTGTGTTAAAATTTTATCAAGGTTCCAACAGGTGATTCCTTATCTTATATACGGAACCTTTGGGTCCCTGTTTAGTGTGCCCTACTGTTTTTTTTTTGTGGGAGGTGGTTGGGGGACTGTCCTGCCCCCATTGACAGCAGTTTTTAGAAAAAAAGGAACCCAAGTGTCATTTTTTAAAGGTACAATTTCCTGGCCAGGGTGGTTTTCTTACATCCATTGGGACTCAAACCTGAAGCTTTACCTTTGTGGTATGTCCCTGACCACTCATTCACGATCTGTATAGTATTAGTATGATGGTTTTACCACTGTACTTAAGCACTGGGAGCTATGTCCCTAACCACCCATTTTGATGGGTTTCAAGGACTAGATTCATTTTGTACCATGGGGAGAATCTGGCTTTAAGCCAGATGGCTCGGTTGGGAATAAGGGGAAGGGAGAGAGCAAAAGAAAGGAGTAGGAGTGAGTAACCACTAGCTTTTATCATACCCTGCCATTGGCCCAGGTCCCATAGGGGGGGAGTCTGGAGTTTGGCATCACTCCTCAGGCACAATAAAATCTGGAATTTTGAATAGTTTTCTTTGTGGAGTTGTGCTTCACGCTCTGGTATTTTGATTGACGAGGTTGGTGTTGCAATTTTTCTTTCTCTTTATTCCTGTTCTACTTATCTACTTTTTTCTGTTCATTCATTTTTTTGTGACTGAAATGTCCTAATGTCATAGACTACTAAGATCTTGTATGCCTCAATGGCAGGATAATGGGGGGGGGGGGAATAGACCATATCCACCTCATAATATTAGCAAGTGGATTGCCACTCCAGCATCTCTGCCCATTCTTTCATACAATAATGCATTTCATCGGTTCGCTTTCAACGGTATGCCGCTGATCCTAAACTGCAGGCAGTATTATTCCCTCAACCATTAAAAAAAAAATATCCCCCGATTTGTCGAAATTTGGGTACTCCCCATTATTTCTATTTCCAGTTCGGTACATACTTCTTGAGAGTGAAATTCTGCTCGATCTGGGGTAGGGGTGGGCTGTAATTTGACATGTTTTTCGCGTAATGCATAAGCCATGACTTTCTTAATAATTTGTATTTTCTTTCAGTTTGTTACTCGCGCTGTGCGGGTCATTGACTTAATCACCAACCTTGACATGAATGCCTTCCAGAACCACAATGGGCTGAGTACATTCATCAAAAGACTCGAGGTGAGTCGCATGTTACTACATGGGGCTCAACCGAGGTGGTGGAAATTGAAATCTTATTTATTTGAACTTTTATTTTTTTCAGCTTGAAGTGAATGAGTGTCGTAAAGAGCAGCCTTTTGTGATTCAACTTCCCGCTCCTCTGGGAGTCCAGGCAACTTCCACTACAGTAGCCCCTGTAGGAGGAACCTCTTTGGCTGTGTCAACGGAGGGCGCTGATGCCGAAATGCCGGCGAGCGAGGTGGAGGCGCGAGACAGCTCGCTATCGCCTATGGAGATAACAGATACGACGGAGCCTCCAATGGTGGAATCTCCGCCTTCTCGCGGCGCTGAGTCGGTGGCGGAGGTGAGGACTACAGTGACGACAGCACGTCCAGAAAATTCCCCCTTGTCAATTGCATCGTGTTCAAAAACTTCTGACATGAGCCAAGTTAAGGTTAATCAGACCTGTTTGCCTCAGCGAGGGGCTCTTCTCAAATCCATGTTGAATTTCCTCAAGAAAGACATTCAGGACCCGGGCTTTAGCGAGAGTATGAGGCACCTCATGGAGAGTTCCCTCCCAAGCTCTTTGAAGCACATCATCAGTAATGCAGAGTACTATGGCCCCTCGCTCTTCCTCTTGGCCACGGACGTCGTTACGGTTTACGTCTTCGGAGAGCCGTCGCTGCTTTCGTCTCTTCAAGATAATGGCCTCACTGACGTTGTCCTTCACGCCCTGCTCGTCAAAGATGTCAGTGGTGGACTTGTTTATTTCTTAGTAGTTTGTTGTACCCGAGTTAGTTTGTTATGGATTAAGAACACCCATTGCACTAAGACTAGAGATGTAAAAATGTTGTTACCTTTCCCGGCAGGTGCCTGCCACGAAAGAAGTACTCGCGTCGCTGCCCAATGTCTTCAGTGCCCTTTGTCTTAATTCCCGGGGCCTGGAGGCATTTGTGGCCTGTAAGCCGTTTGAGCGCCTCTTCAAAGTGCTGCTCTCTCCAGACTACCTTCCCGCCATGAGAAGAAGAAAAACCTCTGACCCCATGGGTGACACAGCCTCAAATTTGGGCAATGCCATGGATGAATTGATGAGGCATCAACCCAGTCTGAAGGCCCAAGCCATGATCGCTATTGTCAAGGTTTATTTTTTGGTTCTTGTGATTTGGGGAGAAACTGCTTCAGTATTGTCATTATTAGGAATGATTTATTACTTGAAACTATTAGTCATTATTTGTTTTTAACGTGTCCACCTGAAGCCCTCTGCATGGCTCAAGAAGGGCATGGCTCAAGGTTCTGAATCAATAGTCAATGCAACTTGAAGAGCGAGTTGTTACTTCCACTATTTGACTAGTGCATAGCCCTATAAGATGTCCCTGAATATGTAGAAAACCATTTTTGCCATCTTTTGAGAGGCGTGATTGGTGTAATGAGAATGCCTGTGGCAGTATGGCTATGTAAGAAGAAGAATACCAGAGTGCGAAGGGTTGGAAGATGGTATAGGATTATTTGCGAGTGAGAGATGCTCTGGCTGAGGTACAAGTGCGATGATATTGTGTACAATAAGTTTGCATGGATTGGTCTTGTGAAGTTATACTCTCTGTCCCAGGAACGAACTGACTGGAAGAGATACTGCAGGACAAGGCCTTCCATTCCTATGAGTGGCCTTTCAGTGTGGAAATAATGGATAGCTTTGTCCTTAATAAAGCACAAAGCTATGGGTATTTGGCATTGATTCACGCTGATCTAATGTTTAGTAGGACAATGATTGCAGATGGAGTAAAAGTGTACCTCTGCACGGATTTAATCTTGGTATGTCCATTCTACTGAACCTTGGTCTTTAGGATTGGAGAACGTAGATAGGATCCTTATCATCCTTGATGTCTTCTTCATGCCACAGCCTTATGCCTCTTGTGCAGTCTTTGGCATACATCAAAGCTCTAGGATGGAAAATATTAGAATAGGAACCTGATTGAATTCTGTTGCAAATGTGTGGGAGATCAATGAAATAGGCTGGCTATTTTAGGGGTCTGTGACGGCACGTCCCCCTCTCGGATACCCGATCCAATATCATTTAATGCCTTCATGAAACTATACCAAATGAGTGGGTGCCCAATCCCATATCTACGCACACTTCATGCTTTTGTGTGTGTATATTGGTATATTAAGACCTTGTTTGCGGCTGCTTGTTCTTGGAAGCTTAGTATAGAATCTTGCTGCCCCAATTAATTGAGTTATCCTTATTTTCTTTTCTTTTTTTTTGGCAGTTATTGGAAGAATTGTGTCTTCTGGGTAGTGATACTCATTATGTGTGCTGGAAAACGCCCCCCAAGAACGAGCCTACGCTCCTCCCTGCATCGAGGTTTGTGTCCTTTTCTTTGGTTGATTGTTGTAGTCCTGTTGGGGCCCCGAAGTGCTTGCGTGATTCGCCCTTATTTCCTTTCCAGGGCCACCAACGATAATTCGAGTGATGAAGAGGAAGAGGAGGAAGAAGAGCGAGATGCTGCGCCGAGCGCGTCTGCTGCTGCTAACCAGGAAGGTGGCTCTGACGAGGCTCCCGTGGGTGATAAGAGACCCGTCCCGCTCGTCGACTACGTCCTCAATGTGATGAAGTTCGTGGATGCCATCTTGAGTAACAACTCCACCGACGACCATTGTAAGGAGTTTGTGACGCAGAAGGGCCTGGTTCCACTGCTGGGCGTCCTTGGGCTGCCCAACCTGCCTATTGATTTTCCTGTGTCTCAGGCGTGTCAGGCGGTCGCTGCTGTCTGCAAGTCCATCTTGGTAAGTGCCTGAGGATACATGAGGGAGGTGGGAACTGGCACAAGATACGAAGGGCGGTCAATAAGTTTTGCGAATCGGTGGGGCAAAACAGAGGAAGGGGGATGGCTATTTGTGGGGGTGTTAGGACAAGTTATGACAAGTCAGGACCGGCAGCCGCACGCTCCTGCCTCTTATATTTAAGAAGCAGTAGCTGATCGCATATCCTCAGTCACAAATTTTTCAACAATGGAGAAGGTTGAGCACCGCGCAGTGATAAAATTTTTGACCAAAGAAGGCAATAATGCAAGAGATCCATGAACGCATGGTTGCAGTGTACACCGACACCGCCCCTTCCTATGCAACCATTGGTCGCTAGAATAGGGAGTTCCGCCATGGTCGTGAGTCCCTTGAAGATGACGCCCGTCAGACGTGACCAACGAGGACAATGTGGCCCGTGTGGAGAGGAGGATCCTCAAAAATCGACGGGTGAAGGTCGAAGAAATCGAGCGACAACTTGGAATATCACATGGAAGTGTTATGAACATCATGTACGACAATTTGGCCATGACCAAGGTCTGTGCCCATTGGGTCCCCTAGAAACCTCACGCCCCATGATCGACTTCAACGTCGTCAAAGTTCGGAGGAGCTGCTGCTCCTGTACAACCAAGACCCGGCGGGATTCGAGTCATGCATAGTGACAGGTGATGAAACGTGAGTTCATCTCTGCGATCCAGAGACCAAGCTCGAAAGCATGGCCTGGAAGCACAGGGGCTCTCCGTCCCCCATCAAGTTCCGGACCCAATCCTCAGTCGGGAAGATCATGGACACCATCTACTGGGATTCTGAGGGAGTGTTGATGGTGGACTATGCGCCTCGTGGAAGGACCATCACAGGCCAATATTACGCAGAGGATCTGGCTGGGTTAAAGAAGTGCATCCGTCAGAAGCGGCGCGGCAAGTTGACACGCGGTGTCCTGCTCCTCCACGACAATGCTCCTGTCCACAAGGCCAGAGTTGCCCAAGCTGCCCTGCGCGAGTCCGGATTCGAGAACTCAACCATCCTCCCTACTGGCCACTAGCGACTACTTTTTATTCCGCTAGCTCAAGGCTGCTCTGCGTGGACGCCGGTTTGGGGACGATGAAGATGTCCAGCTCGCCGTCCAGGAGTGGATTGAACAGCATTCGGGAGATTTCTGGTTGTCGGGAATTCGAAGCCTCAGGGACAAGTGGCGCAAGTGCATTGAAGTCGAGGGTAGTTATATTGAAAAATAATAAAACACTTTTCCTCATATCTCGTTTCCTTATATCCGAATTGCAAAACTTATTGACCGTCCCTCGTATGAAGTGTACTAGTCATGTTTATTCTCCAATTTATGCCTTTAATATTCAGTCATATGTTAATCTTTGGCACATTGAAGAAATAACGGGGGGGGGGGGGGGTAATTAAATATTCTTCTAAAAGCCTCGCGTCCTGGTTACCGTTGCAGAAATGGGCAAGGGTTAGGATAATTTCCGTCTACTTTCACTATTTTATAAAGTAACCTCAAGGTTATCTACTCTCCCCAGCTTCTTAAAGGTTATCTACCCTCCACAGCTTCACTTCCCCGACACATCATTTAAGCCTTCAATTTTTATAACAACTTATCTGGGGGAATGCCCCAGTTGATATCAATACACCGTTTCCTCTATTCCAGAACTTGGCTCACGAGAGTGGTGTGTTGGAACAGGGACTCAAGTGCCTGAATGAGAAGCTGGAGGAACTGGCTCCTCTCCACGAGCCCTTGCCCTCTCCTGGGGGCTCTGTACTCCTTCGAGAACTGGCCTCCGCGTCCAACCCCGGAGAAGCTACCAACTACCCCCAAAGCACCCCTCTTCTTCACACCCTGAGTGCCATTCATGCCTACATAATGATGTTAGTGCATGTGTGCAGGACTGGACAGACGGAAATCAGACTGGTGAGAAGTACTTCCTGATTTGATCTTGTAGAAGAGGAAGACATCTTTCTACCTGATTAAAGCTCCCTGTGGGCCAGATATGGGGTTCAAATCCACCTACAGCCCTTCAAGAACCCTAGGAGGGATGCTTATGTTCAAAAATTGCGAAGCCTTTGGGGTTGAACAGAGAGAGGCTTGTTCATATGGATGCTCAGAATAGCTCCCTCTCCTACGGGTGTACCGTTGCCATGTGTGTTTTTCAATGCTTCGTTTCATTTCCAGATTGGGATGAAATGAGAATTGATTTAGTCATTCAACCATAGTAGCATGTTGATGAGACATATGTTGGGTACAAATCAGTGGATAATGTATGTTGGGCACAAATGAGTGAATAATGTATGTTGGGCACAAATGAGTGGATAACGTATGCAATGCTTGTAATCATTTATGTAATGTAAATGAATTTTGGTTTTTTGTTATATATTTATTTTTAATACTTAGGTGAAGAGCTCCTTTTGCTTTAATTACAGCCCTAATTCTTCATGGTGTGGATTTCACCAAATGTACACAAATTTATGACGATCTTTTCCCACTCAGCTTGGAATTTCTGATGGTTTTATTTATGGTATTTTTTTGGTGCTTTTCCAAGCACTCCGCACAAGTGTTCTCTTGGCTTGGTCTGCTTTATGGGGTCACTCCATAGGGGTTAATTCCAATTCTTTGCTACATTAAAATGAAAATAAGTAAACCCTACCCCCACCCCTGACAAAAGCAAGGAGGAGGTCCGCTTCTCTCCAGCACAGGATCATACAACCACACCAAAGTGAAATAAAATGGAGGAAACGAGCCTCCTCCAAAAACTCAGTCCATAAGTCACAAGTCGGTGTGCACGAAATAGATAGCTTGAGGACATGGTAGTGTGACTTGTGGAGGTAATTTTTCTCCTGGCCCTGATAGACATGCAGCCCCATAGCATAATAGAATCACCGCCATGCGTTAGTTCCATACCAGCAGGGTTAAATTTTTAAATAATTTTCTTCTATGAAATCAGGTTGGAACGAAAGTAATGTTTGATTTTCTAAAATAAAGTTTTAGATGTGTATTAAAATAGTGCCTCTTCTTACGAATGCTACAATGGGTATATACTTTTTCTGTCCAATTATAAAAATATTGTTCATAATCTTCTTGGTATTCTCCCCTCTGTTTGTCCCATCTAAAAATCATACAAGAAATGCTTTACTGTTTCATAAAGGTGTCCATGCAAGTTCCAATGGCATAATCCATTGAGAGCCATTAAGAGGATGATGCACTAAATGAAAGAAGTTGCAGGTGGTGGTTTTCCTGTTTCTGAAGTAGGTAGGGATTTCACTCTAAAAGATGCATCAAAAGAAGGTTGTCTAAAAGAACTTGATTCCGAAGAGTTGGAAGCTGTTGTCATATCAAATACTGCTACCACTTCTAGGGAACTCACAGAACAATTTACCCTAACCCGTATGGCTGTCGTACGTCAACTCTAAAGGATTGGAATGGTTCCAGTGATTGGAAAATGGGTCCTGCATGAACTGCCCACAGCTAATCTTCAACAGTGCGTTGTTTACTGTGAGTCTTTGGTTTCATGACTCCTTCAGGCACCATTTGGGGGCAATCTTATTACTGGTGATGAGTGATTTTTTTATCCTACGTTAAACGCTGCCATTCGTAGATCACTGGAGGAAGCAGAATTTCTCAGCAACCGAGATAATTCTTCCAAAAAAGATCATGTTGAGTGTATGGTGGGATATTAGAATTCTCCTTTATGAACTGTTAGGTAACAATAACAAAAAATAATGCTAATCATTACTGCAATCAACTTTGTCATTTGAAAGCTGCTTTGGGCTAAAGGCGACCTACCTTAGTCAAGAGAAGGGGTTGTCACCTTCCATCATGATAATACCCATCCTCACACAGATTGAATGACCAAAGATCTTTTGAAGGAGGTCGGTTGGGAAATATTGCTTCATCCTCCAGATTATCCTGCCCTTGCTCCTTCAGATTATCACTTGTTTAGGGGATTACAGAACCATTTGGATGGTCTCAGGTTGACATCAAGAAGTTGAAAACGAGTTGAATTCATATTTTGTATCAAAACCTAAAGAATTTTACAAGCGTGGCATTTATCAGTTTGTTGACTTATGGAATGAGGTCTATAAAGCAATGGAGTTTGTTTTTATGATTAAATATTTCTATAGTAAAGTTTTTTTCATTTAATATATACCCTAAAATCGGATATTACTTTTGTTCCAATCTGGTATATTTAAGTGGAATTACATAAATTTTCTGTAACACCAAAATACAATATTCTTCCTTACATACTTGATAATTACTTTCATCTGACCAGATAACTTTAGACAATTATTCAGGTGTCTAGTTTTTGTGATGTTTGGTCCACCGAAGGTTTTATTTCTGTTAATCTCGTATATCCATATGGCTTCTTTATTGACTTACATCATTCAGTTGTTGATCTTTATCTAACTGTTCTAGTTAATATTTTTCAACTTGAAGCTTCATTGAACTCCTCACCAAGTTCAGCTTCTTTGATACACAGCACTCGTCTCTTGATATGATTTAATAATGGTTCGGACACAACATATCTTGAAAAATTATTCTTTTAGCCATTTGTACTTCTGATAACTCTTGGCTATGGAGAAGTTTTCATGTTCTGTTTCTGTGAATTCTTTAGTTTGTCCTATTAGTTGTTTAGAACGATATTGAATACACAATAGTTATAAATGTAAGGTAAAACAAGAAATATTATTTAAATTGTGATAACAATTAATTTAATTGATCACCATTTAATAAAATACTGAGTAATTAAAAAATATCACAGCACCAAGCGCACACAGGTGGGTTTTTTTTATAACTCTAGCTACCATTTAGGGCAAAAGAAAAATGGCAGTGTGGTCAGTCATTCCCAAGTAGATAGGTTGGAACTTCCTAGCTGTTTCAATGACTTCTAGCACGGGATGGGTGCTATAAATTTTACCACAGCATGTAACAGCCTCTCTCCACTCTGACCTGGTCCCTCGGGACAGCCTCACAGAAAGTGCAGCCCCACTTAATTGTAGTAACTTTGCTGGAGTCTACTGCACAGGCTGTAGGCTCAAAGCTTTCTGCCGTGATCTCCCAAGTGGTCGGAGCGAGAAAAGATGTCATCTGCTCTTGGAGCAAAATACACATTATAATCCTAAATATTTATTAATTATAAATTCTAAAATGTGATTTAATGTTAAATATATATGGAAGTTGCTTTATACTTTTGGCCAAGCGTGTATTGTGAGCTAAGATGTGAGAGATTGTAAATTGAGAATGTTCAAAAGTGGCTAGGGTTATAAGAAGAATCAATGAGAATAGGCTCATTAAGAGTGCGTTTGAGTGACCTGTGTATGAAGGTTTGGGAGACTAAATAATGGATTGCTTATGGTAATGAGTGGATGATGGTGCTGGTTTGTGAGGGAGCTGCTACAGCCCGCAGCATCCCATCATTATAAAAAACCAACTTTGCTGGTTGATAAATGAATGAATAGGGCAAAAAAGGCGTTAGTGGGGAGATGGGTTTAGGGGTCTGGGTGTGTGCAATTCTACTTTGTGACAAAGCCGTTTGTTTTGTGGCATATTTGGATATTTCCAAACTTATTCTATTTAGTGGGTAAGATTTAGAACTATCTTTTATATCTTGTTATTGGATTTTAAGCTTGTATTTCTCTCATTAAAATAAGTATTGAATAAATTCAGCTGCACTTATTTCCCCCTCCCCCCTCCTCTCTTCACCAGGAAAGTAATTTATTTTGAAATATATGGGTCTGAGTTAGAAAATTTTGTATTATAGGTTGATGTACTTACTTTAATTTGTTTATTTTTCATCTATTTTTTTAAAAATTTCACTTCCCTTACAGAAAATTGTAACCTACATTGCATTTACTCTGTCTTATTTTGATCACTCAGGTCTCGATCAAACATTGGGGAACAGAACTGGGCTTGAAGGTGTTGGCGGGTCTAACGAAACTTTACACCTCCCTCGTTTGGGAGTCTACAGTGCTCTTGGCCTTGTGTTCTGATGATGCCCTGCCTGTTGGCTGCCTCTTTGCCAAGGAGGATATCTCAAAGCTGCTCGCTGCCGGGGATGCCGTAAGTCAAGTTCTGGTGTTACTTCCAGAGGCTCAAGCGTACTGGGATGAGAATGGTGAGATGGATGTGCAGAGCTTCTCTGAATTTGAGGCTTGGAGGTGACAGTTGCTAACTGTGAATTAAGGAATAGATTTGGGATAGAATGCATTAGTGTGGCACTGAGAAGAGGTAGACTGAGCTGATTCGGTCATGTGGAGAGGATGGAGGATAATAATTGGGTGAAGGGTGTTAGAAGTTTGTAGGTTGGGGAGGTAGCTGCCAGAGGGAGGCCGAGGAAGACGTAAAATGAGGTCATACAGAGGGACCTCAGAGATACGAGTTTAAATAGAGAAACAGCTAGAGATCGAGCAGCATGGAAAGCTGCCATTAAGTAAATAAGGCCGACCTATGCAAGCATGTATGGAGCCTTCATAAATAATGATAGATATTTGGCTATGTGGTTTTGGCAATAAATGGATACCCCAAACTAGATTTTGTGAAAACTTTCACTTGACGTGTAATTATGTAGAGAGGAATCTTGTGTTTTACAGTTTTTTATATGACCACTAAGGCAAAGTTGACCCATATTTGCATCCCATCTGATCCCTACCTATATTTATTGGGGTCTACCTTTGCTCATGGTTAATGCAGTGCTTCCACTTAGCTGAGTCCGATCGTTTAATATTACTTGAGCAGAAGATGTTTTATGTGGGACAATATATGACTGAAACCTGAATAAAAAACAACACATACCCAATTCACACACATAAATCAACTAAAGCCCTAAAAAAAAATATCCCCATTGACACACATAAGCATGCTAGGTGTCCAGTTCTACACAAGAACTGATGACTCTTCCCACCCATGACTCCCTCTCTTCTCTCTACACCCATACCCACCACTCCAGAGAGAGAACACACACCTGCATACCCAAATTGTTGTATATCACCCCCCTTCCCTAATCCTGCCAGACAACACAGCCCTTTGGACACACCCGCCCAAAATTGCCTGAGGAAGACCACCTTCCAGGCTCAGATCTGGCCACCATAAACACCTACCAAAGCAACCTGACCGAGCTGCAACCACCACACCTAATTCTGAGCACCTACTGGAACACTTTCCAATCTTGCACCCTTCTGACAAACATGCAATTTTTTTCTGTCAGAAACCTGCACCTCCAGCTCACAGCAGTAGTGGCTTTCCTTCAGGATGTGGGTGCCTTGATACCAACCCTGGGGGCCTAAAAGAAAGTCTGGCATTGGGAAGCTGTGGGATTGGGTTGAATAAGTGTAGGCAGATGTCTGAATTCAATGTGAATCTTGACAGGCGAATGCGATTTCCAAAGTTCAAGCTCTTTTTCTTGTATTTTTCATATGTAGGTCTCGATGGGGATTAAATGGCTGGAATATATGGGGAAAAAATAATTATACCAAAACATTTTTTCATATACCTAACTGTATTTGTTAGTCAGCGCCAATCCTTCCATGATACTGGGAGGATCCCCGACCGGATAATGAAATTTATATAAGGTCAGTATGACAATCGCTGGTCGGCCCGAGGGCCCCAGGAGCTGGTCCTCTTTTGGGAAGAGGTGACGGGAAGTATTATGTTTTTTGACACCAGACAACATTCTGGTGGAAGCATTTGTCACCTCTGAGGAGAGGAACCTGTTCCGCTTAAGAGGTACGTGGATATAGATATCCATCGGCAGGATTCCTTGGAACAGTGTGCGTGTTGTGCTGCGAAGGTGGGAGAGTAAAGAAAGCACTGTTGTGATTGGCTATGTGTGAAGTGTAAGATCTACCCACCCGAAAATGGGGTGAACACAGCGCGTCCACCAATTGGTAGCCACATCTCTACGTGCGCTGACGTTTGTGTCCACTCGTGCCGGGATCGAACTCGGTACCGCGACGTTGGTAGGCCAACGCCGTATCCACTCGGCTAGCACTGTATTTGTTCCCATCACTGTCGTTAGAAACAAAAGGTGTAGGGGATTGAAGTGTTTGTACTCATATAATCTTGTTGATTTGAAGTAATTCTGTGTACCTCATGTTGAGGCTTTAGGAAAGTTTAGTCGTTCCATGTTTTTTTAGTTGTAGGAGCCTCGTGTTGTATTAGAGACATTACTGCCACTGTAATATCAATTAACCATCGTGTGTGAGGCTGCTTAAAGTGAGCACTCAAGGATGAAATGATGGGGAGGATGCCCATTCTGCCTTTTGTATACTAATTTGGTAAATGCATTAAATGTTCTTCGACTGAGACGAAACTCATCCAGCGTCATTTATTTCACTTATCCTAATCTCATAAAACTCCCAATTGCTTTGTCCTTTCATTTTGGTCTGTCTTGATGCCTCATCCTTTCACATCACCTACTTTTTTATGGAAGTTGCTTGCAGGGTTGGCAAATAAAAAACCGTTTAGGGGCGGGGGGGGGGGGCGAATTTTTTTTTCAAGAAATGAATGCTACTTATCATTACTTTATTCAAAATCCATATTTGCTTATAATTTGAACAAATATGTATCAAAATGATCTCTCCTACAGGTTATGGCTATCTTGGATACCCACAATTTTTGATCAGTGATCTTTACCCTGATCTTTTCTTACTACTATAATATAATTATTAAGCTAAGTAATTATTAATATATAAAGATAGAGCTAGCTCTTCTTTTTCTACATTATTATAATGCTTGTAGCATTTGTTTTTTTAATTTTTTTTTTTTGGGGGGGGAAACCCAGAATAAAACCCGTTTTTTGTGCTTTTTCACAATTTGGTTTTTTTTTTAACCCTGGTTGCTTGCCCCTTCTATTCCCACTCATTTTGGCCTTGACACTTATGAATATATTAAAGGGCGAAGATCCCTCAAAGGAGACACCAATGGAGGTTGGTGATCAAGATAGCACCCCCCTTGTCTTGGATGGCTCTGTGTTACCCTCTACGTCGTCCTCCGATCTTGGAAAATGCTCCGCCAGTTCGCAGCAGACGAAACTGATCAAGCCCCTGTTGCCATCTGCCTCTCGACTGGGCAAAGCCCTTGCTGAGTTATTTGGACTCCTCGTCAAAGTGAGTACAGCTGCCAGTTACTGGTGGGAATATTCCCAAGCGATGTAGTCATTTCTAAAGGAGTCTCCTGTTTATCTTGGGGCAGCTCTGTGTCGGTTCTCCTCTTCGACAAAGAAGGGGCCAGCAGTCGACCGGCCCTTTGACTCCTCCCTCCGCCGGCGCTGTTGCTGTGGCCAGTGCTCTATCAAATGTCCTCTATTCGGGCCTCTCTTGGGTGCCTCCCCCATCCTCTCCGTTGCCCAAGTTTAGGCTCACCTTCCTCATTTGCTCTGTGCGCTTCACCAATCCGATGCTCTTCGACGACAAGAAGATGCCCTACCACCTGATGCTGCAGCACTTTGTCAAGTCCCATGGCTTGCGAGGTGAGTCTTGTTCGCGATTCCACCCTGACCCTGTTGCTTTGGTGGCTCTATTATTCACTTCTTTTTCGTCCGTAGCGTTCTTTAATATCTTCAATTGGGCTCTGTCGCCGTGGGAGGACGATAAAGAGATGGACTCTGGCGAAGAGAAGAACCTTCCTGAAGGGACTGGCGAGTTTTTAGACACTTGGCTCTTTCTTCTCGAGAAACTGGTCAACCCGAAGACGATGTTTGAGTCTCCCCACTCCCTGCCTGCAAAACTGGGTTTCTGCCCTCTTAAGTTCCTGATTCAGATCCACAAGGTAATGGAGGGACACTATTTGGAATTGGGGGTGGGGGGTCTTGGAAGATGTTATTTTACGGTACTGTTGGTAACGGGCCAATGTGTGTCTATCTCACTTCACTGTAATTCTATAAACTTTGGCTGAGCTCCATCCACATCTGCCACTTTTCCATAGCGTGGTTAACGCAATTCTGTCCCCTTAAGCTCTATCACTGACAAAGGCATCATTCATTTTGTTCACTTAAGGGCCTTTGATAGCGATTGGTTATGTGCTCCTCAGTCAACCCTTTCTCTCTCACAATTTATAATCTACCCACCTTTTATGCTATCTTCCAATCCTTCTTACACCTTGACGCTCCTATATTCTCGGCAGCTTTTTTTTATATGCATCCCCACGAAGGAGTACCCTATGTAGACTGCTATAGCTGGGACATGGAGGAGCGACACGTGCCTCCGACCAGAGTCCCCTTAAGGAAGGCCTGACTCACTCACCCGAGTGACTTGAACTTCTTGACAGGTCATAGGGATGATGGTACATTCCTCTCCTATGCACCTTTTTTTTTGGCTAAGTGATTCTCCTTATTTCCATCTTGTTTTTAGGACCTGACCAACTACTGCATGCCGCATCAGAAGAGGCTTTGGAATCTCTCTAAACGACACCCGCAGGTTGCATGAGACGGGGCTTGAGGGACCTTGGGTGTTGGAGTGGGAATAATGGGAAGATCGGTTTTGCCTCATTCCATTCCTTGTCTTGTGGGCTGACCACCTCCCTGCATCCCTTATTTGGTGCATAAGTCTGTACTGTCAGACCAACTAAAATCCCAGGTCCTCTCTCTTGGTCTGTTTAAGGCATCTTTAGAGCCTGGCCAACTTATCGATGCATAATAAGAAATTGTTAGAGATTCACTGGCTGCTCAGTTAGGAGCTGCGGTCTTTGGGGATCGAGCTTCCTCTGGTCAACTTCCCGCCATTGCATTGCTGAACATCCCCCCCCCCCTAACGGGCCCAGAGTTGGAGCCACTGAAGGGCATTCCCCTTCTATATAACAGAGTGCTTTCCCTCTCTCCTATATAAGAGAGAAGGGCTAGCCCTCTCCTATGTAGCAGAGAAGGCTTTGCCCCTTTCTATGGGCGAGAGAGCTTTCCCCTTACCCCTTTCTCCACGGTGAAGTAGCCCAGTGCCCATACTCCAGGGGCAGTGTCTTTCCCGCCGGTGAATAGTGACCGAGTTCCATCCCCGAGTAAAAAGGCCACTCCCAGTCAAGGTCTTCCAAAGGGATACAGGCCTATTGTGACTACGCAGACGACTGGGTCCTTTGTAATTATGGTGAAGAACGAGGCTGATGCTGGCCTGGAGCCCTTAGAGACGGGTAGAAAAGAAGGCGGCACATACCGCCCTTCCTAAAGATCCCCCCTCCCCACCTTTAGCACTAAGAATTTTTCTCATTGGAAGGTTTCCGGGTATGAACGAGTCTCCTGCCTTTTCGGCAGGGAAGACCAGGCCAAGTATTGTTTGTTTTGCCCCGGAGACCCCTTGGGCGGGGGTAAGAGGTAAAACCCTTGGTAGAAAGTATATTTAGGCGAGCATTTTTGCTCATTGGCCCTACTGATGGGAGCAGGCCGTCCAAAGGATTGCTCTTGTCTAGCGGGAAGGAAGCGGAGGTTGCCGTTTGCTCAATGTCCCAGTCAGCGTGATCATGGCCAACTCTTGTCTGTCCCAGTACTGGGAACAACTGGGTCGCTTGTACTCGGGTCGGGTTGTTGATTATTTTACCACTACTATTTTACTCGGGTTGGTTGCATGCTCCTCTACTAGGATGAGGTTGGGCCTCCCATCTTCCTCCTTTTGCTTTGGTTTTGCTATTTTATTTTTTGTTTATATTTTGTATTTTGAAATATCATAGGACTTAAGCTGAAAATTAAAATTAGTGTTTATGCCCCAAGTAGCATTTGCCAGATGGGGATACCCCCCCCTCAACTCTTTGGCACATTTTTGCTCAATGTACCACTCTGGTGGTTCCTTGTGCATGTTATCTGTCGTAGTACTCGTACGAGCGGAGTGGTACCGCTTGTCCCATGTGTTCGGAACTGCTTCAGACACTTGTGGACGCCTTGATTTCTTGGAGGATGTTGGCCTCATCCATTTTAGCTTGTTGGGCATATGCTCCGGCCTCCGGGAAATCAGGCCTACCCCCGACGACGGGTTTTTTTGTTTTTGAATGTAGCCTGTTAATAGGCTAAAGTTAATTTCGCCGACTTATACCTTTGCTGGTAGTTGCCAGAGGGGCGTATTTTGAGTCGCTGATATGACTTTAACTTGACTGCTTCTGAATTTTAATCCTTTCCATGATAAGATCACAGAAAATACCACAATCGCACCGAGCTTCATGTTGTAGCTGTTGAAATGTGGCCATGTGTGTAATGCCGAGCCGAGTCAGTAGGCTAGGAATCCCTATTTAAAATGTCATTGACGTAATCGACGATCAACCACCCTTCTAGATAAAAACCTTTTACTTGGTTGCGGCTGCTGTTGGATTTTTACTACAGGCGTGCAATATTCTTTTCGTTTTTACATTGCCCCACTTATCCTTTCCTTATGCATTTGAAACAGGATGTCAGTCAGTGTAACGTGGGAAGAACCTCGCGATGGCTGACATCTTGAATCCTGCTTACCCTTGTCGCGCCGACAAGCCCCAGTTTGCCTTCCCGGGACAATTGCCTGCCAGAGGATCTGCAGCTCTATGTTCCGCACATTTTCACTCTTTTACAGATCTTACGAACATTCTGGGGCCCGTCGGGCCTTCTTTGGTTTTTACTTCAATTCCTGGGGAGGGGGGGCGGCGTATTTTTTCTGGTATGTGAATGTTTTGAACTGTCTGCTTCCTGATCACAACGAATACAGTTCTGCATCGGTATAGTCAATGTGTGTTTAGGTTAGGGTGGTGGCCGCATCGTTTCCAAGGCGACCAGTATGTGACGTAGGAGAGTTGGTTCTGTGCCTGATGAATTCGAGTCTGTTTGTATCCTATGTGATGAGTGTGTGGGTATGTATACCTTGGTGCATTGCCCTTGGTATGGTGTTTGAGGGGAGGATATTATGACTCTCTTCTCTAGTGGCAAGGGGTCATCTCGTAGTGTTTTGAGGTGGTGCATGCATGTGACAACTGGATGAGCAGGCTTGTGAAGACCATAGGAGTATGTTGGTCTGTGGAGGATTGTTAGAGGAGTAAAAGATGGATAGATTGTTTTAACACATTTGCTGTGATAAAAGAGCAAGGGGAGGATTGTGTGTGTGCATGAAATAGAAATGTGACGAGTCCTGTTTGGGGCCTTCTGCCCAGGTATGAACCCTACTTTGCCGAGATCCCTCAGCGCATGGCACCTGTTTCCTATGAAGGGCTTATTTGATGCGGAAAAAAAGGGACCGTTTTATTGTGCCTAAAAGGGGCTTTGGTGCAAATCGACCCCATTGTGGGAAGCTTAAAAATAAGTGCAGGATTAATTCGGTGCTTTCTCTTGTGCAGCTCGCGTTCGACGCAGTCATGAAGCTGTGGGACAAGAAGCCCTTGAAGACGTACGGCGTGAAGATCTCTGAGTCGGTGCTCGTGATCCTGTGCTCCATTCTGAAGGGGGAGAGCGAGATCGCGGAGAGGATGAACAAGGACAAAGCCGCCGCTGCCACTGCCACCGCCACAACCACCGCCACAACCACCGCCACTTCCACCTCCACAACCACCGCCACCACACCAGTCACCACGAGTGCCGCCGCCACCACCACGACCACCGCGGCAACCACCAACTCGGACGCGACAGAAATGACTAGTACGATTTGTCCCGCCCCCGTCGTCATGGGGACGGCATCGTCGTCGTCGCCCCCTTCTGAGGAGCCGATCTCAGCCGAGGCGACGCCCACCCCCTCCTCCACATTGACGACGCCGGCGGTGGTCCAAGGCGCCCCTACTCCAGCCCACCTCCCCGCCCCTATCGAGACTTCGACCACACCTGCCCTGGTGACCAACTCAGAAGGTCAAGCACCATCGGGCTCTGCCGCTAGTAGCTCGGCAGATTCACGCCCTCTGTGGGTTCCCGTCGATCTCGCTCCGCCCATCATCTCGGCCGCCACGGAACCTCCAGCCCCGGCGCGCCCTGCGGAAGCCGGTCACCCCATCCTGCAGGCTCTCCTCGACATGGGCTTCCCGCAGGACCGCTGCCTTGAAGCTATCAGCCACACCACCAACCTCGAGCAGGCCACCGAGTACCTCCTGAGCAACCCCCTCGGACCTCAGGTAGGGGTTTTTGTGATCCTCCTCATCTGTGGGTGCTTTATTTTCTTTTTTCTTACCTCTCTTAATCCCCCCACCCCTACTATAGGAATGTCCATTGACGAACGTGTGGGAAAATTGCGTTCCCTTCCGGATCACTTATCTTGACCTCTTTGCTAAAAGACCTTAACTTTCTCGGAGATAGTTTAGTTTGATTGTTTTTAGTTGTTTTGTTTTTGTAATGCCCAATTTTTTGGGCATCACTGGTGCAATTTCTCCACCCCAGTAGATTTTGTTTGTCTAGCCGTTTGCTGGTGTCTTTAATCCCTTGTAGTGCTCAGAATTGCTTATTTTTTAGCGTTTGCGTTAGTTGCTCCTCAGTTTGTTTTTCCTCTGCTTTGAGATGTTGAAAATGCTCAAGGTCAAATTAGGTCTAGATTCTAACCTCGGGAGGAGAAAGAATGTGTTTTTGTCTCGTTTCTTCCATTTGTTGATGGATGAAATCGCATTGTACAAGTGGGTGTTAATAGAACTGGAGTCCCTCTTGCTGCAGTTTTATGTATGCTTTAGGGGTATTTTATTACTTCAACATCTACCATTTCCCTCCACTAAAAGTCGGGTTGCTGCGCTTTAACAATAAAAAATACCAGCCACTCCCTCTCCTCTTTAGGCTCTTCTTGGTGAGGGAGTGGGGGGGGGGGATGTCCTATAGGTAGCATCTTGCTTAGTTATGGGTCATCCCTGGGTAGAAAGCCCTCTCGAAGGTCTATGCATACACATCTATCATAGCAAAATTCAGCCATTGCCTCATTAGTCAACCTTGTATGCATTCACCCACATCTCTCGGAACATTCTCATCTACATGGTTAAGCATTGCACTATGCCTCCTTTTTGCTTGCCACCACACGCTTCACATCATTCTACATTTTGCTTCTTTCCACTTATAGCACGCCGACAAACAGCCCTTACTCTACCCACTACCACTTTTCCACATTTGCTCTTTCCCCATCTTCGCACTTGTTTCCTCTCAAGCATTCTTACATACTGCCCTTTATCGCTCATTCAGTAACTTTTCATTTCTCTCTTTGCACTTTCCTCACGTCTTGTAATCCATGTACCAACCAATTTAACCTTGCATCACAATCATGTGATCACACTCCCATGCATATGCCTCTTACAGCTTTCACATCAGCGCATACCTCTTAGAGCTTTCACATCACATTTACTAGCTATAGATCAATCATACTCTTACCTACAACCCTTCTTCTTTCCCCAAACAATGTATTTATTTAGATCGTTGTGCTGAAAGAATGTGTTTACTTCACATTCTCCTTTAGCACAAAGCCATAACCACCATCTCTCCATTTTCATTCTCTTTACTTGTACCAAAAGCTCCAGTTATCTCCTCTCTCTCTCTCTCTCCTTTATTCCTCCATTCATATCTCGTACAACCTTCAACCTGTACATCTTCTCACATCCATCTCCCACTCATCCCAAGTTATTCCAAACCCTTTCTCAACTTCACTTCTATCGGTACAACCATGCACAGTTTCACCCACATAATTCTGGAGCTCACGCATCATTCCACTCACAAGCACTACCACACCCTCTTGTATCACCGTGATCTAAACCTAATTGTACTTCATTCACGCCAATCCCCACACAACTCTTCCTTCCCTTTCATGTTTGTCTTGCATGAAGCAAGTATCTGTAATTGCCTTGTTCTAAAGATATTGGCTACAATTCCACAATTGACTACCATTCCACTCTTTTTCACAATTGACTACCATTCCCCTATTTTCCTCAATTGACTACCATTCCCCTATTTTCCTCAATTGACTACCATTCCCCTATTTTCCTCAATTGATTACCATTCCCCTATTTTCCTAAATTGACTACCATTCCCCTCTTTTCCACAATTGACTATCAATCTCCTCTTTCCACAATTGACTACCATTCCCCTCTTTTCCACAACTGACTACCATTCCCCTCTTTTCCACAACTGACTACCATTCCCCTCTTTTCCACGACTGACTACCATTCCCCTCTTCCCCACAATTGACCACTATTCCCCTCTTTACCACAATTGACTAATACCCCCCTCTTTCCCACAATTGACTAGCATTCCCCTCTGTTCCTCAATTGACTACTTTTCACCAATTGACTACCATTTCTCTAATTTCCTCAATTGACTACCATTTCTCTAATTTCCTCAATTGACTACCATTCCCCTCTTTTCCTCAATTGACTACCTTCCCCCTCTTTTCCACATCACATACTCTCGCATTGCATCTTCCCACTCGATGCACACATTGCTGCAATTGACCAGGCTTACTCGCCTTTGAGGTGTTCCTCCTTCCACACTTACAAAGCAGTTATTGAGCTTCATTTTTTGTGCACATTAATATCTTAAACCTTTAACATCCACCACTTGCCACAAACTGTGGTTTGCAAGCACCAATGCCGCTGAAATATCCGACCCATTCCATTATCTTCATTAAGCACAAAGCAACCCATAATTGCCCCTCCATAGCGACGGGTTGCTATGGTGCTGTAGCACTCACATAATCAACCCACCCTATGTGCGATTTTCCAAACCTTCATGCACCCCCGACACTTATATTCTTATACCATACCACCCCTGTGCACTTGTTGCAACCTCATTGTCACCATAAACTAGGTACATTCCACATTCAACCCCAAGGCATTCACTTGTACTTCCATTTAAATTTCACTGCTATCTCTTTGCTTTCTGAAAACTTCCTTCTATTTTACACAAATTTTTACTTACCTTCCCCTTCTCTTCCTGATACTTGGAAAAGTCATTGTTGGAGTGGTTTTTAATACAGCATTGAGTTAATGGTATAGTAGCCTGACTAGATCAGAATTGGTTTAGAGTTATGAAACCCGGCACTATTCTCTCGTGTATGTAGATTATGAAGGTTTTGATGTGAAAATCCCTTTTCCTTCAGAACGATGGTGACATGGATTTCTCCGAGGATGACCAGTGGCTTCAGGCTGTTGCCATGTCATTGCAAGAAACGTCCCATCAGACTCCGGGTAAATCTACAACGGCTGGAGAACCTGACCCCAATACCACACTGGCTATGGATGAAGAGCCTTTAAATAAAGAAAAATTAGGTGAGGGAACATTTGTGAAATGCCATGTCATAAATTGTTAAAAATGACTTAGGTGAACGAGTATCTCCTAGCCAGGTGAGAACATGGTTTCGCAAGGTGAGTGAAATTAAGCCACTAGAATGTAGGTATTCGTTAGATGGAAGGCCCCAATTCATTTGACCTTGCAGTCTATCACATGTTGAAGCCACACGTGCCTAGTACCCCGTGTTGAATCCTAGGTCTTGATAGTCGAAAGAACCAGCACTACACTACCGCCTGATTTTTGCTTATTGTTTCATTGCCAATAAGTTATAAGGATTGATTTGGATTAAGGAGTTTTCTCCCTGTGTTCCTAGTTCCTGATTTACTTAAGTTGCACCTGGTTAAGGTCCATTCCTTAGGCCAGTGGCCTAGATTAACTCCAGATTGTATGTTTTCTCTCAGTTGTACTTGTGGTTTGTATGTTGTGAATGTTTTGGTGCATTTGTTTCTTGGTTGACCAGTAATTCTGTGTTTAAATTTTGGGTGCTTAACCAACCTAAGCTTTGTCATCGTAACTCCTCTCTGAGGGACGTTTCTTCTGGGCAGATATTTGGTGCAGTGATGTTGAGGTAGTGGGTTGGACCCAGAGATTGCATGTTGTACTGTATGGATTATTTTGTGGGTAATAATGTCCTTTTTTATAAGGTATTTACATTTTATTTCCTTTTATATCTCAGTCTAGGGTCATACTTGTAATTGCTTTGGTTATGCGTACTATTGAGAAATTGTGTTCTACAGAGGTCGAGATAGTGTTCTATGGGCATTCCAATTGCTTCATTGGGGGAGCTGCAGGTCTATCTTGAAGTGAGTTGGATTGCTTGGTTTTGCTTTGTGCACCAGGTATTGCAGAAGTCCTGTTACATTTATTATGACGCTCTCATCAAAGGACACGGTTGTAGTTTTGATGCACTTAGAGATGTTTTTATTATTTTAACATGTTTAAATTTTAATATTAATTGATGTGGCCACGCTCCAGACGAGACCTGAATGCCATACCCACCTTGTGGATGAATTCCTTCCGCATACTGGCCCGTACACGGTTGATGGAGGGCTTGAGCTTGCTTTAGTAGAGGGAATTGAGGTCGAGCGACTGCGGTGGCCAAATGTCTTTGACCAGAAATTCATGATCAACCTCAACCTCAACCAACTCTTCCACCGTTTGGCCATGTGAAACAGGGCACTGTCCTGCTAAAAGATGTACTCTTCCTTCTTCGTGATTTTTTCACCATGTGCAGGACTTTCGTGGCCAAGTTGTCCCTGTATTGGGCCGCAGTGAGCCTGTAACCAGACCCAAACCGCACCCGCGCCATCTTCTCATTTGAAGCCACAACACTGAACATCCTCACGGAGGCTGGGTGCTTCTTGTTCGTGGACACGTAGCTGACCTCGGGAGATGTCTTGGTTGAAGCTTATCACGCAGTCATTCTGCTCATTGATGACCGGATCGATTATGGAGTATTTTTGTTTTTTCATCAGAAAAAAAATGAATAATTGATGGCTTTGCCTTTGAGAAGGCAGCGACAGCGCTCCCGACGTTCTCGCATTCGGTCGGTGAGCAGTGGCTTTTCCACGCACCTCAAGCTCTTGCCTCCCTGGACACAGCGATGTTCTTCGTGACTGCAGCTTCAGAGCACTTTCAAATGCCTTTCTCACATCCAAACGGTTGACAAATTTAGGTCGATCTTTGTCTTCTCCGTTCTTGAGTCACTCGGTGGACAGTTATCCGGCTGATGTTAAGTTGCTTGGCGATGTTGGACTTGGGGCCCGCATGCAGAAGAGCACAGATCTCGATTCTTTTCACTTCTATCTTGACACACCTGCACACAATGAATGGGAAATACGTTTTAATGACACATGCTTGAAAAGTAGAACTTTTTCTCATGTGTAAACCTCTCAAAAGATATATATAAAAAAAAAAGTGTAACAGAATTTTTGCAAAACCTGGTAGTTTCTGACCTAGGGGACACAGTTAATTGTTAATTCAAGTTTTTTCTTCTTTTTTTGTACTTTATAATGTTAGCAGTCTTTAGGTTGTTTTAGTATGTTTTATAATAAAATAACATTAATGCGTGGTACTCATACTGGAGGGACATACTTGGAGTGTATTGATATTTATTTTAGCGTATGAATGGGATTAAAGAAAAAGGGTTTGAGATTGATAGGGGATGCTTCTATTTTGTGTGAGGAGATGAAAAGTGAATGCAGCCAACATGGGGGGGGGATGGTGTTGTTAACCTTTGAATAAGTGCCATGTCTGATAATGGTTTAGTCAGATGAAGTGGAGCGTGACCCCAAGGTCTGATCACCTACCAGCGATCATAGAACTATTTCCTTATTCTGACTCAAGGGTATGTCGATATGAATGCCCCAATAGGGAACTCCATCAATGGTTTTTCAGAACACAGTGGGTACATTGGGATGGGAATGGTAGCAGTTTTGTGATTGGTTGTGTGAGTGAAACTACTATAAGTTTCAGTGTATCGGCCAAGTGTGATCAAACCCCCTGGCTTGGTACTAAAAGGTTAACAGGTTATCTACTAGGCTGGTGATAGCCCCTCTGTTAGTTCTTGTAACTTGCAACACTTCCCTCTGCCATGCAATTCTTAGCTTAAAATTAGATATCTCCATTGAATTTATTTTTAAATAGAAAATATTTCTTGTCTAAGTCATGACTTAGACCTCAGCAAAGTGTGCGGCAACCGTACTCTGAGGAAATACAGCATATTTGGATATATACTTTCATAAAAGCTGTGTACTGGCTGCCTTTGTTAACTATATTGTTCCTTGTTTATGTCCCTCAGATGAATTTAGTTCTAATGTCTTGGAAGGCTGTTTGAGGCAGCTTGATGTTCAACCCCAGCTTGTATATAAAGTGTGTGAACTCCTGACCACCTGCGTTACGCGCAATGGGGCCAAGTGGAGAGAGAACATGTTGAAGATCCTCGTTTTGCAGGTAAGTGACGCGTTCCTTGCATGTGATGCGTTTATTACATGTACCTGTTTATCTCTTTCAGGCGGCCAAAGAGACTAGTGTTTGGAAGGGTTGGGGTGGAGCAGTATCACCGGCCAAGTTTGTAAGGAGAGAGAGCTGTGAAGATGAAGTGGAAGAAATATAGCTGCACACCTTCCTGTAGGCATGGCCTGTGGTGCACACAAGTCTCCCGATATCGCCTGACACCCTCATACCTATGCGTAGATGAATACAGATAAGGAGAAAAAGGAAGATAGTGGAAGTAGAAAGAGAAAAAGGGGCGAAAGAATCCAATGATTTGAAAAATGACCTCAACTGGAATTGGGAGCTGGGGTGAATGGATGAAGGCTGGTCAGTGACTAGCCTGCAAAATCGGCACTGGGGCTGGGAGGGCCTGATGCTCCCCCAGCTACCATTTTTTGTGTACATGGTTTCTCCCTTTGTGGGGGACCAGTGTGTTGTGTTTATATTAGAGTGAATTGTCGTCTGCTTCTGCCATTGTCATTGTGGCGATGATTACTACATCGGCAGGGCTCCAGAAGTGAAAGGGGGAGAGTTCATGTTTCACTGAAGGTAGTGGGGAATGGTAGCAGTGTTGGGATTGGCTGTGTGTGGTAGTTACCACCTCCCATGGTGGTTAGTTCCTTCATTTTACTCAATATGTGGCTTGTCTTATATCCTGAAGTTTTATGTTCATGCTTGCTGAGATTGAACTTGGCATCTGGACATCAGAAATCCAACCCGGTATCTACTGTGAACTAGAGAATTGTGTAGGTGGAATATAGCTATGCAAAGGTGAAACTATATGTGGTTGTGGTGTTCCAATTGTCCTTTTCAATGATTGAACTGAAAATCACTTGATGGTTTTAAGAGATTGGATTACTGGAACTTTTGATACACCTGGAGAGAGGGTGATAGAGTTCTGTGTTGAAACTTGTGTGGCAAATACTTTCATTCAGTAGAAAGATTCATATAAGTACATTCGGTTTGTGCAAAGAAGTGTTTCTACTCTTTGTGAGAAAGGTGGTTCATGTAAAAAGTGTCAGACATACGAGTGTAGTTTTACTTGGTAAAGGAAAAATAGATTAGTGTAAATGAAAAGACATGAGGAAGGCCCCAATAATGGGAGGATCCGAAGTGACCAGCTATTGGATCAGCGATAAAGGAAAGAGTGAGAGTAGCTGAGAACAGGAGAGGAAGTGAAAAAAAATAAAAGCTGTGAAAGGTGTAGTTGTGAGAACTGGTGGTGCACTTGCAGGTAGTTTATAGTGCAAATAAGTCATGTGGATGAATGTATATCAGGAAGTGAAAAGAGCTGTGAGGTCATCTGGAGTAAAAAAAGAAAAAAATTAAGCCTTTGGCATTAGTATGAAGATACAACTGTAAGAAACGTTAGTTTCAAAGTGAGAAAGTAAGAGGGAGAGCTGTATGAACATGATGATAAGAATGGAATAGTACTTGTCAGCCATAGGAGGTTGAAGATGGCAGTGACCTTTAACCGAAACAAGGATCCGATTACCTATATGTCAGAAGCCACTGGGCGCCCAAGCTGAATGAGGACCTTGGAGACGACCAACCAACTCATTGTTGCCTCTGGGTATCCCGTAAGGGGCGCGGCGATTTGCCATCCTGGCCGCCGTGCTGACGGGATCCAGCACTCCGTCCGGCCCCAGCTTAGCCTCTCTTCCATCCTTCAGATAGCCTGTATTTCTTCCCTACCTCCTCGCTTTTCATACAACCTCTCCCACAATTTTCTCTGGTCAGCCTCTAATTTCACAGGGTAGATGCTGACCTTTTTCTCAAGCCAACCGTCCCGGATCGGGGCTGAGGGGGGAGGGGACAATGTTCCCTAACCCCTGAGCTCCGGTTCGGGATGGGTTTTATTTAACAACCTGCTTCATCCCCACCCATACCTTCCTCACATCCCTTTTCATCTCCTCTTCACAATCTATCATTTTACGCCGTGTTCAAGGTGGAGCCGCCATGCCGATGGACTGCCAGACCACCAGGCGGGAGGGGTGGTCCGAAATGGCGGCGCCTGGCTCTGCCAGGCCTGTAAGCACCTCTTGCAGTGCGGGCAACTGCAAGAGGTGATGAGCGATTACATCCCGTGAAATATAGAGGGTCACCATGCCCAATGATGAGAAACAAGAAAATCTCTCCTTAATTCTCCCTATTTCACCAACGGAGCCGCCCTCGGGCAGCTCCACCGAAAAAATGGAGGTCCCCCCCTCCCCCTGTGCTTGCTCAGGGGACCCTTCATCTCTCTCTAACCAGAGAGGAGGCTTATTCCTCTCCTTCGCTTACGGGTGTAGGGGACTCCCCCCCACCCCCTTCTCTGGAGGTGCTTTCGGGCACCTCCCTTTTACCAGTGGCAGTCCCCTCTGTTCTTTCCAAGGGGACTGCCAAGAAAGCCAGCAGGCAGCCCTTAGCCAGCCGCTCCACATCAAAGTGGCTCGGTAGGGCAAACCCCCTTAGGGGGGAGAGGGAAGCCAGGCACCCCTCGGTCGCTATCCTCAAAAGAACTGCTGGCAAGAATATTGAACCTTGCGGGGTCAAGGCCCATGCCTCCCCACACAAGACTAGTGACGATACTGCCAACGGGACCTGCGATGTCTTGAGGGGAGGGGGGCAACTGGAGGCCCCCCCCCCCTCCTGAGATAGACATGGTCCTTGAGGAAACCCAGTCTCAGAGGGTAGGGTCTTCCATGGGGGGGAATCCGGGCTCGGCGCCAAGCACCGAACCCGAATCCGCCCCTATGCAAGGTCCTCCTCAAAGGGCTGTGGTTTCCGAAGCAGTACAAGGAGGGGAGGGATCTCCTCTGAACGGTGCCCCCACGACTACCAGGACCTTCTCCATTTTGGAGAATGACCTGGCTGAGGCCGGTCCATCTGGCCTGGGGGCTCCTTCCGGCGGAGCTGGGAAGCTGGTTCATTCCCCGCCCTCCTCTCCAAAAAAGAAGACAAAAAAGACTCGGGGCTACGGGGACGGATGGGTTTGCTGCCACTTTGGCAAGCGACCAAGCCAAGATCGGCACTTCGGGCCCCTCTGCCCCCCCGGTTGCGGAGCCCCTGACTAAGACTAAAAGTGCACAGGGCGGAGACTTGATGACATCGGGGCCCCTGATTCAGAGGTTACCTGGCGTTTTTGAGCCCGCTGGCTTCAAACGCTTCCTCGTTATTCGCTCCACTGATGGCACCATGTTGGACAAGGGCAACATGATCCATCAGAGGAGAGGATTAGCTAGTGCAATTGGTAGAGAGCCGAAGGTGACCCGTTTCTCGGACGGGAGCCTTCTGGCGAATGCGGCGAATCCCGCCGAGGCGGCCAAAATAAATGCTCTTCGGACACTTCATGGCAACCCAGTGAGTGTGACGCCGCACTCTACCATGAACTTTGTGAAAGGAGTAGTTTATGCGAGGGAACTCGTTGACTACTCCATTGAGGACATCACCCTAGAGCTGGCCGACCATGGGGCGGTCAATGTCGAGCGTGTGATGCGAAAACAGGGAGGGGCCTCGAGACCCACCCCTACACTCTTCGTCACGTTCGACTGTAACAAGCTCACTGAGTCGGTGCGTGCTGGTTGGTACCGCTACCGCGTGAAGGCATTCGTCCCACTGCCGCGGCGGTGCTATTTCTGTCACCGCTTCGGCCATACGAATCGTTCTTGTAGACGTGCAAAGACAGGGTCACCCGAAGTCTGTGTAAATTGCTCCAAGGCCGCACACGATAAGTCCAAATCGTGTGTAGCCAAGTGTGTCAATTGCGGAGAGCCGCACCCCGCTTCTTCGAAGCAATGTGGTGCATATCTCCTTGAGAAAGAAATCCTGGCCGTTCAGGCCCAGGATCGACTCTCATTCCGCGAGGCTAAGGACTTGGTCCTGGCGCGCCCGGCTCTGCCTGGGACGTCATATGCCTCAATAGTTAGAAAGGCATCCTCTGCTCTTGGCCCATCCAGGCCAACGAGCACGGTTGTCTCCGCGCCGATTCGGAGCGCTTCTGCGGGCTCTACTCAACCCCGTCGCTCCCCTGGTAAAGCTGGCGGCAAAAATGGTTCACACCCAGCCCCGGCTAAAACCAGGGCTCCCCCAGCGTGACCGTTTCCCGTAAGGCGAAACGGCCACGCGCCTCCACCGAGTCGTTAGACTCGCAGGAGGCAACACCCTTGAAGATGGTCGCTAGGCCATCTTCCGGGGTTCTTAACGCTGTCTCCCGAAAGGAGGACAGCAACAAAGGAGCTTCTTCGTCCACGCCCCGAGGTGTAGCGAGTGGCTCGGAGACGGTGGTTCCTCGAAAAGAGGGCCCCCCGCCTCCGAAGCCGCAACGCCCGCCTAAGGTTTCGAGGCAGAGGGAGGAAAAGACTCGCATGGCGAGCCCAACCTCCCCCAATAAGTCCTGAAGGCGACAGCGCTTTGTCCTGCCAACAGCGCCCGGGGTTCTGCCCCCGGGAAGCGTACGGCCATTCCCGTGAGGGTCTTCAGTTCGAGGAGGGCCCCCGCGTCTCCTCCGAGCTAGGCCTGGAGGGCATATTCCTTCAATGGAATTGCCGTGGACTCCGGGCCAACTGGGAGGAGCTGCGGAGGCTCGTCTCGTCTCGTCTCGTCCCGTCTCGTCCCGTTCCCCGTTACCTATCTTTTTGCAAGAGACCATGCTAGGCGTGTGCCCCCTGCCCGGCCCCCCCGGGGTATAAGGGTCTTGCGACCCCACCACCGCGGGATGGCCGGGCTGAAGGGTGCGCGGTTTACACCCGGCATGATGTCTCCGTTCTTCCTTTCCCTTTAGATACCTCCTTTCAGGCAGTGGCTGTGCAGCTACACCTGGATAGGAGGTATACTATCATTTCTGCGTACATTTCACCGTCAGCTGACTTCCGCCGCGTCGTGGTACGGTTGCCGAGGCCCTATCTCTTGCTTGGAGATCTGAACGGCAGGCATCCTCTCTGGGGAGATTACTCCATAAATCCCAGGGGACAAGTCCTTGCCGATCTGATCGAAGAGCTTGAGATGGGTGTCCTAAACGTGGATGAGTTTACGCATCACTGTCCGAGAACCGCTTCATTTTCTTGCCTTGACCTATCTTTGTGCTCTTCGGATGCACAGCCTGATTTTGATTGGGGGGTGGTCGATGACCTCCATGGTAGTGATCACTTTCCCATTCAAATCTCATTTTCAGGGCAACTGCCGCCTGAGAGCCCACCTCGGTGGTGCTTGGCGCGGGAGCGGTGGCCTGCATTTCAGGAAATGACTGAATTTTCTATCTCAGTCGAGGAGTTTAGGTCGGTAGATGAGGCCGTTGAGTTCTTCCTCGGCAACCTCATCGCCGTGGGCCTGACTACTATTCCTAGGACGTCTGGCCGTTTTGCACGCCGACCACTCCCATGGTGGTCGGCCGAGTGTGAGACGGCCCTCAAACAGAAACGTTATGCCTACATGCGCTATAAGCGCCGCCCGAACGATTTCAATGTGGGTGAAGTTCGTCGGGCTAGGGCTAGGTTCCGGTATATTTCGAAGCACGCCCGCCGCTCTTCTTGGCGGGCATACGTGTCTTCACTTAACGGGAAGACCCCTTTAGCTGAGGTGTGGAAGCGAGTCAAAAGGATTCGGGGCAAGTTCTCGCAGGACCCCCATCCCGTTCTTGAGGAGAATGGGACCGCAATCTCGGACCCCGCGTCCGTGGCGGAATCCTTAGCGACCGCTTTTTCCGCATTCTCTAGCCGTGATGCTGCTCCGCCACATTCAATGCACGTCGTGATGTCGCGGAAGGCCGCCGGCTGGACTTTACCTCCAGAGGCGGAGAACCCTTCAACGACAAGTTTACCGTAAGCGGTTGCGTTCCGCTCTCGCTTCGTGCGCGGACACCGCCCATGGTCCGGACGATGTCGCGTGCGCCATGCTTCGACACCTGGGTAAGCGAGGCATGGCCTTTCTGTTAGATTTGTTCAACAGGATCTGGGTGGAAGGTCTTCTCCCAGACTCCTGGCGAATCGCTACTGTGCTCGCCTTTTGCAAACCGGGGAGAGATCACTCTACTCCGACCGGTTTCCGCCCAATCTCTCTAACCTTGCGTGTGCAAGTAGATGGAGAAATCAGTAAATGTTAGATTAGCTTTTTTCCTGGACAGCGGAGGCCATCTGTCTTCCGCACAGTGCGTCTTCCGCAAGTTCCACTCGACGTCGGATGCTCTGCTCCGACTGGAAAATGCCGTCTGCGAGGCTTTCCTTCGTAGACAGCACTACGCCACGGTGTTTTTCGATCTGGAGAAGGCCTATGATACCGCATGGCGATACGGTATCATGGAGACTCTCCACACGATGGGGGCGAGGGGACGCCTCCCAATGTTTATATCTGAATTTTTGCGAGATCGTCGATTCCGCGTACGGGTGGGGGGAGCCCTCTCCGGCCCAAAGGAGCAGGAAGAGGGTGTCCCGCATGGAAGTGTCCCCAGTGTCACACTCTTTGCCCTGAGCATCAACGGCATCACCTCGGTGCTGCCGAAAGATGTTCTCGCTACGCTCTACGTGGACGACCTTTCGATCTCTTTTGGCGCGGCCCAGATGCCAACTCTGGAGCGTCGACTCCAACAGGCATTGAACAGCGTCTCTCGCTATGCCGAAGCGCACAGGTTTCGGTTTTCTTTCACCAATACTAAGGTGGTGCACTTCTGCTGCGATCCACGGCTCCACCCCGACCCAGATTTGTTTCTTAATGGGGTGCGCTTGAAAGTGGTTAAATCGCACCGTTTCCTCGGTCTTGTATTCGACCGACGCCTCACCTGGGAGGCTCATATTCTCAGCCTTAGGGTCTCTTGTACCCGCGCCATGAATATTCTTTGTTCCGTGACGTTCAGCGCTTGGGGCGCTGATAGGGCTACTGCCCTACTTTTTTATCGATCCATTGTTCGTTCGAAGCTCGACTACGGATGCGAGTTTTATGCATCCGCAGCCGAGCGTTTATTGCGGAAGGTGGATTCGATCCACCACACCGGCCTTCGCCTTGCGACCGGTGCCTTCCGCACTTTCCCCATTGAGAGCCGTTTGGTCGATGCTGGGGAGATGCCACTCGCTCTGCGCCGCGTGCAGTGCATCACTCGCCTGTCCGCGCGAGCCCGGCGCCTCCCTCAGTCGCCAACAGCTCTCACTGCATCCGCAGCTGATCTCGATGGTGCCTATGCCGCCGAGAGACGCCAGTCATACCCTAAGCCCTTTGGGTTTAGGGCCAGGAAACTCCTTCGAGAGGTAGATATAGCTCTCGGGCCGGTGGCGCCGCTGGTTCAGCCCAGGATGCCACCCTGGAGGGTACCACATTTGGCTATTTGTCGCCACGCCTCTACTCCCCAAAGCTTGTACGGCGCCGGGAGTATGGCGTGCGACCTTTCTGGAGCACACCTCGTGTCACGCTGGAACTGTGCCAGTGTATACGGATGGCTCCAAGTCCCAAGAGAGGGTCAGCTTCCATGCTGTATCCCCACTGTTTGAAGTCAGCGGGGCTCTGCCAGGCGCTGCGTTCGTCTTCACGGCCGAGCTGGTGGCAATACACCACTTGGTACGGGAGATTACGCGACGTGCCCGGTTTGGAGACCGGATTGTGATCTATAGCGACTCACAAAGCGCCCTGAGTGCTCTCGGGGCATTGGTATCTCCGCATTCCCTGGTTCGCGATATCCGCAACGCTACGGTTTTGGCGAGCCGAGCGGTTTCGAGATCATCTTGTGCTGGGCTCCTGGACATGTAGGAATTGCGGGGAATGAGCGCCCTGATGAGGGCGCCAAAGAGTCCGCGAGGACTCTGCGACCGGACCAGCGTTTCGCTCTTCCTCACACTGACTACATGGCAGGAGTCCGCGAGGACTCTGCGACCGGACCAGCGTTTCGCTCTTCCTCACACTGACTACATGGCAGGAATACGGGCAGCTCTTCGGACTGCTTGGCAAAGAAGATGGGAGACGGTCGAAGGGAACTTAAAGTTGCGTTCCATTGCGCCGCGACTGTTCCCATGGACCTATCCCCCAATGCCGCGACGGCTCCAGGTCGCTTTCTGTCGTCTCCGAATCGGACACACTTGTGTGACGCATCGCTATTTGATGGAGCGCTCGCCTGCGCCCTATTGCGACGACTGCGTCGTCCCCCAGACTGTTCGGCACATTCTTGTCGAATGTCCCAGTCTGGGTGATCTTCGCGCACGTTACCTGTCCCGGTACCGGGATGGGCAGGCTCGCTACCGCCTGTCCTTTGTACTCGGGACGAGTGCGTGCACATTGGCTGGTGGACTTGTTGACTTTTGTGTGCGAGGTCGGGCTTCCCCTTTTTATTTAACTAGGTTTTGTTGTTTTTGTTATTGTTTTCTTTCGAAGTCACACGCTCCTACGCCGGTTGGAGGGGGTCCTTCCCCCAACGCCGGTGCTTGCTTCCTAATTGTTATCTCTTTTTATTGTTTTCTTTTCCAATTTTTATTTTAAAGTAACCTAGAACTAGGCTGTTTGTTTGCGGCGAATTATATCCAAGTGGGCAGTCGCCAGATAGCCCCTTAAAAAAAAGAAAAAAAGGCCAAGTTTCAATTTGTTCTGATGATAACATTTTACATTAACAATGAAGAATATTTTTCTTTCCTTGTATAAATTGCTTGTAAGATCTCTTTTGTATCAAATATAAATTTAGTGAGAAATGTTAAGAAATTGACTCTTTATCCATATCCATCCTACACCTCTGACTTTTACACTCTACCCAATCTGTAATTATTATTTAAGAGTAAGAAGGATTTAGAAATGTTGATTGGTGCATTTGAACCTGATGATGGGCTAAGAGTTGATTCAGAAAAGAACCAAGTGATAGTGCTTGCTAATAAGGACTGGGTGTGTTTATAGTATTAAGAGCCTGTTTTATGCCCCTTGGAACAAGTGTCATGTTTTAAGTATCAAGTGTGTGTTGAATCATAATCACAGGGATGAGACTAAGAGAGTGGTTTTGAATAGTAAGAAAGTCTGAGGGGCATTCTTAGGGTTTGTTTTGAATTAAGAATTTTGTGGCAAGATTATGTTCAAGTTCTTGTTTGAGCTGGGTTCTGTTGCTGTTGTTGACTGACTAGTAAAATCTTCACAAACAACACCTTCCCTCAGACGTACACGTACACAATCCCTTGCATCTGTCATACATAACCTAAACAACCCCTGTCACTATCTACACGACCACTCTCCTACTCACAGACCACATCGATACTATACATACATTCTTGACTCCATACAACAACCAACAAACCTCTCACAGTAAAAAAAAAAAAAAACTCACCCCCCCCCCCCACACACACACACACACACCACCACCACCAGACAACCAATCATTAACCTATCACATAAGAAAATACCCCCTCCCCCACCAAACATAAACTGCACAGAAACACACCTCTCTAGGCTGGATATAGTGCACCTTACACTACTTCGCTATGGTCATCACCAATCACTTAATACATACAAATACCGCATAGACAACACCCATACAGAGCTTTACCCTCTCTGTTAAGCTAACCACCACACTGCCACGCATCTAATTGAAGATTGCATTAGTTTGGCAGCTCTCGTATATGTAACATTGGTGGTGGTGGTTAGGTTACTACTGGAAGTGATGGATCTGAAGTGTTATTTGCGCACCTATTTGCACTTTTTATTTGTAGCTTAAAATTAAGAGAGGACCTACCTTATGTTGAGTAACAGAATTACCCAATCAGTGCCAACTATACTTTTTAAAAGCAATTAAATGTGACTGCATCCATGCACCAGATATTGTGATAGAAACGGCTCTTGTATAATAATAATCCCACCTTTAATTGGGTTAGGGATTCGCTTTCAGTAACCCAAGGCTACCTTCGGGTAGAGCCTGCTAGCCCAGGTTGCACTCTATCCTGAAAGGGCAATGGGTGGGTCTGCCGGGAACCGTGTTCTGTCATGCCAACACCGGCATTGATCAAACATTGGGAAAGTGGTTGTTTTTTCATTTTTTATCAAAACTCGAGTCTATGATTGGATTTTCTTTTGTTTCAGATAAGCGAAGAGGCGTCAAAATTGAACTGGGTTCCGAGTCAGTTTAATAGTAGTGAAATGGCTGAATATCTTTGCTTCTCTGTAACTGCTCTGAAGTTTGCTGTTCGCCTTCATTTGGTCACACTTTTATTTGAGGTAATTGAGAGCCAAGTTTGGTGTCTGTGGATTGGAATGCATAGTCATTTTTTATAAAAGTTTTCATCTCCCTCATCCATAGGAGATGAAGACCGGTTGCGCGGGGGCGCTCGAAGAGGCGAATTTGATCGAGGTCCTGATTGAACTCCTCTGTTCTGCTCAAGAAGTGATGTCTCTCAGTCCCCCTTCGTCTACCGGCCCAGCCAAAACAGAAGAGTCTGCTTCCAAGGACTCAAAAGAGAAGAAGGAAGAGGAGACTGCTCACACTCCTAAGTGGCTCGCGCCAGCCATGCTTCTACTCGATCTCTACGAGCAACTTTCTGTTGCCACGAGACGGCGAGTGGCTGTTAAGAAGGTAAAGGATGGAGAACTCGCTGTTCATGCGCGATTACCGTGCAGTGTGCGCCAAGCCACCTTTAACCCATCCATCTTCCTGTTCAGAAGTGATTTGCGAATCACTGAATGTCATTATTTACTTCCTAGGTCACAAATCATGTCTGGAAGTGGTTCGATGTGAGTCAGGCGAAGTGGTTTAACTACAATCAGGGCAACAACAAGTTGATCGATGATGCATACTGGGCGGGAGAGAGCACTGTGAGAATCGTCAATAACAGGCGCAAGTACTCAATCTTCTTTCACTCCATGCTACAGGTAAGGAAGGAACAGGTTCAAAAGATGTAATGTATAAATTAGTACCTTATATACAAGCGTCTCGTAGGGAGGTTGGTTGGTGCTAAAGAGAGTTGATTCTTGTACTAGTCCGATAGATGGGATCCTTAGAATCGCCTGACCCCTCAAGATCTCCCAAACCCCGTTTCATTTCCGCAGGTAAATGATGAAACAAGCAACCGGCGCCCCGTCATGATCAGTCTTAGCGAAAAGCACATTGAGGAGTTGAAGCAGAAAGTGAAGGAGGGTGATGAGGTCCCCGCTGCAGGGGACGAAGCCCCGACGAAGGCTTCCTCGATGGAGATGGAAGGCGTGAGGGAAGGCGACCAAGAACAACCTCTGGAGCTTACCAAATCAAAAGAAGCGGAGCCGTCCGAGAAGATGGAATGTGAGGAAGGTCAGACTGAGAAGGTCGTCTCACTGCCTAAGGCAGAGGAGGGGGCGGTCGCTGAGGCTGGCCCGCTCACCGCCGAAGAAGGGGAGAACACCCTGAAAGAAGCCCCGATCGTCATCAAGGGATTTGCGGATTCGCACAGAGAGAGGATGATTCGGGCCTGCATGGGTTTCATGAAGCTAGGGATTGAACCAGACACGCTCCATGCTCTCATGAGGCTGTGCCTGCGCATCACGAAGGAGTGGCACCACGCGTGCCTGTTCGCGAGTTTGGGAGGCGTGAGGATCATCCTGGCACTGAATGAGAGCAGTTCGTTTTGGGGATTCGAGAGTTTCGCCGCTCTCCTTATGAGACACATCCTCGAAGAACCCAACACGCTACGGCACACGATGAAGAAGGTAAATACACCCTCCTCATACTTCTTGACCAGCAATGAAGGCAAATCCACTCACTTGACATTCAATTTTTTTTTTTTTTCGTATCTTCAGGTGGTGAGGTTCTCCGCTGGGAGTTCTAGTGGAATGGGGGCTCAAGAACTGCATTCCTTATTGCGGGTTCTTGCACCTGCAGCCTGCCGGGACGCCACTCTCTTTACCGAAGTAGCCCAGCAGTGCCTCAGGATAGATCTGAACATGGCACTAAAAAAAAATCTGATGACCACCAGCAGTAAGTTCCCTTTGTACTGTACGTACTAGGTGAAAGGGGGATAAGGGTAAAGTTTACAGTTTAAGTGACATGTACTCTAACTGAAATTCATACATTTTTCCCCAGTCTTAAGATTTTGAGGTTTTCTAATGTAATATTTTTTCTTAACTTTTTTCGTCATCTCACAAGGTGATGTTTATGCCCATCCATGCTAATAAAAACGCTGTCAATCCCCTCCATATCAAATATTAAGCCACTATTTTCTTTCATGCTAAATTGGCCTTCAATGATGAAGGGGTGATGTTATGTACTCTCTTACAGCCTCTTCCAGTACAGAAGTCTTAAATGCTCCCTCAATAGCTTCTTCCATCAACATTTATCATCGACTTGCTCCTCAGTCGGTCCTCTTTCTCTCAAACGTTCATCCACATAATCAGCCCACTTCTTACGTAGTATTCCAAGCCTTAACTTGCCCTCACACACATATTCTCATAAATCTTTCCATCCATTCTTACATGCCAATGTAGCATGCTGAGAAGTGCAAGCGAGCGTTTTAAAAGCTTCGCTAGAATGAGGGGGTGTGTTTTTTGTTTTTCCCAGGATGGCGCCGCCAGCTATTAGGGGTCTCGCGGCGCCGGAAGCTGTTCGTAACTCGTCTATGCTACTTTCGTTCTTTATTTTTTCTTCGGCCCTTTTCTACACCTCTCTACAATGGTGCCCAGACCCGAGAGGTGGAGCGCTACCCCTTGTTACCTGTGTTAGGGTTTGAAAAGTGGAAGTGAGATTCACCACTTTGTTTAGATGTTTCCCTACAAACCTGAATGATACAGCCTTGTTGCACTTGTGATTTAAATTCCAGAACACTCCAGGCATTCCCCAGTATCCTCCTCCACGCATCAACTTGTCCATTTGTACTGCTCTCACTCAATATCTCCCTGCCTTCCACTTTCATTCCATAGCCTTTCGTACACCAACGCTGGCATCTTCTGGACACATTCCACCATGCAAAGGGGTGTATGCTGTAGCATCGGTAATGCACCTACTACAACTGATGTTGCTAATAGCTCCCCAGGAGCAGCTAACATCTCTGCTCCGTCCAACTGCTTGGGGAATTAATGGAGAAACCCTTTAATCCCACAGCCTGCGCTGTAGACCCCGTCGACGCTAGCCCAATTAAGTTGGGCTGTGACTCCTGAAGTGACACCAGGATAGAGTGGACGGACAGACGTGGGAAATCAGGTTTACCCGAAGTATGTGCAAGTTGCTCTAAGGCCATACATGATAAATCCCTATTGTGTATAACCAAGCGTGTCGTTTGCCGACAGTCTCGGCCCACTTCTTCGAAGCAATGGTGAGAAGGAAATCCTTGCCATACAGCCGCAGATTATCTTTCCTTTGCCAGGCTAAGGCCTTGGTCCCGGCGCGCAAAGCGCTCTCTTGTATGTATTACGTCTAAATCTTTAAGAAAAGCACCCTCTGCTTGTGGCTTCTCGAGGCATATATGTACCTCTCAAGAGGCGCACCCTCCAAAGGTGGTCATGAAGACATCTTTGGGAACTCTTAAAGCTGTGCCTCGAAAGGACAGCACCAAAGCGAGCTTCGTCTCCTATGCTTATATACCGGGTGGGTCAGAGACGGACCCTCCCAAAGAGGGACTCCTGCTACCGAAGCTACCATTCCCGCCAAAGTTTTCTAAATGGAGCCCAACTTATCCCCATATGGACTCAAAGGTGTCAGCGATCGGAGTTCGGCCTCAAAGAAGCCTATGCTCCCCTGCACTTTATTTTAACGACTGCCTTGTCCCCCTTACTGTTCGGCACGCTTGTAGAATCTCCCAGTCTGGGTGATCTTCGCACGTTACCTGTCCCGGTATTGGGATGAGCGGGGTCGCTAACACTTGTGCCTTGTACTCGAGACAGGATGGTGTACACAGAGGAGGGGACTATCTGACTTTTGGGGGGAGGCCAGCTCCATTCTATTTGTGTTGAGGGCGAATCTGGCGACCTTGTGAGGTGGGCACCAGAGCATGCATTGTTTTTTTATCCTCTTGTTTTTTCTTGAACCTTTTGTCTTTTCATTTTGTGTGGTTTTGCTTGTTTTATATTTTTTAATATAGCCTAAATAATAGGCTGATTTGGCTTTCAGCTACAAAGCCCCAAAAGGCACTTTCCAGATGAACGTTTAAAAAATTATCCGCCGTTGGTTTTGCCCCATCCCATTTCCTCCATGTCGTATTTTCTGGTTTTATTTCCACCTATGTCCTGCGTCGGAGGGTGATCTATGTGCTGAGTTTATTTCCCTTTCATTGCTCTTACCCTAAGCACTTTGGGTTTAGGGCTAGGAAACTCCTTTGAAGTTCGGTATAGCTTTCGGGCTGGTGGCAACCCCGGTTCTGCCCAGGATGCCACCTTTGACTATTTGTCACCATGCCTATCCTCCCAAAGCTTCTACAGCGCCGGGAGTATTGCGTGTGTCCTTTTTGGAGCACACCTCGTGTCACGCTAGAACCGTGCCAGTGTATACGGATGGCTCCAAGTCCCAAGAGGGGGTCGGCTTCCACGACGTATCTCCTCTGTTTGAAGTCAGCGGGGCTCTGCTGCCAGGCGCTCCGTTTGTCTTCACGGCCGAGCTGGTGGCAATACACCGTTCGGTACGGGAGATTACGCGACGTGCCCGGTTTGGAGACCGGATTGTGATCTATAGCGACTCACAAAGCGCCCTGAGTGCTCTCGGGGCATTGGAATCTCCGCACCCCCTGGTTCGAGATATCCGTGATGCCACGGTGTTGGCCAGCCGGGCGGATGTCGAGATTATCTTCTGCTGGGTTCCTGGACATGTAGGGAATGAGGGCGCCAAAGAGTCCGCGAGGACTGGGCGACCGGACTAGCGTTTCGCTCTTCCTCACACCGATTACATGGCAGGAATACGGCCTGCTTGGCAAAGAAGATGGGAGACAGCCGAGGGGAACTTAAAGTTTGGTGCCATTGTTGTGGGTCGCATGTTCCTGCATCGGGGGGAGGCGGACCTACCCCCGACGCTAGATCGCGTTTCCTTCTGGGTTTTTCTTTAGCTCGTCTTGCCTTCGTTCCTTTTTCATCTTTATTTTCTTGTTTTTTAATATAGCCTCGTAATCGACTTTCCGCTAATTACGGCCACTATTGTCCGAGTTGACAGTCGGCAGATTGACTCTTTAAATTAAAAAAAAACAAAGAAAATGAACAAACTCATCACTTAAGTAAATTCTCCTATCCCGCTCCTGGTTTTTTCTAACTACCGTTCGTCGTATGTTTCTTAATTTAACCGCTTTGCCCCTGGTCAGTGTTTGGGCCCATTAACGCTGCTCAAAATGGGCCCCCTTTTTCCCCTATCTCACCTTTTTAAGCTCTTAAGCAAAGTTACCATTATCCTGATATTAGGGCAAATATGAGGAAGAAGCGTCTAATTACCCGTTCCGTCTGCCCCTCCCCTATTTGAATGTTGGAATGGCAATTGATTGACCGCTCTTTTCAGATGAAGAAAGCATCCTGATGAAGACTATTGGCAGCAAAAGCACTTCGGTTCCATCCAGCATCAACCCTCCAAGTCAGAGTTATTCCCAGGGCACTGGGACAGAGCATTCGGAGCCCCAGCTGCTCATCCACGACCTTATGCAAGCTTTGGCAACCACTGGTGAAGATGAGGTCACGACCTCATCGGGGGGAGCTGCCGCGTCCGGTAAATGGATTCATTTTTAACATTGCCATCTTTATTCATTTTTCTCTCTACTGATTCCATCTGGATAGACCTGTGGTTGTTGTCCGAACCTGGGGCACATTCTATTGACCTAAAACCATGACCCCATCACATACTAAACAATTCGCACGCACATAACTACAGGCTATCCAATATGGGAGTACAATCCATATCTTAAGAGCATTCGCCAGGCATTGCCCCTAGGAAACATCCCTCTAACTGCAGTAACGGGTTACCCTCGTACGCCATCTCCACTCAAAGAGCCCCCTACAAACTCCCAGTTTCACAGCATTCCTGACACGAGCACAATCTACAGATACGTTGAGTGGTTGATCTTTGGAAGAACCTTATCCTGTCGGAGGAGTAGTCGAGGCTTTTGTCTATTGTACTTTAACAGAGTACAAAAATACCCACTGCACTGACTATCAAAACCAGACTTGCAGACTCTCTGCTACTGGAAACCACATACGGTTTAATGCATCTATCTTTTTCATTCTTCCTATGCCTTCTCATGGCGAAGGAGTACTGTGATTTCTAGTTCCTTCATCCCAGTCAAGCCTACTTGTCCATGAAAGGTGACAGTAACCATTTTGGGGTGCATTGAATTGGACTTACGAAAAGGAATAAGCGATTCTATTGTGTGGTTTTGCAGGTGGTGTGAGTGTGGCATCGGCTGGCAGCGGTCACACACCCAGCGAGGAGCGGACGTCCACTTTCTCGAATCTCGGCCTCGTGACTCGCCACCTCCACCTTTCGCGGTCTTCCTCCGCTAACGACATGGTGGTTCAGGATATGGATGAGCAGGTATGCCTACCCTCCCACAATCCACCCCGGACGCAATTCTTTCTCTTTTTTTGAAAACGAGCACAATCAGTACCCATCAATCCGTTTTAGTCAATGTTCCTCGTTCTACAGCACCTAAACTACCTCTCCATTCTGGTGAAGCACCTGGTAGCTCTCCACTATTTTTTCTGCCCGCATGAGAGATTCTGGTCGTTCTTTTGAGTTCCTGTTCTCTTTGAAGGACTGTTCCTTCTCTGATGGGTAATGGTGTTCCCTCGCCTCTCCAGCATTTAGTGAATGAAGCTTGGCATTGCTTTCTTAGGCACTTTTTTTTCTATCACCCTTTCATTTTTCTCCATCAAAAGTAACCTTGCCAATTGGAATTATCATTTTTAGTCGCGGGCGACTCTACATCTCAACATGTCGATCCGCGTTTTGCTTTTTTTTTTTTGGCAATAACATTGTAACTTCGGCCGATTCGAACGAAATTTGAAACCTTGTTTTGTTTTACATTCTCTTGAATGGTATAATTGCCAATGTCCTCCCAAGATTAGCCGGGGAATTATTTGGCAACAACATCATAACTATTCGGCCGATTCTAACGAAATTCTTTTTCTCAAATGATATAAGTGCCAAGGTCCTCCCAAGGTTAGTCCGGGAATTATTGAAAGTTTTGAAGGTCGTAAGGTCATAGATCAGAATAAGTGAGAGCTCGCGACTTTTGGTCAGCAGACCTTGTTATTAAAATGAACACCAATGCTTTTGCAGTTTTCATTTTTAGTGTTTTGGAAGCGCCAGTTTGCTATGAAGGCCTTATTTTATATGGGTGTTTTGGGGCTGATAGGGCTTGTTTATATGTATTAACTCCCATGGATCCAACCTTGTGTGAAAGCAGTTGAAGTTTGAAGATTAACTTGGACAGGCACTTTCTCGCGTTTCCTGTGTGTGTGTGTGTGTGGCAAATGACTGTAACACCAACTATTATGATTGATTCTGAGCAACAACTATGAAACTTGTAATTTGTTGTTTGAACTTTTTAAGATATCACTACACTTTTTGTTTTAATGGGGGTGGGGGGCAAATTAGTTTGCCCAAGTTTTTAAGCGAGGCTCTCTTAATCTTTTGTTTGGGCATGGGGGAGGGTTTCAACAAATGATTGTACTGGAAATCATCTCTTATTAGACATTGCATTACCTCTCTGTTCCCTAAAAGCTATCTAATTGGACCCCCCCCCTCCCTTGACATTTCTTCGCTATGTAGCTAACACAAAACTAAACCAACTTGTCGTTCTTAGAAAGGTCAATATTTATTGGGTACCAACCCCTGAGTGTGTGGTCATCTGCTAATGTCAAACTAGATCCCCTCTGTGATAGTCATCAAACGGTGTGAATAGTTGTAAACATCATATAGAAGCATTCTTCCCTTAAGTGTACTCTCTAGGGACCGATCCCAATAAAATTACCCTCTTCTTTGGCAGAGTCCCGTTGAAAGTGATGCTAATAAGATCCTGGGTTCCGAGGCGAAGCCCTCGTCATCCGAAGACATCCCGAAGAAGAAGAAATCCTTGCTCTCTAAATCGACTCTGTGCAAATTTCTGGCAGAGTTCATTCGTTCATATGCCGGCGTCGCCAAGCTTGTAACCGACCACCAGTACACGGCTGGGATCAACGAAAAGATTACTGAAGTAAGGATTATGTTATTTAATTTGTTTTAGCAGTGTATTATTTCTAGTTTAGAAGATAGCGTGATTGGAGAGTGAAGGAATTTGGGGTTGTAAATTGACAAACTTTTCACCCCAGGATTCGAATGCTTTGGCATATCTTCTGGATCAACTTGTGTGTGGCACGGGTGAAGCAGAGATGGTGAATCATGTCAGAGTATTGATTGCAGCTCTCGCCTCTTGCAATCACGCTCCCGACGCCCAGGCAACACTCGTCACCGAGGTTAGTCTTTAATTGCCCTTGAAATGGCTTCTAGAACCTGGTTTTGCCTTAATTATTTGTTTATATTATAATAAAAAACAAAACCTTGCTTAGGGTGAGTAGGAATAGCACTATTGTCCTTACATCATACAGAGGGCTTATAGTGAACTAGGCAAAGAATTTTGGCTAGACATGCTGTGCCTTGTATCCTTTTATATTGCATTGACCTTGCGTCAAGGAAAGCAACATGGCGAGCCCAGGCCTGTGTATTCTCTTATGGTATTGACGATTCCCATCTCCCCATTGTTTGAGTGTTGAGTTAAGAACAATGACATGACTCTATTTCGCGGCAGGTGAAGAGTTGCTTGTCTCGTGTCATGTGTCTCGGGGAAAGTCCTGAGAAGCATAATAAGATCCAATCGTTGGTCGGGCTCATCCTTACCATGATGGAGTCTTGTCCCACACAGCTCAATCAACCTGTAAACACCTGCTTCAAACAGCAAATGGGGTAAGTGATTACTATTCAGGACAAATTTTATTCTGACCCGTGTTAGGTGGGGAGAGGGGGACAATTGTTGTGGTTTTACTTAAGTTCCCTGTATGATAGTCCTTCACATAGGCCAGCTACCTTGATGAACTCTGCTGACTGAACGGAGTTCTATCACAAATCTAGTACTATGCGGATCTGCACAATTTGCAAGTATTAGGCTTGTTGTGAATGCATTAGACCAATTTGAGTTCCTGTTGGCAGCTGGTTCATTCATATGTTGGTAGGGTTACTAGTGGTGGCCTAGAAAAGTCTGGGAATGTTTTTGTTTTTTTCTAGACATCATTCGTTTACAAATTTATTCAACTTTAGCTTAAGTTTGATTAAATAATTAGTACATTATATTCTCCATTAAATATGTAACATTTTATTGGTAAGTAGATAGGTAAAATATCAGCCAAACAACCTCATTTCTCAGATGTGGTTAAACCCACAACACACCCTGAATGGGCAGTGTCTCACAAAAGGTGGAAGCATTAAATATGCCAGAAGGAACTTAAATCTTGGCTTGCTCGTGCAAAAAAAACGTAACATTGATAGCACCCAGAACAAAATAGTACTTTAAATAGCTTCTTTGTGAAAATGCTAAAGAGCAACAATCCTGCCTTGTAAAACATGAAGCCTCCCCCCCCCCAATAAAATTATATATATTTTTGGAAGGAAGTGTTCGGAAGTCGGCTATCATTTAGATCTTAACAGCAACTATTGCATGCACACTTGTCTAGCAAAGCAGCAGCTTCCTGCTATAATTCATTTAGTACAATGATTTGATTCTAATATTGCAAATGCATTATCATTCAAGACAGAAAACACATGGCAGTAATATGGTTTCGGAAAATAATTCTAGAAAAAATGTAACTGTTCTAGCGAGATGTTCACGTGGATCTTTTTAATAATGATTTCATTCTGGTCAAATCATTGCCCAAGCACATCCCAGAGATAATCAGTTTATGAAGCCATCACTCTACTAAAATTCGATGGCACCAAGGAAGAAAATGTATTGCTGCCATCTCAGATAGACCTATGCCATTCTGCTAAAGATAAAATAAGAGTTGCTCCCAAAATAGCCACAGATAGTCATTATGTTTAACTTCCAGTGGCGAGAGAGCTTCTCCCTCTCTCTCTCTCTATCTCTCTCCTGTCTATAAGTAAGGAAATGTATTTTTGAAAGAACTTATTTTGAAAATAGTTGAGCGTTGTCAATTATGATGCTGGATATTGCAAAAGTCCTGTTACGCTCTCAACAAAGGACACAATGATAGTTTTGATGTAGTTAGATACATTTTTATTATTATAACATAAATATTTAATTGTAATATTAATCAATGTGACATGCTCCAAGAACTCCAAATAGACACTTAGTGATCATTGGAGAGTCCTGGCTGAAGCTTACCACGCAGTCGTTCTGCTTGTGGACCGGATCTACTGTGAAGGTATTTTCATCAGAAAAAAAAATAAGAATTAGATTGCCATGACTCTTCAAGTCATTGAAAATGCGACGACAACGCTTCCGACGTAAGCAGAGGTCTTTCCGTACACATCAAGCTCTTACCGCCCTCCTCCTCGATGGCCCTTGACACTGTTGCCAGGGAGATGTTCTTTTTTGCGAGCGCCGTCATTTTGTGCTTTGGAGCACCCTCGAAGGGCCTTGTCACATCTAAATTGTTGACAACTTAAGGTCTCCCCGAACCCGGTCGATCTTTGCAGTCTTTCTCGTTCTTAATCCTCTCTCTAGACTATGGGCATCACTCGGCTCATATTGAACCGCTTGGTGATGTTGGACTGGTTGTGATCCACGCTCAGGAGAGCAGAGATCTCGATTCTTTTCACCTCCATCTTGACACACTTGTACCCAATGGAAAATGGAAACAACGTCTTAAAGACACGCGTCTTTAAAAGCGGAAGTTCAAGTTTGTTTGACCTAACCTTTTCTATCATGTATATATCTCGAAAGATTAATAAAAAAAAAAACCCCGGAATGTAACAACTTTTGCAAAACCCAGTAGAACCAAAGGTTGGAGCTGCTTATCACAAAAAATTATGCCGAGTGATAAGTCCCTGGGATAACTTTATGGCCTTAAATAGCTTTTCTGCTACGCAAGTTCTCCAAATAAAGAGGGCTCATGAAAAAGTAACTTCTGATGAAATTGCAAATTGTATCTAAACTTTGATAATGATTGATATTATGGATGATTTGTTTGTCAATTTTCAAGTATATATCACTTAATGTAATTTATAGATATATTTTTTTTTATTAACAAATTCTCATGTAAATGCTACCATTGAGTGGCTTTTGAATTAAGTATTGCCTTTACAAGCGATCTTTTAGCAGAAATCCTATACTTTGCTGATAGTCCTTTTTAGACATGAAAATAAATCCAAAGAGGGTTTTAAACTGTAGGAGTCATGGTTACTAAAGGGTCCTTCCAATAAGGTCGCTCAATTTTTAAATGTAAATAAAACAAGTTGTGTGTGATGTATGCACTCAATTTATTTTAAATTTGAAAGTACATTTTATGGCATTAAGTGTGGAATATGATGTTGTTCAAATGTCCGCCGCGGCTTCGCTTTGTGTAACGTATTCGGGAGGCCCAATTTTCGATGACTTTGTGGCATAAATCTGGCTGAATTTGCTGGATGGTGTTCGTTATGTTGACTCTGAGGACATCAACTGTTTGCGGATTATTCGCATAGACCTGCGATTTAAGGTAGCCCCAAGAAAGTAGTCTAATGATGTTAAATCGCATGATCTCGGTGGCCAGTTGACGACGACAACGTCGCCGTCGTGCGAGATGACCCTGCCCTGAAATCGCTGGTGCGAAATGTCTATCGTGGCGTGCGCAGTGTGGCACGTAGCGCCGTCCTGTTGGAACCACATGTCGTCAGTATCCATATCAGCCATATAATCCAGTTGAGGCAACAAGAAGTTGCTTATCATCGATCTGTAGGTCTCGCCGTTGACGGTTATGGCAATCCCATCTTCGTTCTCAAAAAAATACGGACCGATGATTCCGTTAGACGGAAATCTGCACCAAACAGTGACTTTGTTGGGATGCAATTGGTGCTGGTGTATCTCAAGTGGATTGTTTTCGTCCCAAATCTGACAATTTTGCTTGTTCACAAATCCATTCATCCAAAAATGGGCCTCGCCGCTGTGGCAAGGATAGAAATCACGTAATGCGTGGAACGTTTGTCGAATGGAGCACTGATTTTGATAATAACATTTGATGATTTGCACACGCTGTTCAGCGCTATAACCTTCCATTGTGACTTGCCAAGTACTACTGAACAGTTCAGTTAGGTTGCCAGATGTCACTTTAACAACATGGCCACTATCGCCTGACAAAGCTTGAGCGTCCTTGTTGAAAGACCCTATATAAGGATTACTTAGAATAAAATAAATTAGATGAAAAGAAAAATAATATAGTATTGTAATAGCATTATTTAAATAATTTTCCTTAAAAAATAAAACATTGCCGGAACCTTGAAATTAGATGGAATTGTAGTGTTACTTAAAAAATGTATTACTAGTTTGAAATGTGAAGGGTCTTGGTGCTCTTTCGAAAAAAAATGTAAGAATTCATTTTTCATTTTAAAGTACTTTAAGGTTAAAAAAAATATCCTGCTAGCGAAGAATTTGTCCAGATTCATGTTTGAGTAGAACTAAGCATAATTTTGCATTTCACCAACCATGTATGCGATAATTAATTTCTATTTTTCCATTCAACATTTATGGTTAAGCTCTTGTTCCATCTCTCACTTTGAATTTTTTGCTTTGATACTAATTTTGATTAATACAAACATCTATATATGTATGGATGGGGATGTGAATTGGAGGAAATTGCCTCGGTTGTACCATGGTAGACTAAGGAATCATTCTCTGCCCATTCTCACCCGCCCCATGGTTCACTTTTAAACGTTTAAAAAGAGAGAATAAAAATTATTACTGCCCAATGGAGCGGAATGAAAGAAGGGATTTGACAGGACAGTCTTAAATATCCCCAAATCCAGTGGATACACGAGTCGATACTTCTTTAGTGTGAATTTGATTGTGCTGAATCTTGCAGAATGAACAACATGATTCGGATAATGATTAAGAAGAATTTGGTGACGGATTTGGCCCGCATTGCCCACTGTCTCGACCTCTCTTCTCCTAACATGGCGTCGACGATCAACGCCGCCCTTAAGCCCCTCGAGACGGTTCTCCGCATTGTCAATATGCCCTCTTTCGTCCCCGTCTCGATCACCAAGAAGAAGAACGCCCCCGCGGGAGACTCCCAGCAGCCCAACGGTAAAGTACTCCCATCATTCAGCCAAAACGCTAGTATTCAGGAATGCTGGCACGGCTCCTGTTGTTTTCCCGATGGTCCCCTAGGAAGGGTATGTTTACACATGCTCTGAAGTGGTTGAAAGGGTGTTGACGCCCTAACCCTTCTTTTCCTGCAGGGACCACGAATACGACGAACAGTGAAGCGACTCGGGCGCAGGGCGAGGAGAACGCCGAGGACGCGGAGAACACCGAGCACGACATCTCTGGCGCCGGCGAGAGCCTCGAGCCGACCTCCGAGGCGAACCCCAACGAGGACGGCACCTTGGGCGAAACCGACGAGGCCGGCCTCGATGAAATCCTGGGTCAACTCCTCGACGACCGCACACGCCCCGGCCGGGAGGCGAGTCGGGGCACCCCTCACCGCGAGAACGTGACGGCGACCGTCACCTACGTCATCGATCACGACGCTCCAATGGACACGGACGACACCCTCCATGACTCCCGGATGGTCTCCCACTCGGAGAGTCAGGTGAGCCCTTTGAACGCTCACCCCTCTAAGGGTGAACTTGGTTTCGTTGTCGAGCACGAGCGAGATGTTTTCGATGCCCTCGTTGGTTTTAAATTTACATTTAAACAAAACTCCGTCGCTGCCATCAATACTGCTCCCAGGAACCAAACCCTTCGGTGGGTGGATTTTCTGGAACAGAGCCATATCGGGGGTTTAGTCGCCTTCTATGATAAATTTTGGTCATCCAATTTTTATGCCTAATTCTTTTAACTAGGCTGAGTGGCTGGCTACCTCCCATGAGGAGCTCTTGCCGTGCTAAAACACCCCCAAAATACCGTCCATTTAACCAATTTATACCTTGTTAAAGCGCAAAGCTTTTTCTCCATGACCTTTCTCAGCGATCAAGTGCTAATTGCTGTATCCTTACTGGGTTCATCCCTGGTCATTTACCTCAATAGAATTTGGAGTAAGAAAGAATGGCTAACTAAAAGGCAGCTCAAAGTTGGGCAATTCCACATAATGGCCTTTTGGAATGCACCACCTCATAGTGAAATGTGCGGGTATCTTATAGCATTCATTCATCAACCACTTTAGACAGCAGGTCCCACGTCTAGCGTTTCCCCCCCACTCAATGCACGGGGTTGGTTCATTTATTGGTCTTTCTGAGACACAGCTCAGGCCCCCTCCTACAACTGTTAATGCTATTTTCACCACCCAGGAAGAGCTGTCAGGCATTGTACCATGAACAACCAACCATGCCACAGGTGATATGTCGATTGACTGCCCACTCGCCACGTTACGTGCCCTTCCTGCCCAGATGTTTCTAAGTTACAGATTCTCTCCTTACAACTTTCTGCCAGACATGTCCTACCTTCACATATAAACTTTATTAGCCTTCCTGTTTTTACCCCCCCATCCCCGCCAGCATTTTTGTTCTCGTTTCTTTTATTGGGAGGTGTCGTAAGGCTACGACCTACCCGATTGGAAATGACAGCGGCCCCAGTAGTAGCAAAATTGGCCACATCCGGTTTGTTAAATCTGGATGGAGCCCCAATTTTGCGCCTACCTTCACAAAGGTTGCCATACGCTGTATATAGCTGTACCAAATAACCCCCCCCCCCTCCCCTTATCTTAAAATAGGCTTGTCTTTGATGTTGGAGGTCGCCGGAGGGGAACGATAAAATTAAAGAAATAATCACTTTAAAAGGTCCATCGATGGGTCCCTCAATGAATGAGCCCCGCTCTGTGTTTCAGTTTTTGGACGAGAACGAAGACGGTCGCCACGACGACAACGATGACGACGAATCTTCAGGTTCCTCGGATGACAACGATGCCGATGATGACAATGAGGAAGAGGTCGAAGTCGAGGATGATGACGATGACGACGATGGAGGTTGGTGTGTTTGTGTCACGCGGGCGGGCGTTGTGGGTATGACCATCGCTCCCCAAGATTGAATCTCATTTTCCCCCTTTTAGACGATGACGATGATGATGACGACGACGACGATGATGACGAGGAGGAAGAGGGCTCGGTGTTCGACCAGGGCTATGACGACCTGGAGGAGGCGTTCATCCGACTGCCGATGGAGCGCGAGAACGACGACATACTCCTCCTCCCCTCCTACCAGCAATACATCAACACGATCGACACCATCATCTTTGGCGACCGCATCTCCCTTCCACCCCACCACACCCTCCCGCATGACGAGAGCGTCTTCATCACCTCCACCCCCAATCCCTCCAACCCAGGTGAGTCGGGCCCCCTCCTACAACTGTTAAACCCTTTAATAATATATTTTTTGGTGCGGTGTTCTTCAAGGGGGGGGGGGGGCGCAGGTAGAGCATTCCACATTCTATTCAAGGAGATGCCCAGTGTAGACTTGTAGTGATGGGTTCTAACGTGGCTCCATTCTTACCCACCCATTTTTTATCTTTCTACTGCCCCTATCTTTTATTCCCTTATCTACCCTTTTACGCAGCCTCTTGGGTATGTTGGGTGACATCTTGCCCCCCTCCCCCCCTTCAAGCCTCAATGCCAGGACTAGGATCCTCGGTTATATGTTGTCTCTACGAATTGTGCAGAAAAATGCTCATAGTGGTATTTGGCTTTAAATTCGATGGGGGGTAAAATCATGCGCCCCCCTCCCGCACACAGATACAACCTTATCGTACGATGGTACCCCTACTGCACTTTTTCATATTCCGCAACTTCACCACTTGCTTCACAAGCCTCTTCGAAGAACCTTGTGTCTGAAATACTCGTCTTTCATTTCCCTTCATTCTATTTATATGGTGGTATTGTCTATGCCCCCTCCCCCTCCCGTCCAATTCCACCCTGTTGGAAAGCAGTTAATCATTGTGGGTTTTTTTTTAACCCTTTTCCAACAACTGTCTTTGTGTTGCTCCATCGAATGGGGAAATGCCTTCGTTGATCACCCTCGGTTTCCTCTCGATTAACTGTTCGTTCTTTCCGCCTCTGCAGGTGCTTCGAACGCGATTCCGACGCACCCGCTTTTCCAGAACCCGAGGGAAGTGCCCGCGCCCATCACCCGCCTCACCAATCGACCCAGTCGTCAGCGTGGGGTGCTAAGGTACCACACAGTCACCCCCCGATCTCATTCTACCACTACTACCATCTTACAGAGGTGACCCTACCCTTCCCAAATGTCCCCCCCTCCCCCACATGGCCTCCTTCCGTTCATTCCACCTACTACAGGGGAGGGTACCCGTTGTAGTTGTGTATTTAGTTTTTGAAATGCTTCTGACTGGAGTTGGAGGAGCGAGGTGCTTCTTTCATCCCTACTCGGAGGTTTACTTCGCCTTGCCCTGGGCTCCGCAAGGGCATTTTCCCTCGGGAAACCGGGGCAGGTTTAAGAGTGTTTCGCGATCTCCTTGTCCCTAGCGCCTCAAGCTACTCAATTCCACTTGTAGCTTCAATACTTTTCAAACACTGACGTTAACCTCTTCTATGTCGGTTCAATTCTATCCCTTGAACAATTTACTCAGTTATTGTTTCCCGTCAAGGAGTGGCAAATGATTTCGTGGCTTTCCTCCGTGCCGCGGAGGACAAGGTTTGAGGAAAACACCACCATTGTCGCCCTGTAGATTTCTTAGACTTTAGTTTGCCTGCAACTACGGTTTCTTTTAATGGGAAAATTAACTGTTGGCAAGGTTCGCACAAAACCACTACTTTTGGTAGTTTATATCCCCGAACTGCTCCTCGAAGGGAGTTCAAGCTTGTAGACGTTTGTGGTGCACCTCCTTAAACCTATTCTTTACTCCCCTTGATTCTATTTGTCATGAAAGCTTGCCATTACATGCCCATGTCGCTACCACTCGCTGCTGACGAGTTTAGTTTCTGAATTTAGTTCCAGTTATTGAAATGGCTTATCGAAGAGAGTCTAGATCGGTTTATTTCATCTTAGAGTTGAGGGTTTTGTCCAGTGAGCCATCATTGGTCTTGACCTACCTTTTAAATGGCTTGTTCAATCTTTCTCTAATTTTTCCCCCTCCATTCAATCTCATTTGGTGCATGCCAACGCCCAGGTATTGGCTAATATGATTTAGCCGATAATGATTGAGTAAACTTTAAGCAAAAAAATACCTCTGCAGCAACAAATATCTTTGCAACTAGTATGTAATGTATATTTTAGTATCGAATATTAGATAACTTAATAAAAGTAGATGTAGGTTTGAATTTGGGTAAACATTAGACTCGGTTATGGTCTTGGGTATATCTTTTTCCCTTCAAATGACAAACTTTTAGCATGAACCTGCATTGTATAAACAAGTAATTCATTCTTTCCCGAAACATACACCCTTGTGGGGCGATTCGGTAATGTAATAATGTCATTATAAAATGGGTTTTTTGAGTTACGCTTGGAATCTTTAACCCAACCAAACTTTTCGATAGACTTCTTGGACAAACTCAGAGAGACGTTTTGCAATTGACATCGAATCTTCGCGAAGCCACGCAGCTCATCATTGGCAATCCGGATGTGAGGATTATTCAGCAGAATGAAGACTTCGAGTCCCAGGTAATGTCTTTCAAGGAAAAACTAGACTGTTCTGCATAGACCGCTAACACCTGAAGGTGTTTTAAAATTCCCATAGTATGCATCAGCCTTCCTCAGGACAGCCTCACAGAACCGCGGCCCCACTTAATCCTGATAATGTTGACGGAGCTTAAAGCACAGCTTGTAGGATTAAAGCAAAGCTTTCTCCCTTAATTTTACCAAGTGTTTGATTGGAGCAGAAATGCCATCTAATTCTGTGGAGTTATAGACATCTTGCCAGACACTTGAAATCTAAGTTTGTAGAGTGTTCTCGTGCTGTTGTTTTCTCAACTCCACGATTCTCTTGCCTTTTTCTTCTTTTTTTTACTCCTCAAGCTGATGTGAAAATTTTGTGACATTATCACACCAATTAAGCAAGTCGCGTCCAGGGATTTTATCCTTTTTGTTTGATTCAAAGGAGCTGGAATCGAACCTTAACTCTGCCAGATCCACAAACTCTAACGCCATGCCGACTGTGCCGAATGCCCTCAACCGGTGGATGGATGAAGCCAGAGTTCTCGAGTCTGATTCACTCCATGATGCGATGACTCGTAAGCGTTCGTTTTCATGTTCCCATTGAATGCGAGCGAATTAGATTGCTGCTGTTTTGTTTTTTCTTTTTAATGCCCAACAGTGTGTCTGCTATATGTGGAAGAGAGAGTAAACGAGGTGCGACAATTATTTTGGTTGATAGTATGTCGTGTGTTCAGGTATAGGATGGGTTCTATCTCTTAAGGTCAACCCATAAATAATCCGGCATTTTTTTCATTGTTATCATTATTTTATGGATGTAAGTAATTGAAAGTTCATCTACTAAACTCGAAACTTAGGCACCTGATGATGTGATGAGATGAATAAAGTGTTAATGTGAATTAGATAAATATATAAATAAACTTTCTATTTCCACCGTCATGGCGAAGCCTTTCACTTATAGTTATATGCTATTTCCTTAGGTTTCTATTTTGTGTTTCATTTAATTTTTATTTATTTATCACACCCGTTTGTGGGCATTTTGCCTCTTTTGTTCTTTTGTTTGTTTTTCATTGTGGGCACTTTGCCTCTTTTTGTTCTTGTTTGATTGTTTATTGTCCTGGGCACTTCGCCTCTTTAGGCACCTGTATCTTCTAGCATAACCCGATACATTTCATCAGACCTTAGTTATCATTTTCTGGGTTATTGTGTATTAATATTGTTAATTTAATCTTCCTTATCATTAAATGAGTATTGTGGAAGAGTCAAAAAAGCATATTTGCAACGTTATGCTTTGGGGGTTTAGAAAAGGTAACTGCTATCTTAACATCAGAAAGTTTGTGTTGAGTAAACTGTGAAGGGACAATCAGTGATCCAGTGCCAAGGATGGTTTCACAATCTGCTGCTTGGGAAAAGTTAGTTTTAAAGATGAAAGCGATTCAGGATGATCTTTTAAACTTGAAGACAATTCCACTTTTGGGGGGAGGTCGGGCTTCTCCCCTTTATTTAAGGTTCCTTTTTTTGTTATTGTTTTTTTTTGTAGGTTGCACTCTCCTGCACCGGGGTGAGGGAGACCTCCCCCCGCTGCCGGAGATTGCTTCGATTGTTAAATTGTCGTGTTTTTCGGCGACTTATGCCCAAGTGGGTAGTTGCCAGATGGGCTCCATAAAAAAAAAAAAAAATTGAAGACAATTCCCATTCTAACTATTGAACAAATCTAAATGGGTTCTCCATACCCGAAAATGAAATCAAAAACACACACTGGGGTTACACCTTCACCTGCTGCTTACGGCAATATTGTTTCTCCTTTACCCGCTTCTCTCTGGGAATCTTCCCTAAGGGTTAGGTACCCTTTGGAATGTGCCAGGAAAATGAGAGTATGTTGGACTAGCAACTTAGTGACCTTGTTATGAGAGATCGCGAGTTTGGAGCTTTGCAAATCTACAAATCGAGATGGGTGTGTGGTTTTAGGAACCGAGATTGAGGGGGCGGGGGTGAATGATTGTGTGACCGAAATGGGGTTTTTTTACTACCTTTTCAATGAAAGAAGGGGGAGAATAGACTGTGAATAGATAGGAGCATGTGGATGTGCGAAAAATAACTAGTTTCTAAGCGAAAGTGGATCAGTGTGATGTAGATGATATTGTGCTGTCTATTGATTTTGGGAGCTATAGACCTTCCACACAACTTCTCTCCTTCCACTCTTCACCCTCAAACTTTGGGGGCTTTCTGCAGAGAAGGGCTTGAGCTCTCTCTTGTGTTGGTTGCGAACTGGAATTTTTACCCGTCCCAATCTTCTCCTTCCCTTTATTTGTTATTTAGAATTTATTTATTTATTACATCGCTTACTTCATCATTTATATCCTTTTGTTGCCCCCCCCCCATCCTTTCCTTCCGCTATCTCACCTGTGGCTTACGCCTTCCCCCGTATTGACCATGGGTAGAAACCCTCGTAACTCTCCGTGGCAACACACTTCTTTGGCTGCGGGATGGTTTGGTGTTAACCTGGAAGCCATGTTGGCTCTCTGCCCAAAGTGGTTTACTAACCTCTCCTTTTTCATCGACTTCTGATGAGTTTTAGGTACTCTTATGTCGGGCTTTTAACACGTCCCTTTGCAACTGGAGCAGTGGCAGATTTTAATAGATCTCTCTCATGATCTTGAATCTCACCAAGCTTGTCTGCCCCTTTTACATACCTAGATCCGCCGAAATGGGTCTCTTCTTTCCCGGTTGGCTGCACTAAGGTGAAATTTGGAGAAAAAAAAAACACTGTTGACCCTCAACCAGCATGTGATAAGTTTCTTGACCCTATCTTGGCTTACCCTTTCCTATAGAATCCGTTCATGGATGGTTCACAAACTGATCTCGGCCTGCCGCGGGTGGCATCGATTTTTTCCGCCAAACCTTTTGCTTTTTTACCCACCTTGTCTTTTAACTTTCCTTTCACCTCTTTCACCTCTTTAACAATTTTTACTGTTTTGAGGAGTGTCCTTCAATCTATTTGCCATTTTGTCCTAGATAATGAACGGAACCCCACGGCGCTTTCCTCTCTGGGGATTACCCCTACATTAGGGACTGTTTGCCAGCTATGGCCCTCGGAGTAGTATGACTGCGTGGGGAATGAGCTTCGTAGTATTAAACCATCTGCTCGGTCGTGGGTAGTAACCACCGCTCCTCCCGGAGATTTGAAGTGGTGCTTTGCCTCTTCCGGATTGCCTTACTCATGGACATCTGGTGAGCGCTGACGGCCCGCGGAATGCCCCCACTTTGCCACATTTGCTCTTCTCCGTTGTCTATTTGCCACCTTGTAAACTACCCTTCCTCGGACCCACTCGATTGTGAATGCTTCCTTGGCCTATCTCGCATCCCCCGAGATGAACTCATTGGTTTTGGTCATTAGTTTCTAAGTGATAAATGACCAAATATCGCGTGTTACAGAGGTGAAGCCGTCGCTGATGGCGGTCCTCGAGAAGTACCGCGATGCGGAGCAGGCAGAGAAAGACAAGAAGAAGAAGGAGCAAGAAGCTGCCGCCAAATCGGCCGCGGAAGCCAAACCCCCCGTCACGACAGCAGGTGAGATCCTGAACATCGGTTGGTGCCCATCAACACCAAAAACCCTCCCACCCACTTATCCCATATAAAACACAAAGCCAGCCATCATTGCAATGGGTTGCTGTGTATTCTAGACATAAGGTCCCCAAGCACATCTCCTCACAAGTCCCCTCTATGCACACCTTATCAAACACATCCTCAGTATCGACCCACAATCCTTCATGGGGTGAGGGGCGCTAAAACAATTTGGCCCATGCTATTACCATAGCAGAGAAGCCTGACGGTGACGTGTTGTTCGCAGAGACGGAGAGCGCCACGCCCACCGACCCGTCCACGACTGCTGCCACGGTCGCGGAAACAAGCACAACCCCGTCCACGACCGTGGTGACGCTGACCCCAGCCGCGTCGACCCCTACCCTGGGGGCTCCACCCCACGGCTCTCTCCGCAACCTGGTGATTTCGATCGTCGAGGAGTGTTATTCATCGGCCGCCGCCCTCACGCCCCCCGCTGCTGCCTCTCCCACTTTCACGGGCCTTCTGACGCAGCTGACCCCGTCGACAGCCGCCGGGGTAGCCCCGACCATGTCCCTCCAGGAGCCGCACAACACGCGTGCCCTCCTCGACGCCCTGCCGACCTCCGCCTCTCTCCTCAACCCCCAGCCGGACCTATCCTCCTCCGCTCCCAGCACGCCGGCGTCCAGCGCCTCCCTCGCCGCATCGTCAGCTGCAGCCGCGGTCGAGCTTAGCCCTGCCTCGGCGGAACTGGCCTCGTTAGTCGACCTTGAGATGACGAGGGCGGAGATCCGCGGTATCTCTGCTGATCCCAACCTCGAGATCTTCCCTTCGTCGCCCCTCTTGAGTGCCCCCATTCCCTCGGTGGGGGATGCCGACATGGCATCGTCTTCGCCCCCTATCCCACTGGCACCCAGTGCCATCACCTACTTGTCTCAGACCTCCGTTGCACCTCATCCAGCTGGCGGGATTGAAGCCATGGCCGTCAGTCCCCCTGACTTCTCCCAGCAGCCCAGGACTCCCACGGCGCCTGTGTCCACGCCCTCCGAAATTTCTGGACGGGTCTCGACCAGGGCGGGTATTTCTGCCGGCGAAAACAGCGCGCCACCGGCCGACAGCCTCGCTCACGCATTGTTGCCTTTGGAGCAGCAGCAGCAGCAGCCGTCACCGCCGACGGTGGCTCCGCAGATGCGTGGCCGGAGACCTGTCCTCGAGGAGGCGAGGCTAGATCGCGTAGGGTAAGCACACCTGGCAGAGTTCTCCGTTTATCTGTAGTCTCTTTCTTTAGGTGTTACGCATGTTGTAAATGTGTGTGAAAGTTTCTTCTCCAGGAGCAACTAGTGCAGATTCGTTTTTCGTTTTTGGGGTGCTGGCTGGGATGTATGTTTGTGCTGCTCGATCTCTGATGGAATGGCATTTAGTGTGTTGGTTGGGGGGGGGGGGTCTTGCGTGTTAATTTTTTACTTTGTCCCTATTAGAGGTGTGGGTTAGAACATTTGTTTTATGGGTATCACCATTAAAGGCGAGCGAGTCGAGATCCTTCTGGCGACATACCACACCGGATGTGGCTCAAGTTTGCCAAAAAGTCTGGTTTTCAACTGTTAAATCGTAACTTGCCTGTGGTTAGAGTGCGAAGGTTTTGTAGGAAGAAACGTGGCTCTGAAAACGGAATCCATTGCTTGCCCTGAGTAACATTACCGTTCAAGCTTTTCTTTGTTGTATCTCTTACCTCTTGATGCATGCGCTCCCTCTTCAGCGACTCGGATTTAAGTGTAGGTTGATGAGGTGAAAGACCGGGAGTGCGGATGAGCAATTTTGTATGTGGAGTGGCCTATTCCAACCGGCTCACCATCTCGGGGGTTATTGCTGTGGTTTCCCAGGCCCTGTTATTCCAGGAAAGCCGCAACACGTAGGTAGGCAACCACATCCACTGACTTGACCAAAGCTGCAGGTCATCGTTAGTGTGTTGTCTGAGAGATGCCAAACTAATGCAATCTTCAATGAGATGCGTGACGGTGTGATGGTTAGCTTGACAGAGAGGGCAAAGCATGCCCTCTCGACTTTATCAAACGAGATTGAGACTAAACTATTTCTTTTAGTCATTTCTCTTTTTACCCCCCTTTTTCTTGGACAGGGGTTAACATCGCAGTTTGGTCGCAAGTAGGCGGGGGGGGTCTGGCTTCCCCCTCAATTTTGACTAGTTAATGGTGGTTTCTAACATGTCTGCCTTCTCCTAATACTCCGCCCCCTATCTTTTATCTATCATTTTATATACTCTCAGGGGGATGTCAAGTGACTTCTAGAGGCTTGTATGCCATCCTTGCTCCAACACTTAATTTTGCCGTATTTTCATTAACTTTATTTCAGGCTTCCTATTTCCACCGAGCTGAGGACGATGGCTCCCGGAACATCATCAAATTCGGTCACCTCACTTGGGCAGAATGACTTCTCTGCCATTCTGGGTGACATCGAGATTCCTGAAGGCGTTGATCCAAGCTTTTTAGCAGCTCTTCCTGAAGACATGCGGCAAGAAGTCATCTCTGAACAACTGAGGTAAGAGTGAATTTGGGGTGTTTTTGCAATTTGGTCATCAACAGAGCGGGTAGAGATTTCCAGCAGTTTGGCTGCTCTGACTATTACAATTGGTAAAGTAGGCTAGGCTGCGAGAAGGCGAGTCACTTTCTCTCTTCATTCTACCTCGCTTCCTTTTTCTCCACACGAATAAACCCCACGGGGCCACAAGAAAGATCGTGTTACATAGGCAACAGTCGTATCATTTCCATGGATGGCCAACCCCCTCCCCTTGCTCTCCCTTCTGTCAAAGTGATTGAAGTTATGATAATAGGTAATCACCCACCCTACTCGTAAATGGACCCACCTCTCTCTCTACTTTATTATATACCCTTTCCACCCTTGTTCTCCTATCCACAGAGGTTCTGGCTGCCCGCACTTTCGTCCTCTTATGAGCCTTAGTCGAGTGGCAGTGGATACAGTGAGCTCCCTCCCTGCTGCGAGGGCCGAAAGTCCGCTGGCTAGAGCAATTATTCGGTACGGGGTATGCTGGGCAATCAACTCTGCTCACCTTCCTCCAGTACACACATAAGGTGGCTACGTCGGCACCATCCTCTATGGTCAAAGTTCCAAGACAATGTTGCCTGAATTGCGGTCCTGGTTGGCAAGCCCAGCACCCCCGGGACCGGGACCGTATATGTAAATGGTCACACTCTGGAATTTCTTATCCTATGGGGGACTTTTCTCTTAATAACCTCCCAAGTCATTGCGAGGTCATAGTATCTAATTTCCATGTGCCCTTTTTTCTCTTATTCTAATATGGTGACAGAAGAAGGCAATGGTGAGAAAGCGCGGATTGTCCTCGCTAGGTGTCGGGAGGACGAGGAAAATCGAAGCACCGTCTCGACCTGTGGAGGGGCTTCCCTCTCACTATTGCCATGTGGCAAAGGGCTTCCCCTTTGCCATATTTGGAGATGCTCTGGGGCAGCTCTACCTATGAAAGGATGTGCTTTCTCGGAGGCCCTCCAACCTTCTACCAGAGAGGAGATTTACTCCTCACATAGGCCTACGGGTGCGGTGGCTTTCCCCTCAACCCCTTCTTTGAAAGCGACTCCGTCCTCCTACCAACGGCAGTCCCTCTTTCCCATTACAGGGGACTGCCTAGAAAAAAAAGGCAGACGGCCTTTGGAGCAGGACCCGTCGCTCTGTCACACCTAACGTCCTGCAGTCATGCTTTTTAAGCGTGCTGAGTTTTGACAAAAGATGCTCGCCCACTCTGAAACATGATCCATGAAGCGAACCCAGACCCAGCCGCGCATAGCAAGAGACTATCTGGCGTGCCTGGTGGCAGCATGTTGAGCAAGGGCAACATTTTCCATCAGATGAGAGCATTAACTAGCCTTGATTGGTAGAGAGCCGAAGGGGTCGAATTCCTCGGACGGCAGCCTTCTGGCAAATGCGTCAGGTCCATCTGAAGCGGCCATGATTAGTGTCCCTCGGACAGTTAATTGCTTCGCCGGTGAGTATAACGCCGCACTTTACCATGAAGTTCATGAATGGAGTAACTTACGCGAGAGACCTCTTAGATAGCTCCATAGATAACATCACCTTACAGATGGCCAGCCATAGACGGTCATAGTCGCATGTGTGATGAGAGGGCACGTTCGAGCGTGTCAAACTCGTTGAGTCGGTGCGTGCCGGTTGGTATCGCTACCGCGTGAAGGCATCCGTGCCACTGCCGCCGCTTTGGCCATACGAATCGCTCCTCAAGACGTACAAAGTTAGGTTTACCCTAAGTCTGCAAGTTGCTCCAAGGCCGTACACGATAAGTCCCTCTCATGTAAGCCCAAGTGTGTCAATTGCGAAGAGCCGCACCTCCTTTCAAAGCAACATCTCCGTGAGAAAGAAATCCTCGCCGTTCAGTCCACGGATCATCCTTCATTTCACGAGGCTAAGTACTTGGTCCTGGCGCGCCCGGCGCTGCCTGTGACGTCTTTGTGTCGATTTTAAGAAGGAACCCAATGGTCAAGGCCTACGAGCACGGCTGTTTACGGAGACGGCGGATCCTCCAATGGTAGGATCCCTCCTCTGAAGGCTTCGAGGCGGAGGGAGGAAAAGACTTGCCTAGCGATCCAAACCTTCCCTGATAGTTTTCGAAGGTGACATCTCATGGTTTGGTCAACGGATTGGGGTTTTACCTTCGTGAAGTTTACGGCCACTCGTGTGAAGGTCTTCTCTTCTAACAGGCCCCCCCCGCATCTATTCCGAGCTATGCCTGGAGGCCATATCCCTTCAATGGAATCTCCGCCGACTCCCGGCCAACTGAGAGGAGCTGCGGAGGCTCGTCTCCTCCCGTTCCCAGTTAGCAATCTTTTTGCAGGAAAGACGATGCTGGGCCCTTGGCCCATGCCCACCCTCCCAGGACTGAAGGTTCCCCCCCCCATCACCACCAAGGGATAGGGGCCGGGGAAAAGGATGCACCATTTACACCCGACATGATGTCTCTGTTCTTATCTTTGCTTTAAATGCCTCATTTCAAGCAGTAGCACTGCAGCTGCGCCTGGATAGGAGGTATGCTGTTATTTCTGCATACATTCCACTGTCAGCTGACTTCGGCGAGGGGGGGGACTTGCGCCGCACCGTGGCACGGTAGCCAAGGCTCTTTCTACTGCTTAGGGATTTGAATAGTAGACATCCGTCTCCTGAGACTACTCGATCAATCCAAGGGGTCATTGACGAAATGGAGATAGGATACCACCTTAGGTTATTTGGAGATAGGTGCCGCCTGAGACCCCATCCTGGTAGTGCTTGGCCCGGGAGCGTTTCAGGAAATGACTGATTTCTCTGTCTCAGTCGGTGTTTAGGTCGGTAGATAGGGCCGTTGAGTTCTTCTCCGGCAGCCTCATCGCCCGTGGGCCTAACTACTATTCCGAGAACATCTTGCCGTTTTTCACGTCGACCGCTTCCATGTTGGTCAGCCGCGTTTGAGACTGCCCTCAAACAGAAGCGTTAGGCCCATAGGCGCCGCCTGAAAGATTTCACTGTCGGTGAATTTTGTCGAATTAGGTCCAGGTCGGAGTATGTTTCGAATCATTCCCGCCGCTCTTTCTGGCGGACATAAGTTTTTTCACTGAACGGGAAAGAACCCTATAGCAGAGGTTTTGAAGCGAGTCAAAAAGATTCGGGGCAAGTTCTCGCAGGACCCCCCTCCCCCCGTTCTCCAGGAGAATGGGACCAGAATCTCTGATCCCGCTTCCGTGGCGGAGTCCTTAGCCACTGCATTCTCTAACCGTGAGGCTGCTTCGCTCTTATTCAATGCGCGTCGTGATGTCGCGGAAGGCCACCAACTGGATGACTTCAAGAGGCGGAGAACCATTCAACGACAGGTTTACATTGAGTGACTTGTGTTCCACTCTTGCTTCGTACGCGGCATGGCCTTTCTGTTAGATTTGTTCAACAGGGTCTAGACAGAGGGTTCGGTTCCTAAAGACTTGGCAAGGCCTACAATGGCACAATTTTCTGTAATTAATTTGAAGGCTAATATTAGGCGATAGCGTCGGGGGTGACATGTGTAGTATGAGCAACTTTATGGCAGTTGCCATTTTCAGGAGTGTGTGCTCTCCGAGCCCCAATGTCAGCAAATATAACCTTCATTATGCTTTGGAGAAACTGGTGTCATCTCCTCCTTGGTTCTTCTTTATCACAGCCTTAGGGTCTCTTGTACCCGCGCCATAGATATTCTCTGTTCCGTGACGTTCAGCGCTAATAGAGCTACTGCCTTACTTTTTTATCGATCATTTGTTCGTTCGAAGCTCGACTACGGATGCGAGTTTTATGCATCCGCAGCCGAGCGTGTATTGAGGAAGGTGGACTCGATCCACCACACCAGCCTTCGCCTGGCGACCGGTGCCTTCCACACTTCACCCATTGAGAGCCTACTAGTCGATGCTGGAGATATGCCACTCGCTCTAAGCCGTGCACAGTGCATTATTCGTCTGTAGGCGCGAGCCCGGCGCCTCCCTCAGTCGTCAACAGCTCTCACTGCATCCGCAGCTGATTTTGACGGTGCCTATGCCGCCGAGAGACGTCAGTCATACCCTAAGCCCTTTGGGTTTAGGGCTAGGAAACTCTTTCGAGAGGGCCGGTGACGCCCCTGGTTCTGCCCAGGACTCCACGCTGGAGGATACCACCTTAGGTTATTTGTCGCCACGCCTCTGCTCCCAAAGCTTGTACAGCGCATAGAGTATTGCGTTAGACCTTTTTGGAACACACCTCGTGTCACGCTGGAACCGGGCCAGTGTATACGGATGGCTCCAAGTTCCAAGAGGGGGTCAGTGGGGCTCTGCCAGGCGTTGCGTCTGTCTTCACGGCCGAGGTGGTTGCAATACACCACTCGGTACGGGAGATTACGCGACGTGCCCGGTTCGGAGAAAACGGATTGTGATTTATAACGACTCACAAAGCGCCCTGAGTGCTCTCGGGGCATTGGAATCTCCGCATCCCCTGGTTCTCAATATCCGTGACGCCACGGTTTTGGCGAGCCGGGCGGTGTCGAGATTATCTTTTGCTGGGTTCCTGGACATGTAGGAATTACGGGGAATGAGCGCGCCGATGAGTCCGCGAGGACTCTCCGACCGGACTAGCGTTTCGCTCTTCCTCACACCGATTACATTGCAGGAATACGGGCAGCTCTTCGGACTGCTTGGCAAAGAAGATGGGAGACGGTCGAAGGGAACTTAAAAGTTGCGTGCCATTGCGCCGCGACTGTTCCCATGGACCTACCTCCGAATGCCACGAAGGCTTCAGGTTGCGTTCTGTCGTCTCCTAATTGGACGCACCGCCATTTGATGGAGCGCTTGCCAGCGCTCTATTGTGAAGACTGCCTTGTCCCCTAGACTGTTCGTCACATTCTTGTTTAATGGGACGCTCTATTGTGAAGACTGCGTTGTCCCCTAGACTGTTCGTCAGATTCTTGTTTAATGTCCCATTCTAGCGATCTTCGCGCACGTTACCTGTCCCAGTACCCGAATGGGTGGGGTCGCTACCGCCTGTCCCTTGTACTCGGGACGACTTCGTGCACGTTGACTGGTGGATTTATAGATTTTTGGGGAGAGGTCGGCCTTCTCCCGTTTATTTAACTAGGTTGAGTTTTTCTTATTGTTTTCTCTGTTGGTCGCACGTCCCGGCGCCGGGGGAGGCGGACCTCCCCCCGACGTTCGAACCTACTTCCTGTTGCCTTTTTTTCTTTCTGTTGTTATTTTAAAGTAGCCTAGTACTAGGCTGTGGTGGTGAGTACGGCGACTTGTGCCAAAGAAGGCAGTCGCCAGATGGGCTCGTCAAAAAAAAAGAGGTTCCTCTTTAACATCTGTAACCGTCTTTTCATTAGTATTCCTGACTTCTATTTAGGAGCGGATCTCTCGTTAGCCTACGGCTTTTCTATCCTCGGTTTTTCCTTATCTTAATTGTGTTTTTAGGTCAAACAAATAGACTAAAATTAATTTGAGAAGGGGTTTAATATTGTGTTAAAGTAGGTGTGTATGTTGATAATGTGTGGCATGTTAATTGGATGCGGGTTTGATAGTTTTTATCACCTATTCCCATTGTGTGAAGGCTACCACTTTGCCGACTGTTAGCACGCTACCAGCCCTAGCTAAGGTTTGCCTCGTCTGGTGTAGATAGTTCCCCGATAGTCACGATTTGGGTTCATTTTCTGGTGTCTACTATATGCTGTAGTAAAGAGTGAGTTCAATCTACCTTTAAACTGTTGTTTTCCACCGAGATATAAAAGGCCTATAAAAAGTGAAGATAGATGGCAATGGCCCAACCAAACCCAAATGCATTTTGCCATTGTTTACCTACAGCTTAATGTTGGAACTCCACTTGGCATATCGTAGCGCATTTGAAAGCGGCAACTCACTTTTTATTAAGCAAAACGGTTCCTAATTCTCAAATATTGGAGTGAAATGCCTTTTATCTACCAGGATTCAACGTGTGAGAGAGAGGACTGTGGAAGGAACTCAAGAGCCCAGTACGCAGGAAGTGTCTGAAGTGAGTGCAGAGTTCCTGGCGGCTTTGCCTCCCAGCATACAAGAAGAGGTTTTGGCGCAACAGAGGTTAGAGCAGCAACGCCAACAGGCCGCCAGAGCAAATCCCGATGATCCTACGTCGTTCTTGCTTTCGCTTCCGCAATCACTCAGACAAACGGTAGGTCATCGATTGTAACTGCATTCCCGCAAAGTCGGGTCCCCACTAAAAACTTCCCACCCTATTATTTCCTATCAAACGGTTACACCCCCCACCCCTCGCGCCATTGACCCTTCGTACGGATGGGCTGATCATTCAATCAGACTTCATCCTTGGGCGGAACCCCCAAGCACAGCGGCATCCAATTGTTCCTCAGTAAGCCCTTTCTCAACCCCTCATTTACGAAATCACAACTTTCTGCCTGATCTTCCAACCCTTCGGACAAACACCCTGACACCTGTTCTTTTCAAAAGTTAATCTTAAATGACATTGTGAATGGCTTTATTTGGACCCATATACCTCCTTATCTCATTAAATTGTTCAGAAATTTGGGGAGGGGCTTTATTATTAGTTAATATTGTTTTATGAATGCAGGAAGATTGTAGTGTACACCCTACTTAGCATTTCAAGTCGTCTCCTTTAGCTATGCAGATTAGGTGTCTTTCATAAATTTCATCGCTTATCATAGTCTAATTCAAACTTTGTCAGATCCTCTCCGACCTCGAGGACTCTCAGTTCTCAGCCCTACCTACTGAAGTTGTTCAAGAAGCCCAGACATTGCGGCGTCAACGAGAAGACCGCAATCGTCACGTGCATGAACATATGTTTAGTCGGGGCGGTAGCTCCTCGATTTCGCATATACTCCGCACGACTGCCAGGATGGGATCTCGGTTCATGCATCCACCGAGTTGGTCTTGGAACGTAAGACCCACCACCAGCAACCAACAAGTAGCTGCAAGGTAAGACCACGGAGAATGTTTGGTTCTTTTGAAAACACGTAACGGGTCTCAAGCCACCATTTCCATTTAGTTAACTTCCGTCAAAAATTACTGGACACGGGATGTTGTTTAATGTGTGCTTACAATGTTCGGTTATGAGTATTCTATTACTGGAGGATGATTCTGATTCGCTTCTCTTTTTTCGCTATTATAGCAGCAAAGTTAGAGGGCAACAAGTGCTGGATCACGAGGCGATGACCTGTCTTCTCGTTCTCTTGTTTGTGGATGAGCCCAAACTGAACACGACGAGGCTACACCGGGTCTTGAAGTCGCTTTGCCAACACCCGCCCACGAGAGAGTGGGTTATTAAGGTAATATACCGAGACTTTGTACTAGTAAAAACATGTTGATTGGAGTATTTTTTTCTCTCCCCATAAAGACCCGAAGTCTTCAACTTTAACATCAACCAGTTTCCCCACACTGTGGTTGGTGCGCTTCATCGCCAATAAAAGCAACCCAGCCTTTCCACCCTTATGCCATATTTAGCACAATGCCACTTTATTTTATTTTTTTGGCACCAATTTTGCCCTTCATATCATTTGGGGATGCTGTGGACTCTTTTGCCTCCTTTCTTGAATTCTTAATTCGTAATTATCTTTTGACAAGGGGTTGCAGTAGGGGCATTTTGCAGCCAGTTTTGAAAATGCTGCTAGATGGATATACAAGCCGTTTTGCAATCTGCTGGTTTGGGAGGGGGGCAGATAAGCTAATAATTGGATGTAGTGGGAGGAGGGGAGGATGTGTTAGTAGTATCGCAGCTTGGGTAAAAATTGTGTGCATCTTGTTTAGGTGATTTTTGATTCGGAGAATTTTCGCTGCAGCAGGTTATGGTGTATTGGGTTTGGGGGGCACTATTTTGGACTATCTCTTGCAGGTGAGTAGTTGATTTCATGTGTGAAATTGCGATTGAATCATTTTATGCCCTATGTGGATATATTTCTTGCTTGCCTGGTGGATTGTGTTGGTCTGTGAGGGCTTGAAGTGAAGTGAAGTTAGATGGTGTTTTATTTGTTATGAATTAATTCCATTTGTGGGTTTTTTGTATTGTTATTTTTGATGAGCCCTGGATAGGTTGGGTTAGTTGATGAGATGAGATTTGGGAAATGGTCTTATTAGAGTGCTTTGAAGGTTTACCAGGTAGTTCTAGTGTGGAAATGAGGAGCAGATGGTTGCATTGTGGGGGGGTATTCCTGTTGATTGGTTTTTATTCATTGAATGTAGTTGTTTGATGTAGAGCAATGTGAATGCTATGTTTTAGTGTTGTAATGCTTGTTACGGATGCCGTTTATGTTGAATAGGAGGATGTTAGAGAGTGGGCGAGATGCAGACTCACTTGGATGTGTAATTGTTTAGGAACCATTTACTTCGCTTAACTACATTTTCATTAAACTCCCTCTCAGAAGGTCGATAAGATCGGTATTGAATGTTGTGTTTAATGTGCACAGAATTTGCATGATTATATGGGTGCCAACGTTAGTGTATAGGAGTATGAATATGCTATGGAGGTAGGATAGATTGAGAGAGCACTGCAAATGGACGAGATAGGTGCTTGGTTTGAAAAGGGTAGATAGAAATAGAAAGGAATGAGTAAGAGGTATGTATATATGGTTTGGGGAAATGTTTGAATGTTGTGAATGAGAATGTTCTAAAAGTAGCATGGGCGTCAAAGAACTATGGCATGGTATGCGGAAGGTTAGTAGTTCGCGGGAAAGGTGGATTAACGGGAGTGTGAAAGATTGGGCGCGTGGACAGGGTGTGCTTAAGGCCTCCCACCCAGCAATTAACACTGACCGGCCGAGATTTTTACATCACAACGCCCTGTGGAAAAATAATTGATGGCCTTGTGCTTCATGGAAGGGGCTGGATGGCATTAGTGGCGTTGATTTGGGCTGCCGCGACTTTGTGGCAAAATCGTTTCATGTTGGTTATCCGAATAGTATCGATGAACCTGGTGCATATTTTGACCTCACTTCTTAAAAGGACTCTTCAAGAGATTGGCAGAGATTCCCTCGTTTGTTCTGGTTGTTTTATTCATAGTTTACCAGGATGAATCTTGGTGATATCTCTTTGAGCGAGGTTATGCCAACCGCTTAAGGCATGTTTAGTTATCAGTTAGAATTCCGATTCAGGTTGACTGCATGTTTTGTCATACTCTATAGTAACCGATGTTTTGCATCCCACATTTACTGTGAGCACCAACTGAGATAGGCATCAGACAGTGTGAATACGTAGATAGCAAAAAACCATCATCTAGGGTTGAACTTGGGTACCGATGTTCCATTTCAGACTTTATTGTCCATCATCGAGCGGTGCGGTGAGCAGACAACTCCGTACCCCAATGGGCGGGGCTTGAATGAGAGCGAAGCGGGTATGTCTGGGCTCTCGCTCGAAATGAGTGGCAAGAAGTCTGAGAAAGGCATCGGAGCCGCCCTGTCCTCGACGCCCATCTCCTCGCACCATTCTCAGTCTTGGAAATCGGAATCGCGATCATATCAGGCGCCTTCGTGGCTCAGCATGAGCATGGACGCTGCCCTGGGATGCCGCGCCAGCATCTTCCAAATCCAGAGGTCGCTTTCTGGTGGGAAGAGAACGCCTACGCCTTCTCTGGGTACATCGGTCCATATCCACCCTCAGGCGGCCCCCCTCGTATGCAGGTCAGCAAATAGACGAATTCACTGTGTTGCAGTTTTATAATGTGGGGCCTTCGGCCTAGCTGAGTAACGGTTCCCGATTCGGGTCGACCTCGCTGTCACTGCCTTATGCCGGAGATGCCCCTGGTTCGAATCCCACAGTAAAGTGCCTCTCCACTGAGAAATGACGAGCATCTTAGATATGGAGATTGGTTGTAAAACTCCAAACCCTAAAACCTTTTATTCATATTGTGAGAACTAGTTTGATATTCATATTGTGAGAACTAGTTTGAACATAATATTCATAATGTAGGAAATACAGCTTTGTACTTATTTTTGCTTTTGGATGCCATGATTTTTATTTTTTACCTCGTGCTTTGCAAACTAGGTGAATGAATGCCTTGCTCACTATACCAACCCGTTTCATATTTACAGACACGCCATCGATCTTTTGATTTCTTTGGCCAAGATCTTTCCTAGTCACTTCCTTCCGTCACCCAAAGAAGCTGAAGAGAAGCAGGAGACGAAAAAGCCTGCTGCGCAACAGACTCCGACCTTGACCGGCGCCGTGCCGAAGAGTAGTAGCAAGTCGGCATCAAGCGCGAGCGGCGCGATTTGCACCCCAGAACCGACCGACTTCTGGGAGCTTCTCGTGAAATTGGATTCTGTTAGTGTGTCTCGCAAAGGAAAGGGCTTACCCAGGACTCATCTCGCCTCGACTGGCAGTTCCGATCAGGACCCTAGGTCCACTTCCTTGGAAAATTCTCCTCTCGGTCAGCTTATTCAGCAACTCTCTCACCCCGTTATCAAGAGATCCTCCCTGCTCACAGACAGACTCTTGAGACTCTTGGCCCTCGTATCTCTGGGTCATTCAGATACTGCCGATATCCCAGTTAAGCAGTCACCGTCTTCTCCGGAGAGCTCGAACTCTCTGGAGCACCTGCTCGGTTTGTCCATTCAGGTATGTCTTGTTATTTTAACACTTTTTACGCATTTCCACTTTGTGAGCTACTATTAGTGATCTTCGTGTTCATTTCTAGGTCCTTACGAGTAAGTCTTGCTCGGAAGAAGGTCTCGAGGATGCAACCGCATTATTACTCCACCTGTCGCATGGCCCACCCCCCGCCAGGGATCTCGTCCTTAAGTTACTTCTGCAAGGCGCTGCCACACTCGGCCAAACTGTGACTGTTCACATTGCTTCCTTGCTCGAAGAGTTGAGGAACTACAATATGTCTCATCCCCCTTTAGTACACGAAGAAGATATTCCACTCCAAACTGAAAAGGCAGATAAACCTCAAAAGGGAGTCCTCAAAGATAGGTATGCTGATGGAATTCATTGATGTGACAAACGTGCAAATAATGATGGAATATGCCTTCTCTCTGCACACACTCATTTCTCTCACTGATTTTGCCAGATTCACCTGTGATCAAGTTGTGATCACAAGTTCAAAGGTGAAACCACCGTGCGAAGTGCAGTTGCCTTCGATGTCCGCACTCACCTCCAAAACGTCGTCCCAAGCTTTCTTTCTAAGGACTTTAAAAGTCATCATCCAACTTAGGGAAGCAATTAGACTAGCGAAAAACAGGAAAAGTAAGTAACCATAGCTTCTGAAGAGGTATTCTATGTTGTGACCTATCATTGGCTCTTGGAACCACCATCACTGTTAAATTTAATTTGATGCTGGTTTCACCCTTTTCTTTTGAGCACCTAGTGTAGGTATATATTCATGCCTGGACTTACATCCTCCACCCTTTCCCTGCCTCAGCATTTAAAGTTGAAACAAAGTTGCGTTTGGAGTTAATCTTGAGGCTTTCCTCACAATCTACTCTTATTCTGTTTTGCTCGTTGTACTCATATATACAATCTTATGGAATTCCCCCCCCCCCTCTCCCATTTGCAGATAAAGCTGCAAGTGGCCCCAGGGAGACCTCGGGTACAGTTGCGCCCGCCGATCAACTAGATCAAAGGTCTACTACCTCTCAGCAGCCAACGCAAGACTCGTCCCAACCTGCACTTGAGAGTGGGTCTCTCACCGACGACCAATTGGGGATTCCGCCTTCGCAGCAGATGGAAGTATCTACCGGGAATGCAGATTCGGAAACTCCTCCCGTCCCTGCACCGACTTCGGCAGCCTCCGAAGCTGAAACCGTACAGGTCAATCCTGAAGCGACTCTTGAGGCAATGGAGGTGGATTCTGATAGCCATGGTGGGTTGAATAGATTTCCTTTGGAGTTTCCCGGCCTTCTGGTCTCTCTTGCTGCAAATAATCTCAGACCACTTAGCTATATATTTTTCCCTATCACCAGTGAGTAGAGTAGTTTTGGTTGCCCAAGAGAGGGGACTGCGAGTATGCAAACCCCTTTGCTAGGTGTAAGGATGTAAGCAGGGAAGATGGTATGGACACTGGTGATGTAATTAGTTGTGCGTATAGAACGCCTGCCCACCCGTTATATTATGCGCCTACATAAGGCAAATAGCTCCCTACGACCGCTGAAATTATTTTGTTCGCTCACGCTGGGCGTGAAAACTTGTTTTACCTCTCGCAAGGTGGGGCGGCCTAGGTGTGTCCCAGGTCCTAAGAGACGAGATGTGTGTAGTGCAAACTTGTATGAGGTTCGGCCAATCTAAGTAAATATTCACTGTTGTGGGCGTGATAATGTAACGCCTTGTCAAATTGGCTATACAGAGCCTAGTGGTTTTGATCACAAATATTTCGGCTTCGCCCTTCTTGCCATATCTATGCTGGTGTGATTTATATTTTCTGTTTCTTTCAGACCCACCCCCCGAAGACCTAAAAAGTCTGAGCGGAGAACTCGGTCTCGACGACCTGTGGTCCACTCTGAGTCAGTGCCTAGTGGAGCTCGGTGAAACTCCCGATACCCACGCAGTACTCGTCTTGCAACCAGCGGTCGAAGCCTTCTTCCTCGTCCACGCTTCGGCAGCGGTGCCCGACAAGAAGGCGAAACCGAGCACCCCTCAAGAATCCAGAGAAGCTCAGCTGGCGCACCTCCACCACGAAGTGGCTCCTTTATCTCCCTTACCTGTGCCGTTGAACGAAGGTGAGACGCTCGTCACAGACATCTAGTACCGGGCTCTGGCTTTGGGGAACATTGCATCCCACTTTCTAGGATATGGGATTGCAGCCCCCTCCCTAGGTTCTTTCAGGCAGGCTATCGTCTTCGATCAGCTTCGCTCCGCCCTCTCTTTGCAGGTTTCTCGCAGAGGTTCAAGTTTTGTTTTATGTTTAAGTGTTTGTCATGTTGTGAATGTGTTGAACTGTCAGTGTCTGTTAATCAGTCATACCTGGTTAAAATTTGAGGGGGGGGGGTTAGTCTGTAATTTAGGAAAGGTATTTCTTCTGGTTTGATGTTGCCATTCTTAGGCAGCCTGGCCAAACTGCCCCGACCCCCTGAAAAGACTGCGGCCTCAACCAGGCTTTCCCACAAGGCCCCCACGGTGTATATTATGTTGCTGTGTGTGGTTGTGTGCAATGCACTTTTCCATTATGTTTGAGGGTGTGTGGTTCTGTGTTGCAGCCTGGACAAACATCCACGATGGAATCCTCCAGCCTCTTCTGAGCTTTGAATGAAGGGGTGGGAGGGTGGTGTCCACTCAGTAGCCTAGCCAGGTGGAGTCAATTTTCATGGGTGAGGAAGGATTTAGAAAAGTAGATTTCTGAGGCCCGAGTGTTGTTTTTGAATGTTTTCAGAGGCTGGTTTGTGGTGGGCAAGGAGTGATGAGAGTATTGGTTTGATATTGTGTACTAGGTTTTGTTTTGATGTTCCTTGTAGTGTCGGTGTTGTGGCTTTGCGGAGGCTGCTGCAAGTGTTTGTGCGACTCGTGTCCAGGTGATCCTTGACTTTGAGGACTTTGGTTTCGTGGTGTAGGTGGTCTGTGGGTGTAGTTAGTACAGTTAAATAAGTTGGGTGGCTGTATCTACGTTTTGGTGTGTATATGTAATTGTCATCTGCATAGGAAGCTTTGGAGAGTGAGAGTAAAAGAAACCACCAGTGGTACCAGGTTCTTTATTACTGACATTTCGATCCTCTGGAGCTAAACTAGACTAAATGAAGGGGACCGCCGGCTTATACGCATAGGACTGAACATTACTCTGAGGTCGTCGCTGATTCTTCAGATGATGGTCAGAGTAATGAGGTCTTAACAATGGCTTTATATTAATGGAAGAATATCTTTCGATTTAAATGCAAAATGTCAGCTATCTTTGATCCTATTCACATTTTGTTATGCTATGGTGCATTTTTTCACAATTTTAGATCATATTCAAGATTGTCATTGAAATAGTTTTCCATGTTACTGTTTCTAAAATTTTTCCACCCATATTATAATATTTTCTGAGATTATCATGACCGATGTGTATTAGCTCACACTTGCATTTTGAATTCCATTTGCCACCTCTCCCACCACTGCTGTATCCAAGTGTTTTTGCAAGTTTTCACTCTATTTTTCCTTCATAACAAGTTTAGTGTCATCAGCAAATTATGAAATTTTGCATAAATTTGTCAAGATCATTTATATTTATTAAAAAAAAGCAAGGGTCGGAAAACATCTCTGCTAGTGACTGATGCTCATCATGTACTATGTCCATTAAAGAGCAACTTTGAGATGTTTTTCCTGTGAAGTTAGCTTTTAAGTATTTTATGTTGAACAGGGTCAAAGGCTTTTTGAAATCATACTTATTTACATCTAGAACTTTACCTTGGTCAAAAATTGTGATCATTTCTTGAAAAAAAATCACATTAGTTAAGCATGAGCCTCGTCCTCAAAATGTGTTGTCATTGTTATATACCTCAAAATGTTCCACAGTGCAAATATCTAACTCTACTCCAAAAATTTACTAATGGTTGAAGTAAGGGATATTGGTGGTAATGGTTTCCAGGATTAGTCTTTTTAAATTGGTGTTAGATTTACCTCATTGAACTTACCCTTTAGAACTATTCCCCCGCTAATAGACTTGTACAAAGTAGTTTTAAAATTTCTCTTAAGGTGGAAAATTTAAATTTTCTTAAAATAAAAACTAATTTCATTTTGGTTATTTCAATATTTGAGTTTCTTGAAGTAAAAACAGAAAATGCTCATTTAATATCTTCACATGGTCTCGTTACTAAAGACACCTTTGATATCCTGAAGGGGCTCAATGTTCACTGAAATTAGATAATAATTATGTACACATCTATAAAAATGCTCTGGCTCGTGTTTTGACAATGGTGACCCTAGTTCTTTTCATAGTTCCTTTAGTTCTTATTTTGCATTTGACAAGACATTGATAATAAAGGTATCATTTTGAGTCTGTCAACACTATTGCTGGTTTTCAAAATTTAATACAATTGTTTACTTTCCCTTATCCACTTTTTAAGGTCACTATTTATCCGACACCTGGTTTTGATCTGTTTCCAAGGTTTATAGTGCACTATATCATTGGAGGAGGTGATTCACTCTCTTTGCTTTGGTGCGTGCATGTCAGTTATGTCATTGTGTAGAAACCAGTGTGTATCTGGAGTGGGGGTGTAGCTATTGCATGCATGTAGAGGTTAAAAAGGGTAAGGTACTCCAAAGTTTTTTTTGTCTGGCCCTCAAATGTCATATAAGCGTGTCTACCAACCAAATAGTTCGCCAACCATCTTTTTGTGATGTGCATGTTGGTTTTGTATATTTTATTAGAGTTCATCTGTTGCTGCAATGTGTTTGTCTTTTAGAACAAGAGGAATAGTATGTTTGTTTCCCCAATGAACTTTGTTGTACATGTGGACGCCGTTCATTCTTTTCCCCTCATTTTGTTTCTTATTACACAGTAAAACGTTAAAGGAAAGCTTTGATCAAATGTCGATTCTGGTAGAGACAATTTATTAGTTCTTTACTCTGCTTTCATTGTGTGTGTAACGACCACTGATTGACGCTGTTAGTCTTACCCAGTGTAAATGTGGAAAGGACGACTGGTGACGGCGAAAAGAGCACAATGCTCTGAATATGGGTAGATGGAGAGAAAAGAACGCCGATGATGTGGTGGGATGCAACAGGCACGACCAGCTGGTGAAATATGGTGAATCTGATATGCTTGAAGGTACAAATGTGATGGAGAAGGATCGCTGCACATAAGATGTCAATGGGGGATGAATATGACAAACTGTTAACTGCACCTATGTGCGTAATGTATTTAGATGTTGGGAAGTGGCAATTTGATTTGTGCCACTCATTATTTCCTTCTGAATCAGATGGAACCGCCAGAACTGATAGCGAAGCTGCGATGTCCGAAGCCGATTCCATTGCAAGCGATTGTGAAAAATTCCTCAAGTTTGCCGGTAAGACCTAGAATTCAATTTCCTTATTCCTCCCCAAGGCACTTCTTAACCAAACCAATCGATCCCCACTCTGGTAAGTGGCTAGTTTGAGATCCACAGCGTCCTCTTTTTACCACGTGTATAGGTATCTACCATTAAGGCAAATATTGTCTGCAAATTAGGAATGAAACATAATTATGATTTTTGCACTAGTCACTCTGCAGCACGGGTTGAAGTGCAGGTTTATATATACATGTATATAAGCTCACTGGACAAAAAATTTATTAGTTGTAACCATAGTAAGGGCCTCTTACACGCCACTTTGCTCCATATGTTCATGCCATGGAGGTTCCTGTGTAATTTTCTTTCTGATATGGGTGGTGAAGGGCCAGAATTGACGTTTTGTAGCAATTCCTGCCTGTAAGCAAATCGATTTGCCTGGAGATTCTACGAAGTTTCCTGTCTGTCAACACCTTCCGTCCGCAATTCTGGCGAGAGTTTTTCGCATTTTGGGAGTTCTGCCATTGCTTGTAAATCCGGATGACCGTACTCGTTGAAACACTGCCAAATTCCACAACCTCCTTCACATGATCCTTTGGCGTGGCCAAATGCAATCGCACCTTTTTGACATTCCATGACGTCGCTTTTCCAGCCCATTTTAAGTAGAGTTGATTTGCTATCTACAGATCTTCACGCCGTTCGCAAAACAAATAAAGCGTAACGTTTCGACGTAAACTAAGCTAGGCCTCTCTGCTGCCTAAGTTTCCTACACGCTTCAGATGTTAAGTTATGATTTTTCTTCCTAGGTGACTAATTTGTCTGTCCCGTGAGCTTATATATTCCGTCTAGAGCCTCCCATGAAAAGTGCTGCATTCTAAGCGAGTGCAAACACCACTTCCCGCTATAAACTAAGTTACCTTGGGTATGGTTCAATTGTCGATCGGGTGTCTCGACTTTGCTTCTCTTGGTGCCATGTGTTGTTGCAAAAAAAATGGTTCTGATCCCACATTAATCATCAATAGCAGTGTTTAGAAATGCCTCAATAACATTAGAAGGAAGGAAAAAAGGGAAGAGGTAGATAAAATCAGGGTGCGCCTCTTCGCTAGCTACAGACCGTCATGTATTCATTGCCATGGCAACCAGAGGCCTTGTTTTTGGTTCACCTCCCTAGTCGTTAGTGCTCCAAAACTTTGCTGAAATTACACACGGCTCTTTACCATAAGTGAAGGTCAGTCACGTTAGTATATTTAGTCATCGGTTGGGACCCCCAGCTGATCGACCTTGCAGCAGTTGCCATTTAGGTTGCAACAAGGGGTTCGGAATCCGCGTCAAATTGATTGCCACCGAGATGTGCATCGGAAATAGTGCAAATCATCATCATCAGCCACTATCCCAGTAGGTGAGCCTGATGAGCTTTAACTCCACTATACAGTGACGTATGCTCTTGTATGCAGTTGCCAGATGGACGCTAAAAGAATGTCAATGCCACTGCCATCCTATCTGGCTTAATCGCCTTTTGCCTCACGCCCAGGAAGACTGTGTGTATTATCCCCTCCCCCCGCCCTTTATAAATAAATTTCGTTTTGAGTAATGCTGGGACGAATAATTGGCACGGGATCTCACTGATTAATCTCATCTCAGAGACCCACCGTTCCGTTTTGAATCAAATCCTTCGCCAATCGACGGTCCACTTGGCGGATGGTCCCTTCAGCGTTTTGGTCGACCATACTCGCCTTCTCGATTTCGATATTAAGCGAAAGTACTTCCGGATGGAGTTGGAACGGGCCGATGACGGGTTCAGGCGGGAGGATTTGGCGGTTCACGTACGGCGGGAGCACGTCTTCGAAGACTCGTTCCGAGAGTTGCATCGGCGTTCTCCAGAAGAGTGGAAAAACAGGTTCTACGTCGTTTTTGAAGGTAATATTTATCGTGACCACAAGTATGAAATTGGGACTGGGCAAAACTAGTAGATCTAACCAGCGCCAATGGTGCTAGGTATAGGAATTCTATCCTTCTTGGTCCTTGATGTGTATCTTAAGCGACGAAAGGTATCAAGAGTTGAAACCTCTTTATAGCATCACAGTCCACCCCTTTAGTGAGATTTGAGCATATGTTTGTTCTTGCCCTTTGTCGGGTTAGTTCATTTGTTAAATAGACATTTAAGTACTCGCTAGTATCCAATGTGAATCGTGAGGCTGGGTTAACCACAAAGCTACCCATCCTTGTAGCATGCCTCAGGACCTTTTGCGCGGATGTCCTGTCGCATCTCATCCGCCTAAATTTTATATGAGGACCAGAGGCCATAAGACACACACACCCCCCCCCCGCTTTTGCATCCAAAGTGTCTCCACTTGTCTCTGAAACCCTCGTATAATGCATCATTTCCTGGTCATCCAACCATTCACATCCTGATTATTCTGTTTTCTTATCTGATTAATTTTCTGCCTCCCAGTTGCGTGACCAGATTTTGAGTGGTGGGCAACTCGATACAAGGAACCAAAACGCTATCTTGTACTTTATTTCAGGGGAAGAAGGTCAAGATGCAGGTGGTCTCTTAAGAGAGTGGTATGTAATTATCTCGAGGGAGATTTTCAATCCTATGTACGCCCTGTTTTGCACTTCTCCCGGAGACCGCGTCACTTACATGATTAATCCATCTTCTCATTGCAACTCAAATCACCTTTCCTACTTCAAGTTTGTCGGAAGAGTCATAGGTAAGTAAAACTACTTGCCTACCAAACGATTTGTTTGGCCTTTGATGCAACTCGAGTGGAGTGTGAGTGGCTCATTTTTAACGTCTCCTATCATCTCTACAGCAAAAGCTATCTATGACAACAAACTACTTGAATGCTATTTCACCCGATCCTTCTACAAGCACATCCTAGGGAAAATGGTTCGGGTAAATGATATGGAGAGCGAGGATTATTCCTTCTATCAAGGACTTATTTACTTGTTGGAGCATATCGTGGCTGATTTGGGCTACGAGCTGACCTTCAGCACCGAGGTTAGTTTTGCCATTTAATCCATTTGGTTTTAGATGTAATAGTAGCGATATGCATTCAAGGTAATCCACGTCCTGTATGGATTAATATCCAATTCCCATTGTTAGGTACAAGAATTCGGTGTTACCGAGGCTCGCGACCTGAAACCGGGAGGACGAAATATACCTGTCACTGAGGAGAATAAACTGGAGTATATCAGATTAGTCTGCCAAGAGAAGATGACAGGCGCAATAAAAAAACAGTATGGGATTATTTTATTTTACAAATACTATGCAGTCCAGATCCTCTCATTTTCACTATTACAAAATCCTTTCTTTGAGAATTAAGTAATAAAGGCTTGTATGGTATGACCTGACATTTTGCTTTTCAGATTGAATAGTTTCCTGGAAGGCTTCTACGACATAATTCCGAAAAGACTTATATCCATATTCAATGAACAAGAATTGGAATTGTTGATATCTGGACTTCCTACCATTGATATCGATGATCTGAAGAATAATACAGAGTACCATAAATACCATCCGAATTCTCTACAGGTTCGTGAGTTGAGTTTTTATGTGTAGAAATGAGTTATGAGCCTTGGTACTGTCGCAGCTGTCCTTACTCTTTCTGCCCGTCAGTGCTCCATTTTCTCAATCGTCGAGTTACAACTCGCTCATCCTCATTTCTTAACCGCGAGAGCACTTTTCCCATATAGCCATTAATTGCCACCTTTGCAAACTTTCTGGGCGGATTCCCTCATTGGTGTTCGTTTTTCAAGTCAGTGCATGCCGGTTGGTATCACTACCGCGTGAAGGCATTCATGATGTTGCTGCGGAGGTGCTACTAATGCCACCGCTTTGGCCATAGGAATTGCTCCTGTAGAGGTGCAAATTCGGGGTTACCCTAAGTCTGTGCAAGCTGCTCCAAGGCTGCACACGATAAGGCCAAATCGTGTGTGATCGAGTGTGTCAAATGCGGGGAGCCGCACCCCGCTTCTTCGAAGCAATGTGATGCGTATCTTCTTGAGAAGGAAATCCTGGCCGTCTAGGCACAGGATCGTCTCACTTCCCGACACGAAGTTCTTGGTTATGGCGCTGCCTGGTACGTCTTATGTCTCATTTGAAAAAAAAACCCGCTTTGGTTCTGGCCCCTCAAGGACTACGAGGACGGTTGTTTCCGCGCCCATTCAGAAACCTGGTAAGCTGGCGGCACAAAGGGTTCACATCCAGCCTCGGCTAAAACCAAGGCTTCCCCAGCGTAACCATTTTTCATAAGGCGAAACGGCCGCCCGACTCGACAAAGTGGTTAGACTCACAAGGAGGCAACACCCCTTAATTTGGTCATGAGGCAGTCTTCCGGGGTTCCTGAAGCTGGCCCCCAAAAGGAGGAGAGCACCAAGTGAGTTTCGGCTTCTTTGTCCCCTGCCCATGGCTTGGTGTCGGAGACGGAGGATCCTCCAAAGGAGTGACTCCCGTCTTCTAAGCCGCCTAAAGTTTTGAATTTGAGGCGACGGGAACAAAAGACGCATGACAAGCCCAACCTCGAAGGCGACAGCGCCCGGAGTTGCCTCCGGGAAGCGTACGGCCATTCCCGTGAGGGTCTTTTCTTCGAAGAGGGCCCCCCGCATTTCCTCCGAGCTACTCCCGGAGGGCATATTCCTTCAATGGAATTACCCCGTACTCAGGCCAACTGAGGGGAGCTGCCATGGCTCGTTTCTTCCCATCAGCTTTTCTTTTGTGCAGCAGACATTGCTGATCGCTTGCCCCCTGCACACACACTCCTTTGGTATAACGGTTTTGCTACCCCATCACCAATGGATGGGTCCCGGGAAGGAGGATGCGCCGGTATGTCGTCTCCGTTCTTTTCTGCTTTAAAAGGGCCCTTTTCGGCAGTAGCAGTACATTTCACAGTCAGCCGATTTCGACGCGGGAGACTTTCGCCCCATCGTGGCACGGTTGCCGTGGGCCTTTCTACTGCTCGGCGATTTGAACGGTAGATAGCCCCTCTAGGGAGACTTGATCAATCCCATGGTTCAGGTCCTCGACGAGCTGGAGATAGGTGTCCTAAATGGGGATTAGTTTACGCATCACTTCCCGAGAGCCGCTTCATTTAACATCTTGATCCCTCCCTGTGTTGCTTTCCTTTTCTTCCCTAACTCAAAACACGCGTTTAATCCCTGCCGATAGTCTCTTGTTCTCCCTATAGACTTTTCCCCTTCCTCTGCCACTACTCGCCGTGATATAATTTTACATTCGTTCTCTTCCCGCCCCACTAACGCTTCCCCTTCCCCGCCCCCTTCCCCTTCCCCTTTTCGGATTGCTTAAACACGAGAATTCTGGAAATGGGTAACTAACAATTGGGTGCTTTTTGTCTCTTCTTGCTCAAATGAATATCTAATCTTTCCCATAGATCCAGTGGTTCTGGCGAGCACTGCGATCCTTTGACCAGGCGGAGAGAGCCAAACTGGTGCAGTTTGTCACTGGAACCAGCAAAGTGCCGCTGCAAGGGTTCTCTGCCCTCGAGGGTATGAACGGCACCCAAAAGTTCCAAATCCATCGCGATGACCGGTCAACCGATAGACTTCCATCGGCCCACACTTGGTAAGAATTTATTTATTTTTTGCTAGTTTCAAAAAAAAAGAGGAATAACGAGACCCTCGATGGATCTGCGGGAAGGCGTGATCGTGGCGATAGCTAAGTTGAACGTTTGTGAGGAGAGATGTCAAGGAAGCGGTAAAGATAGGCGAAGTGAAAAGGTGCGGAAGATGAAACCGTAGAGCATCATTGTGGCCTGGCTGGCATGCCACTGCATGTGTTAGGGGGCAGGAGTGCACGCATCCCTCCAATTGTCTGCGGCTGCCTGGTCGATCTGGTTCGGTGCTTGTAAGAGGAGTGATTAGAAAGCTTGTGAAGAGTCCTCTCTCGTGTTATGGCGTCCGGAAATACGATGATAATTCCTTGAACGCTTCCTCTGCAAGAGGCATACTTCATCAAAGGTTAGGAAGACTTCGTAAAAGGTGGAGTGTTTGGGAGAGAAGGGACTGACCTAAGCTAGGGACAAGTGGATGATGTGTATACATGCAGGACGGGGGCGGGGTAGGGATGGACCTAGACACTCTCAGATCATACAGCGCATCGCCAAAGTTCGATTGGATGCTTTATCCTCGATATCCGGGTACCGGGACGAGCGGAGTCGCTACCGCTTGTCCCTTGTACTCGAGACTGGTTCGTGTACACTGGCTTTTTGGAGGAGGCTTGGCCTCCACTTTATTTGACTTATAGGTCGGATGTTCCTAGCCTCGACGCGTGAGTGTTCTTTCCTTGTTGCTATTTTGCTCTACGCGTTTTGTTTCTTAGTATTTGTTCTTGTTTTTTTCTTTGTTATTTACTTGTTTTGTTTTTATCTAGCCTACTATTAGGCTGTAGCGTGATTACGGCGACTTTTTGCTCTAGTAGGCCGTCGCCAAATTGGCTCATAAAAAAAAAAATTATCCTTGATAGTACATAAACATTTCTCCCTTCCCCTTTCAAACTATGGGTAGTCCATTGACAATGTGGTATTCCGTTATTCCCTTCCTCGCTTGACTTCGAAGAATGCTTTAACACGCTTTAATCTGTTTCAGTTTCAATCAGTTGGACCTTCCAGTGTACGAGACTTACGATAAACTGAGACATTACCTTTTGAAAGCGATTCAAGAATGTTCCGAAGGATTCGGATTTGCCTAAGCAAATAATTACCAAGATCTTGGTTACTTAAAATATTAACAAAACTAAAACCTCGAGGTTATACCTGCCTATTAGCGTTGTGCAACCTAGATGACTCTTTTAATTTTTAATAATTTATTATGATTGTCATAAATAAAGCTATACCTGAATATAATTAAGTTTCGAGCCCTGTTCATTTGATTGCCAATGACTATCTAAACCAGCCAACAAGAAAATGATTCCCGAAACTGAAAAAAAAAGAATAGTATTACAATTCAGCTCTTAAGGAACAGTAAGATTGTATATATAATTATGTCCCAGCCTTGTGATATACATATTATATACAATATACATATATAAATATATATATAACTGTTAAAGTATGTTGGGTAGGGATAATTAATGTGATGAATTTGCATTCTCGGTTGCCTGACTTAGCCTACATTTGCTGTTTTAAGGTATATATGAGGAATTCTTAGTATCATTGTTTTATTTGGAAATAAATACTATCTAACCTAGGTTATGAATGGTCCACTTCGAGATAAAAGGAAGTACCGATGCACTAAGGGAATTTGGACACCGTTTTTTCCAAATTTTATTGTATTTTTTATGTTTAGTCATTTCTCAAAGTTTATTTTTTCAGATCATCTGAATTTACTTTACCTTATTAGCACCGACATAATGAATGATTAGCTGTTTTGTATTTGAATTTTCATCCTGTATTTAAAAAAAAGGAACTCTTTTTGATTTTTACTCTCACTCAAATAAAGGTTAATTATAAAAATTTTCCCTCGCTTCTCAATTCCTCTTGTAATGGCAGCATATTGTAAGCTGAATAATGATTTGCGAGGATTATATTTGCTCTTCTTGTTGAAATCTGAGGGTTTTATAATGACAAAAAGATTTAAAGTTGCTCCTTTTAGGTTGTTATTTCACAGCCCTCCCCTGGAATGGAGATATCATAGATTTTTAAATCATTTGGAATTTTCTATTTTGGGAAGACCATTCAAAGGTTTTCAACCTCATTTAAGTAGAAAAGAACCATTTGTCAACCTATGTAGTTAACTTGGGTTGAATGGTTGCTGCGAACCTAGAGTGAGACCATTTACGCATGGTTGTCATTGATAAACTTTTCATGGGAGATCAATAAACGCGGGGTTTTAAGTCCCATGTTTAGTTGTCTGTTTCCCCCCATCCCAGGTGGAGTTTTCATATTGTTTTACCCGTTAAAGCACCCCGTCCAAAGTCGCTAATCGATTCACGGCACTTTTAGCCATGTGAGGAGAGCTCATTCTAGCAGTGATTAGGGTGTTCGCCCCCTAATGTCCCGGTACCGGGCCCCGTAAGGGGCGCGGCGATTTGCCATCCTGGCCGCCGTGCTGACGGGATCCAGCGCTCCGTCCGGCCCCAGCTTAACCTCTCTTCCTTCCTTCAAAACACTTGTTTGCTCTCTTTTCACACAACCTCTCCCACAACTTTCTCTGGTCAGCCTCTAATTTCACAGGGTAGATGCTGACCTTCCTTTCAGCCAACCGTCCCGCTGAGGGGGTGGGGGACAATGTTCCCTAACCCCTGAGCTCCGGTCTGGGGTGGCTGGTTTTTAACAACCTGCTTCATCCCCACCCATACCTTCCTCACATCCCTTTTCCTCTCCTCTTCACAATCTATATATTTTACGCCGTGTTCAAGGTGGAGCCGCCATGCCGATGGACTGCCAGGCCACCAGGCGGGAGGGGTGGTCCCAAATGGCGGCGCCTGGCTCTGCCGGGCTTGTAAGCACCTCGCAGTGCGGGCTACTGCGAGAGGTGTGCGCTATTGCATCCCGTGTTAAAAAAAAGGGTCACCATGCCCAATGATGAAGACCCCCCCCAAAAAAAACTCAACCCCCCAACTTTCCCTGAAACATCAACGGAGCCGCCCTCGGGCAGCTCCAGCAAAAAAAATGGAGGTCCCCCTTCCTGTGCTTGCACAGGGGACCCTCCATATTTCTCTAACTGGAGAGGAGGCTTACTCCTCTCCTTCGCCTACGGGTGCAGGGGACTCCCCCTCACCCCCTTCTCTAGAGGTGCTTTCTGGCACCTCCCTTTTCTCAGCGGCAGTCCCCTCTTTTCTTTCCAAGGGGACTGCCAAGAAAGCCAGCAGGCAGCCGCTCCCCATCGAAGCGGCTCGGTAGGGCAAACCCCCTTAGGGGGCTTCCCTCAAAAGACTGCTGGCAAGAATTTTAAACCTTGCCGGGGTCAAGGCCTGTGCCTCCCCAAACAAGACTGGCGATGTCCTGCCCCGTAAGGGGCGCGGCGATTTGCCATCCTGGCCGCCGTGCTGACGGGATCCAGCGCTCCGTCCGGCCCCAGCTTAGCCTCTCTTCCTTCCTTCAGATAGCCCGATTTCTCCCCTACCTCGTCGCTTTTCATACAACCTCTCCCACAACTTTCTCTGGTCAGCCTCTAATTTCACAGGGTAGAATGCTGACCTTCTTCTCAAGCCAACCACCCCGGATCGGGGCTGAGGGGGGGAGGGGACATTGTTCCCTAACCCCTCAGCTCCGGTTCGGGATGGGGTTTTTTTAACAACCTGCTTCATCCCCACCCACATCTTCCTCACATCCCTTTTCCTCTCCTCTTCACAACCTATATTTTTTACGCCGTGTCCAAGGTGGAGCCGCCATGCCGAAGGACTGCCAGGCCACCAGGCGGGAGGGGTGGTCCCGAATGGCGGCGCCTGGCTCTGCCGGGCTTGTAAGCACCTCTCGCAGTGCGGGCAACTGCGAGAGGTGATGAGCTATTGCGTCCCGTAATCAAAAGAGGGTCACCATGCCCATGTATGAAAAAAAACAAAAACCCCAACCCCCAACTTCCCCAAAAACATCTACGGAGCCGCCCTCGGGCAGCTCCACCGAGAAAATGGAGGTCCCCCCCCTTGTGCTTGCGCAAGGGACCCTCCATAATTCTTTAACCGGAGAGGAGGCTTACTCCTCTCCTACGCCTACGGGTGTAGGGGACTCCCCCTCACCCCCTTCTCTGGAGGTGCTTTCGGGCACCTCCCTATCTCCAGCGGCAGTCCCTCCTTTGCTTTCTAAGGGGACTGCCAAGAAAGCCAGCAGGCAGCCCATTGCCGACCGCCCCTCGTGCAAGCGGCTCGGTAGGGCAAACCCCCTTAGGGGGGAGAGGGAAGCCAGGCCCCTTCGGTCGCTTCCCTCAAAAGACCTGCTGGCAAGAATTTTGAACCTTGCTGGGGTCAAGGCCTGTGCCTCCCCACACCACCTGACTAGTGACAATACTGCCAAGGGGACCTGCGATGTCCTGGGAGGGGATGGCCAACTGGAGGCCCCTCCTGTGATAGACATGGTCCTTGAGGAGACCCAGCCCCAGACGGTAGGGCCTTCCATGGGGGGGAATTCGGGCTCGGCGCCAAGCACCGAACCCGAATCCGCCCCTATGCAAGGTCCTCCTCAAATGGCTGAGGGCTCCGAGGCAGTAGAAGGAGGGGAGGGATCTCCTCCGACAGGTGCCCCTACGACAACCAGGACCTTCTCCATTTCGGAGAGGGACCTGGCTGAGGCTGGTCCATCTGGCCTGGGGACTTCTGCCGGCGGAGGTGAAAAGCGGGTTCATTCCCCGCCCTCCTCTCCCAAAAAAGAAAAAGACGAAGAAGACTCGGGGCTCCTCTCCATCCGCGGGGGCTGCGGGGACGGATGGGTCTGCTGCCACTTTGGTAGGCGACCAAGCCAAGATCGGCACATCCGGCCCCTCTACCCCCTCGTGTGCGGAGCCCATGACTACGACTAAGACCAAGAATGCACAGGGCGGAGCCTCGATGACATCGGGGCCCCTCATTCAGAGGTTACCTGGCGTTTTCGAGCCCGCTGGCTTCAAACGCTTCCTCGTTATTCGCTCCACTGATGGCACCATGTTGTCCAAAGGCAACATGATCCATCAGAGGAGAGGATTAGCTAGTGCAATTGGTAGAGAGCCGAAGGTAACCCGTTTCTCGGACGGGAGCCTTCTGGCGAATGCGGCGAATCCCGCCGAGGCGGCCAAGATAAGTGCTCTTCGGACACTTCATGGCACCCCGGTGAGTGTGACGCCGCACTCTACCATGAACTTTGTGAAAGGAGTAGTTTATGCGAGGGAACTCGTTGACTACTCCATTGAGGACATCACCCTAGAGCTGGCCGACCATGGGGCGGTCAAGGTCGAACGTGTGATGAGAAAACAGGGAGGGGCCTCGAGACCCACCCCTACACTCTTCGTCACGTTCGACTGTGACAAGCTCCCTGAGTCGGTGCGTGCCGGTTGGTACCGCTACCGCGTGAAGGCATTCGTGCCACTGCCGCGGCGGTGCTATTACTGCCACCGCTTCGGCCATACGAATCGATCATGTAGACGTGCAAAATCGGGGTCACCCGAAGTCTGTGTAAATTGCTCCAAGGTCGCACACGATAAGTCCAAATCGTGTGTGGCCAAGTGTGTCAATTGCGGAGAGCCGCACCCTGCTTCTTCGAAGCAATGTGGTGCATATCTCCTTGAGAAAGAAATCCTGGCCGTTCAGGCCCAGGATCGACTCTCATTCCGCGAGGCAAAGGACTTGGTCCTGGCGCGCCCGGCTCTGCCTGGGACGTCATATGCCTCAATAGTTAGAAAGGCACCCTCTGCTCCTGGCCCATCCAGGCCAACGAGCACGGTTGTTTCCGCGCCCATTCGGAGCCCTTCTGTGGGCTCTACCCAACCTGGGCGCTCCCCTGGTAAAGCTGGCGGCAAAAAGGGTTCATACCCTGCCCCGGCTAAAACCAGGGCTCCCCCCTCTTCCCCCAGCGTGACCGTTTCGCGTAAAGCGAAACGGCCACGCGCCTCCACCGAGTCGTTAGACTCACAGGAGGCAACACCCCTGAAGATGGTCGCTAGGCCATCTTCCGGGGTTCCTAAAGCTGTTCCCCGAAAGGAGGACAGCAACAAAGGAGCTTCGGCCCCTTTGCCCACGCCCCGAGGTGGAGCGAGTGGCTCGGAGACGGTGGTTCCTCGAAAAGAGGGCCCCCCGCCTCCGAAGCCGCAACGCCCGCCTAAAGTTTCGAGGCGGAGGGAGGAAAAGACTCGCATGGTGAGCCCAACCTCCCCCAATAAGTCCTCGAAGGCGACAGCGCCTTCAGCGCTTTGTCCGGCCAACAGCGCCCGGGGTTCTGCCCCCGGGAAGCGTACGGCCATTCCCGTGAGGGTCTTCAATTCGAGGAGGGCCCCCGCGTCTCCTCCGAGCTAGGCCTGGAGGGCATATTCCTTCAATGGAATTGCCGTGGACTCCGGGCCAACTGGGAGGAGCTGCGGAGGCTCGCCTCATCCCGTTCCCCGTTAGCTATTTTTTTGCAGGAGACCATGCTAGGCGCGTGCCCCCTGCCTGCCCTCCCGGGGTATAAGGGTCTTGCGACCCCACCACCGCGGGACGGCCGGGCTGGGGGATGCGCGGTTTACACCCGGCATGATGTCTCCGTTCTTCCTTTCTCTTTAGATACCTCCTTTCAGGCAGTGGCTGTGCAGCTGCACCTGGATAGGAGGTATACTATCATTTCTGCGTACATTCCACCGTCAGCTGACTTCGACGCGGGGGACTTTCGCCGCGTCGTGGCACGGTTGCCGAGGCCCTATCTCTTGCTTGGAGATCTGAACGGCAGGCATCCTCTCTGGGGAGATTACACCATAAATCCCAGGGGACAAGTCCTTGCCGATCTGATCGAAGAGCTTGAGATGGGTGTCCTAAACGTGGATGAGTTTACGCATCACTGTCCGAGAACCGCTTCATTTTCTTGCCTTGACCTATCTTTGTGCTCTTCGGATGCACAGCCTGATTTTGATTGGGGGGTGGTCGATGACCTCCATGGTAGTGATCACTTTCCCATTCAAATATCATTTTCAGGGCAACTGCCGCCTGAGAGACCACCTCGGTGGTGCTTGGCGCGGGCGCGGTGGCCTGCATTTCAGGAAATGACTGAATTCTCTATCTCAGTCAAGGAGTTTAGGTCGGTAGATGAGGCCGTCGAGTTCTTCTCCGGCAACCTCATCGCCGTGGGCCTGACTACTATTCCTAGGACGTCTGGCCGTTTTGCACGCCGACCACTCCCATGGTGGTCGGCCGAGTGTGAGACGGCCCTCAAACAGAAGCGTTATGCCTACATGCGCTATAAGCGCCGCCCGAACGATTTCACCGTCGCTGAATTTCGTTGGGCTAGGGCTAGGTTCCGGTATATTTCGAAGCACGCCCGCCGCTCTTCTTGGCGGGCATACGTGTCTTCACTTAACGGGAAGACCCCTTTAGCTGAGGTGTGGAAGCGAGTCAAAAGGATTCGGGGCAAGTTCTCGCACGACCCCCCTCCCGTTCTCCAGGAGAATGGGACCGCAATCTCGGACCCCGCGTCCGTGGCGGAATCCTTAGCGACCGCTTTTTCCGCATTCTCTAGCCGTGATGCTGCTCCGCCAGCATTCAATGCACGTCGTGATGTCGCGGAAGGCCGCCGGCTGGACTTTACCTCCAGAGGCGGAGAACCCTTCAACGACAAGTTTACTGTGAGTGAGTTGCGTTCCGCTCTCGCTTCGTGCGCGGACACCGCCCATGGTCCGGACGATGTCCCGTACGCCATGCTTCGACACCTGGGTGAGCGAGGCATGGCCTTTCTATTAGATTTGTTCAACAGGATCTGGGTGGAAGGTCTCCTCCCAGACTCCTGGCGAATCGCTACTGTGCTCGCCTTTCGCAAGCCGGGGAGAGATCACTCTACTCCGACCGGTTTCCGCCCAATCTCTCTAACCTCTTGCGTGTGCAAGTTGATGGAGAAATTGGTAAATGTTAGATTAGCCTATTTCCTGGACAGCGGAGGCCATCTGTCTTCTGCACAGTGCGGCTTCCGTAAGTTCCACTCCACGTCGGATGCTCTGCTACGACTGGAAAATGCCGTCTGCGAGGCTTTCCTTCGTAGACAGCACTACGCCACGGTGTTTTTTGATCTGGAGAAAGCCTATGATACCGCATGGCGATACGGTATCATGGAGACTCTCCACACGATGTTTATATCTGAATTTTTGCGAGATCGTCGATTCCGCGTACGGGTGGGGGGAGCCCTCTCCGGCCCAAAGGAGCAGGAAGAGGGTGTCCCGCAGGGAAGTGTCCTCAGTGTCACACTCTTTGCCCTGAGCATCAACGGCATCACCTCGGTGCTGCCGGAAGATGTTCTCGCTACGCTCTACGTGGACGACCTTTCGATCTCTTTTGGCGCGGCCCAGATGCCAACTCTGGAGCGCCGACTCCAACAGGCATTGAACCGCGTCTCTTGCTATGCCAAAGCGCACAGGTTTCGGTTTTCTTTGGCCAAGACTAAGGTGGTGCACTTCTGCCGCCATCCACGGCTTCACCCCGACCCAGATTTGTTTCTTAATGGGGTGCGCCTGGATGTGGTTGAGTCGCACCGTTTCCTTGGTCTTGTATTCGACCGACGCCTCACCTGGGAGGCTCACATTCGCAGCCTTAGGGTCTCTTGTACCCGCGCCATGGACATTCTCCGTTCCGTGACGTTCAGCGCTTGGGGCGCTGATAGGGCTACCGCCTTACTTTTTTATCGATCCTTTGTTCGCTCGAAGCTCGACTACGGATGCGAGTTTTATGCATCCGCAGCCGAGCGTTTATTGCGGAAGGTGGATTCGATCCACCACACCGGCCTTCGCCTTGCGACCGGTGCCTTCCGCACTTCCCCCATTGAGAGCCTGTTGGTCGATGCTGGGGAGATGCCACTCGCTCTGCGCCGCGTGCAGTGCATCACTCGCCTGTACGCGCGAGCCCGGCGCCTCCCCCAGTCGCCAACAGCTCTCACTGCATCCGCAGCTGATCTCGATGGTGCCTATGCCGCCGAGAGACGCCAGTCATACCCTAAGCCCTTTGGGTTTAGGGCCAGGAAACTCCTTCGAGAGGTAGATATAGCTCTCGGGCCGGTGGCGCCCCTGGTTCTGCCCAGGACGCCACCCTGGAGGGTACCACATTTGGCTATTTGTCGCCACGCCTCTGCTCCCAAAGCTTGTACTGCGCCGGGAGTATTGCGTTCGATCTTTTTGGAGCACACATCGTGTCACGCTGGTACCGTGCCAGTGTATACGGATGGCTCCAAGTCCCAAGAGGGGGTCGGCTTCCACGCCGTATCCCCTCTGTTTGAAGTCAGCGGGGCTCTACCAGGCGCTGCGTCTGTCTTCACGGCCGAGCTGGTGGCAATACACCACTCGGTACGGGAGATTACGCGACGTGCCCGGTTCGGAGACCGGATTGTGATTTATAGCGACTCACAAAGCGCCCTGAGTGCTCTCGGGGCATTGGAATCTCCGCATCCCCTGGTTCGCGAAATCCGTGACGCCACGGTTTTGGCGAGCCGGGCAGATGTCGAGATTATCTTCTGCTGGGTTCCTGGACATGTAGGAATTGCGGGGAATGAGCGCGCCGATGAGGGCGCCAAAGAGTCCGCGAGGACTCTGCGACCGGACCAGCGTTTCGCTCTTCCTCACACCGACTACATGGCAGGAATACGGGCAGCTCTTCGGACTGCTTGGCAAAGAAGATGGGAGACGGTCGAGGGGAACTTAAAGTTGCGTGCCATTGCGCCGCGACTGTTCCCATGGACCTATCCCCCAATGCCGCGGCGGCTTCAGGTTGCTTTCTGTCGTCTTCGAATCGGACACACTCGTGTGACGCATCGTTACTTGGTGGAGCGCTCGCATGTGCCCTATTGCAACGACTGCGTCGTCCCCCAGACTGTTCGGCATATTCTTGTCGAATGTCCCAGTCTGGGTGATCTTCGCGCACGATACCTGTCTCGGTACCGGGATGGGCGGGGTCGCTACCGCCTGTCCCTTGTACTCGGGACGAGTGCGTGCACCATGACTGGTGGACTTATTGACTTTTTGGGGGAGGCCGGCCTTCTCCCCTTTATTTAAGGTTCCTTTTTTTGTTATTGTTTTGTTTTAGATTGCACTCTCCTGCACCGGGGTGAGGGGGACCTCCCCCCGCTGCCGGAGATTGCTTCGATTGTTAAGTTTTTCAAATTTATATTGATTGTTATGTTTTCATATTTTAACTTTAAAGTAGCCTAATTCTAGGCTGTCGTGTTTTTCGGCGACTTATGCCCAAATGGGTAGTTGCCAGATGGGCTCTATAAAAAAAAAAAAAAAAAAAATGGCGATGTCCTGGGAGGGGATGGCCAACTGGAGGTCCCTCCTGTGATAGACATGGTCCTTGAGGAGACCCAGCCTCAGACGGTAGGGCCTTCCATGGGGGGGAATTCGGGCTCGGCGCCAAGCACCGAATCCGCCCCTATGCAAGGTCCTCCTCAAATGGCTGAGGGCTCCGAGGCAGTAAAAGGAGGGGAGGGATCTCCTCCGACAGGTGCCCCTACGACAACCAGGACCTTCTCCATTTCGGAGAAGGACCTGGCTGAGGCCGGTCCATCTGGCCTGGGGGCTTCTGCCGGCGGAGGTGAGAAGCGGGTTCATTCCCCGCCCTCCTCTCCAAAAATGAAAAAGACTGTGTTCCTCTCCATCCGCGGGGACGGATGGGTCTGCTACCACTTTGGTAGGCGACCAAGCCACGATCGGCACATCCGGCCCCTCTACCCCCTCGTGTGCGGAGCCCCTGACCAAGACTAACACCAAGAGTGCACAGGGCGGAGCCTCGATGACATCGGGGCCCCTCATTCAGAGGTTACCTGGCGTTTTCGAGCCCGCTGGCTTCAAACGCTTCCTCGTTATTCGGTCCACTGATGGCAACATGATCCATCAGAGGAGAGGATTAGCTATTGCAATTGGTAGAGAGCCGAAGGTGACCCGTTTCTCGGACGGCAGCCTTCTGGCGAATCCCGCCGAGGCGGCCAAGATTAGTGCTCTTCGGACACTTCATGGCACCCCGGTGAGTGTGACGCCGCACTCTACCATGAACTTTGTGAAAGGAGTAGTTTATGCGAGGGAACTCGTTGACTACTCCATTGAGGACATCACCCTAGAGCTGGCCGACCATGGGGCGGTCAAGGTCGAACGTGTGATGAGAAAACAGGGAGGGGCTTCGAGACCCACCCCTACACTCTTCGTCACGTTCGACTGTGACAAGCTCCCTGAGTCGGTGCGTGCCCGTTGGTACCGCTGCCGCGACGGTGCTATTACTGTCACCGCTTCGGCCATACGAATCGCTCATGTAGACGTGCAAAGTCGGGGTCACCTGAAGTCTGTGTAAATTGCTCCAAGGTCGCACACGATAAGTCCAAATCGTGTGTGGCCAAGTGTGTCAATTGCGGAGAGCCGCACCCTGCTTCTTCGAAGCAATGTGGTGCATATCTCCTGGAGAAAGAAATCCTGGCCGTTCAGGCCCAGGATAGACTCTCATTCCGCGAGGCTAAGGACTTGGTCCTGGCGCGCCAGCTCTGCCTGGGACGTCATATGCCTCAGTAGTTAGAAAGGCCAACGAGCACGGTTGTTTCCGCGCCCATTCGGAGCCCTTCTGCGGGCTCTACCCAACCCGGGCGCTCCCCTGGTAAAGCTGGCGGCAAAAAGGGTTCATACCCAGCCCCGGCGTGACCGTTTCCCGCAAGGCGAAACGGCCACGCGCCTCCACCGAGTCGTTAGACTCACAGGAGGCAACACCCCTGAAGATGGTCACTAGGCCATCTTTAGGGGTTCCTAAAGCTGTCCCCCGAAAGGAGCTTCGCCCACGCCCCGAGGTGGAGACGGTGGTTCCTCGAAAAGAGGGCCCCCCCGCCTAAGGTTTCGAGGCGGAGGGAGGAAAAGACTCGCATGGCGAGCCCAACCTCCCCCAATAAGTCCTCGAAGGCGACAGCGTACGGCCATTCCCGTGAGGGTCTTCAGTTCGAGGAGGGCCCCCGTGTCTCTTCCGAGCTAGGCCTGGAGGGCATATTCCTTCAATGGAATTGCCGTGGACTCTGGGCCAACTGGGAGGAGCTGCGGAGGCTCGTCTCGTCCCGTTAGCTATTTTTTTTTGCAGGAGACCATGCTAGGCGCGTGCCCGCTGCCTGCCCTCCCGGGGTATAAGGGTCTTGCGACTCCACCACCGCGGGATGGCTGGGCTGGGGGATGCGCGGTTTACACCCGGCATGATAAGGGGCGCGGCGATTTGCCATCCTGGCCGCCGTGCTGACGGAATCCAGCGCTCCGTCCGGCCCCAGCTTAGCCTCTCTTCCTTCCTTCAAAACACTTGTTTCCTTTCTTTTCACACAACTTTCTCTGGTCAGCCTCTAATTTCACAGGGTAGATGCTGACCTTCCTTTCAGCCAACCGTCCCGCTGAGGGGGTGGGGGACAATGTTCCCTAACCCCTGAGCTCCGTTCTGGGGTGGCTTGTTTTTAACAACCTGCTTCATCCCCACCCATACCTTCCTCACATCCCTTTTCCTCTCCTCTTCACAATCTATTAATTTTTACGCCGTGTCCGAGGTGGAGCCACCAGGCGGGAGGGGTGGTCTTAAATGGCGGCGCCTGGCTCTGCCGGGCTTGTAAGCACCTCTCGCGATTGCGTCCCGTGTCAAAAAGAGGGTCACCATGCCCAATGATGAGTTTTAAAAAAAAAACAACCCCCAACCTTCCCTATAACATCGACGGAGCCGCCCTTGGGCAGCTCCAGGAAAAAATGGAGGGCCCCCCCTCCCTGTTCTTGCTCTGGGGACCCTCCATATAACTCTAACCAGAGAGGAGGCTTACTCCTCTCCTTCGCTTACGGGTGTAGGGGACTCCCCCTCGCCCCCTTCTCTGGAGGTGCTTTCGAGCGCCTCCCTTTTACCAGCGGCAGTCCCCTCTGTTCTTTCCAAGGGGACTGCCAAGAAAGCCAGCCGCTCCCCATCGAAGCGGCTCGGTAGGGCAAACCCCCTTAGGGGGGAGAGGGAAGCCAGGCCCCTTCGGTCGCTTCTCTCAAAAGACCTGCTGGCAAGAATACTGAACCTTGCCGGGGTCAAGGCCCATGCCTCCCCAAAGAAGACTAGTGACGATACTGCCAACGGGACCTGCGATGTCTTGGGGGGGGGGTGGCCAACTGGAGGCCCCCCCTAAGATAGACATGGTCCTTGAGGAAACCCAGCCTCAGACGGTAGGGCCTTCCATGGGGGGGGGAATCTGGGCTCGGCGCCAAGCACCGAACCCGAATCCGCCCCGATGGAAGGTCCTCCTCAAACGGCTGTGGTTTCCGAAGCAGTACAAGGAGGGGAGGGATCTCCGCCGACCGGTGCCCCCACGACTACCAGGACCTTCTCCATTTCAGAGAATGACCTGGCTGAGGCTGGTCCATCTGGCCTGGGGGCTTCTTCCGGCGGAGGTGAGAAGCGGGTTCATTCCCCGCCCTCCTCTCCGAAAAAGAAAAAGACTCGGGGCTCCTCTCCATCCGCGGGGGCTGCGGGGACGATTGGGTCTGCTGCCACTCTGGCAAGCGACCAAGCCAAGATCGGCACATCCGCCCCCCTCTGCCCCCCCGGTTGCGGAGCTCTAACAAAGAAAACTAATACCAAGAGTGCACAGGGCGGAGCCTCGATCACAACGGGGCCCCTGATTCCGAGGTTACCTGGCGTTTTCGAGCCCGCTGGCTTCAAACGCTTCCTCATCATTCGCTCCACTGATGGTACCATGTTGTCCAAGGGCAACATGATCCATCAGAGGAGAGGATTAGCTAGTGCAATTGGTAGAGAGCCGAAGGTAACCCGTTTCTCGGACGGGAGCCTTCTGGCGAATCCCGCCGAGGCGGCCAAGATTAGTGCTCTTCGGACACTTCATGGCACCCCGGTGAGTGTGACGCCGCACTCTACCATGAACTTTGTGAAAGGAGTAGTTTATGCGAGGGAACTCGTTGACTACTCTATTGAGGACATCACCTTAGAGCTGGCCGACCATGGGGCGGTCAAGGTCGAACGTGTGATGAGAAAACAGGGAGGGGCCTCGAGACCCACCCCTACACTCTTCATCACGTTCGACTGTGACAAGCTCCCTGAGTCGGTGCGTGCCGGTTGGTACCGCTACCGCGTGAAGGCATTCGTGCCACTGCCGCTGCGGTGCTATTACTGTCACCGCTTCGGCCATACGAATCGCTCATGTAGACGTGCAAAGTCGGGGTCACCTGAAGTCTGTGTAAATTGCTCCAAGGTCGCACACGATAAGTCCAAATCGTGTGTGGCCAATTGTGTCAATTGCGGAGAGCCGCACCCTGCTTCTTCGAAGCAATGTGGTGCATATCTCCTTGAGAAAGAAATCCTGGCCGTTCAGGCCCAGGATCGACTCTCATTCCGCGAGGCAAAGGACTTGGTCCTGGCGCGCCCGGCTCTGCCTGGGACGTCATATGCCTCAATAGTTAGAAAGGCACCCTCTGCTCGTGGCCCATCCAGGCCAACGAGCACGGTTGTTTCCGCGCCCATTCGGAGCCCTTCTGCGGGCTCTACCCAACCCGGGCGCTTCCCTGGTAAAGCTGGCGGCAAAAAGGGTTCATACCTTACCCCGGCTAAAACCAGGGCTCCGTCCTCTTCCCCCAGGGTGACCGTTTCCCGTAAGGCGAAACGGCCACGCGCCTCCACCGAGTCGTTAGACACACAGGAGGCAACACCCCTGAAGATGGTCGCTAGGCCATCTTCCGGGGTTCCTAAAGCTGTCCCCCGAAAGGAGGACAGCAACAAAGAAGCTTCGGCTCCTTCGCCCACGCCCTGAGGTGGAGCGAGTGGCTTGGAGACGGTGGTTCCTCGAAAAGAGGGCCACCCGCCTCCCAAGCCGCAACGCCCGCCTAAGGTTTCCAGGCGGAGGGAGGAAAAGACTCGCATGGCGAGCCCAACCTCCCCCAATAAGTCCTCGAAGGCGACAGCGCCCGGGGTTCTGCCCTCGGGAAGCGTACGGCCATTCCCGTGAGGGTCTTCAATTCGAGGAGGGCCCCCGCGTCTCCTCCGAGCTAGGCCTGGAGGGCATATTCCTTCAATGGAATTGCCGTGGACTCCGGGCCAACTGGGAGGAGCTGCGGAGGCTCGTCTCGTCCCGTTCCCCGTTAGCTATTTTTTTTGCAGGAGATCATGCTAGGCGCGTGCCCCCTGCCTGCCCTCCCGGGGTATAAGGGTCTTGCGACCCCACCACCGCGGGATGGCCGGGCTGGGGGATGCGCGGTTTACACCCGGCATGATGTCTCCGTTCTTCCTTTCTCTTTAGATACCTCCTTTCAGGCAGTGGCTGTGCAGCTGCACCTGGATAGCAGGTATCCTCTGATTTCTGCGTACATTCCACCGTCAGGTGACTTCGACGCCGCGTCGTGGTACGGTTGCCGAGGCCCTATCTCTTGCTTGGAGATCTGAACGGCAGGCATCCTCTCTGGGGAGATTACTCCATAAATCTCAGGGGACAAGTCCTTGCCTATTTTCCAAGAGCTTGAGATGGGTGTCCTAAACGTGGATGAGTTTACGCATCACTGTCCGAAAACCGCTTCATTTTCTTGCTTTGATCTATATTTGTGCTCTTCAGATGAACAGCGTGATTTTGATTGGGGGGTGGTCGATGAACTCCATGGTAGCGATCACTTTCCCATTCAAATATCATTTTCAGGGCAACTGCCGCCTGAGAGACCACCTCGGTGGTGCTTGGCGCGGGCGCGGTGGCCTGCATTTCAGGAAATGACGGAATTCTCTCTCAGTCGAGGAGTTTAGGTCGGTGGATGAGGCCGTTGAGTTCTTCTCCGGCAACCTCATCGCCGTGGGCCTGACTACTATTCCTAGGACGTCTGGTCGTTTTGCACGCCGACCACTCCCATGGTGGTCGGCCGAGTGTGAGACGGCCCTCAAACAGAAGCGTTATGCCTACATGCGCTATAAGCGCGGCCCGAACAATTTCACTGTCGCTGAATTTCGTCGGGGTAGGGCTAGGTTCCGGTATATTTCGAAGCACGCCCGCCACTCTTCTTGGTGGGCATACGTGTCTTCACTTAACGGGAAGACCCCTTTAGCTGAGGTGTGGAAGCGAGTCAAAAGGATTCGGGGCAAGTTGTCGCAGGACCCCCCTCCCGTTCTCCAAGAGAATGGGATCGCAATCTCGGACCCCGCGTCCGTGACGGAATCCTTAGCGACCGCTTTTTCCGCATTCTCTAGCTGTGATGCTGCTCCGCCAGCATTCATTACACGTCGTGATGTCGCGGAAGGCCGCCGGCTGGACTTTACCTCGAGAGGCGGAGAACCGTTCAACGACAAGTTTACTGTGAGTGAGTTGCGTTCCGCTCTCGCTCCGTGCGCGGACACCGCCCATGGTCCGGACGATGGCCTTTCTGTTAGATTTGTTCAACAGGATCTGGGTGGAAGGTCTTCTTCCAGACTCCTGGCGAATCGCTACTGTGCTCGCCTTTCGCAAGCCGGGGAGAGATCACTCTACTCCGACCGGTTTCCGCCCAATCTCTCTAACCTCTTGCGTGTGCAAGGTGATGGAGAAATTGGTAAATGTTAGATTAGCCTATTTCCTGGACAGCGGAGGCCATCTGTCTTCTGCACAGGGCGGCTTCCGTAAGTTCCACTCGACGTCGGATGCTCTGCTCCGACTGGAAAATGCCGTCTGCGAGGCTTTCCTTCTTAGACAGCACTACGCCACGGTATTTTTTGATCTGGAGAAGGCCTATGATACCGTATGGCGATACGGTATCATGGGGACTCTCCACACGATGGGGGCGAGGGGACGCCTCCCAATGTTTATATCTGAATTTTTGCGAGATCGTCGATTCCGCGTACGGGTGGGGGGAGCCCTCTCCAGCCCTAAGGAGCAGGAAGATGGTGTCCCGCAGGGAAGTGTCCTCAGTGTCACACTCTTTGCCCTGAGCATCAACGGCATCACCTCGGTGCTGCCGGAAGATGTTCTCGCTACACTCTACGTGGACGACCTTTCGATCTCTTTTGGCCCGGCCCAGATGCCAACTCTAGAGCGTCGACTCCAACAGGCATTGAACCGCGTCTCTCGCTATGCCGAAGCGCACAGGTTTCGGTCTTCTTTGGCCAAGACTAAGGTGGTGCACTTCTGCCGCCATCCACGCTTCACCCCGACCCAGATTTGTTTCTTAATGGGTGCACCTGGATGTGGTTGAGTTACCGTTACCTTGGTCTTGTATTCGACCGACGCCTAACCTGGGAGGCTCATATTCGCAGCCTTAGGGTCTCTTGTACCCGCGCCATAGACATTGTCCGCTCCGTGACGTTCAGCGCTTGGGGCGCTGATAGGGCTACTGCCTTACTTTTTTATCGATCCTTTGTTTGCTCGAAGCTCGACTACGGATGCGAGTTTTATGCATCCACAGCCGAGCGTTTATTGTGGAAGGTGGATTCGATCCACCACACCAACCTTCTCCTCGCGACCGGTGCCTTTCCCCATTGAGAGCCTGTTGGTCGATGCTGGGGAGATGCCACTCGCTCTGCGCCGCGTGCAGTGCATCACTCGCCTGTTCGCGCGAGCCCGGCGCCTCCCTCAGTCGCCAACAGCTCTCACTGCATCCACAGCTGATCTCGATGGTGCCTATGCCGCCGAGAGACGCTCTCGGGCCGGTGTCGCCCCTGGTTCTGCCCAGGACGCCACCCTGGAGGGTACCACATTTGGCTATTTGTCGCCACGCCTCTGCTCCCAAAGCTTATACTGTGCCGGGAGTATTTCGTTCGACCTTTTTGGAGCACACATCGTGTCACGCTGGAACCGTGCCAGTGTATACAGATGACTCCAAAGACCAAGAGGAGGTCGGCTTCCACGCCGTATCCCCTCTGTTTGAAGTTAACGGAGCTTTCCCAGGTGCTGCGTCTGTCTTCACGGCCGAGCTGGTGGCAATACACCACTCGGTACGGGAGATTACGTGACGTGCCCGGTTCGGAGACCGGATTGTGATCTATAGCGACTCACACAGCGCCCTGAGTGCTCTCGGGGCATTGGAATCTCCGCATCCCCTGGTTTGCGATATCCGTGACGCCACGGTTTTGGCGAGCCGAGCAGATGTCGAGATTATCTTCTGCTGGGTTCCTGGACATGTAGGAATTGCGGGGAATGAGCGCGCTGATGAGGGCGCCAAAGAGTCCGCGAGGACTCTGCGACCGGACCAGCGTTACGCTCTTCCTCACACCGACTACATGGCAGGAATACGGGCAGCTCTTCGGACTGCTTGGCAAAGAAGATGGGAGACGATCGAAGGGAACTTAAAGTTGCGTGCCATTGCGCCGCGACTGTTCCCATGGACCTATCCCCTGATGCCGCGATGTCTTCAGGTCGCTTTATGTCGTCTCCGAATCGGGCACACTCTTGTGACGCATCGCTATTTGTTGGAGCGCTCGCCTGCGCCCTATTGCGACGACTGCGTCGTTCCCCAGACTGTTCGGCACATTTTTTTTTTAATGTCCCAGTCTGGGTGATCTTCGCGCACGTTACCTGTCCCGGTACTGCGATGGGCGGGGTCACTACCGCCTGTCCCTTGTACTCGGTTCGAGTGCGTGCACCATGACTGGTGGACTTGTTGACTTTTGGGAGGAGGCCGGTTTTCTCCCTTGTATTTAACTTGTTTTTTGTTATTGTTGTTTACTTGTTTTTTTTTGTAGGTCGCAGGCTCCCTGATTGTTATCCGTTTTTTATTGTTGTTTCTGTTAAAAAAATATTTTAAAGTAGCCTAGAACTGGGCTGTTTGTTTGTGGCGACTTATGCCCAAGTGGGCAGTCGCCAGATAGCCCCTTGAAAAAAAAATCCCCTACTTTGTCGCTTTTCATACAACCTCTCCTACAACTTTCAATGGTCAGCCTCTAATTTCACAGGGTAGATGCTGACCTTCTTCTCAAACCAACCGTCCCGGATTGGGGCTGAGGGAGAGGAGACAACGTTCCCTAACCCCTGAGCTCCGGTTCGGAAATGTTTTTTTTTTAACAACCTGCTTAATCCCCACCCATACCTTCCTACATCTCTTTTCCTTTCTTCTTCCCACTCAGTTTTACGCCGCGTCTAAAGTGGAGCCGCCATGCCGATGGACTACCAGGCCACCAGGCGGGAGGGGTGGTCCTAAATGGCGGTGCCTGGCTCTGCCGGGCCTGTAAGCACCCCGCGCTCGTGAACTCCGAGGAATCTTGGGTGCCTCTGTGAGAGAGGGGGGGGGGAGTGACCTTTCAAAGCGTAGGATCACGGAGAAAAGCCAAGTTGTAGTTCTCTCGCTTAGGGTACCAGAGTGAGGCTTTTTGTAGCTTCGGCTCTTACACTTGAGTACGAGCTTGGGACTGCAATGCCTTGCAGACCAACTGGGTAAGGAGCCTCCCTAACTGAGACTGATTTCGCCTCTGTAGACTTGATGCTTCGACGAATTACCACTACACCGATAGATGGCAATTCCTGCCCTGCCAGACGCTGTGCAAGCTCTACTACTGAGGGTTAAAAGAATTCGTCTTTTATACTCGATACTCGGGAGAGGTTCTCAGGGTGCCAGAAGTAGATTAGATGTCAAGCTACTCCATTTCGTCCTTTATAAACTTCCAGCAATTATCGGAAGCGAAAATGGGCTCTCATTTATCGATAAACAGTCCGGGAAGGAACTCGGTGGTTAGCTGAAATGGCCGACGGTGTCTTCCGGCTGACGACCACCAGATATTGGGCTGGAAGAGGAAGGGTTGATAAGCAGCCCGCCTGGAAGGGAGGTGGGTAAAACTTGGGAGCATTATGCTATTCTCCTACACAGCTCTTTAATTTAATTCACAAGTTTTTAAAAATAAGGGTTGTCACAAATGATCTTGTCTACAATTTGTTGTGTGAGACACTGATCAAGAAGTAGATGACTACGGAGAGCACCCTGAACTGCTTTTCCTGACAAGATGTAGTGTACTGCATTTTAGCCATAGATGGTTCCCAGGATTCCGTTGATTCCACTTCCATCCATCAACGTTCCTATCGCACCCAGAAGATTCATTAGAGAGTGGAAGCATCCCAGCAGCAACACCACATCTTGAACCGGACTGTCTGCATGTTCGGCAGACTTGCCTCCATGAAGTTATGGCTGCAAGCATCCTCATTCCGTGAAAAGTACCCATTTCATCTAATATCATGATGTTGTGGTCAATATTATCAGCTGCAAACATCAGTGCCGAATCTAGTCCCTCTATGTCGCCATCACCCAGTAAATCCAGAACAGTATAGGTGGCAGCGTTTTCCTCAAATCGGTGTACCTCTGAGTATGAAGAGCAGCAACCCATTGCTGAGAGGCTGGCGACCAAGAATCGTGACCTGACGTGGTGGTGTACTTGTACTGCTACTCCAATCTGCAGCGGTGCTATTGAAGTCCTGGGGTGCACGGCTTGTACAATAGATTGTCCAATACTTGCTACCTTTCTGCAAGTTTCTTTGCTAACAAATAAATGTTGGAGCAAGCATTGCTAGCTCGATGGAATTTATTCTAGGGCAGATTGTAGTTCTAGCGCCGAAATATCAGGATATTGGTTGATTAAAGATGTGATCATTGACTTAATGTCACTCTTGATAAGTTTAGCTGCAGTCTGTATGATGACTCTTTTCTGAGCCTCTTTATGATTTTCTGGCTGGCTAAAATACTCTCTCAGAATACTACTAGTTTTTCTCACGAAATGTTACAAAATCATGTACCCCTCTAGCTCGGCAATGAATATAGATTCCACATAATGCTTAACCAGTTTGGATTTGAGGTACGGGTTGCCATAGGCCACGGAATCTGGCTGAAACAGATATCCTGCTATTTTCTTAGCAAGATCATCCACTGCCAATTGCTCCTCATCATTTTTTTCTAAGAACGAGCACATTCTGATGAAGGCTTGCTCTTGGTCAGAGTCCTTCGGTCTTCCAACCTTTCGCGGCTTCTTTTCAGTTGGACCATCTCGGTACTGCAAAGGAATGTCCCGTTTTATGCGAAAATTGATGTCACATGACCGATGGTACACACAATCAGCAGCGTGGAGGTCCTTTCCGAAATACTCTATTCTACCACGAACTGTGAATGCCCAGTCATCATTACGATCCTTATAATGTGAGAAGGTTTTCTCCACGAATTAATCTGTTTTAACAGAGCTGAATTCATCAAAGTCGGCACTACCGAGGGATTTTATTATATCATTGCCACAGAACAAACAGTGCGATTTACTGTTGAAAGGTGAGACAGAAACACGCGCACTCCTTTTAGCAGGTTTGGGTGGTTGTAGCTTGTCTTTATTGAACAAGTATATTTGCTTCTTGTCAATATAGCTCACTCTGCATCTCTTATGCACCTCAGTACCAGCAGCTACCACGATACTGTCGCTTCTGTCGATGGTTGCCTTTTTGATTCCTTCAGTCCCCTTTTTACCAATCACCACCGTTCCACCATCTATCTCACTGCCACATAAAGGAAAATTTCCCATAAGTGGGCGGTATCGCGATAAATTATCGTGATAACGATATCGGGTTATCAGTTATCCGATATTTTTCTGCGTTATCAATTCATCGGTATCGCCGATACTTTTGGTTCCAAGCTAGCGATAATCGATCATTTCAGTTTTTGGTTCAGTTTAGCACAGGGGCGAGCCGCGCGTGCCTTAGAGGCAAAAATAGGTAGGTCTGAAGTTTTTTCTAAGATTTTTCTAAGACTTTTCTAATTTTTTTTTAGGTTTTTCTAAGTTTTCTAAGATAAAGATAAAAATAAAGATTTGGATTTATCGATTTTTTATTTAAAATATCAATATCGTTATCCCTAGTATCGGAATTTTAGATTTATCGATTTATCGGTTATCACCTTATCGGGCGATAAATTTATCGCCAGTTATCGATTATCGGTTATCCCCTATAATGTTATCGTTATCGATTTATCGGGTATCATGATACATTTTTTCGTTATCGCGCCCACCACTGCCCTTTCCTCCACTTGCCATCTTCTCTTGCTCTGAAATACAAAAGAAATTAGTGTTAGTAAAATCTAAAATCTTGAATGGCTGAATGAAAACAATAACTTAAAACAGTGCATGTACCAACCAAATTGACGTCATTGCAGGATGACGTCACGACATTATGACTGCACCTATAATCTTTTTGAGAGCCCGAATAATGGGGTTATTGTTTTTTTTTTTTTACTTTTACAGTCACTTGTTAACTGAAATGAACACTTATCAAAGTACAGGAGAGCTAACCGCCTTCCTAACTGAAAAATTAGGTGTTTCTAGTTGCAGAGGCAGCTATCTTTCTATGACGCCATTTTGACCCATTTTCGGTAACCCAATATTGGTAAACTTTTGTTGTATCGTTATTTACACTTGAAACAACAAAATAATGCAATAAAACAATTTCTTGCAATTTGTTTGGGGTGAGATGGGTTCAAGTCATATTTTGACTGGACTATATGCTCTTCTTCTTCTCAGAGGAGAAGAATTTCTGCCAGGATCGTGTGGTTAACTCGCTAAATAACCACTGGCTTGTTGTGCCCACCAAGGATATACTGAGAATCATGAAGACCAAGTTCTTGGTCAACATCATTGTGTTTGGGTCGGTCATTAGGGAGGGCCACGTTATGCTGACGTGGGCTACATCAAATGCCATGAGGAGTAAATGTTGCCTTTATAGTGTATGGTTATCAATGTGATTTATCTTCGGTTAATAAATAAGCCTAGATAGCGTTTCGAAAACCATACCCATAAATTTTGTTTAATCGAAGATGTCTGCCGTTAGCTTTAGGCCTAAAGGCGACAGCGAAATAAATTTTGGAATATTGACTTGGGCGTTAAGAAAGAGAATTACCCAAATATAAATATATTTATAAAAATCAACGAATGTACAGAGATATGTAGGTTAAGTAATTATGGTAAATAATATGGTGAAACAATATAGAGTGAATAATAAAGTAAATAATAATATAGTAATATAGAGTATAATAGAGTATCTTTGATATAGTAAATAATATTGAGTTGTAAGTAATATAGTGTAGTAATTTAGAGTATTTTAAAGTATTTTCAAGTATCTATAATGGACCATGAATTGGGGGGCTGCAATGAGAAGCAAATATAATTAGGACTTACTCTCGTATTGTCGTTTGCAAAGAATGTGAGAGTGAAATTCACTCAGTATGATTTGTTTGTAGGTAAATGAATAATTGTAGAAGGAATGGTTACTGAGCTTTATACAAAGAGAGCAGAGAGTGGAGTGGGCAGGATCGCGTGCTCTTTTGATCGAGCTGGGAACGTGTGTTTGTTTGTGCGTGCGTGAATTCTAAGAGATGTTGTTTGGAACAGTATACGTTAATTGAATTGACAAGAAAATAAGTGAATTAATTAATTATTAAGTTTAACATAAATGATTTAATTTACAAAAGTTGAAGTAAATTAATTTGAAAGTTTAAATTGACAAAGTTAAGTAAAATGATTAAATTAACAGTTAAAGTAAAATAATTAAATGATTAAATTGACAAGTTAAAGTAATGCATAATGAATTATTTAAATGACAAAAGAATTGAATTTTATACATAATAAATGATGATATATATATTTAAGTTTCCCAGGAGGTTTTTATTATCGGAATGCCCAGAGGCATTGCTATACCTTGTATCTAGGAGGTGGCCCTCGGAAGGCTATACGTGTCGCAGCAGGACTGTGTACCCAGTCTTGGCTGCCAGACACTTTTTTGGAACACATCACACGGAACATCTGGTCTCCTAACTCCCTATACTGCAAGATCATCCACTGTCAATTGTTCCTGTGCGTCTGTGCGTCTGTGTGTGTGTGTGTGTGTGTGTGAGAGAGAGAGAGAGAGAGAGAGAAAGAGAGAGAGAGAAACAAGTCTCTGTGCACTACCGAGGTGGAGCTTCGGTCCTAGATCACCATAGTTTTCACCTAGTTAAACAGGAAGACTGTCGATAAGGCCTGCAGCAGGTTCCGACGCCGCCTAGAGGTCGTTGTGGTGGAGCGAATGCCCAGAGGCATTGCTATACCTTGTATCTAGGAGGTGGCCCTCGGAAGGCTATACGTGTCGCAGCAGGACTGTGTACCCAGTCTTGGCTGCCAGACACTTTTTTGGAACACATCACACGGAACATCTGGTCTCCTAACTCCCTATACTGCAAGATCATCCACTGTCAATTGTTCCTGTGCGTCTGTGTGTGTGTGTGTGTGTGTGTGAGAGAGAGAGAGAGAGAGAAAGAGAGAGAGAGAAACAAGTCTCTGTGCACTACCGAGGTGGAGCTTCGGTCCTAGATCACCATAGTTTTCACCTAGTTAAACAGGAAGACTGTCGATAAGGCCTGCAGCAGGTTCCGACGCCGCCTAGAGGTCGTTGTGGTGGAGCGAACGTGAGTGTGTGTAAAAGGGGCCATTCTCCCACCCCTTTTCTCTGTACCCTCTCCCTCCCTCTGTAAGAATGTGTGTGTGAGTGGGAATGAGTTTTTTTATATTTTCTCTTTGTATATATATGTATTTGATTTCATGTATTAAAACTGTTTTTCTTTCTCAGATTGTACTTTGCTTAAAATAATATTTTATCAAAATTGTACTTTGTTTAATATAATCTTTTATCAAAAGATTATATTTTGAAAGAATAGTTTTTAGAGTTAAATATTTGGAGAATTGTTGATGCTGAGGATTGTTTGGATATACATTTAGAGAGAGTGGAAGCTTGGACGGACGGCAAGAAGAGTCCCTAGACGAGTGCTCCGCCTAGCCCTGAGACGGGGGGCTTTCATTCCTCGCTAGACACCTGGACCACCACACCCACATTGGCTGACAAGCCTGCCTCCTTTTATGTTAGCCTACTACTACCCACCTCCAGCACACAAGTGATAGCGCGTGCCCCTTTTCGTTCGGTTGTTGTTGTGTTTTTTTATTTTGTGTAGATATATTTAAGTAAATTTGTTGTATTCGCCTGTTATAAAATTCTCTTTTGGCATCGTATTTGGATTGGGGAATTTGGCCTCATTTTGAAGTGTGCACACTTCCCTTGTAAATATAAATTACTGTAATTATCATTGTACTTTTTTGTAAGTAAAGAGACTGTATATACAATCCGTTTCATTCTCCCTCGATTTCTCACGTCCGGACAGTGTAGGAAGCAGGTTGGATCGATTGGGATTAGAGATATATTTTCGGCCCGCTACATCGTGGTTGAGCCTGTAGCGGTCTACGCCCCTACAAGTGGAAATATTTAATCATAACTATATAAATATATATATATATATATATATATATATATATATATATATATATATATATATATATATATATATATATTATTTCAAGAAGGGTTGGTAACCATGACTTAATTCGTGAGATTGTTACTCCCGCTCTCTCGAGCGTCTTTCAAATAAAATCACATGAGGCTCATTCGTGCCTCGGCTGCTTCAGTAAACAGGTCTGTAATATTTGAATAGTAATTTTTAGTTAAATATGTCCCGAAAGAATCTCGTTTTATTGCGTGATTCTTTTCTCATTTACAGACCCTTCCAACTCCGTTATAATCAATTTATTTAATCTATTTATGAATCCAAATTATAATCTATTTATGTATCCAATTTAATATATACAATCTATTTATACCAATATTTATACATATCAATCTATTTAATGTTTATCCCAATCTGTAATATTTACTCAATCCATTTGATTATATAATCTAATTGCTCATATAATCTATTTATAAACCCATATAAATAGTTATCATACATTTATAATAATTACTCATTTAACATTCAACTATAATCTAATTAATAATTGTCAATCTAATTATCAATCATCATCTGTGTACTCTAATTCTCATTAACTCATGCAAAGTTAATTCACCCGCGTAATCTATCCAATCATAAATTGTATAATTTAACTTTTATATCATAACTGTTCATTTCATAATATATATTTTTCATAGCTCTTTGTTTTTAGTTCACGTATTCCCACGACTTCGCGATTTAGGCCTAAGGAAATTTCGTCTGCAAATTCAGACTTTCCGTTAGCAATTAACCTCATTCCCCTTGTATAACAAAAATATAGGTTTGGGGATTTATTGTGACCTGAGCTATCTAGTGTATTGGCGCAATACACACCTAACAGCCTATAAGCCCGATGGCGAATTCATTGAATGAAATTAATACTATCATACAGTCTTACAAGCCAATAACATGTAGCTTTAATAAATATTTCTGTATAAATGAGCTGTTATTTTTTTATATTGAATTTAGGCGACAAATTACCCACTGCACCATGTAAAAGCAGCTCAACAATGGAGAAAGTGGGTTTCCCATCGCCATTCGGAAACATGCCATTTGGTAACGCTTTGTGGACGATATTAGGTCCATTGATTGTGATGTAAACGATTTCTCGTGGGCTCTAAATAATTCTTGTCATTCATTTTTTAAAAATATATGATACATGGTGCGGTTAGTATAAAGCAATAAATAATACAATTCACTACTTAAGAAACCTCGAGGGACACCGTAGCTTAGTCTAGAAAAGTTCAAGATTTACTCAGCCATTTCTATCTGGTAAAACAACCCGGTCTAGAGCAGGAAAAAAACAAACAAACAAAACAACGAGAAGTCAAGGCATTGACGCTCCTATTTTAGATCGGAGTTTTGGGGAGACCTGCTAGAAATGGCTGACTGAATCTTAAAATTCCTTGGACGGGATTAAGATGTCCTCCAAAGTGCTTTAAGGAGCGAGCTGTTATTTATTGCTTTACACAAACCGTGCCTCCAGGTCATCAACGTTACTCGGGATCATCAGAGATTTCGCATAAGACATGTAAAATTGAAGCTAAGAGACATAATGCACACCGCAGACTTATATGTGCACTGATAATTTAACAATAAGACAGAAATATATTTTTAATATAAAAATACTCACTTCATTTATACATTAACTCCAGTTGTCTTGGTTTGATGGCGAACTCGTTTTATATCCTGTCTAAGTCGTTCAAATTGCAATATTTTGAGCCCCAAATGGGTCATTTTTTTATATCTAGCACTATGTCTTTCTCCACTTCTAAGTTAAGGGCAAAAATAAAACAACCGTGCAAAACACAACTGATATTTACACAAAGACGCACATAATAACAACGATCAAATAACGTCGGCGGCGTGCACAATAAAAACATTAGCCAGAGACTGATTTGACTGTCGCCTGTACTGTACTCTTGATAAGAGATGTCAGTTAGTGTTTTACCTCTACCAAGCTCGTTCGTATTAGCCCGAGTTGATGGACAATTTTTCATTCCTTTAAGATATTGTAGAACTGAAACTTTCATATATTGGAATTTAAATCCTAATATCTATAGAATTATATTGTTTCGAGAAAATATTGAATTTTAATTACTTTTTATTTTATACAATTATAGATAATAACTCGGCCTGTAACTTCTGAGCCCGAGTCAAGCGGGTGTGAATGATTTTCGAGAGAATGTATGCTACGAATGATATTTTTTGACACAGGGCACCTCTAAAACGACCGCCAGACGCTGAACGAGAAAAAATGAACTGCGACTAGGCTCAATAAAAGGAGCCCGATTTATCGGCTGCAATTACTTACTTGAAGTCAGTGTTGGCAGAAATTAAATCAGCTTGAAAATACACATTCACTTTACTAAATTTATACTTGGGCTAAGCACGAACATCCCGAGTATCGGAGTCGCCACTGATATATATATATATATATATATATATATATATATATATATATATATATATATATATATATATATATATATATATATATATATATATATATATATATAAAGAGATGGCTACATAAAGCCTCCCGGAGGGCCAGGCGGACATATACCTTAAAGTCCCCCGCCCCCCGTTTGGAGAACGCCGGAGAAGCGAGCCCCATGAAGAGAGTCGTGGGGACGGTAGCCGGCGAATAACCGTAACTGCCTACCCTGTTTGATCTCTCCGCCGCTTAGGTAGTTGGAGCGACCACCTAAGGCCCTTAAACGACGCTCTAACGATCCACTTACCTACGAGATCCCTAAACCCGTGGTTATGTCACCAAAAAGCGGTGCTAGTCAAAAGGCACGCCAAGGAGTGTGGTGGTTGAGGGTCTCACTAATTAACAAGCCGACTTGGGCACCTCAGTGCCAACCTCTGCACTTCTCGCTCTCACCAGATGCGAAATCACCATTCGCGCTCCCCTCTGTGGCCTCGCCCCTTCCCCCTTAGATGGGGCGCTGGTCCGCCTATAAATAAGCCCTGAAAGAAAGAGAAGGGATTAGAAGTCAGTAAGAAAGAAGAAGGATCAATTCGTGAAGATCGATCCTTCAGCCAGACAAGAAAGATTAGAAGCCGGTAAAAAAGAAGAAGGATCAGTTCGTAAAGATCGATCCTTCAGCCAGACACGAAAGATTGGAAGTCGGTAAAAAAGAAGAAGGATCAGTCCGTGAAGATCGATCCTTCAGCCAGACAAGAGTGATTAGAATTCGAGAAGAAAGACGAAGGTTCAGTTCGTGAAGATCGATCCTTCAGCCAGACAAGACGATTTCCGTGAGAAACGATAGGATCAGATTGAGAAGATCGATCCCCCCTCCCCGGGCCGAATTAACATAAATCGTCAAGTTTGGTATAGGTGCCATACCAAAGAATCCTTTACAGACTTAGAAGAAGTCTGACTGGAGAAAAGTAAACCCGCTCACACTCGAGGGACTCTCAAATCTCAAGCTCCGTAAGAGTGAAAGGAGAAGAACCCAGCCCCTACGAGGTTCCGTTCTTTAATTACGGTAAAAACCTCACCGAATACCCCAAAATCTAGTTGGACACTCTACGTTGAAGAATAAAACACCAAGAGGCTTCAAGATTATCCAGAAGAGGACTCTTGGAGCGAAGAGCACCATAACTCTCTCCGTCTTCTTAACTTAAGCAGAAGCAAGGTTGCAATAAGAAGTTGGCAGCGTTCCACCTCGCTCTATCCATCACAACTCGGCGAAATTCTATCATTGGCACTTCAAATCCCCGAAGTTCGAGGTAAGCACTCCAACGACCTCCGGCAACCCCTGATCCCGTCTGTCATGTGAGTTATCAAGAACATTTATATTCATATTGCGATAGTATGAGGTTAGTACGTTTCACGATTTAATAGAAGTAAAGACAATTGTGCGTGAACCCCTGTCATATTTGTTGGTAAAAGAGAGTACTTTAATTTAATGTTTAACGCTAATCAAAAAGGGTCACGATAAATATACTAATCGGCAATTGGTGTGTTTACCGGGAGACTATTTGTTTATTTTGTCATTGAAGACATTGTAATAGGCTTAGTTGCCAACCGGGATAGTCTAGTTTAGCTTAGGACAAAGATATAAATGTGATTAGTGTTTGTTTTTCATAGTTAAGTGTTAAATTTAAAGTATATGTTTATTTTGGGATAATTCCTGTGTGTTTCTTTATATCCTTACGTGTTGAAGCGACTCTTCCTTAAAAGAACAAAAATTCCCACTCTTAGATCAAAGTCTACTTCATCAAAGAAGTACATCACGAACACAAGGTATCCTACGACAATATATATATATATATATATATATATATATATATATATATATATATATATATATATATATATACACAAACAGGACTAGTTTCGGCTTTCCCCATTTCAACTGTATGATGAAATGTATGGCATGCGACTCCAGTATATAAAGGCGAAAAATAAGATTAAACATAATGAAAACAGAAGAAATAAAATGAAAGATATAAATATATGCATGGTTCCGGGGGCAACTTTTAATCACGGCGAACGACCGGTCGACCCCCGGAAAGACAAACGGAGCAGGGGGAGCAAGCCGAGATCGTGTACGTAATTAAATGTCACGAATGCCAGGCGATGTATATAGGGCAAATGAGAAAGCGACTACGGACAAGATTAATGGAACACCAGCGAGCCGTTCCGAGAGACAACCCACTCTCATCAATCACATCACTCCAAAGAAATCAGCAATACCGAATGAAGTGGGAAGAAACAAGAATATTGGGACGATCAACAAACAAAAAAAGCAGAGCTCCTCGAAGCCTGGTTTTCCAACGTGTTTTGCTTTAACATACACATCTATATTTCAGGACGCTAGGGTAATCTTAAATAGCAGAGCCATACCGTAGCTTTTATTCTAATTATGTTTTAATTTATCTTAACTTATGATTTGTTATTAGTCTTTATTTATTAACGCATGTTATGCCTTAATCAAATTTACTTTATTCGATGTGATACCCCTTCACAAAACCCTTGCCACCTTTACCTAATGTATTCACCACCTTAACTAGCTTGACGCTACTTTTCCAGCCGCAGCCGGGTATAAATACATGTGTCTTTCCTAACTGAAATAAACACGCGATGACTCTTTTCTACCCTACAAGGTACAGACAAGCTCCGGCCCCATCCTAGTGGCCACGCACTACAGACCACCCCGTCTACAATCAAACATAGAAGTCCCTCTCAGGGCTCTATCAAACCACAACTTACCTATCTTCTTTGCAGGGGACCTCAACGCTTTCCACGCAGCACTCATTTCTAACACCACAAATGATGCAAGAAGGCACCTGGCAGGTTTCCTGCCGCGTTATCGCTGCGAGCACATTGGCTCGGCCTTCCCCACATTCTTCGGTACTCGCGGAGGAACCACGTCTCCGTACGTGGTTTTCCGCAAAGACCACACTACAGGCTTCTACACTCAGATCTCATCGGGTCCTCACATACTCTGACCACATACCAATATGCCTTATCATATCCACATATCCCATACACATACCCACACCACCTCTCTTCGTCTTCAAAAACACGAACTGGGAAGAGTTCAAGAGACACATAACAGAAAACACGCCACAAAACCTCGACTTGGATCACACCAATCCAGATCTGTTAAATGACCACTGATGCTCAATCTTGAACACTATAACCGCAACACGCGACCTACACACACCACACAAAACCTACACATGTATTAAACACCACATATTCCATACACACTCAGAGACTCATCACACAGTACAACAACATCTACACCAGAGGCCCACGTCATCACAACATTACTCACCTACGTGCCCGCATCATACAGTGCGTGCAACTAGATAGGAACCGATAGTGGCGAGAGCTCGCCCGCCTTTCGGACGACACTCGTTGCACTGACTCCTCCTTCTTCTGGCGGCGCGTAAAAAGGATGCTAGGCACCGATCCACCCAAACCCATCCCCCTCCAAGTAAATAACCAAGCACTCCCAGACACCAACGTCATCCTCAACGCATTTAGGTCCCACTGGGACACAGTACACACACGCACACACACACACACACACACACACAACCCACCCAAACCACACGCGCAAGAGAACTTCCAGAAAGTCCAGGAGTGGTGTCGGGCCCACGCTCACGAGCTAAGGTCCGCCCCCTGATACGAATGAAGCTGCTCGACAACACATCTACATTAAAACAACACTAAAACGCGCACCTGGCCCCTCCGGACTACCAGCCGCATTAATACACAACCTCCCCGCAAACATATACCCTACACTTAAACACCTATTCAACGCCTCACTAGCCTCAGGCCACTTCCCCAAAATATTCAAAGTCTCTCACAACATACTTCTACACGAAATGAACAAAGACCCCAAACACCCAAACAATTACAGGCCTATTGCTCTATTAGAGCACCTAGGCAAAATACTCGAACGTATGATCAACTGCCGCCTACGGGACTACCTGGAAGAGAGGGACTGGTTCTCCCCCCATCAATATGGGTTCAGGAGGGGCCGGTCCACTCAGGCGACTGTGACCATAGTTCACGACAGAATAAAAAAAAATAACAGATACGACAAAAGACACTTTCCATCAGCAAGGACGTGAAGAAGGCCTTTGATAAGGTGTGACACGAGGGACTTTGTTGGAAACTTGCCAACAATACGGACTTACCTCTCTGCACCAGAAGGTTCCTCTCGCACTACCTCACTGAACGGAGATGCCATATAAAATACGACAGTAGCCTATCACAACCTTTCACACCACGCTCGGGCATTCCCCAAGGAAGCGTACTGGCACCCACACTTTACATCATGTACATGAACGACACCCCACGACCACCCGAAAACTGCCGTCACACCTACACAGTGTCCTACACCGATGGCGAGACCATTCTCGTCAGCGGCCGCGGACCAGACAAGATCGCGCAACACGCACAAATAATAATAGACGAAAAGACAGAATACGAGGATAAATGGCTGATTGCCACTCTTCGGCGCAAGAGATCACTAAACGCATAACCTACAATTTTTTCTCACACACACCAAACAGGAACCACCTAAACCCAACAAGGCTCGACTACACACAACATACAAAAACCCTAGGGTAACTTTTGACAAGTCCCTTAGGTTCAATATACACCAGCAAATAATTTCAAGCAAGAGCCGCACGCACAAACAAAATGCTGCGCAGGTTACATCTATATAAAACACTCGTGCGTCCTCTTCTCACGTACGCCCCACTGTCACTCGTAGCTGCAAGTGTAACGTGGCAGAAGAAGGCTCAGCGCATTCAGAACTCTGCTCTGAAGCGCGCTTGCCGCTCTCCCGTATACGCGAGAATGTCCACACTACACGACAACAAATTAGCACCCCTCAATACATACACTCACAGAATAACTCGGGAAACTCGCTAGATACCCCATATACACCGCACTACACGCAAGACTGTATGTTGCGATGGCACTGCGATACCCCGCAGCCCATGACCACCCGCAACCCATACTGTTCTACGCATAAGGTAAGAGCATCATGAATAACGCGTTTCCGACTATGCAGTCACGATCTCCTTCCTGACTATCCCCCAACCGTCGTCCAGTCACTAACGCCCCGAGACTCACCCAACTACACCACGCATTGGTGTCTAGCCACTAACCTATTAACTCTTCCTATCCCCTTTCAAGTTATTTCTTAACCCTTTTCCTCTACGACTGTCTGATCGCCTGTGTTACACAGTGACCCCTCTCTGTTCTTTCTATTTACATCATTCATTCATTCATTCATTTAACTGAAACCACATCATCTTCCTCGGGAAATCGATTGGACTAGCTCTCGTCATATTTATCTCACTACCTCGAATCAGGAGGCATAGAAAACGGAGGCGGTAAAACATCTACAGTCGATATCAAATTGAAGGATCACCCTGTCCTTGAGGCAGACTCAACAGCCGCCCGGCAGCAATCCCACAGAATCCCCGCCCCTCGCTCTGCTCCCGCCGTGTTTGCCCTTCAACTTAGAAAGCCATAATTGTGAACTTTGGGGAAGGTAGGTTTGAGGCTTATTCCACCGCGCAACCCAAAGGAAGGAACAACCTGCACCGGAACTCGGTTACGGACGCGAGAAGGATTAACACCCTGCCCTGCGGTACTGTCCAAGACCACAGAGGGAGACACCACCGTCTTTGTGGTATGTCAGATGCAACCATGAATACCGAAAACCCAATAAAGGAGGCGGCACCCCGACTGGAGTCAGTTGATTCACGCTCCAGTCATCATTAAGTCCGCCATACTTTTACACCCTCTGAGGATCTCATCCAGGTCCACTCTCATAATTTCATTAATCACCCCATCCTGAGTCATGTTTCATGTGGTTGTCATCGGTGGGGTGGGGTACCCTCACTCAAAGTAAGGAAGTAAATCCTACACACACACAACTTTAGTCATTGGCTGCAGACTACAGTTGCTCAATAACACTAAGAACACATGCACACTCACACCACAAAACATAATGCAACTAGCAAACACTCATGACACACCCATCACAAACATCACACAGGCACACATCGGAAACATACTCGTCTTCCGGTTACCTGTAAAGACGCACTAAAATTCCACGAACAAACAGATAACGAACTACACCTAGACCACCACACATCATTGCCGGACGAGGTAACAAAAAACACCAAGTCAGCATTCTAAAGACCAACCTCCTGTGGCTGGCTTTCTCTACTGAAGACATCCTGACCAACTTCAAACTTGAACACGGCGTAGAAGCAATAAAAGACTTGCACTTCAACCTTACTAATCAGTGGGGGGTCATTACTCCAGCTGACGAACAGACAATAGCTGCAATACTAGATCAAGGTATGTGGTACCCCCACACACCCAAATAACATTGGGCCACAGCTAAACGTAAAAATCCAGCAGTGCCGGCGCTGCTTCAAGACCGGCCACGAGACAAACACTTGCCGAGCGGACCAGGTCTGCTCCAAATGCAGCGTAATGCGTCACCATTACTTCAGCTGCACCCCCAAACCATAAAATGCCTAAATTGTGGCAGCGACCATGTCGTTGTCAACCTAAAGTGCCCCCACCTCTCGAAGGTACGGGCAGACGCTGTCTTAGTGATACGGCGTCCAAACAATAACACCACTCATTCTGCCGGCCACCCCTTCCACTCACATATCCTTCCCCGCCGACACGGTGGCATGTTCCGCACCTGCATCTACCCAGGTACCCCCCCCCCAACCCCACAACTACCCCAACACACATCACTACGCCAGTACATCATCCTGCAACAACACAACCAAATACAATAAAACCAACACCTCTACCCACACCAGCAGTCATATACACATCTCAAAAATCACTCACAGATCTCACTACAACTCACTTACCCGCTGCTACCACTCACCCTACTCTTCTACCCAACCCTTCTACTCTCACGCCTATCCTCACTCCGCCTTCAATCCCAACTACCTCTGTTCATCTCAACCCCGCAATGGTTGAATAAATTTATGCCTCACAAGTTCCTCACCTACTCCAAGCTGCAAGGCTGTGCGCCTCAGTTCCTCCAAATTTCGCGAAGGACGGCCAGTGAAAGTCGAGGAGGTTGTTATTTCGAATAATTCTGGCTTAGTTTTCTCGAATAGACTTACGACTTCAACCTTTAATCTCTCGTAATTTTCACCTTCGAAAATGTCTGCAGGCAGGCGGTTCACTGTTTCAGGGGGTAATGAGGCCAATATTTGGTAATATTTTGTTACCTCCTTGGTGATTTTTAAATTGTAGATTTTAGCCTCTATCATCACGGCACTTACTGACTCTGCTTCACCTTGCCTCGTTTGTTTGACTTCCATTCTCTTTTCTCTTCCTTGTGTTTCCTCAAATTCTTCAATGTTCTTCCGCTTCTTGTTTCGTTTGTTGGAACAACGGCACTGGTTGCTACAATGGACGGTTCTTAATGTAAGGTCGCCAGCTCTTTGAAGGTCGTCCCTAATTATGAGGGACTCTTGAAGGTAATCGTGAGGATAGCCCAAGAGCCTTGGGTTGATACCGATGCTCCGGTTGGTTTGCGTTGCCCATCCTTATTTCTCACGAGAGTGATTTGTTGATTGCTATGGCGTGCCCTAAGCCGAGGGGCGGTCTTATTCTAGCGACGGGGTCAAAATAGCCCGGGGGGATGAGGATAGACCACAACATGGTAGAACACCGGTATTTCGTGAGTTACGTAATCGCGAGGAATTGCGATTAAGGAGAAGAATTGCGCAAGGGCTCTCTTCCCGTTTAATAAGGCCTTGAACAGAAAGATCGAGTAACGTCAGGTTATTGGAGTCACCAAAGCAAAAATAGAATTATTATTGAACTAGATCTTATTGCACTTTATAAAAGTTCTTTAATTAAGTTTTAAGTTCTAGGTTATGACATAAATTAAGTTCAAAGTAGGCCGGGCGAATAAAGCCTTTATGAATTACACCTTAATGTCTGCGTTATGTACACGACTATATACCAAGATGAAATACGCGAATCCGAGAGACCGGACTGAATGATTTATAACGCGATATATTGCTATATAAAACAGTAATCTTAATTATTCTCTGTTCTGGCTCCCCACAGTTATATATATATATATATATATATATATATATATATATATATATATATATATATATATATATATATATATATATATATATATATATATATATATATATATATATATATATATATTCAATTGAGGCCACGGCCTACAAGTTCCTCGTCCAACTAAGCCACAGCACCCTTTTTTTATGTACCGGCATATTGATTTGTCAGTATTAACATAACTCGACTATTGGGTAAAATTCTCTGTGGGCGGTGGCATGTTGCCATAGAGACAGCTTTCTGACCTGGCTTCTATTTGTTTAACAGTGATAGCTAGCCGGTTTATTCTGGATTCTTCTTTGATTATTATGTTTGTTAAAGATTGCCTCGACCAAGTCTAACAGAGATAACTGCGCTCCATTTACTACCGTGTGTCATTCTCGCAAACGGCGCTAACTTTAATTTTCTCTCTCTCTGTACTTTATTTGTGTAACGACTCTCGCGTGTGTCCTATTTTGGACGTATATGCCGGTTGCTACAGGTCATCCACATCTGTCAATACCCACCCGCAAAATGCATCCATAGGATTGTGTTAGATCATGCATCTACAATATACATTTAAACAATCCATAGGATTGTGTCAGATCATGCATCTACACTATATAATTAGAACCATCCACAAGAATGTGTCAAAAACAAAAAGCATCATCATCAGGACTCATCAAAATCTAAATAAATCATAATATACAATAATTAAAAACTGCATCCGCAGGAATGAGTCCAGAATACCCCCCGCTCCAAAGTTAACCCTTCCCGTCCATATAAGCATCTAATCTGCGTTTGAAAACATAATAGAGACCAAGGAATTTAAACAATTGTGGGAATACATGCCTATAATGCATATAGTGTTGATAACATAACATAACATAATATAACACACTTAACTCACAGTTCACATCTGGAAGAGGCCCTCCTGGGCCTATACCTACAGCTCTATATACATATATTATGCTTTATATCTCTTGCTTTGTGCGGATGCTCATTACTTGTATAATTATAATACTATTCCTGATGCTTACAATGTCTATCTAATTTATTTTCAAAGCTCTTTACTGAACTTGCATTGTCCACTTTGACAGGAAGACTATTCCAGTTATTGATAACACAATTAGAGAAACAATATTTTTTATATTTAAACTTGTTCAGTTCTTGTATAACTTTTTTAATGTTGGAGCACAAAATGTTTTCGCTAACTCTTTTATATTTTCGATACACAAATAATACATACTTGTGAGTATAATTTGAAATCCATCTAAATGCAACATAAAATATTAAAAATATTAAACGCTCTTATATGATAGACCTCTTTTGCAAAAGTAACATCCTTCTAAGGAGCCAAATAAACAAAATATAGGATATTTAAAAAAAAAAACAGAAAAAAAGTTGAATGCGTTTGTCTGACGTCATCTCGAACCTATATGATTACTAACTCAGGCTGCTCTCTGTACTTTTTTTCTTATTCATTGCTTAGTTTTCGCTCGTTCTTAAGTTCCGTAAATCCAAATTCATCGTATTTCCTGTTCCAGGTATTATATAAATTTTATCTAGAAATGACTAATTTATATGTCAAGCTTTATTTGGTTTGCGAGTACAATTTAAATACAGTGTGTAGCCCCCAAATAACTTAATCCAAACCTATCGGTAATAGTGGGCAACGTACTAGCCTTGCCTAGATTATTAGCGAAACATATCAAAAATAATATATATTTCCAAGATACCCATGTAAAAGATTCCAATTAAGAACTGCTAAAAAGACTGAAATGTGCAGTTAGGGAAATAAATTGTTTGGGATTTGCGGATGATATAACTATTATAGGTGAATGTGGAGAGTGCTTGCAAGGAATGTTAGATGTAACAGCTGACTATAGGAAAACCTGAACCTGGGAATGAATGGAAGGTTAAATTCAGCGAGTCTGTTCATGTGGAAAGAGTATAGAAATACCATTATGTAGTTACGTCATTTAATTCATTATTCACACCAGTTTAGCTACTACTACATACTACACAATTACAATTGATACTACATAACATAATTTTATGGATGACAAAAGCCACAAGTGCCCTCGGACTAGAGGTCACATAACATAACATAATTACACGGATGACAAAAGCCACAAGGGCCTATCAAAGGTCATCCGCCTCCGTCAAAACCCACCCACAAAAAGCACCATCACCAGGGGAAGACAAAATCAAAGTCCCCCACAATATAATATAACGGATGACAAAAGCCACAAGGGCTCATCATAGGTCATCCGAGTCAAGCGGCCTCTTTTTCAAGGCACCCAAACTCCCAGGAAAACTACATCCAGAGGATTGTGTCCAGAAACAAGGGTATCACCAATCAAGGCTTGTCAAGAACTAAATCATGCAGCTATAGATATATACAAACAATATTAATATATACAAAACTTAGGAACCATCACAACCTTCCCTTCCCATAAACTCATCCAACCTACTCTTAAATACATTTAGATTTGGACTACCTACTACCCTCTGCGGCAATTTGTTCCAGAAGTCTACCACTCTATTGGTGAAAAAATATTTTCTTAAATCCAACCTACACCCTTGCTTTTTAATTTTCAAGTGGTGACCTCTAGTCCGATTTCCATCATCTAACTCAAAAAACTTGCTAACATCCAATTTATCTATCCCGGAAAAATTTTTAAACAGCTCAATCATATCCCCTCTCACACACCTCCTTTCGAACGAGAACATATTTAATACCCTCAGTCTATCTTCATATTCAAGGTGCCTCAGGGAAGGAATAATCTTTGTTGCCCTCCGTTGCACTGACTCAAGAAGGTTAATATCGTGTCTAAAATGTGGGGACCATGCCTGTATACAGTACTCTAGATGTGGCCTAACATAAGAGTTATAGAGTTTAAGAATAACCTCCTTACTTTTGTAACTGACATTTCTCTTAATAAAACCCAGCACTCTATTTGCCCTATTTCTTGCTTCAATACACTGCTTAGAAAACCTTAATGACTTATCTATTACTACTCCTAGATCTTTCTCATCCTCTTGAAAATTAAAAAGCAAGGGTGTTGGTTGGATTTAAGAAAATATTTTTTCACCAATAGAGTGGTAGACTTCTGGAACAAATTGCCGCAGAGGGTAGTAGGTAGTCCAAATTTAAATGAATTTAAGAGTAGGTTGGATGAGTTTATGGGAAGGGAAGGTTGTGATGGTTCCTAAGTTTTGTATATATTAATATTGTTTGTATATATCTAAAGCTGCATGATTTAGTTCTTGACAAGCCTCGATTGGTGATACCCTTGTTTCTGGACGCAATCCTCTTGATGTTTTCTTGGGAGTTTGGGTGCCTTAAAAAAAGGAGGCTGTTTGACTTGGATGACCTATGATGGGCCCTTGTGGCTTTTGTCATCTGTTATATTATATTGTGGGGGGCTTTGATTTTGTCTTCCCCTGGCGATTATTGGGTAAACATGTAGACGACCGGCCTGGCCAGAAAAAATTATTTTTGTGTAAATATTATCGTTCACCTGTGTTTGAATATTCATGCGCGTTTTCTTCGAATGATAGCTGCCGGCATTTTTTGTATTAGAAAAAGGTAATTGTGTAGACTATGGGCAGATGCGATTCTAGTTTATTTTTTGGGCTACTTTTCATTGTTTTTCTGCTATCGCACTGGCCAATCACAGATCTGGATTCATTTTCATAAATGACCAATCATAAAGCTCTATTTGTTTCAAGGCTTTTTGTGTTTTTCTAATAATCAAAAATTGGTTTATCTTATATTTTCGATGTTTTTTTCCCCCTCATTTCTTTTCTTATATCCTACCTACCCTATGCCTGACATTTTTTAGTGTTTTTATTTACTTTTTACTTAATTTCCCATCCCGTCTGACGTAAGTATTAACCATTATTTTGAGTGTCGGCTCGTTTTTTTTTACACGGATGACAAAAGCCACAAGAGCCTATCAAAGGGTATGGCTCGCAGCGGGGATAACAACGAAAAGTAGCCCAAAATAGCCCCCCAAAAACTAGGCCTACGATCTGCCCATAGTCTTCACAATTACCAGAAACACGCTGTTTCCGTACTAATTGCAGTGGTTATACTTCCGAAATAGCGAAGAGGAAAGCCTATTTATTTTGTGCGTCTGCGTCCGATTCAAAATCTAGCTGACTTGAATCACGTTTTATTTTTGAGCATTCGCTTTTAATTCACACTAAATTATGAACATCCAAAAAGGTGTTTAATTTATCTTTATCAGAAACTAGGGTTAATAATTCCGCAATAGACGACGGACAAAGTTCACAATTCGATACTATTTTCACGTCTGATTGATCATTTTTAAACTGCGTAAAAGGGGAATGTTTGACACCCAAACTGCTAAAAAACAAGTTCTTTGAAATGATCTAGCTAATTACATTTAAATGTATAAAAGAAGGTAATAAAAATAGTAAAATGGGGAAAAATATATTGACATAAAAATGACTCCGAATGAACATAAGAACATAAGAAAAGAAGGAGACTGCAAAAGACCATTCATGGCCTACACTTGGCAGCTCCTGTTCCATTCAACACACAAAAGATTTCTTACCAGAGAAAAGTCATCAACATTGTCACCCTTTACAGGAGTTCGTCAGATCTAATCTACAATATACATAAAATGCATCCAGAGGATTATGTCCATTCATGCAACCGCAAAATATAATCTCCCCACTCCTTAGAAAAATATATACATATGTACATAAAAAAGTCAGTCCCATCTAGCAGCTTCATCCATATATTTATCTAATCTATTCTTAAAACTACCCAGAGAGGAGGCTTCTATCACATGTCTAGTGAGCCTATTCCATTCATCTACCACACGATTTGTAAACCAATTCCTCCCAATCTCCTTCCTAAACCTATACTTATCAAGCTTAAACCCATTGCTACGTGTCCTGTCATGTTCACTAAGTATAAGAACCTTACCCAGATCCCCTTTATTATATCCTTTTACCCATTTGAAGACTTCAATCAATTCCCCTCTGACTCTTCTCCTTTCCAATGTATGTAGATTTAGTTTTCTGAGCCTTTCACCATAAGGTAAGTTCCTTAGCCCACCAATCATCTTTGTCATTCTTCTCTGCACAGACTCAAGCAAATCAATATCCTTCCTATAATATGGTGCCCAAAATTGTACTGCATAGTCTAGATGAGGCCTAACTAGCGCCAGATACAGTTTTAGAATGACTTCAGCACTCTTATTGCTTACACTCCTCCTAATGAATCCCAATATCCTATTAGCTTTATTCTTAGCATTTAGGCATTGCTTTCTAGGACGAAGGTCTGAACTTACCAAAATACCCAAGTCCCTCTCACAATCAGTCCTCCCTAAAATTCTCCCATTTAATTTATAACTATTAAATGGATTATTTCTACCTATACTAAGTACACTACATTTGTCTGTTAAACTTCATTTGCCATTTCTCGGCCCAATTGGACAGAATGGTCAATTCCTCCTGCATTACAACAGCATCAGAATCACCCCTAATGGCCCTACCTAGCTTAGTCTCATCAGCAAATTTACTCAGGTCACTACTTATACCTATGTCAAGATCATTAATATAAATTAAGAATAGCAAGGGACCCAAAACAGATCCTTGCGGAACTCCACTGCTAACACACCCCCACTCAGATTTAACTCCATCTATACTAACTCTTTGCTGTCTGTCACCAAGCCATGACTGAATCCACCTAAATATACTGCCATCGATCCCGTGTGCTTTAACTTTGCTCAGAAGCCGTAAGTGTGGCACTCGATCAAAAGCCTTACTAAAGTCCAAGTATAAAATATCATAGTTTTCATCATTATCTGCTGCTTCATACACCTTACTATAAAAAGACAGCAAATTAGTCAGACAGGATTTACCCTTACTAAAGCCATGCTGTGATTCTTTTATCAACTTATGCTTATCCAAATGATCTCTAATATTCCTTGCTATAATAGATTCCATCATTTTCCCTACCACTGATGTCAAACTTACTGGTCTGTAATTAGACATATTTGTTTTATCTCCTTTCTTAAATATAGGTATCACATTGGCTTTCTTCCATGCCACTGGCACAATGCCACTCTCCAATGATTTTCTAAAGATGCATGCTAGGGGCTCACTTAACACATCCTTACATTCTTTCAAAATTCTAGGAAAGAGCTCATCAGGACCGGGTGCTTTACTACTTTTGATTTTATCAATTTCCTTTGTCACTATCTCCTTTGTGATCAAGATATCCTTTAATTTCTCTTCATCATTACCCCGAAAGATCATTGACACCTCAGGTATATTTAGAGTATCCTCCTGTGTAAATACTGAGAGAAAAAAGTCATTTAGCATTCCAGCCATTGAGTCCCTATCACTCACTAATTCTCCATTGGAATCTATATGTGGGCCTATTTTATCTCTAACCTTAGTTTTGTATAATTGATAAAAACTTTTAGGATAATAAGGATAATGAGGATAATAAAAAGCTATTAAGTGGAAAAAAATTGAAAGCAAGCATTTCTGACATCATACCCCTCCCCCCAACCCATAGTATAATTCGCAAAACGATTAAAGACGCTGACATGATGTAGTTAAAGCATTCACCTCTGTAAACGTCAGAACATTATAACAATTAGGATTATATACTGGGCTTTGCCCCCCAGACCCCCCCAAATTTAATGAAACAGGATATTCATAGTGTGGTCCCCCCTTGTGATTACCCCCACATGAGCTGTCCCCTTAAATGTACTCTAAAAACGTGAAACATTTTGGAACATGGACGAAAATAGTACGTTTTATCGGCCTGGCCGCTCGTCTACATATTTACCGATTATTGATATAGTCCTATGTGGGTGGGTTTTGACGGATGCTGATGACCTTTGATAGGCCCTTGTGGCTTTTGTCATCCGTGAAATTATGTTATGTTATGTCATCTGGCTTTGTCAGTTGGCTGCCCGGCTTTGTTCTGGAAGGTTTTCTTACAGGAAGCTCCTGATTCTCATTGTAAGATTAGGATATATTACTGATTTGGTTGTGTAGTTTTTCTTGTATTTATTTAATACATCAATCACTGTGTAATAAATACATTAGTGATTAATACTTTTGGGGAAGATAACTGGCAGCAATCCTGAGCAAGAATTTTTTTGGTGAGTGTTAACTTTGTCCTTGGTAAATTTCTGAGAGTATGGCTGTTTGTATAGATGGTGAGAGCATGCCGTTCGAAAGTAGTGTGTATGTGGTGTGTGATGCATGTGGAGTTGAAAGGAGAGTGAATGTAACTGAATGCCGTGTGTGTTTTCTGGAAGGGGAAGTTATGAGGTTGACTGGGGAATGTAAGAGGTTGAATGATTTGGTGTTTGAGGTGAGAAGAGATGCAAGTGTGCGATTGAAGGGTGAGATTAGTGCTAAGCGGGTGGAAGAGAGGGCTAAGACTGGGAACAGTGTGGAAGTTGTGAGTGATAATGAATGGTGGGTGAAAATGGATAGGATAGATAAGTTAGGACAGATTAGGTGTTTGAAAAGGAAGGACATAGAACCTGTTAGGTTGACTAACAGATTCAATGTCCTGAGAGAGGAAGAGTGTGAAAGTGATTTGCCTGGTGTGATTGTGGATGAAAGCAGGATGGGTGGTAGTGTGACTGAGAGCAAGAGGGAGGGTAATGTTAGGCAAAGACAGAATAGGAGAATGACTGAGGTGCTAGTGATGGGTGACTCTCAGATTAGGTATTTAGATAGGAAGTTGAGTGATAGCAAGTGGAAGGGAATGAGAGTTTGTCTGCCGGGTGCTGGTGTAAGTGATGTTTGTGAGAGGTATGATAGGCTGGTTTCTGGGTGTGAGATGCAGTTGTGATTACGCATGTGGGAGTGAATGATGTAAAGAAGGGGTGGGTACATGTGAGTTACGTGATCAGTATAAAAGGTTAGTTGAAAGGATGAGTAAAAGCAGGGTAAAAGGTGTCGTTTCTGGTGTGCTTCCGAGATTGGATGTGGGGGTAGAATGGTTGTTGCATGAAATTGGTTTGGATGAATTTGTGAAAGGATTGGTGTTTGTAGATTTCTGGGGTGGGTTTTACGTGAATAGGAGGTTGTATGCAATGGATGGGCTCCATCTTAGTCAGGCAGGTGTTGAGGTTCTATGGGGGGAGCTGGATAGTGTGATTAGGTCCTTACGGGTGGGAAACTAGAAGCTGTTAGAGGTAAGGGAATAACAGGAATTGAGGGCAGGTGTAGGAAATGGAAGCGATGCAGAGATAGAGGAATAGCTAGGGGGGAGGGCATACTGATGTGTTATAGGGGGACTAATGCACAAGTGAATGAGCAGATAACTAGGAATAAAAAAGCACGATGCAATGAAGATGGGAATAATAAAAAAAACCTTAAAAATATACTACACAAATGGTCGGAGTATAAGGAATAAGATAGATCTCTTAAGAGCGTTAGCGAGTGAAGAGAATTTTGATATAATTGCGATAACAGAGTCATGGCTTGATTTGGCAGGTAATCACTTTAAAACTGAGGTTGAGATTGAGGGCTTTAACATGTTCCATACATATAGGAATAGGAAGAGAGGAGGGGGTTATTATTTATATTAAAGATAATCTCCAGTGTTGTGTAAACAGTACAATTAAATTACATGATAACACAGTCATTATGGCTAAATGTAAAGGAAGGTAAAAACAAGCTTGTCATGGGATTATTATACAGACCACCAAATCTTAGTAAGGAAGCTTCAAATCTTCTGTGGCAAGAGATAGAACAGGCATGTAGAAGTAAGCATGTGTGTATAATGGGCGATATTAATTACAGAAATATAGACTGGGAAGCTCTTGTGGGTGATCAGGAGGCTGAGGAATTTTTGAATGTTGTCCAAGATAATTTTCTGAGGCAGATTATTAACGAACCCACTAGAGGTAACATAACATAACATAACATAATTTAACGGATGACAAAAGCCACAAGGGCCTATCAAAGGTCATCCGTATCCATCAAATCCCACCCATATAATGCATCCATAGGATGCATTATATAGTTTTGACAAATAGGGAAGAAGTTATTAAGGATACTGAGATTGGAGGAAATTTGGGTAATAGTGACCATTGTGAAATTAGATTCAAGATGAAATGGAATGGTAGTGATAGTAGCATGAACAATGTTAAAATTCCTGACTTTAGAAAAGCAAATTATAATGGGCTAAGGACTTACCTGGAGGCAGTTGTACAGAAACCAGGCAATGAAATCAATTCAGGAATAGATTCAATGATATCAGTTAGTGGAGACAATAATCACCAGGAGGAAGAGATTACAATTGAAGAGGAGTATGAAAGAATAATTGAGAAATTAATTACAGGTCAGATGATTAACATTCCATATAATGAGATTAGGACTAAAAATGACCCAAAATGGATGACAGATAAAATTAAGCATTATATTGGCATTAAAAAGGGCATTTATAGGAAAATAAAAAACGGAGATATAATGAACTAGCAAGAGATGTTAAAAAGTTGATTAGAGTAGCAAGGAGAAATTATGAAATTAAAGTGGCAAATAGGGCAAAGCAAGATCCTAAAAGTTTTTATCAATTATACAAAACTAAGGTTAGAGATAAAATAGGCCCACTTATAGATTCCAATGGAGAATTAGTGAGTGATACGGACTCAATGACTTTTTTCTCTCAGTATTTACAGAGGAGGATACTCTAAATATACCCGAGGTGTCAATGATCTTTTGGGGTAATGATGAAGAGAAATTAAGGGATATCTTGATCACAAAGGAGATAGTGACAAAGGAAATTGATAAAATCAAAAGTAGTAAAGCACCCGGTCCTGATGAGGTCTTTCCTAGAATTTTGAAAGAATGTAAGGATGTGTTAAGTGAGCCCCTAGCATGCATCTTTAGAAAATCATTGGAGAGTGCCATTTTGCCAGTGGCATGGAAGAAAGCCAATGTGATACCTATATTTAAGAAAGGGGATAAAACAAATATGTCTAATTACAGACCAGTAAGTTTGACATCAGTGATAGGGAAAATGATGGAATCTATTATAGCAAGGAATATTAGAGATCACTTGGATAAGCATAAGTTGATAAAAGAATCACAGCATGGCTTTAGTAAGGGTAAATCCTGTCTGACTAATTTGCTGTCTTTTTATAGTAAGGTGTATGAAGCAGCAGATAATGATGAAAACTATATTTTATACTTGGACTTTAGTTTCATTAAATTGGGGGGTCTGGGGGCACAGCCCCCAGTATATAATTATAATTGTTTATAGACTAATGTCCTAATGTTTACAGAGGTGAATGATTTAACCAAATCATGTCAGCCCCTTTAATCGTTTTGCGAATTATAGTGGGGGTGGGGGTCTGATGTCAGACGACTCAAACGTGCATGAATATTCCTGCAGGGGTGAATGAAAATATTTACCATAAAAAACACTCTTTTGGCTGAGTCGTTAATCTATATATTTACCGGGGGGGGGGATCATGATGATCCTGAGTTTCATTAAATTGGGGCAGTCTGGGGGGCCGTATATAATCATAATTCTTTATAGAATAATGGGTAAAGTTGCCGAGCTGCTCCGAGTGGGTTTTTTTTCTTTTTCGCAGCCCAAAATGGATGGAACCCTGTGTGTTTTTGTTTCGTTCAAGGCGCGTGAGAATATGTTGTTTATGTTGCATTTAAAATCAGATGGCGCCATTTTTGTTTGAAATTTTGGTGGGTATAGATTCGCAATAGCACCGAGGAAGGCGTGGTATCGATCTCAAATTGTAGTTTCTTTCCAAATGAGAATCGTTTGCAAAATATGGCAGTTGCGAAATTCCCGTCAAAATGATTGCTTTGGCGGCTGTATTTTGGGATTAATGCTCTCGCATCCCGCCACAAACCAATAAATGATCTGAAGGATTGTTTCTATAGGGAGCCGAGCCTTTGAAAAAAAATGTTTCTTTTCACCTGTGTTTTCGTCACATGTAATTTTTTTACACTTAAATGTTAAATCACTGTATTTCTATGGGTTTAGCACAATGTTTACAAGGGATTGTTAATGGGAGTAAATTATGTTCGGCTAAAAATTTAATAACTTTTTCACGCTCACTCCTTAATGAGGAAAGGGAGAAACAATTGATGGGACAAACTTCACACAGGGTTTCCATAATTCAAACTGCTTGAAATTAACGATTGTTTTAAAGTATAAGATTCCCACCCCAAAAATGGTTGACAGAAAAAGATTGAATTATTAGTTTAAAATAGTAAGGAAACGAAATAAAAAAATAACAAATTTGGAAAAGAAAAATTAAAAAAAATAAGCAAAAGAAAAGTATACAAAAATCTTAGAAAAAAGTTTAGGAATTAATAGTATTATTCTTTGTTGACGGATATCGGCGCAAAAAAAAAAGTAGTTCCGAGATTGTTTGGTATACTGATTGTTTTTCAAACAGTTAAATTGAGTGGGGGGGCTTTGCCCCCCACATACAGAAGCCATATTCAAACTGATTTTGCCGCCTAAAAGTCAGCTTTCCTCCACTGAAAAGGCTCCACAAAAACTAGTTCTTTTAAACAATCTAGCTAAGTATCTAAATATAAAAAAGTAATAAAAATAGTAAAATGGGAAAAAATATAGACAAATAAAAATGACTACAAATGAGGATAATAAATAGATTTATTGTAAAACAAAATAAAAATTCACTTCATTTCTGATGTCAGACCCCCATCCCCCTATTATAATTCGCAAAACGATTAAAGTTGCAGAAATGATTTGGTTAAAAATGTGTTAGAACATTATTCTATAAACAATTTTGATTATATACTGGGGGCTATTTCCCCAGTCCCCCTCCCTATTGATTGAAACTCAGGATCTTGTAGGGGGCTTCCCCGGCAGTGTTTTAAACCCCCCATGGCCAGTCCCCTTGAATTTACTGGAAAAAAAAGGTCATATTGGAACACAGACAAAATAGTTTACGTCCCCACGTTCGTGCTGCCGATCGTAATGTTTACCAAAAGTTACATGTTGATCCTGGGTAGGTGCTGTGGTGGCAGGATCGCGAGTCCCTAGCCAAAAATTCCTGCCACTCTGACAAGGTCTGCTCGGTTGTTCAAGAGGGTATTGAGGAGAGAGTATTTTCTAAATTTAATTTATAAACTAATTATAGCAAAATAATATAATCCAAAATAATCAACCCAAAATATTTACAACCCTCAACCTAAACAAAAAATACAAATATATATATACACACACACACACACACACACACATATACACATACACAGTTGGCCTTACAATACTCTGGCCAACCACCACACGTATATATTTACAAAAGTCTGCGTAAACGAATAGCTATATACAACCAAGATATCGTGAATAACAGGTGCAACCCTTAACTAACTAATGGTGCGAGACGTGTTGGAGAAAATGGGAGGTGGCTCACTTTCTGCAGGATTCTGAGGCGCCAAGGATTTTAGGTAACTGGGACGTTTGTTGGTCCCAACTGCTGTGCCACAGTTGGTGAGGTGCTGCTCCAATTACTCCCTGGAGACTGGGAGGTGCTCTCTAAGGTCCACACCTTAGAAAATCACCCAAAATGTAGGCGCACTTGCGAGGGTCAGGATTGGTTTCAGTCGTCTCTGAAAGCCAGATGTCGGTGACAATTGGTACCACAGAATTGGAAAAGAGAAGGCACATTCAGTCATCTCTTCATTGCCACACTCAAACATCTTTTCTCCTAATACATTCAACCATATCCACTCTCACACAATCTTCACTCACCTATTTTCCGTCTAGGCGGCTCTTCCTTCTTCCGTCACAACTAATGACTTCCAAACTACTACTACACAAACATATTAGCTGAAAGAATCCGCCTAAAAAGAAAAGATGAATGGGGGTGCACGATAGAGATCCATCAAGTCCCCCCCCCTCACACACACACAAAGCAAAGACGGTGATCATGCGATCCACACACACATTCTGCAAAAGAAGAAAGAGATTGGACATAGTGGAAGGGAGGCAGACAACCAAACTACTACAGGATATACAGTTATTTCTGCATACATTCCTCGATCAAAAGACTTTGGGCTCAGATGCTGAGGCCTTTTCTACTACTCGGGGATTTGAATGGTAGACACCACCTCTATGGAGACTATTTGATAGGTGTCTTGTCACTGCCCAAGAACCATTTCATTTTCCTACATTAGAAATAAACTCCCCAAAATATCCCGCAGCAACCACCAGAGCAGACCTAGAACGTAAATTCTGTTCTATAACTATGTTTAGATTTTCACTTTTTTTTCTCCCTCCCTTTTCAGACAAAATGAAGTTGAATAAAAAAGTATCTTCTTCTCGAAGAAAAAGTAGAGCCAGATATTATCAAGCACCTTCTCATATTCGTCGTATATTTATGTCCTCTCCTCTCTCAAAAGAACTAAGACAGAAATATAATGTTCGTTCTATGCCAATAAGAAAAGATGATGAAGTTCAGGTAAGGATTCTTCTTTTTAGTTCACTCCACATGGATTTGTGTAATTGGTAATTGCATTCACCTATTGTTTAGCTCGAGATCTCTGCATAAGCATACTAGGCACATCACTTGCCCATAGGTATTTGTTGTCATCAGAGTCTGTTAAATGTCTTGTTTTTATTAATAAGAATTCATGGGTTAATAGGCCAGCTGTTCATACTTATACGGTTTTCACCTATATTAGATTGTGGTAGTTTTTGTTTGTGATGTTCTCGGGTATCACAAAAAAGTTTTGGCACTCATGATTGTTTTCCCTTTTTCCCCACTTGTAACACCATCAATTCACTCATATCTTGGCACACATCACTTTCCTAGACAACCCTACATTCTTTTGTTTTCTAATCCCATCCTCTCCTTTCCCTCTGAGAATCATGTTCCAATTTAGTCTTTTCTCAAATGCCCAAATTTCCACAGCTTACAAATGACTATAATTCATTCTATGAAGTGCACTGTTTCCTTACTGCTGTACTTAAGTACAGTCAACAAGTCTCAGTAAAGCCCAAGGTTCTCTTGTTGCTGAATTCACTTGACCCACAGGCAGTAGTGAGCTCTTGACACCAGGACTTGAAGTTCTGACTCTATGGTTGATTTCACCTAATGCCTCATGTTTGACTCTTGTCTTCTAAACATATTCGGTGGTATGTAATACTTTTTTCTTTCTTTTTTAGGTTGTGCGAGGCCATTATAAAGGACAACAGGTTGGAAAAGTTGTGAGTGTTTATAGAAAAAAATATGTCATTTACATTGAACGAATTCAGAGAGAGAAGGCCAATGGTGCATCTGTTTATGTTGGCATTCATCCTTCAAAGGTGAGGAAATTTATTATGTATGGTTGAGTTGAAGCTTGTTTAACCATTCAAGGGATTATGGTGCCATGTGGAAGCACAATTTCAAGCCACCTTGACTCTTAAGATATATTGATTTAATGGTTATTATATCACTTCATCATCACTAACTATAATTTAAAAAGGGATTTTTTTTTTTAGTATTTGAATAATAATTTCATCTTAGTTTGGTTATTACTTGTTTTTTTATCAGTTATTTCTAATTCTTTTATAATATAAAAAAAAAAAAATGAAGTAGTTCAGAAATAAATTTGTACCTTTAGAATTGTGCTTTAGTATATATTTTGAAAGGGGGGAAATTTAGTTTGACTTCCTTTTTAAAATTTTTATAACAATGGGTGCTTTTTTTTTAGATTTTAAATTTTAATCTTAGTAGCTAAGCGCAAGCTCACTCCCTACGGGGGAGTGGCGAAGCCATTACCTGGTTACATATATAATCCAATTTAGCCATCGCAGGTTTAATTTATTCTCAGCATCTCCATATCTTGGTATTTTTAGTTGCCTATTGTCTCTATCTTAGCCACATGTAAGTTTGCCATGTCCTTTATATTATCTATAAGATCACCTGACTAGATAATAAAATGCATATAAAAGATCAGCAAGACTTTCTTTTCATTTTGATCCGCCAACCCTTCCTGTTTCCACATCAGGTGAATGTAGATAACAGTACCACCCTTAGGTGACAGTAGTGCTCCATCAGCAGGGTTCTGGAACAGAGTAGTGTAGGTATGATGATGGGATTTGAAGATGAGATGGCAGGACAGTATTGTTGTGGTTGGCTATGTGATTACTTTAGCAAGCTCTGCTTACCCCTTCTGGGGTAAGAAGAGTGTAGCCACCAATTAGTGACCAGACCTCTCTGTTGCTGATGTTTGTTTGTTCTCACTTGTGATTGAGCCTGTAATATTTTGATGTTAGAAAACCAACAGTCTATTCAATAGTTAGTGAGAGCACTCTATCATAGCTATGTCCAAATAACTAGAATTAGATAGCTCATTCCATATTAACTCAACCAGATGTACCATGGTGACTGACTAAGGTTTTTCTGAAAAAAAATTATGCTGCTCCTCTACATATATAATGAGCATTTGCCAAATTCTAGGCCAAAATTCCAATGGGCTTCTGTGTTGTGGCTCGTCAAAAAAAAGGGGTCCCATTTGGAACCCATTGTGAGTCCTATCCCCCTCTTGTGTAGCTGTGGCACAAAGGGTTCACATCCACCCTGTGCTAAAAACAGCCCCCCCCCCCCCGATGTGACTTTCCCGAAAAGCAATACAGTGTTGTGCCTCCACCCAGTCGTTATACTCAGGAGGCAACTACTTGGAAGGTGGTTGTGATGTAATCTTCCTGAGTTTCTAAAGCTGACCCACAAAATGAGGACATCACAAAGGAGATTTTTGGTTCCTACACCCTCACTCAAGACTGGACTGAATGCCTCAGAGATAGACACCCAACCTGTCAAAGGTTTTGAGGCAGGGGAAGAAAAGACTTGCATGGTAAGCACAATCTTCCCCGATACATCCTTGAATTGACAGTGCTTTGTTCAACCAACGGAACTTGGAGTTCTGCCAAGGAAAACATTACGACCATTCCTGAGATTGTATTCTCTTCAAAGAGGGCCCCTGCATTTCATCTGAGTTAGCCCAAGAGGGCATATTCCTTCAGTGAAGGCCCATCTCCTACAGTTTCTTGTTAGCTGTCTCTTTGCAGCAAACCATGTTGGGCGCATGCCTCTTGCCCACCCTGGTATATTGTTTTTATGACCCCACCACCACAAGATGGGGGCCAGGCATGGAGGATGTGTATTTTACACCTGGCATGATGTCACGGTTTTTGTTATAAATACCTCCTTTCATGTAGCAGTGCAGCTGCACATGGGTAGGAGGTATATGATTATCTCTGCAAAATTTCACCTTCCGGCAACTTCAACATGGGGGGGACTTTGGTGCATCTTGGCTCAGTTGGCTAGGCCATTTCTACTCTTTGGGTATCCTTGTTTCTGCCCAATCTCTCTAATGACCTGTGTGTGTGTGCAAGTTGGATAAATTGGTGTTAGATTATGCTTTTTGCTAAACAGTGAAGGCCACTTGTCTTATGTACAGTGAGTCTTCCACAAGTTCCGCTCCATGTCAGATGCTCTACTTCAGCTAGAAAATGACATCTGCAGGTCCTTCCTTCATGGACTGCACTATGCGATGGTGTTTTTCCATCTGGAGAATGACACTGCATCGTGATACAGTATCATGGAGACACCACACAATGTCGATTCTGTGTACAGGTGGTACAACCCCTCTGGCCCAATGGAGCTGGAAGAGGGGGTTCCACAGGAAAGTAGCCTCAGTGTCACACTTTGCCTTGAGCATCAATGGTATAACCTCACTGCTGCTAGATGATGATCTTGTTACACTCTATGTGGATGACCGGTCAGTATCTTGATATGGCCCAGATACTAATTGGAGCATAGACTCACTCCATCATGCATCAACCATCTTAGGGTCTCTTGTACTTGCGGCATAAACATCCTTTGGTCTGTGACATTGAGCACTTGGGAGTGCCGTTGGGCTACTATTACCTGCTTTTCTACTAATCCTTCATTCATTTGAAGCTTGACTACAGATGAGTTTTGTGCATCCACAGCCAAGCATGCATTGTTGAAGGTGCACCTGATCTACCACTGTTCTTGGCCCCGTGACTGTTGCCTTCTGCACACCGCCCATTGAGAGCTTACTTTTCAATGCTGGAGAGATCCCACTCTCGTTGCTGTGTACAGTGCATTATGTGTGAGCCAGTGCCTCCCGCTCAATATTCAAGAGGCTTTTGATGCATCCGCCGCCTATCTCAACAGTTGTAAAAGGGGTCTGGCTTCCACCCAGTATCCCCCCTCTCTATGTACTTCAATCTTCACACACCCTGGTTTGCGATATAATTGACACTGTTAGCTGTGAACTGGGTGGATGTAGAGACTATCGTCTGGGTTCCTGGACAGTTGGAATTGCGGTGAATGAGAAGGCCTAAGTGTCAGCGAGAACTCGGGTGACCAGACCAGTGTTTCTCTCTTCTTCACACTTACCTTATGCCCATCTTCTTTGCCTTGCAAAGAAGGGAGATGGCTGTGAGGTGAGTACCATTGCATTGCTACTGTTCCTATGTACCTACCCCCCCACCCCCACCCCCAAGCTGTGGCAGATTCAGATTGCATTGTCATCTTCACAGTGGGCAAAGTCGGGATGCACTGCCATTTCAGTGAGTGCTACCCTGCACCTTACTGACACAACTGCATTATCTTGTTGAATGTCCTAATCTGGGTGATCTTTGCATACCTTACTTGGCCCAGTATCGAGGATTGGGGTCACTACCACTTGGGACATGTTTGTAGACATTCCCTTTTTGGAGGAGGCTGGCCTCTTCCATTGGGGCACATGTTCCTGTGCTTGGGAGGCAGCTGGTCTTCCCATGATACTTTGTTTTGGGGTTTGTTGTTGTTGTTACTTTGTATTTTATTGCATTTTAAATTACAGTGACTTATGGCCTTGTAGGCCAATCACCAGATGGCCATTAATGAAGGATAAATAGTTCCTCTATCTTCATAATCAATATTTAGTGATACTTACTCTCTTTTCACCCCCCCACCCCCCGTTTTTTATTGCCAGGTGAAATGCAGTTTCATGTGTTAGGAACATTTTTTCTTTGTTTGTCATGACAAATTAAAAATACCAAATTTTTCCCAGATGTATTTGGCAGTGAGTCTAATTCTTGATGCTGTAACCTTTTTGGATAAAGATGGCACTTTTCTTTTTAGGTTGTCATTGTGAAGTTAAAATTGACCAAGAACCGAAAGAAGCTTCTAGAAACAAAAGCTTCTGGGAGACTCCTCAAGCTTGGAAAGGATAAAGATAAATTTACTGCCATGGATACATCTTCATAAATATTTCCTCAAAGTCCTCTTTTTCTTTCCCTCTCATTTAGATTTAATTGTTGAAGAAAGTGAATGATTCCATTTTTAATAAAATCTAGACTGTATAATCTGAAAATAATAGATGCAGTCAGTCAAGGTAAAACACATTATGCTCAACCATAACAAATTTAATGTAAAATGTTGTGTAGGCAAATTCAACCCTTGTGAACTTGCAAACTACTTATAAGGCAATTTTATTTCTTGAGCCTTTCAGGTAAAATCCTGCACTAATACTGGTAGGGGTTGTGGAGTTAATTGAAACTTTTGAAACTCCTTTTGTTTAAATTATTTTGTTGCACATATAAGGGTGGCCAGAAAGTCAACTCAGGAAGCGAAATTTTATTGAGCAACAGCAACAGTTATTCTTCAAAATAAAGTCCATTCTCTAGATCAGCCAGCATCCGAATCAGTCCCAGATAGCAGTTGGCTGGAATTGAATAAAAAAAAAAATTGACTGTAAACAAGCTTTCCTGCCAACTATATATTATTAAATCTAGAAATAGGAAGAGTGCATGTATTTTAAAGTATTTCAATGGGGAGAGTCAAAAATAGATCACAATTTATATTAATTGCTCCCCAAGTGTAGTTTCAGGTTGGATTCTTCCTATATTGAATTCATCAATAATACTGCTGGCAAGTATAACCAGGATTCTTAGTTCATTAGGTAAGTTATTTGGATGTTTTATTAGTAAATAATTTAATGCCATGTCCAGGAAGGAGTTTACTGTAGGCTTGATGTTAGCTGTTTGGGTGGGTGGGATGGGATGAATGGCTTGTGCATTTGCGATTTATTTGATTTAGAATTTGAATTTTTTTTTTAACCCTTTGCTAATCAGAATGATGGAGCTCAAATGCTTTAACAGCAAACATTCTGGGAAAAGTTATTATTTGAAAGTATTTTCATACTTATTGTTTGAATCAAAATTGTACTTAGAGGTACACACTGATTTCAAAGGTCAGATTAGATTACGTCTATTAGCCTATGTCAAGTGTTTTGCCCCTTTGACTATTTTCTTAGTAATTGTAGAAGCCTTTGCATTATCCTGTTTGATTTCTCCTTTCATTTGTAGCTTATGTGAAACCAAGCAACATTATTAAAGAAACTTGTCAGGAATGTGAAGTAGAGCTCAATGTCTAGTGGTACCCTGTAAAGAAAGGATTATGTTGCAGTGATTTGATTCTTCACCAAAACAGGTACATTTTTTATATACTTTTGGTAGAAGTTTTACCCCCAATCAACTCAATTTGAATTGAAAGCCTTTCTCATTAGTGGACTTGTAAAGCATAGGTTGCTGCAATGACATGGTCCGTGCACTACAACCATTGCATCACCTTTACTGATTCTGGTGGCTGGGTGCACTTCCAGTTTTTTATTTGAACCCAGTCCACAGATATACTGTGAATTCCTACCTGCTGCAAGGGCTGAAGGCACAATGACAGTGGATGTATGAGGTGGGGAATGAAATGATGCACTTTTCCCATTAGTGTACAGTGGGGTAGTAGTTGTATAAAATTATTTCATATAGCTGGCTATTTATTTTGGTCATAGCAAATTTAAATATCTGCAACCCCTTGCATACTAAGTAAACACACTCATGATTTTTTTTACTTTTCAAATTTCATTGCTTAAATATGCAAAAATCAGTTTTTATGCTTTCTTAAAATTTTTGACATTTTTTAAATTACAAAACACCAGACTGGAGTTAGATTTCCAATATAATTATCACTGGGTCTTTAAAGTTTTTGTTGGGATTTTGCATTAAGAATACTAAAAAGTAGAAAGGAACTGAACTGTGTGAGCATGAATATAAAAATTAGGAATAGAATGTAAGGAAGTGGTAGTAGGTATTGCAACCATAGTCACCTATGCCAGAACCTTCTCAGAAAAGGTTATTGCACTTTTAAAAGAGCTTGCAGCTTTTGTTTGCTGTTCCGACAATCTCTTGAAATAACTGGCAGATTTACCTTGTAAATGAGTGTTTAGTTGTAAAATGTTTACTAGGAAGTAATGATTCATTTGACATTTTAAATCCTCATACTAAACATACAGCAAGGGGTGATCTTTACATCCCGTAAAAGTAAAACCCAAGCTTAAATAATGCACTGTGTTTACGAGTAGGCCAATGAGGCTTTGCTTTCTTACTGGTGCAGCTTCCTACACTTAAGTTTTGCTCAATTTCGGGATCACATTCATCATAATCACACTTCTTTTTAAGAAATTTATCCATTTTTGTATAGGTGTATTTATGTGAAATTAAATAATAAGCAAAATACTTCACTCTCAACGAGTCAACGTTCATTACTACTCACCACTGAGTCAGAGTTGACATTAAAATTTTTATATAAAGCCAATTAATACTTTAAAAGGCTGAACATTTTAGCATGCTTCAATAAACTGTTAATTTTTGTGCATGGTTCTGGTGTTAAATCCAGCTCTAAACACTGTACTAAGCACTCAACTATAATGGTAAAATAATCAACTGAAAAATTAGTAATGTCTGGCAACCCTCTTACATAAGAACATAAGAAAAGGAGACTGCAAAAGACCATTCATGGCCTACACTTGGCAGCTGCTGATGTTTGTTTCATCACTTCAAAATGATGATTTCAGATGTTTTGCCTCAGCTGCTGTTAGCATTTACTATATATGGTCATAACTACGACTGAGGCAATGAGACTGAAATTATCATTGAACTAAATTTACTAAACAATATAGTAATTGACACATACTCCCCCCCCCCCCCCAATATTTAAATCAAATTATAGATGGTTTTTATTGTTTTTTATCGACAATTGAAAATTAACTAAAGATCCTTTGTTTTATAGTAAATAATTTTAATCAAGGAGTGTATGTCTTGTAGTATTATTGTACTTGATGGCAACTCGTGCCTAACCCCCCTAATTTTGGGTTTGAATCTCTTGTGAAATGGTAGAATGTACTATATATTCATTTTTTATATCTGGACACACACAATTCTGTGATGCCACAGGGCACACCTAGGCATCTCCTGGGATGCATAGCTTGGGAACCACTGCTCTAGTGCATTCAACATTCAGAACAAATTGATACAGCTTCACTACTGCTTTAATGATGACTAATTCATTCTATGAAGTGTGCTCTTTCCTTACTGCTGTACTTTTTTAGTACAGTGGGCAAGTCTGAATAAAGCCCAAGGTTTTCTTGTTGCGGAATTCTCTTGACCCACAGGCAGTGCAGGTCTCAGCACCAGCACTTCAAGTTCTGGATCTATGGTTATAATTTAACTGAATATTCCCTGTTTTGCTCTAACTAAGAAGTTATTTTCTGGTATCTAATGCAGTTATTTTCTTATAAAGGTTCTGGTGCACAATTTGTGGGTCATTTTGGCATCAGATGGCAAGGGAATTCACCCATTGAAGGTAATATTTTTGAAACTTATTGATACAATTTCCCTATTGCTTTGATGATGACTAATTCATTCTATGAAGTGTGCTCTTTCCTTACTGCTGTACTTTTTTAGTACAGTGGGCAAGTCTGAATAAAGCCCAAGGTTTTCTTGTTGCGGAATTCTCTTGACCCACAGGCAGTGCAGGTCTCAGCACCAGCACTTCAAGTTCTGGATCTATGGTTATAATTTAACTCTGAATATTCCCTGTTTTGCTCTAACTAAGAAGTTATTTTCTGGTATCTAATGCAGTTATTTTCTTATAAAGGTTCTGGTGCACAATTTGTGGGTCATTTTGGCATCAGATGGCAAGGGAATTCACCCATTGAAGGTAATATTTTTGAAACTTATTGATACAATTTCCCTATTGCTTTGATGATGACTAATTCATTCTATGAAATGTGCTCTTTCCTTACTGCTGTACTTTTTTAGTACAGTGGGCAAGTCTGAATAAAGCCCAAGGTTTTCTTGTTGCGGAATTCTCTTGACCCACAGGCAGTGCAGGTCTCAGCACCAGCACTTCAAGTTCTGGATCTATGGTTATAATTTAACTCTGAATATTCCCTGTTTTGCTCTAACTAAGAAGTTATTTTCTGGTATCTAATGCAGTTATTTTCTTATAAAGGTTCTGGTGCACAATTTGTGGGTCATTTTGGCATCAGATGGCAAGGGAATTCACCCATTGAAGGTAATATTATTTTTGAAACTTATTGATACAATTTCCCTATTGCTTTGATGATGACTAATTCATTCTATGAAGTGTGCTCTTTCCTTACTGCTGTACTTTTTGAGTACAGTGGGCAAGTCCGAGTAAAGCCCAAGGTTTTCTTGTTGCTGAATTCTCTTGACCCACAAGCAGTGAAGGTCTCAGCACCAGGACTTCAAGTTCTGGATCTATGGTTATAATTTAACTCTGAATATTCCCCGTTTTGCTCTAACTATTGAAGTTATTCCTTCATATTCTAGCAATGTGCATTTCTTCTTATTTTAGCCTGATTGTAGCATAATCATGGACAGCATTGCAAAACTCATTTGTTGTTTACATTGTGACTTGGACAATTGAAGGCAAAGGTGGAATTCACCCATTGAAGGTAATTCATTTTAAGTGTATTAGGTTATGCCTGTATTTGTAATAGAAGAAAATGGCTATAATGTACTTGAATATGTACTGTAAAAGGTGAGCAAGCCCTATTGGGGGCCTGCTGCCCTTGGATGCCATTCTCCCCAAGGCATTATCTTACGAGTGCAATGCACAGTGATGGTAATAGTTGGAAGTACTGTTGCACAAGTCCAGTCATGCCAGCTAATCTGTATCAATGTTTAAAGTGAATGGGATGTGATGTAGAAAAGGGACTGGTATTCAATGTCTCTAAAACGGAGCTCATTGATCCTTGCTCAGTGAGACAAACATGTATAGGAGTTTGTTTGAAGAATTATGATCAAGGTAGTAGAAGGCTAGGTTTGAAAGTGCTGTTGAGTAAGGAATGCTATTATCCAATGGTTGTATGAATGTGTAAACTCTTGAATAATGTAGGTGAAGTTGAAATGGCTCTGTAATGATAGAAGTGAAGAGCGAAAATGGGTTCTGGAACATCATATATGGAATGGGTATTGGTTTATGGTTGTTTCAAGATAAATGGACAATAAGGTGCCAGAATGAGACTATACCTCAGGCTTCTGGTACACAGAGAGTGATAATTGAGTGGGGGGGGGGGTTCTGCTTAAACATCATTCACCACAATGGCATGCATAAATTGCCTTTGGGTTGGGCAAACAGGTATTAATTGACTGATTAATCTTACTTACATTGCTTCCTTTCATACCCTTTGGGATGGGCAAACAAAAGGGGTAGTAATTGACTGATTGATCTTAATTAGATTGCCAGCCCCATTGCTTTCCTTCAGGATGATAAAGAGTTCTGAGATTATCAAAAGAATGGAACAATAGGATAAGATGTGCATTTTTTTTTTATGTTGCAGTGAGACATTCTGGGTTTACTCTATTTTTGCATTTGTAGTTAAGGGTTGTGTCATGATTAATTGCATGCGGGCCAGTGAAACTCTTTGTGATTAGTGAATATCAGAGTGCTATTCAGATAGTGTTATGGTTCACCTCAATTGGGAGTTGTTTAGCTAATAATTGAATCTAGTTCTTGGTGGCTTGGTTTGTCTGGGTTTGATGTGGAGCCCCTCTTTTTGTTTAAGAATTGTGTGCGTATAAGAACATAAGAAAAGAAGGAGACTGCAAAAGACCATTCATGGCCTACACTTGGCAGCTCCTGTTCCATTCAACACACAAAAGATTTCTTACCAGAGAAAAGTCATCAACATTGTCACCCTTAACAGGAGTTCGTCAGATCTAATCTACAATATACATAAAATGCATCCAGAGGATTATGTCCATTCATGCAACCGCAAAATATAATCTTCCCACTCCTTAGAAAAATATATACATATGTACATAAAAAAGTCAGTCCCATCTAGCAGCTTCATCCATATATTTATCTAATCTATTCTTAAAACTACCCAGAGAGGAGGCTTCTATCACATGCCTAGTGAGCCTATTCCATTCATCTCCCACACGATTTGTAAACCAATTCCTCCCAATCTCCTTCCTAAACCTATACTTATCAAATACCTCTTGCGTGTGCAAGTTGATGGAGAAATTGGTAAATGTTAGATTAGCCTATTTCCTGGACAGCGGAGGCCATCTGTCTTCTGCACAGTGCGGCTTCCGTAAGCTCCACTCCACGTCGGATGCTCTGCTCCGACTGGAAAGTGCCGTCTGCGAGGCTTTCCTTCGTAGACAGCACTACGCCACGGTGTTTTTTGATAAGGCCTATGATACCACATGGCGATACGGTATCATGGAGACTCTCCACACGATGGGGGCGAGGGGACGCCTCCCAATTTTTATATCTGAATTTTTGCGAGATCGTCGATTCCGCGTACGGGTGGGGGGAGCCCTCTCCGGCCCAAAGGAGCAGGAAGAGGGTGTCCCGCAGGGAAGTGTCCTCAGTGTCACACTCTTTGCCCTGAGCATCAACGGCATCACCTCGGTGCTGCCGGAAGATGTTCTCGCTACGCTCTACGTGGACGACCTTTCGATCTCTTTTGGCGCGGCCCAGATGCCAACTCTGGAGCGTCGACTCCAACAGGCATTGAACCGCGTCTCTCGCTATGCCCAAGCGCACAGGTTTCGGTTTTCTTTGGCCAAGACTAAGGTGGTGCACTTCTGCCGCCATCCACGGCTTCACCCCGACCCAGTTTTGTTTCTTAATGGGGTGCGCCTGGATGTGGTTGAGTCGCACCGTTTCCTTGGTCTTGTATTCGACCGACGCCTCACCTGGGAGGCTCATATTCGCAGCCTTAGGGTCTCTTGTACCCGCGCCATGGACATTCTCCGTTCCGTGACGTTCAGCGCTTGGGGCGCTGATAGGGCTACCGCCTTACTTTTTTATCGATCCTTTGTTCGCTCGAAGCTCGACTACGGATGCGAGTTTTATGCATCCGCAGCCGAGCGTTTATTGCGGAAGGTGGATTCGATCCACCACACCGGCCTTCGCCTTGCGACCGGTGCCTTCCGCACTTCCCCCATTGAGAGCCTGTTGGTCGATGCTGGGGAGATGCCACTCGCTCTGCGCCGCGTGCAGTGCATCACTCGCCTGTACGCGCGAGCCCGGCGCCTCCCTCAGTCGCCAACAGCTCTCACTGCATCCGCAGCTGATCTCGATGGTGCCTATGCCGCCGAGAGACGCCAGTCATACCCTAAGCCCTTTGGGTTTAGGGCCAGGAAACTCCTTCGAGAGGTAGAATATAGCTCTCGGGCCGGTGGCGCCCCTGGTTCTGCCCAGGACGCCACCCTGGAGGGTACCACATTTGGCTATTTGTCGCCACGCCTCTGCTCCCAAAGCTTGTACTGCGCCGGGAGTATTGCGTTCGACCTTTTTGGAGCACACATCGTGTCACGCTGGTACCGTGCCAGTGTATACGGATGGCTCCAAGTCCCAAGAGGGGGTCGGCTTCCACGCCGTATCCCCTCTGTTTGAAGTCAGCGGGGCTCTACCAGGCGCTGCGTCTGTCTTCACGGCCGAGCTGGTGGCAATACACCACTCGGTACGGGAGATTACGCGACGTGCCCGGTTCGGAGACCGGATTGTGATCTATAGCGACTCACAAAGCGCCCTGAGTGCTCTCGGGGCATTGGAATCTCCGCATCCCCTGGTTCGCGATATCCGTGACGCCACGGTTTTGGCGAGCCGGGCAGATGTCGAGATTATCTTCTATCTTCTGCTGGGTTCCTGGACATGTAGGAATTGCGGGGAATGAGGGCGCCAAAGAGTCCGCGAGGACTCTGCGACCGGACCAGCGTTTCGCTCTTCCTCACACCGACTACATGGCAGGAATACGGGCAGCTCTTCGGACTGCTTGGCAAAGAAGATGGGAGACGGTCGAAGGGAACTTAAAGTTGCGTGCCATTGCGCCGCGACTGTTCCCATGGACCTATCCCCCAATGCCGCGGCGGCTTCAGGTTGCTTTCTGTCGTCTCCGAATCGGACACACTCGTGTGACGCATCGCTATCTGATGGAGCGCTCGCCTGCGCCGTATTGCAACGACTGCATCGTCCCCCAGACTGTTCGGCACATTCTTGTCGAATGTCCCAGTCTGGGTGATCTTCGCGCACGATACCTGTCCCAGTACCGGGATGGGCGGGGTCGCTACCGCCTGTCCCTTGTGCTTGGGACAGATTCGTGCACACTGACTTGTGGACTTGTTGACTTCTTGGGGGAGGCCGGCCTTCTCCCTATTATTTAAGCAAGGTTTGTTTTGTTTTTTTGTTGTTTTTTTTGCATTTGTTTTGTTTTTTGTTTGTTTTTTTTTTCTTTAGTTGCATGCTCCTGCGCCGGGGGGACCTCTCCCCGACGCACCAGCTTGCTTCCTTTCCCCCTTTTGGGGTGTTGTTTTTTTTTGTTTTTTTCTCTTTAATTTCATTTTTAAAGTAGCCTAGAACTAGGCCAGTTTTAATACGGCGACTAATGCCCAAGTAGGCAGTCGCCAGATGAGCTCTTAAAAAAAAAAAAAAATATATATACTTATCAAGCTTAAACCCATTGCTACGTGTCCTGTCATGTTCACTAAGTATAAGAACCTTACCCAGATCCCCTTTATTATATCCTTTTACCCATTTGAAGACTTCAATCAATTCCCCTCTGACTCTTCTCCTTTCCAATGTATGTAGATTTAGTTTTCTGAGCCTTTCACCATAGGGTAAGTTCCTTAGCCCACCAATCATCTTTGTCATCCTTCTCTGCACAGACTCAAGCAAATCAATATCCTTCCTATAATATGGTGACCAAAATTGTACTGCATAGTCTAGATGAGGCCTAACTAGCGCCAGATACAGTTTTAGAATGACTTCAGCACTCTTATTGCTTACACTCCTCCTAATGAATCCCAATATCCTATTAGCTTTATTCTTAGCATTTAGACATTGCTTTCTAGGACGAAGGTCTGAACTTACCAAAATACCCAAGTCTCTCTCACAATCAGTCCTCCCTAAAATTCTGCCATTTAATTTATAACTATTCAATGGATTATTTCTACCTATACTAAGTACACTACATTTGTCTATGTTAAACTTCATTTGCCATTTCTCGGCCCAATTGGACAGAATGGTCAATTCCTCCTGCATTACAACAGCATCAGAATCACCCCTAATGGCCCTACCTAGCTTAGTATCATCAGCAAATTTACTCAGGTCACTACTTATACCTATGTCAAGATCATTAATATAAATTAAGAATAGCAAGGGACCCAAAACAGATCCTTGAGGAACTCCACTGCTAACACACCCCCACTCAGATTTAACTCCATCTATACTAACTCTTTGCTGTCTGTCACCAAGCCATGACTGAATCCACCTAAATATACTGCCATCGATCCCGTGTGCTTTAACTTTGCTCAGAAGTCGTAAGTGTGGCACTCGATCAAAAGCCTTACTAAAGTCCATGTATAAAATATCAGTTTTCATCATTATCTGCTGCTTCATACACCTTACTATAAAAAGACAGCAAATTAGTCAGACAGGATTTACCCTTACTAAAGCCATGCTGTGATTCTTTTATCAACTTATGCTTATCCAAGTGATCTCTAATATTCCTTGCTATAATAGATTCCATCATTTTCCCTACCACTGATGTCAAACTTACTGGTCTGTAATTAGACATATTTGTTTTATCCCCTTTCTTAAATATAGGTATCACATTGGCTTTCTTCCATGCCACTGGCACAATGCCACTCTCCAATGATTTTCTAAAGATGCATGCTAGGGGCTCACTTAACACATCTTTACATTCTTTCAAAATTCTAGGAAAGAGCTCATCAGGACCGGGTGCTTTACTACTTTTGATTTTATCAATTTCCTTTGTCACTATCTCCTTTGTGATCAATATATCCTTTAATCTCTCTTCATCATTACCCCGAAAGATCATTGACACCTCAGGTATATTTAGAGTATCCTCCTGTGTAAATACTGAGAGAAAAAAGTCATTTAGCATTCCAGCCATTGAGTCCCTATCACTCACTAATTCTCCATTGGAATCTATAAGTGGGCCTATTTTATCTCTAACCTTAGTTTTGTATAATTGATAAAAACTTTTAGGAACTTCCTTTGCCCTATTTGCCACTTTAATTTCATAATTTCTCCTTGCTACTCTAACTAACTTTTTAACATCTCTTGCTAGTTCATTATATCTCTGCCTTAAGTGATCCTCCCCATTTTTTATTTTCCTATAAATGCCCTTTTTAATGCCAATATAATGCTTAATTTTATCTGTCATCCATTTTGGGTCATTATTTTTAGTCCTAATCTCCTTATATGGAATGTTAATCATCTGACCTGTAATTAATTGCTCAATTATTCTTTCATACTCCTCTTCAATTGTAATCTCTTCCTCCTGGTGATTATTGTCTCCACTAACTGATATCATTGAATCTATAATGTCTGTGTTTTTCAATGGGGAGAAGTTTTTGTTCATGTGGTGGTGTATAGGGCAGGTTCTTGTGCACACAGTTTCAATGTGACACTTTTGAACTTTGTCAATATTGTGTAGATATGGTTGATGTTGAGGCTAGGGATGCATAGGTCTGTATTGTGCGGATAAAAAATGTATCTTAATTGTGCAGTCCGAAGTTGCTGTTTGATGGAATGTTTGTGTATTAAGTGAAGGTCATCTGTGTGTGTGCCATGGTACAAGATGTTTGGTTGGTTCTTTGTATGGGTAAAGAGGGTGAAATAATTTGGGGGAGGGGTGCTTTGGTGGATATTATTTAGCATGAATTATTTGGGAAGACTTAAGTTCATGGAAGCAGGAGGTATTTGATGTTAAAGCTGTGTAAGTGTATAGCACATCACAATATTGTGCTAGACTGTGTTAGAATGCTTGATTAAAATTGTGGAACAAGTCGCAATTGGTAGTGTTATCTCTGTTTGGCAACATTGGAATTACTTTGAAGTGTGTAGTTGAAACTTATTAATTTAGTCCCTAGTTATTAAGATCATCCTTCCTTGGTTACTCTATTTTAAACACTTGAAAAATAATTGTACGATGTTTCAATGGTAATTTTGCGAACAAATGAGGTGAGATAGAAAAAATACACTTCCTAAAGGCAGTCTGAACCATTTAATCCTTGAATGGCTGCTTTATGATAAAAAGAATTATTTTAACCACTGAGAGGAATTATTTTTAAAGAATATATCAATTATATTTGGCATATTAACAGGGTGTTTCAAGTAAATCGATACAAATTGTATATAGTAAAAGAAAATGTTCATCAAATAAGATATATCCTCATGAATTTACACACAAATAAAACGATAGTTCCAAAACCATTCCAAATGGCTAACATCTGCCTTCATGACTTGTCCAGGTGGGACCTAACCTGGTTGCATGCCTTGGCTATAGTCCTTTTCAATGGATGACATTACCTACTCAATGTTGTCTCTCTGAGATCCTAAAGTTGTTAGCAGCTTTGTTGACAATTTCTCAATGACATTCCCTTTCTCACAAAATAATCTAGGGGGGGGGGGCGTGTCAGTCTGGGTCCAGTGGAGTGGGATCTTGAACAACCATGCCTGACTTCCTTGCCTTGTGTGCTGGAGTAGTCCTACTGGAAAAAATGCCTTTCTGCACTTCCAAGGCTTGCTAGTCTCCAGCACATCAATGTAAACATCTACATTGACTTTAAGGTCCATTGTGAAGAGGCATAATGTGGCCCTTGCTGTTGACCACCAAGAAATATCAAATGGTGGGAAATTTGTTCTGCTATTTCACTTTGTAAAAGAGGTTCCTGGCATAGTTAAACAAATTCACAATCTTCATGTTTCTCCCGACACTGAGACCCGCGAGCATGGCTACTATGTACTCGTTCAATTTAAGCTAGTACTCCCTTAAAAAAAACACTATGATAACTAAAATTCTAACCAAGTCTGGTCAAGGTCAAACATTCTACATTGGTGTTGTCATTAGATTTACCTAAACCGCCCTGTATATGTGTACAGTGCACATTCGTGATTACCAGGTTTTCTCATATGATTTACTTATTTCTTGCTTCAGTTAAATTTCAGGCAGTGGGAGATGGCCTATTTTTATCTTAAATTATTAAAACAAGTTTGTGAACAGGGTGTTTTTGGAACTGGAGAATGGCAGTCTCTATTAAATATGAATGTTGGAGTTGCTTTCTCTGTGAGGCATGATAGGGGGTGCAATGCATTCATTGTAGAAGGTATAAAAAGTGTTGAGAAATTGCTGTTGACTGTTCAGGGGCTATCTATGTCTGAGCTTGAAGATGAGATTTGTAATGGTGAAAATGTGTGATTAATATATAGACCCTGTATTATAAAAGTGAAGTTGAGTTTTTCTGGAATATCTTGGAGTAAATGGAATTAGGAATGGGTATTGGTCGATGGTTTGAAGATATATGAATGGATGAATAGATACTAGAATGAAGAATATAACTAGAGCTTTTGATCGACATGGAGTGGATGAAAATCTAGAGAGTGAAATTTTTTTCTGAAATAAATGTGAATAATATATTTTGAGCATAAGAATTTGTTCATAGAAGAGGAGGACAAGATTATTTTTGTTTCTATGAGTATTGAATATCCTACTGCTTTAATGATGACTAATTCATTCTATGAAGTGTGCTCTTTCCTTACTGTTGTACTTTTTGAGTACAGTGAGCAAGTCTGAATAAAGCCCAAGGTTTTCTTGTTGCGGAATTCTCTTGACCCACAGGCAGTGCAGGTCTCAGCACCAGCACTTCAAGTTCTGGATCTATGGTTATAATTTAACTCTGAATATTCCCTGTTTTGCTCTAACTAAGAAGTTATTTTCTGGTATCTAATGCAGGTTATTTTCTTATAAAGGTTGTGGTGCACAACTTGTGGGTCATTTTGGCATCAGATGGCAAGGGAATTCACCCATTGAAGGTAATATTATTTTTGAAACTTATTGATACAATTTCCCTATTGCTTTGATGATGACTAATTCATTCTATGAAGTGTGCTCTTTCCTTACTGCTGTACTTTTTGAGTACAGTGGGCAAGTCCGAGTAAAGCCCAAGGTTTTCTTGTTGCTGAATTCTCTTGACCCACAAGCAGTGAAGGTCTCAGCACCAGGACTTCAAGTTCTGGATCTATGGTTATAATTTAACTCTGAATATTCCCCGTTTTGCTCTAACTATTGAAGTTATTCCTTCATATTCTAGCAATGTGCATTTCTTCTTATTTTAGCCTGATTGTAGCATAATCATGGACAGCATTGCAAAACTCATTTGTTGTTTACATTGTGACTTGGACAATTGAAGGCAAAGGTGGAATTCACCCATTGAAGGTAATTCATTTTGTGTGTATTAGGCCTTTCCTGTATATGGAATAGAAAAAATAGATAATGAACTCCCAACACATACTGTAAAAGGTATGAGCTATCCTTGGATGCTATTCTCCCAAGGTATTATCCCACGAGCAATACACCGTGATGGTAATAGTTGGGGCTTTTGTGGAACTAGTCCAATTCATGTCAACTAATCTGCACCCATATGTGAACCGTGTAGAATCTTGTGTAGGAAAATGGGACTTATATTAATGTCTAAAATGCAAATTTATGCGAGACATGGGAATTTAGAATTTGGGATAGTGTGTGAGCAGAGTGGTGGTAGCTGTGGCATCATCAATGGGAACTCTAGAATTATGTAGGTGAAATAGGGATTTGCAACAGGCGAAACTTCATAGTTAGTCTGGCCCCTACAATGATACAAATGAAGTGGGAGAAGAGAGATTGGAATGACTTTGGCGCAAGTGATAGATGGGATGGCTATTGGTTAATAATGGCTGGAAGAGAGATGATGATGGACTATTTGTTGACACTGACAATCAGGATATCTGGACCTTTTGATATATCTGGGAGTGTGATGGGTTTCTCTTTATAAAGAAACTCGTCTCAAACATTCGGCATAAGGATGCGCATAATTACACATAAGAAGGGGTAGAATTAAAGGCATGGTTGATTTTACTTTACTTTGTCATCTACTGGTCAACAAAGGATCCCATGCCACATGGTCTTTTCCAGGTCTCCTACATAGTGTTGTGTTTTCAGTTTGCTGCAGTGGGCCAGGGCAGTCCTTGGGTGTTGGTGGCTGCAGGGTTTAATCTAGTTTTGTATTCTTGTGGGGAGCAGCACCCTGATCTCAGGCTTGCAAGTAAAACTGTTTGGGTGATGTAGTGTTGCTTTTTATTTTTTAATATACTGGAATGGTGAGGGGGCTAGGAGTGATACAGGTAAAGTGAGCGTTTGTCTTTTGGAGCAGAGGGATATATGCAGCCTGTGTGACAGCTGTTCTTTTGTATGGAGCAGAAACATGGGCACTGGATGTTCTATCCAGTTGTGATTGCAGGATGCTAAGATGGATGGCAGGTCAAGCAGTGAAGTGGTGTTGAGGACCTTTCTGTTAAGTTGAGACAGAAGAGCGAGATGGTTTGGACATTTTGAAATGACAGATGGGTGTGTGTTAGGTGAGGTTGAGGGACGATGGCCAGTGGGAAAACCAAGGAAAAAGTGGAGGAGGCGTGTTCGGAATAAAGGATTATATGGCACAAGATCGACTGGTGTGGAGGATAGTCATCGCCCCCATCCAACCCTATAAATAGGTAAACTTGGACGTTAAATGATGATATTGTGGTTGGAGAGTTTAGCTAATAATCAAGTCTAGTGGTCTGCGGGGCTAGGAGCATTGCAGTTTGCTGGAGAACTCTGCCCCTCTAATTTTTCGGTGGTTTTCATGATGAGAATCTCGTTTAGTGTGGTGGTGGCGATGTATCCAGACATTTTTTGTGCCTTCATTTGTGATGCAGGGGACAGGCACTTATTTCGTGTAGTGGGGGTGGAGAAGTTTTATTTTGATTCTCTATTTGCTGAGTTTTTGATCCTAGAAACACACTGTGACTCTACTCCTATCATACCCCATCCTTTGTTTCCATATTTCATGCCTGAAAAAAAAAAATCATGCCAAATATTGACTATTTGGGTCATTCCATATCAAGTGGTCCAATTTTAGGAATCTGCCCCACCTCACCATCTCGGATTTTGGTACTTGGCCCAAATGGACCTGTGCAAAATTTCAACTCTGTATAATTTCCAAGGTACTGTACCCCCCTGTTTTTGACTCCCAAACACCGGAACCAGGACTGGCAGTTTCACAGAGGTGTTTTTAGGGGGCCTTTACTCAGTTGCTATATGTTTTGAGGTGCTGAAAATGGCTATTCTGGCCTACTTTTTTGCAAGGGTTTCAAAAATCGAATCAGTTTTTTCACCCTGGTGGCTTAGTTCTCACAAACTGAGATTTAAAATGCAAAAAATTACCCAAAACACCAACCAGTGCTGCACTCATAAGCATAAGCCTATATCTCCTGAAAATGGGGTTATATACCAATTTTTTTTTCCTTGACTGGCATCTAACTTTTTAGTCTGTCTGCCAAATTGGCAGTTTCTACGTCTAATAATCTTTACATTAGACTATCAAAGTTGGTCGCAAACAAAAAAATGACCCATGTTCAATCAGTTATCCAGCGTTTATAATCCTTTTCTTTTTTTTGTCTCGTCGGAAAGAGCTTGTCAAATAAATACCCTAATACCCTTGGAGACCAGAAGCAACTTTGTCTCAAAAAAGAGGTTCAAAAGCTGGCGTGATGGTCAAATAACTGATTGAACGGGTCATTTTTTGCATTTTTCTGTTTGTGACCAATTTTGATAGTCTAATGTAGAGTTTATTAGACGTAGAAACTTCCAATTTGGCACACAGTCTAAAAAGTTAGATGACACTAGGAAAAAAATTGGTATATAACTCAAATTTTCAGGAGATATAGGCTCATGAAATTTTTTTTTGCATTTTAAATCTCAGTTTGTGAGAAAACTAAGCCACCTTGGTCAAAACTGATTTTGTCATGGAATGACCCATAATTTTCATTGCTTAAATAAATATGCATTTAATGTAGCCAAGAATTGTAGTATCCAAGACTAGCCATACCCACATCCATAAAATATTTTTGTTCTTTTGCGCTCTCCTCTTATCAGTATTTAGTGGTGTGCATAATACTTGTTACTTGACTACCTGAATCAACTAAAAATGATTTATTTTGCAATGCAATGAGTAGTTCCATTATCAGGACTTAACTGGTCCATTGAAACATCTCCTGGCCCTTTATCTATAATGTCATTCCATGTCAATCGAACCAAAATTTGCATGACCCTTAGATTTTTTTGAAATTTGAGCTTATAGAACTAGATGACAAATTCATTGTCTCACTACTGTAGGTCAATCTGTTGTCGATCTATGACCTTCTTAAGTTGTGTAACATTAAATATCAGTGAGACTGGCACCTACAGGAGTCATTCGGTGCCAGTTTAAAGTACTTTACTGTACGAGATGAAATAGAATAGTTGACCTTTTATTTGATGTATAAATCAATTTTTATTTGAACCCTAGCAAAAAATAATGATCTATTGTCTATATAAAAGTCTATATTTACAATCATGTTTGCTTTTATGTATTTTATTTTCAAAAAGGAATGTTCATGTGAAGATTCCTTCTCCACCCTCTAATGCAGGGGGTGTCTCAGTAGACACGTAGAGGGAGAGGGGAATGAGTCTGGCAGTGAAAATGAAGCAAAAATGCATTTCCCTCATAGATAAGAAAAAACTCAAGAGACCGCCCGCCCTTGCTCTAATGTGCTTTGGGAGCTGATAAGTGGTTCACCCAGTCGTTAATTCTGCTCTTGGAAGGGGCTTTTTCACATTCGAACTGATGGACGAGTGTCCTGCACTTTCTTGAATGATCCTGTCATGTAGTAATGTTTGACATAGTATATTCGTTGCTGGAGCTCCCATTGAAATCTAGTTGTGTTCACAGGCGTTGCTTCTGTCATGTCCTGCAAAGTAAGTGTGATTAGTGAATGAATGAAGAATATAACACAAAAAGTGTGTGCATCCCAGTTTTTCGGGGGTGAGCCTGTATTCTTCATAATCCTTTCCTTTTATTGTTTGTTTCATCAATGCATTAAGGTGCATTATCTTGTCAATTCACTTTTACCTTTCAACCGTTTCTTATCGAACATATTACATTCATTTAAAATCCCCCGTCCTCTAAAGCTGCAACAGCTTGAAATAACGAATAATAAAGTCTGTATCGTGGTTGTCGTTTTCAAGTATATTTACATGGATCTTGTTGACTCGTAGCAATTTTCATATCTAGTCCAATTTGGGCTTGCCTTTTCTGTAATGTCCACTAAAACATTCCACTCAATCATAGCTATACTAATATCGTATCTACAATTATTTCTGCTTATCTGTTGTCATAACATACGAGTACTGGAGAATGTATGTAGTGAGGGATAAACTATTAAATGGTGAGGAGAAAGTTAGTTGGAATTAGTGGTTTACTTACATGGGGAAGCTTAAGACAAGGTTCTGTGGTACCCAAGTTTTAAGTATAATGTTGTAAATGATAGTGGTACAGATGAAGCAGATTGGACTGAATTTAGAATTTGTATGGGAGTTTGACTGGTATGGAAGGTCTCGAGGCAAGAGCAGTGAAATGGACAACTTGAGGGATGCTTGGTGTGCTAACGTTAGTGAATAACGGCTGGGGAAGAGCTGTGCGAAGGGTTGAACCCTGCAGAAAAGGTGGGTTCATTAATTAAGGTCCTACACATTTGGCAGAAGATGATATTTTGTAATGTATGTATGTATGCATGGAGGGTGTTTGTTAGGGCCCTTTTGCCCAAGGATAAATCGGGTTCAGACGAGATGATGATACACCATTGTTATCGATGTCAAATTTGGCTTAAAAAAAATATTGGTCGCCACAAGATGGGAGGGGGAGCCGGCAGTTTTTAGTTGAAGTCCACTAACCTCGTATGATCGATGTTGAAGTAGTAGTTTAAATAATTTTGAGTGGGGGAAAATTTTACTAGTAAGCTTATTGCCATCTAATGAAGCTTCCATCTGTTTCAAACATATATTTTTTTGTACCTAAAGTGGTTTCTAAAAAACGGTCGGAGAACAATGATATACTCTTCACTCAACCATTTGATGTCAAAGGCATTTGAGTGACAATTTTGTCTTTTATTCTAGGTTCGGATCTAAAAAGAGCACAAGATGTGAACACTGGCTGCAACAGATTTTAACGATCGTTGCGCATTCGAAATTCTTCGATCCTTTTAAATGGAATACTAACAGTATTCTGTGTCACACTGGACACGGCACTAACTTTCTTACATACAACAAATTAAGCTCCTCCTTGTAACCCATGCGGTAGCAGACTCACCAAAGTCCTCTGATTCCCCCCAAATGTTTGTTGCTTTCACCCGCTGAGCCGACATTGAATGAAACATAGCGTGCTCTCGCGTCCCCAACGCACGCAGGTTGGTCTACAGCACACTGGACAAAAAAAAAAAAATAGCACTCATAGCTGTATTTTGTCTTACAGATGTTGCTGAAGTAGCATTGGTAGGCTATAAAAAAGCTGACGCCGTCTAAAGGATCAGTTTTCTCATGAAGCGACTAGGGGGAGCGTGTGCTGAATAGTCAAAATGTATCGTAACAGTCCCAACTCTGCTCGTTGGTAGTACTAAAGATAGCATAAAAACAAGAAAAAGTGCAAAAATCTAATCAATAAATAGCCTATACGAGGCAGCTCTTGACCCATTACCCAGATCAGTCCCACCTAGTATCCTCATGCATAAATCTATCCAATCCGTTCTTAAAACTGCAGGGAGGCAGTTTATATCATATGGCTAGTGAGCCGATTCCATTCCTCTACCATCAACATGGCACCATTCGCCGACGAGTATAGCTTGTGCCCCTGCTTCTATCTTTGATGTGCTTTATTACCCTGATTCTAGTGCCACATACTTTATCACCGGTGGGCGAGGTTGTCACGGACGATCTCTACCTGCTAATCTATCAGCTCTGCGGGCTTCCAGATGTTTCCTTGGGTTTGCTTCAACTGCTCTTCAGCTTCCGTCTCGATGCCTTTCTGTCCAGACCATCTGCTGCCCACATTTTGTAATCTATTTGACATACTTTTAGGTTATTTTTGAAATGTTTTTTATATATTTTCCTTTCATCTACCATTCGATTTGTAAACCAATTTCTGCCAATCTCTCCTAAACGTAAACTTGTCCTATCCTATTCACTAAAAATAAGAACCTCACCTATGCCTGCCCTATTATAAGCTTTTACCCACTTGAATATTTGAATAAAGTTTCCTCCGACTCCTTTCTAATGTATGTAGATTTATTATCCTATGCCTTTCTCATAAGGTAATCTCTTCAACCACTGAATCTTAAGTCATCTTTCTTTGCACAGATCCTATAATATAGTGACCAAATATTCACCACAGTCAAGATGAGGTTTAACCAATGCCAGGTACAGTTTCAGAATGATGTCACCTCTTTCTAAGCCAGAGGTCTGACGTTACCAGGACACTCGTCCATCGCATTCTGACTCTAAATTTTCCCATTTAGTTTATAATTTCAGTGGATTTAGTTAATTCCCTTCATCTAAATGGAAGCTCTGGTATGAATAATGTATCCAACATAAGGTGATCTTGTGAAAGATTTTCCATTATTTTGCTGCATGTTTGGGTGGCCTTAAAAGATGAAAACTTATTATTTAGGTCGATCCAATTATCGCTCCTAAATACTATAGATCCAAGACAAATCCTTATACTCCAAGAGCTAAAGTGGAAAGAGAATTGGATAGATTGGTGGGAGCGAAGTACTTTCGATGGGTCGGTAAGTAAGATTGTGGCACAGAGATATGCGTTTGGCAAGGTAGTAGTTCCTCGTTAGCCATTAAGTGTCCGTGGATAAAGTGGCACACCATAACTATGCCGTCTGGTGAGAGAGTTGGATGATAGCCACGGGGAAGAATATTTCTTAAGTTGGAAGTAGGTGAGGGTGTCCATAAGAGTCCAATATTGCTCCCATTCTTCTCTAACCAATATATGAATGAGGTATGTAGTCTGGAAGATCTGAGATTCAGATATGGACGGTGCAGTATGGATGCCGGCCTTCCAAATCTTACCTTCTAGATTGGCCGTTTCATTTTCCTGGATGTTTGTGTGACCGGGCACCCAAAAGAACCACATGAGAGTAAGAGCGTCCCCTCAATAGGTTTCTAGTAGATCTATGGCTACAGTGTGGCAAGGGAAGTAAGGTCTCTCGTAATCTGAAAATATAATCTTGCGGAATGTAGACGGCGTGCACGGCTATTTTGATGGCTCAGAGTTCTGCTGAGAAGACATGCTATAGGCGGTTGCGTAAGGTGTGAAGGAAAGCACCGCGGTAATTGAGCCCGTCGGTATAAATGGGTATTTCACCGTGGTGAATGTCTTCGTGCTCTTTGAACATAGCGCGTTGAGCTGCTGTTGGTATCTGATCCTTGGGGTCTCATGAAAGGTTCACAAAACAGCACTGGCCACTCTGTTGCTCTTTCCAGAGTGGTAGAAACTACGTAAGGTTTATGGATAGAAGGTAAGAAGGCGAATCTGGTGTGGTTGTCAGAGCAGAGAATTCGCATATGAAGTGATCTGTGTTGAATCGGAAGCAATATTCATCACTGATAGAGGGGAGGGGAAGACAAATGTTCCTGTAGTAAAGCGGAGGCCTCAGTGATGTAGAGAATTAATTTATTCGGAAGGCTGTTGGAAGCCGAGCTATACAGGTGACGGTCGTAATCTGGATCTCAAGGAGTCCGCGGTTATCAATTTCCTAGTGTAGCTTTGATAAAGGGCAAGTACGGGGGGCACATCTCAAGGTCTTTGATATCTCCATGTAGTACGTTGTTCAAATATAAGACCTAGGAATTTAGCATGGGTGGCAAATTTGATTCGGCGATCCAGAAATATAAGGCTTATCTTGAGAATAGATTTTGCGTCGGATAAAAATAAGGGCCTTTGTTTTAGGGAAGATGTCGAAACCTGTAGATGTGACATTAGCCACTATTGAAGCGACGGCTCCTCGCGGACGAACTCTTCACCCAGATATCAATATCGCCTACATAAAGGAAGCAGTGTGTGGGCGCCCAGAAGATCGACATAGAAAAAAAAAAAACATCTTTCAGGAAGTTGCATATAAACAATGCCAAGAGTCCACAGAATCTCATGTCTTATATCTGTTGTAGAATCAAGCGCCGTCAGACGGTATCAGAAAGGCCAATATGGTTAAGGAGAGTAAGAGGCCTCAGTGTGGAGCGATTTGGGTGAAACCCAAAATGGGACAGGGAAGCTCCTGTTGTTCAATATACACATCAGGAGGGCGTTCACCATGCTTGAGCAATTGGCCGGTAATTTAGTAGATTGGAAGAGTTTTCTTGAAAAGTTTGATGAGTGTGTGATATTAAGTCGTCTCAACGGGTAGAGTTCTTTCTCATCGATAAGGGTTCGTTGTAGCACAGTTTTATGGAAGTTTCAAACATTAATGGTTGCGATTCTATTAGTGCTTATATCATTCGAATTTGGGGAGGAGGGAGCAATGTGAGTTTGAGCTGAGCGTGTTCGCAATTTGCTGTGCGACGTTCTAAGGAGCACTGAGAAGGTAGTCGTTATGAGCCGTGGATTATATATATATATATATATTCGTCACCAGACCTTGGCCCGAGGGGTGCGGGCTCAGACGGAATATGTGTATTGAATCCGGCTGGTGAGGGCACAGTCTTTTTTAATTACTGTAAGAGATCAGATCAAAAAGGAATCTAGTATTACCGAGGATACAGTATCGAGTTTCTCTAAGCCTATAGAAACTAATCACGAAGGCTTATGCTGGAAAGCTTTGACCTGCATGGTAAAAGAGGAAACCCGCATAGAAGTCGTACTATAACTGCCTTCGAGAAAAAAAACCCGAATTCTATGTCTACGCTTGGGTCTAACTAGGATCTTTTGGCTTATCCTGACGGACCACTACCCGTGGGCACGTTAACCCACGGAAGGAATTCAAGGCGTGGAGCTCGTCTATACAACTACTACTACTTCCACAGCAGCACATCCCTCGTTGAGATAACATTTCGGCCCCTATAAGGTCTCTAGAAGCCGCCTATCTCTGGCTTGTCCAAACCCCGGAAGGAAGCCCTACAGGAGGTGCAAATACGATAACCTCATTATGGGCGGAATGGTCAGAGCAGGAAGGAGTCACCGGGTTGTGGCCGTCATAGACAACCCCAACGGCGAGAAGTATGTCCCGCTCCCGGACATACTTCCCGCGAATTATTACATGCCCAAACCAAGAGGATGATTGAAGACGTGCCAAGGTCCCGCTCTATCTCTCGAGACCCACAACTGAATTAACCAAAAACTGCAGAAAGGACCGACTCTCAAATGGTCATAAGCCGCACACCCGCGAGCGATGAGCCAGAACCAATGTGATCCACAACATCCATCACACCAAGTTATGCATCCAAAAAACTTGCATGAAGATATATGGATCACCGTCAGCACCAATTTCTAAACTGTCAAACTTCCAGTACATCATTGAAGGAATAGTCAAAGGAAAATATAAGTGGGAGTTTGATGCAGATATTAATCAAAAATAATTAATTAGGCGAGGCCTAGTAGAGATATGCCCCAAATCTTGCTTCAACTTAACCCAAGGTCAATTTAAGAAGAAAAGGGTGAGAGCCTCAGCAAGAGAAAAAGGAAGTAAAGAACAAACAACCAAATAAGAGTTAAACATGAATATTAACTTTAGATATATTAAAAACCCCAAAACCTTCTCACTCAACGTCAACAGATGGAGTATTTAAAGGGGTATATACAACGAGATAATATGATCAGTATCCCCAGAGAGCGTACCAATATCTGATCATGGTCTGGACGGAGATAGAGAACATATCAAAATCTAAAATTATGTAGTTCTAATGGCAAACCACCCGAGGTAAAGGTATGACGGAGTGGCCATCACGATCAGAGAAGGAATTAGATTCATTGGAATACAAGACCTAGATGAATCTTAATTAGCTATCAATATTAGCATGACTGTGGTGGCAGTTGGATATCATCCACCAAGGCGCCCATACTTACCAATTCCCAACTTTATCAGGCTGTTTAGAAGAGAAGCATCAATCATCTTAATAGGAGATTTAAATGCCTGTTGCAGAGAAGCTGGATATACAACGGTGTTGGGACTTCGCTAAGCCTTCTAATCGGTAGGAACACTATACAAAGAGAAGTCCCCGATTTTGCTACCTATCACAAAGGAAGGTCTTCAACTGCACCTGACATTGTACTAACGAATCCCAACTTCTTCCTTAATCAGGTGACTACTCCAGGCCCATATATCCTGCCCGATCGCGTAAGCATGATAACGACTTTTTCAACGTTTCCAATCCAGGCAAAGATTCCCAGATATAGATGCTTAACCAAAGCAAAATGGGCAGCATATGAAGAATATCTTTAGAACACACAGATTGACCAGATGGATGGTGCTACCCTTGAGAACATCGACGAACAGCGTAATCACTTCTTAACAAAGATAGATTGTGGAATCCGACCGCATAACTGTTACCTAGACGGAATACAAAGTACTGCCAGCTCCAAGGTGAGACAATAATATACTAGAGAAAATGCATCAAATAGAGGATCTCATCAACGAAATAAATAACGACGGAAACACAGCACATCGCTGCAGGGAATTAAGAGAAATAAGAAACGAAATTAAGCAACTTATCAGGGAGAAACTAGGCGAAAAATTGGAAAATATTATAACTCAAGTCGATACAGAAAGGAATCCCAAGAACTTTTGGAGACAATTAAAAAGGCTGAGAGGCACTTCACCTAAGAATAGAATCAACGGTAACGGCATCAAAATCACAGAAGACCGTAAAATCGAATGTAACTTCAGGGAGTATTGGCGTGGTCGAATTCGAATAAACGAGGAGAAAAATGAGAACTTTGATGAGAGATACGAGGAGGATGTGATGAGCTTACGCCACACCATTACGTAAATGGAAGCCGTGCCGCACAAAAGGAAGGGATGCCCTTCACCCATGAGAAGTATGAGGCTCCCCTCAAGAACTTTAAACAAAAAGCACCAGTAATTACCGGCATTACGAAAATGCACCTACTGAACGCTTCCCGGAATGTCAACGAGGCACTACTGGAGCCATTTAATGCTGGTTATTTTCCCGTCCAGTTCAAACGGGCCAAAATAAATTTCATTGAAACCTGGAAAAACGAAGATGGACATAAGCAGTTATAGGCATATTTCACTTTTGGTGTTCATGGGTAAACTCTTTGAAAAACTAAACAGACTAAGGTATTACTTAGGGTCTGTAGGTAATGAATTCTCTCTGGTAGTTTCGTAGGTTGGGTTATGTGATCAGCGAGCTTCTTTATGATAAAGAAAAAAATATATAGCTAGATTCTTTATTCCTTGGTGAATAGCTGGAATAAGCCTCGAAATGGCCAACGGTAATGACAACTTTTCTTCTCGAATAATAATGATAACGCTTTCTGTACTGACTCTCCACAAAAGTACACCTATATAAATAGTCATTTCATCTACTCCTAATACTACAAAATTCAACCAATCAGGATTGAGATATATTTAATCGTCAGCTCTTAGACATTAACACTGCAATAATTGTCCAATCAGCGTCACGATAGATTTGATAAGTCGTTTGCATGTAACCACGGCTGAAATCCATTTTCGAAATGACTGCTTAAACCGTCTTATGATTATATCTCTCGTACATTGTATTTGCAAAAGGAGGTAAAGTCAAGCGGGAAATGATAAACGTTCCCCGAAGATTTTGTGTGAACCGTTTAAATCTTTCATTCGAATGTTTTACTTGGTTTGGCCCCCACAGTACTACGGCCCGAGAAAACGGAGTGTTTGTTTAATACGTAATTAATATCTACGCCTTACAATTATATATATATATATATATATATATATATATATATATATATATATATATATATATATATATATATATATATATATAGTCATATGAGTTGCTGCTGACAAGTATAATCTTCAATTTCACGGTGAAGGTAAGGACACATAGGAGGCTGAGGTACATGCGATTTATTTATGGAACAACGTTTCGGGCGTATCACCCATCTTCAGGTTCTAAAACATAAATTAATCTAATACAGTTAAAGAATATTAAAAATAATTAGGTTATGACTATGTAGGTAAATCAAAAATTAGAAAATAACTCAGGAATTTAAAAGTCAAGAGAATCAAATTATAAATCTAATATAACACTATTGAAACGAAAAAAAACACAAAAAACAAAAGTAAATAATTACAGTATAATATTGCTTACCGATAATTTAGGAATTTAAAAGGCAAGAGAATCAAATTATTAATCTAATGTAATCCCTATTGACACGAAAAAAAGAAGCAAAAACACAAAAGTAAAAAATTACAGTATAATATTGCTTACCGATGAAGCTCAGGAGAAATCACAAAGTGAAGAAATTACAAAGGATGTGGCTTAAAGAAGGATAGGAATTTGATTGGTTGGTTGTTAAATAAGAGAAGGTTGGTTGGTTGTTGAATGAGGTAATTAAAATTAAGAAATAAGAAGAGGAACAGCGGTATTATCTATGTTGAGTGTAGGAGATTTTGTACGTATTAGTAGGGATTCCAAAATTCTTAGACTATATTCATTGTTATTATGACCAATTATTTTGAAGTTATCTATGGAACATTCTGTCTTGCATTGTATACTATGATTTCTAATTACAGAAGCTTCCTTCTTAGACAATATTTTTCCAGTGCGATGGCTTATTAATATGCTATGGTTTACTGTGAACCAATTATAGAATTTCCTAAGACTTAAAAATGTTCATCTTTGAGGTATTTTTGAATCGTATTCGATTCTATAATGTGGTTCCATCACCACAGGAGTTCGCCGCGAGAACGTGGATTGTGCTAACATATATGAATAAACAAGAGGTACTTTAAATAAATTCGAAAGTACTTTAGAACGTTCGGATGCAGGAACTGCAGCATTTAAATGCAAACAAAATTATGTTTGCGTGCGTGTGTGCCCGCCAAAACTTTATTATGCCGTTCCTTTACTTCTATTATTGGCTGTAGTATAAGTTAATTATATTTCTAAGCATACCTACAGCTTTGTGCGCACGCCGACAACATTATATAATTCTGTATTCCATGTGTTATTCTTGACTGCCTAACATAGATTTAAGAGGGGTTGGCAGTCCTGAGATTCTTTGTATAACCTATATTATGCCAAGCGATTTAACACATTGATTAAAGCGTTCCGCATAAAGTAGCTGCAGTTTCTCGTCGCGAACTAAACCCCTTTTATGTCCATATGTTACTTTGTGCGTAAGCACCACACCACTTTCCCTAATTAACCAGAATTAACTTTATATTGATGTCTACACGATTTTTTTTTACACCCTAAATTAATATATTATTCGTATTACCCGACCCTTGATTTTTCACTATTAACACTTTTCATTTTTAAAACTAAATAGGCACTGAATATGCACTATTAAACTTATTCACCCTGGGATTTTACACTTTTGGGATTATTAATTTTTTAACACTTTGCACTTCTGTCCGAAGGAGAGAGTAGTCTTCCGATGAAAGGACCAAAGCTAGAAGTAGATCGACCTTCTCGGGAGGTAATGCAGCAAAGATATGGTAGAATTTTGTGTCCTCCCGAATTATTCTTGAGATGTGGAATTGTGCTTCCACAATTTTGAATTTTGAATTCCACCACCTCTGCATTTAATCGTCATACTTATGTTCATTTTTGGAATAACAGACTTTAGCGTTAACAAATTTACTAATCAGTTTTTAGACATAAGCACTGCAATAATTGTCCAATCAGCGTCACGATAGATTTAAAAAGTTAATAACGCTCAAGTCGTTTGCATGTAACTACGGCTGAAATCCATTTTCCGTCTGGGCGAATATTCGACTGAGTGGCATTGCCTTACTACCTTCTGAAGAGCGTTGTTATTTCACGCTTGCTTAATAACTACGGACTTTTGAGCCTCGCCATCTAAGAAAGCGAATGTCCTGGGAGTCATTAGGATCCCAGTCGATCTGCAAAGATTTTAATATATCTTCCCGCTGCGAGTGTTGGAATAAAATGATGGCCTAAACACATTGCTCCCGTCCACCGACCTGCGTGGGAACCTGCTCGGGTGACTGCCCTTCATTAATTTCGTCTTAACTATGTCGGCCACTTGGACTGACATAATTAAGGGCTTGCGTGGAAACTGGTTTGAGGCCTATCCCACAGCAGAAGCACAAGTCAGAAATTTTCTCGAATCTGGGGCAAAACTGCGAGTCCCGGATGGAGGAGAAATCCTCATCGCCCGGGGGACCCGGCCAGAATCATAGAGGAAAATACTCCCGTCTCTATGTAGTTGGATGCAGTTTTGGCGTACGTACCCGTGAGGAGGTGGCAAAAACTTAGCGGTCGTTGATTCGGCCGCTATGCATTAAGTCCACCAAGCTCAACCCTCTGAGGTCCCCACCCGAAAACCATTTCCCATCCATCATCACCCATCATCCCGGCACAATCCGAGCGGGGGATCAACAGGAAATTGGACGGGAGCGTTTTTCACACATCGAAGTCAAACCTAACTTTTGACTCTACCTCCTTTACCACTTCTGACATCACTTTTTCTCACCCATAACATAATAATTACACATTTTTTACAGAGGAAGAAAAGAACAGTAAGAAAGAAGAGTGAAGACGCCCACGACGATGGAGGCCCTCCCTAAGAGGGTCCTCCTACGGACCATAGCTGGAAAACAGACCCTCGAGAAGAAGACTGTGTGCCAATCCTTATTTGCAAATTTAAGGATTGCACTAATCAAGTTAATCGACATCCACAATGGATTCATCGTTATATGCGGTGAAAATAAGGATATAGACCGGCTCCTATCCGAAGAAGGGGCCGAAGTGCTAAAGGAAATGGCCCTCCAAGCAAAAACCCCACCAGCAATTTCTGCCAATAGGAGTGTGATCTGCCGAAAGGTAGAGCGCTGGGTGGGAGAGAACTCCTCTGCGGACATCAAAAGCGAGGTGGAGAGGAACCACACATGGGCTAAGGTCAGGAAAGTCATCAAATTTCGTGACCATACCCATGTCTTCAAGGTGACCTTTCAAACTACCGAAATGGCTCACAAGGCGTCAACGGAGGGACTCCTCATTTTTATCATAAGGATCCCAGGCTGCAATATTGAACACGAAAGATACCACAGCATCCAGATGTGCTTCGTCTGTTATGAGTTATAAAAATACACAACCGCCAACTGCCCCCCAAAGGGCACAATTTGGTGCAGCGAATGCGCCACACAGGGTCATAGATATAACTCCTGCAAAAGCACTGACAAAAAGTGCATGAACTGCAAGGGACCCCATCGAACGATGGCCCTTAGCTGCCCAAAGAGAAAGGAAATAATCAAGAAAATGGAAGATGAAGAAAAGAAGAAGAAAACTCCAACCTATGCAAGCACTGTGAATAGAAGTGAAGGAATGGCGTCAGCAATGGCAACTCCCTCACCGATGGGCTTCACAAACGATCTAAGTGCAAAAATACTCATCTGCATTACACATGCAAACGTGGCAAATGCGGTAAAACCTGGATGCTTCAACCAGGTTTTAAACGCGCTATTAAAGGCTAATAACCTGCCATCCATCATCGTGCCTAATGACCCAGAATGCTCCAAGGCATTCAATGATAGCGTTATTCGGAGGAATCCGAAGAAGAGGATGAGATTAATGATAAAGAAGAAGAGACCACATCTTCGGATAGTGACGAGGGCCCATGCACTCACACAAGAGCGACGAAGAGTCGGTCAAAGACTCCTAGTCCTCCCCCGAAGAGCGAAAAGCCTGGGCACCCCAGACCCGCCCCACAGGCCAAGAAAAACAAAAAGACCAAGAAGAAACACAGGTAAATACATCTCACAATGGAACGGAACTCACTAAGAATCATGGAAATTAATACCAACGGCTGGACAGCGAAAAGAACTCTCTACGGAAATTTGTTCAGGGAGATTGATGCAGATGTTATCTTGATTTCTGGACATGGGATTGACACGTAGCTCCGAAATGAAGATCTGGAACTACGACGTGTCAATCACGAATTACTCTCAAGAGCGGTACGACGGTGCCGCCATCGCCATCAAAAGAGGGATCAAGTATAAACTAATCAGAAACTTGGAAGAATCCTATCACGCAATAGAGGTCGTACTCGATATAGGAAAGCTGGTCATCGCCACCGGGTACCAGCCGCCGAGACGAGAATATTTGCCAATCCATTCTCTCTCTGGCCTATTTGACAGAAGGACCCCCACCATATTATTGGGGGATCTTAATGACAGATGTCGGGAATCTGGGTACAGAACCTTCAATGGAAATGATAGGTGCCTGTATACTATGATGGACCGAAATATGGTCCATAGAATAGGCCAGGACTTCCCAACCTATACTCGAGGAAGAAGTGCCACAAAACCAGACATTTGTCTGGCTAATCGTCAGCTGCCGTTCAATTACTACATGGAACCAGTCCAGGTACCATGTAGTGATCATATAGGGATCCTACTTACCATCAACAGGAACCCTATACAAGTCCCAGCTCCAGTCAGAAAAAAACTAGAGGAGAGCAAACTGGGCACAGTACGCGGGTCTCCTCGAGGCCTATCGCCCACCAAATCTGGACGAGGCAATTCTCGAAGAGATAGATTAGGCACTCGATGACCTCAATTAACATCTTATAAATGCAGATAGGGCTTGCATCCCCCAAACCCAGTATAAAACCATCTCCTCATACAGGTGGACTGGGTACATGAAAGAACTCTACAGAGAATTGAGAGTCATGTACGACTTAAATATCAGAAATGCATCAGTTGACTCGCTACAACGAAGTAGAGAGATCAAGGAAGAGCTCAACCAGTTGATCCTCGAACAACAACAGAGGATCATCTGGGAAAAAAAGAAAATAGAAATCCAAAAAGAAGATAGATCCATTGAAACAGAAGAAAGGAACATCGAAGTAATACTCCGGCGTTATTGGGAAAGAATCTTCAGCATATCAGAAGAAGAAAACGAAGATTTTGATATAGAGTTCGAAAACAACATCGTAGACGAGCTTAACACGGAAATACACCGAGCGCATCCTCATCACCAGGTGGATAGACTGCGTGACGGAGACGCCGAGATCACCGAAGAAGAGATCGTTGGCGCACTCCGCTTATTAAGACAAAAAGCCCCAGGCCAATCGGGGCTTACGAAGGTAAACTTCGAAAAGGGACCAGCTAACATCATCGAAGGAATGACACGTATTTTTAACGCATGTCTGAATACAGGGTACTTTCCAGATGCTTATAAGACGGCAAAGATGATTTTCTTGCCCAAGCATGGAAAGGACCCAATGTTGAGAGAGAGCTACCGCCCAATTTCACTCTTGAATTTGGCGGGAAACTCTTTGAGAAGATCCTCAACGGGAGACTGGTGTTTCACCTGGAAGAAAACTCCCTCTACAACCCATGTCAATTCGGGTTTAGAAAGAAGCAAAGTACGGAAATGGCAATCAATGTCATAACGGAAAAGCTTTCCCAAGCCAAACGGGACAGGAGTTATGTGGATATCGTTTGTCGGGATGTATCAAAGGCGTTTGATAAGGTGTGGCAGCGGGGCATGCAGTATAAGATCTTACGGCTGGGTCTAAGTGAAAACTTAGAAAAGAACTCTCTGTGACTACGTTATGGAGAGAGCGGCGTATGTCAGTCTAGGGTGCACGGACGGACCAAAGTTTCCGCTCACTGCGGGCCTCCCGCAGGGGGGGGGGTCTGTCCCCCACCCTTTACTCGATATACACCGCAGATATCCCAGCCCCTGTGTACCCCTCTTCCCTCAATATTCAGTACACCGATGATTTCAGCCAGATAATCGTATCTCCATGGAGGAATGCGCCGTGGCAAGCTCGCATGACAGCGATGGAAATCACGAACTTAAACAACTACGAGGCTCAGTGGAAGATAAGAACAAACCAAGAGAAGTTCAAGGTGGTCCCCATTGGACGCACCCTAAGAGCAGACGTGCGTGTGGGGGATACGCGAAATCCCTACACCAACGAATGCAATGTACTCGGTATGAAAATTACCTCTACCGGGTACAAGAAGCACGTCAAAGAAAGAATTTCTCGAGCCTCGGCCGCTGTCAGAACTCTATATACATTTAAAAATCTACGTGAAAGCAACAAGAAGAAGATCTAGAATGCCCTTGTAAGATTTACGTTGCTTTACCCCGCCTCCACCCTCTCATGTGTCTCAAAAACACAAAAGAGGCGACTTCAAGTAGTGCAAAATAAATGCATGTACCTAATCACGGGTACACGCAGGCAAGAAAGAAGACGGCAAGAAGATCTGCACAGAGAGGCGGGGATAATTCCCATCAACAAAGTAATAGAAGAACGGACCCGGAAAATGCAGGATCTGGTTGATCGGGAACTGAGTGAAGATATCACTCAGATGATTAACCAGAACAGAAGAGCAGACTGTCGCGCCAGATTTCCTAGCTCCGCCAACCGAGTGGCTGGCGGGGACGAAGTGCCGTTCTATGCATAATGAGATGTAAAACCTGAACCTAAAGAACAAACCACCGATGAAGACAACTTTAAACCAAGATTGTAAAAAAAAACGATTACGACAAGAACCCTAATAAAGATGAAGAAACAAAAAAAAAATAAAACACACACGAATACAAATGATACCAAGAACAATAAGCACGCACCTAAAATGTAATAAAAAACACAAACAAATAAGCAATGCATAACACACACAAAATTAAACAAAAAAATATTAAGACAAATGGCTTGAACGCCATAAATAATTATTTATAATTATTTAAAATCTACAGAAACAACAAAGAATACACGCTACCAAAAAAATAATAAAAGTGATAGGTCTGATCACCAGGCTCTAGGCATCTCTTTGCACCCTACCACACTTCTTTCTCGTTTCTCCGCTTGTCTATTTTCTCTATCTACCCACACACCCTATCGTCCTCCCTTACATGCACCCACTTTAACTTAATCAGAATCAGAATTTTCCGAATGACTGCTAAAATTTTCGTGTTATGATTATTTTTCTCGTACATTGTATTTGTCAAAAGGAGGTAAATTCAAGCGGAAAAATGATAAACGTTCCTCTAAGATTTTGGATAAACCGTTTAAATATTTCATTCGAATGTTTTACCTGGTTCGACCCCCACAAGTTGTATAATGATCAACAACATAGGTTTAGGAGAAAGCTTGGCACTGAAACGGCCATAGAATTGATTACTGAAGGAGTTGCTATCGCAAAGGCCAAAGACTTAAATGTAGATCTATTGCTTCGTCATGTGTCCTCAGCCTTCAATAAGGTATGGCTACCGGCACTTAAAATGAAAATCAGAAATCTCAGTGGAGCAGAATATAGTATGTATACTCTGCGACTACTGGTCCTACTTTATACGCAGGTGACCCGCATCACTTTAATCTCGAATCAGCGCAATATATTCAACTTGCAGATGACATAACACTGATTTTTACCAGTAACTATCGTAATCCTAGAGATGTGGCCAACAAGACGAGAGGAGAAATTGAGAATCTTACCATATACGAGAAACAAAACAAGATCAAAACAAATATCAACAAATTTAAAATGATCCAAATGGGACGACGAAAAACAGCAGAAGTTGTGTTGCAAGAGGAACATTATGCACACTCCAGAAATTGCCGAATAATTGGTCTCAAATTGACATTAAACGGATATGCTGCGGATTTCCGAGGAAAAAAATTGGCACGGCCAAGAGGGAGTTAGAGTCGCTGTTCCGTTTCAGGCTGCTTTCACCACAAAAAAAACAAAAACTATACATGCTTCTGGTGAGACCACTATTACTATACCCTGATATTTTCCTGCATGTTTCAAGCAACGCACTAATGAGAAAAGCTCAAGCGGTCCAAAATAAAGCAACAAGATTTATGAAATAATGTTACCCTACAGGACCGGATTCCAACGATACTACTTCATGAAATTACCGACATTGAACCAATAAATATTACCTTGCACAACGCGCAAAAGATATATGACAAAAGATAAACCAATACTTACCAGAAGAAGTTACTCAACAAATAAAACTCGAAGAAGAAGATCTACCGGATTTTACTTTAAACAAGCCTTTGCAAGTAGCCAGCTGCAGACGCAGTAGGCGATTTAATCCATTTATAAATGATAATGATACTGAAAATAGAATAAAGAGGGGGAAGAGAGAACTTCAGTCAAGCAGAAGGTGGAAATCCTGGAAGAGAAAACATACTATAAAGAGAATGCGGACTTTACAGCTGCTTTCTGGCAACAGATCCAAGAGTATAAAGCGGATGAGGAGGAAATAGCCTTTAGGAGAAAAAACATAATCATCCAAGGGTTGAAAGAGCTTACAGCTGCTTACCCTGAAGACATGTACAATGAGGATCTTGAAACGGTACATAAAATAGCGAGTGAATCTGGTGTTACTGAGGGTGTAGTGGTGAAACACATGGTGCGACTGATCACCAAGGGGCACACAGGGACCTCATGATGGAGCCAGACGTAGACTGCTCAAGGTTGTTTTTAACGATGAAGACACCAAATGGAAAAGGATCAAAGCTCGTGGTCGTGTCAAAGGCTCAAGTGATCCAGATGTACGAGGTGCAAGAATTATGCCAGGCTGCACCCTCAAAGAAAGGATAACTCATGCTGAACTCGCTAAGATAAAAAAAACGAGGAACTGGTGAAGGGAGGAATTTGCGACAGGAAGTGTGGAGAGTGAAAGACAAGCGACTAGTAAATATCCAGGTTCCCGAAACAGTGAACAGAGCGGGCTAGAGATACTAGAGAAATTGAAGTGCTTGTACGCATGTAGCGGTCTATTCCTCTACATAGGAAATATTTATATATATATATATATATATATATATATATATATATATATATATATATATATATATATATATATATATATATATATATATATATATATAATATTTCAAGAAGGGTTGGTAACCCTGACATAAATCGTGAGATTGCTACTCCTGCTCTCCCAAGCGTCTTAAAATACACCCATGCGGTTTATTCGTTTTGCTTGGCTGCTTCGGTAAGCAGGTCTGTAAATATGTGAATTGTAATTGTTTAGCTAAATATTTCCCAAAAGAATCCCAAAGTAATGCGTGCTTCTTTTCTCATTTACAGACCCTACAATTCCCTTATAATTTATTTACACATCTAACTATTTATCATACTATTTACCAATTTATAATTTATTTACCTATTTAACTGTAAATACAATTTATCATCCAATCACTTATAAACATTTACCAATTTATGATCTATTTATCATACCATTTACTAATTTATAATCTATTTAATATTTATCAAAATATTTACCAATTACTATTTATCAAACAATTTACCAATTAATAATTACCAATCAAATTACCAATTACTAATTATCTCAATCATCATATGTTGTACTCTAATTATCAAACCATATTTATCAATTGTAAATCCATTCTCGTTAACTCATGCAAATTTAATTCACACGAGTAATTCAATCCAATCATAAACTGTTGCTGTATAAATTCACTTTTCAATAATAACTGTTTATTCAATAATGTATATTTTTCTAAATTCTTTGTTTTTAATGCACGTTTTCCCCAACGTCCCTTAAATATTGGCCTAAGAAAGTTAGTCTGCAAAAATTTAGATTTCGCATTTGCATTTAATTTCATTCCCTTGAATAACCAAATATAGGTTTTATGTTTATTGTGATCAGATATATCTAGGATATTGACGCAATATTCATCCAAAATCTATAAATGGTGCCCAGAATAGTTTAATTATCTCTCATTCATTCGTAATATTAATTTTCACCGTCACGGGTGGGGTATTTTTCCGACGACGCATTCCGCCGCCTCACTCGGTTCCATTTTTTTCTTGCGTGGACATATATTTTTTACGAGTGACTTTTCGACACGTGCTCGTTTTCAATCATAAGTTGATCTTAACATCCTTAAGTTCTCCCTTAGTAATTTCATAAAATTAATTATAATATACAGTAATAAGTACAAAGAGTGACCAATTTTCGGTAATTTTATTTAAAAATTTTTCGTTCAAGTGCGTGAATTGAATTGCGCGCACACACACACACACACACACACACACACACACTTATTTTTCTATAAATGGATTATAACGAAGCCCCAAGCTACGCCCCAACTTCGGGCACAGTAGCCACCACGCAAGCATCCTCCCCAGCAACAACAACGACGTATTCGTCCACCTTCGCCCCCCATGCAAGCATTCTCCATCATTCGCCTCTCACTCAACGCCCCTTCCCCACTCCCTCTTTGGTTCAGCTTCTGCCATTTGACCCACAAAATCCCATTGGCTGATGGAGAATGGTGGAGCTCATCCTCCTACACTAGGCAGTTCCCGAGGACCATAGAACAATCGTTATAGCCCAGAAATTACCTCTAAGTATTTTTCCACTTTTAAGAGTATTCATGTTGATGGTGTAATTTCTGGTTAATGGGGAAGGTTCAAGAGGGCGTTCATGGAGGAACTTGGGAGGTTGCAAAATGAGGACCTGCGGATCCTTCTCGATACGCAGGAGATGGGGGACAGGCGCCCCACGCATTTTCTGGACCATCCCAAGGCCCTGACACATACCAAGAGAGCAGTGCTCGACCAACTCGAGCCCTTCGTAACTAAGTTATTCATGCGTGGGATGCTGGATCAAATTAAGCCCCTCATAATAATGTCCTCCCCAGCGAACGTGGAGAAGATGGCAGAGACGGCTGACGCCCTGTATAATAATCTATTTGTCAGCTGGGAAAAAGCGGGCACCAGGTCGTTTAGCGATGAAAAGAGGGGGCGTATCACATCATACAACTCTAATGTTAAACACCACTCACATGTTTTCATTTCTCAGGTTAGGTCATCACCGGCCGAGGCTCCTCACAACCAGCCAGGACTCCCTCAAGATGAATCCTCCCAGGCTTCGGGTCTTTTATCCGTTCTGGAGATGATTGAAATGGATATTCGTGCCCTAAAGGTGCGAACGGGTCTTCACCGAGAGCAAAATCGTGAGCAGGATGGAGGAGTCAGACCTCGTTCCTTGTCCCTTAAAAGGCAACATCAACGAGGAAACAGCAGCACAATAGGTGAGGCACAGCAGTTTCATTTCCAACCTAGACCTAATTCCCCCAATCCTGACAACTCTCAGGGTAGCTGCTGGTACCATATTAATTATAGGATCAACGCTGTCCGCTGTGTTCAGCCTTGCAGTTTTTACCGTGCATCCTTTCATGCCCACAACTTTAACCCTCATTCTGGTCGTGATGCTCATACTGCTATATTTCAGCCTTCAGACTTTTGTTGGTATCACCTCAAATTTGGCTCCAGAGCAAAGAGATGCTCTGCCCCATGTAACTGCCAGCAAAATGCTCAATCTCAACCTAACCTAACCTAACCTCAACACCTCGGATTTTACAAAACTTTACGGGTTCCATTAACCAAATTTCACCTTCAGCACAGGGAACTTTAAACTGAATTCGCAAGTGATACGTGGGTCAGTCACCTCTGCAACCTCATCTTTTCAGGCCGATCCTCGGCTTAGTGTTCATGACCCACTCTCTGGTTTCTCCTTCATGGTTGACACTGGCGCTCAATGCAGTTTCATTCCAGCCTCTTCAGTCGAGAAAGCTTGCAGTTCTTCTGATCTTGTCCTTAAAACTGCCAATTCATCGCACATAAGGACTTATGGGACGAGTATCATCGAGCCTTTTCTCGCGTTACGTCGTGTTTTCCCATGGACGTTCATCTTTGCCGACGTCGACATGCCAATTTTGGGCCTAGATTTTCTTTCCGCGCATAACATGCTCGTCGATTCTCGTCACCGCAAGCTTATCGACAGACCCACGACTCTAACGGTTGCTGGTTCCTTCTTTCCTTTCACCAGCTCTCTTCTCTCTGTTCGTCTCCCTGCAACTGCCCCCCCCACTTCCAGCAACTTTTGCGGGAGTTCCCAAGCCTCTGTCTGCCTCTTTCTAAGGACAGACCTATTAAGCACAATGTGGTGCACAGAATAGAGACGACAGGATGACCAGTTTTATACGTCCCCGTCGACCTGCCCAAGATAGACTTGCCCCAATGAAGCACGAATTTAAGTTCATGATGGAGGCCAGGATTGCTTCCTCATCCACCTCCCCATGTGCTTCACCGCTTCATATAGTTCCTACTCTACTCCGGGGGAATTTAGAGATGTAGGTGATTACAGGCAACTCAATGCCTGTACAGTTCTGGATAGGTATCCTCTGCCTTTCTTATCGGATTTTAACTCCGCTCTCTTCGGTTGTTCCATTTTTTCTCGGCTCGATTTGGTTCGCGCTTTCAACCAAATCCCAATTCACCCTTATGATATCCCTAAGACGGCTATCACCACTCCATTCGGTTCCTTCGTCATGAAACGAATGCCTTATGGGCTTCGCAACAGTGGTCAGACCTTCAAACGCTTCATGGATCAGCTTCTGAGAGGTCTTCCCTTCTTGTTTTGTTATATAGACGACCTCGTGATAGCATCTTCGTCTTTAGAGGGGCATTTTTCTCATCTTCGCCAGATTTTTGCACGTTTAGATGAGTATGGTATCGTACTCAACACTTCTAAGTGAATATTTTGGTGTTACACAGCTCTCCTTTTTGTACATCACATTTCCCCTGAGGAAATTCGTCATCTCGAGTAAAAAGTTTAAGTTATCCCAGGCTTTTCCCAGACCTTCTTCGCTAAAGCAACTTCGTAGATTCTGTGGGATGGTAAGCTTTTACCACAGGTTTATTTCGAACACATCCCACATTATGCAACCTCTCTACGAATTGATTTCCAAGTCCAAGAAGAATCTCCCTCTTTCCTGGTCCCCCGAAGCTTGCGAGGCTTTCTCTAGCACCAAAGAAGCTATGGCTTCCGCTGTCGCCCTGGCCCATCCTTGTCCAGGAGCTCCTATAAGCGTTTCTTCGGACGCGTCCACTACTCATGTCTGTGCGATGAAACAGCAGAAGGTTGGTGACTCTTGGCAACCTCTCGCCTCCTTCTCTAAGGCTCTTCTTCCTCCCCAACAGAGGTACAAAACATTTTCCCGCGAATTACTGAGCATATACCTCGCCCTCCGTCACTTCCAACAATACTTGGAAGGACGTGATTTTACTGTTTTTACCGACTACAAGCCATTGGTCGGTGCGCTCGCCTCTAGTAGCACCTCCTCTGTGCACTCTGCAGTTGATACTCGTCACCTTGACTTCATTCTGCCGATGACAAACGATATTCGCTACGTTCCTGGTTCTTCAAACGTCGTACCAGATGCGCTCTCTCGCATTTCAGCGATTTCCGGAACGCAACTCTCCCAAACTGCGCCCATCGATCACGCGACTATAGCGCTTGACTATTCATTGCCTGACTGTCCTCGTCCACTCATTCCTCTCGTTTACCGTCGGCACATTTTTTACCAGACTCGCGGTCTCTCTCTCATCCTGGCATTCGAGCAACTCGCAAGCTCATCACACAACGTTATCTGTGGCCAGATATGAACGACGACGTGGCCAAATGGACCTGCGCATGTTTGCCTTGTCAACGAGAAAAGGTTTAACGCCACACAAAGTCCCCTCTGGCTGTTTTTCCACTTCCATCGGCACGTTTTGACGCCGTTCACATCTATCTGTTTGGTCCTCTGCCCTTTTCGCGTGGTTGCACTTACCTTCTCACCATGATCAATCGTTTTACCTCTTGGCCTAAGGCAGTTCCTATCCCGGACATCAGAGTTTCCACTGTAACTGAGCCTTCGTCTCAGCATGGGTTGCACATTTTGGTGTCCCATCAACGATCATGACTGATCGAGATAGCCAATTTGAATCCCATCAATGGGATGCACTCATGTCGGTGCTTGGCTCCTTTCGTCTCCGTACCACTATCTACCATCCCCAGAATAACTCTAAGGTGGAACGTTTTCACCGGACTCTCAAGGGAAGCTTACGCTCCACTGACCCCAACATCACTAGGGTGGACAAGCTACCCTTAATTCTCCTGGCAATTCGTGCCTCCTTGAAAGAGTATTTGAATTACTCTGCTGCGGGAGTCGTCTATAGTACGCAACTTCGTCTTCCAGGACAATTCCTTTCTTCCGCTGACTGTCCTCTTCCTTCCGACATACATCGTGCTGCATACGTTTCCAATTTAGTATGGACATGTCTGAGGTAAAGGTGACCGCCACAAGAGTACCTGCTAATCAGAAACCTTTCGTGCCAAAGGAGATGGCAATTTGCTCTCACATCCTTGCAACCTGTCTATGACGGACCCTTTCTCGTCGTCTCCAGGAGGCCGAAATTCTTCGTACTGCAGTTAGGCACCAAGCAGGATACGGTTTCCATCGATCGGCTTAAACCCGCTTTCATAGAGGCCGTTCATCTGGAACAGCCACTACCTTTCTCTTCCACTAATATAGGTCCAGTGGTCATCCCAGCCTACCTTCCGCACCTAACTATTCCTTCAACACTTCCCAACCAACTAACCCCAATTCGGAACCCTTCTTCAGCTCTTACAAATCAAACTGCAACTCTTCCTCCCACCTCTTTACTCACAAACCCTCCACCAACCATCTCTACACCCCCCAATTCTTTTTTATAACTGCTGCCGCTTCTCTTTTTGTTGCAGGATCACTTGACCGCAGCTGAAGAACACCAAGTGACCAACGCGCAACTCCCGACAGTCGCCTTTTCGGGAGGTCCAGAACAATCGTCACCCGACGTTCTGGTCCTCGCTCGCGACAATCTCACGCCTCAATCGAGTGGCACTACTAATCGCCACCTGACCCCTAATCTGAGTCAGCCAATTGGCCCCATAACCCGTTCTGGACGCGTTGTAACGAAGCCTCGCCGTTATATAGACTAAAATTTATGTAAATACCTTGTGTTGTGCGAACTTTTTCCTCAGTGGGGCACCATTGTAGCGGTCTATACCCCTACAAATGTAAATATTTATTCCTTAATATATATATATATATATATATATATATATATATTAATATAGGTTGAGGATAAATCCCAAAATGAGACATGAAAAATTTCTCATTTAATTAAATACAACGTTGCAGGTACCTTACCCATCTTCTGGTCTATAAAATAGATTTAGAACAAGTTTAAAATTACGAAAATTATAATGCACACATGGATTAGAAATAAATTATTTAGTTAATTGAAATTTTGACCAATCGTTTGAAAACTATTGAACCTTTAGATATGGATCATTTATGGGTACTTTAAATATGGATAAATATAACACTAGTTGATGCATTTATTGGTTGACATAGATATTAGTCACTTAATAAAGCAGAAATAGTAATAAATTATTTAATTAATTGAAAATGTGACAAATCATTTGAAAACTGTTGACACTAAATATAGATGCTTTAAATATGGATAAATAAAAAATACTAATTGGGTCAATTGTTTGGTACACAAAAATATTAGTCACCTTTAGGGAACGGCAAAAGCGGAGATACTGAGGAAAGATTATAGAAGGAACCGATTAAAGATTGGTAGGTTGTGAACAATTTTGAGTGATTTATGAAATGAGAAGGGGAAAAGCAGTTGAATCAGAATTTAAACTGGGATTTAGTTGTTTTATAAATAATGATTCAAGAATGCGAAGGCAAGTGGAGTCCTTTGCATGTCCTATAATTTGGAAGTTTTTGTGGGAAATTTCTGTCTTACATTTAATTGAATGATCTCGAATGGGAGATCATATATATATATATATATATATATATATATATATATATATATATATATATATATATATATATATATATATATATATATATATATATAATTTCAAGGAGGGTTGGTAACCCTGACTTAAATCGGGAGATTGCTACACCCGCTCTCTCAAGCGTCTTAAAATTAAGCCATGAGGTTCATTTGCTTTGCTGTCCCGCATCGGTGAAACAGGTCTGTAAATATTTAAATTGTAATTGTTTAGCTAAAGACTTCCCCAAAGAATCCCGAATTAATGAGTGATTCTTTTCTCATTTACAGCCCCATTGAACTCCGTTATAATCTATTTATCAAACGATTTACCAATATTTACCAATCAATTATCGCCCAATTAAAATCTATTTATCAAACGATTTACCAATATTTACCAATCATTTATCATCCAATTACTTATAATCTATTTATCAAACTATTTACCAATCACTTATCATGCAATTACTTATAATCTATTTAACAATTATCCAATCTATATATCAATTACTATTTGCCAATCAATTTACCAATTATTATAATTTCCATTTAACAATTAATTTATCAAACCATTTAACACTTTACCCAATCTAATTATCAATCATCAATTGTTATACTCAATTTACCAATTACTATTTATAATTTATTAATCTATTTACCAAACTATTTACAAATTACTATTTAACAATTATACAATCTATTTATCAATTACTATAATCTAAATTTACTTATAATACAATCTATTTACCCATTTAACAATTATCCAATTATCAATCACATTTGTTATACTATAATTACCAAACCAAATGTACCAATTGTAAATCCATTCCCGTTAACTCATGCAAATTTAATTCACACGTAATTCTCAATACAATCATAAACTGTTACTGTATAATTTCACCCTGAAATAATCTAACTGTTTATTCAATAAGATATATTTTTCATAACACTTTCTTTTTAATTTACGTATTCCCCCAACGTGGCCCAGATTTAGGCCTAATGAATTCCTCTGCAAAATTTAGACTCGTGATCATTTAACAATTCATTCCCTTGAATAACGAAATATAGATTTTTATGTTTATTGTGATCTGAGTGCTATCTAGGATATTGCCGCAATATTCATTGCATCACCTCTGAATAATGAAGCATTGAATGATATAGAGGTCATAAGTGTTCTTACAGTGGAAAACAAACAGGTACTTTTGGGGAGTATGAGCCGCCACGCGATACTATAATGACAACTTGCGTATGTATGACTCTAACTGAAATAGCAGGCACCACTCCCGGATAGCTTCTATAGCCTAGCCCTCCGGTCATTCCTATTTTAAAATCCTCCTGACAAACTTAAATATATATATATATATATATATATATATATATATATATATATATATATATATATATATATATATATATATATATTATGTATAAAATTCAAATCATTCATAAATTTTACTTAACTTTTTCAATTCAATTATTTTATGCATAACTTTTTGCATTTCAATCATTCATTTATATTTTGTAACCTTTAATAATTCAATCATTCAGTGACGAGAAATTGATTTTATTTAACGCACAGATACAAACATCTCTTAGAATTTCACGCACATACAAACACACGCATTTCACCACTTGTGAAATAACGCGAAATGACTCTCTCACTGGTATTCTCGTCACCGTCATATTAAGGTCAGTTAAAAGCTTCCCTCTTCACTTATTCATTAAAATCACCCCATACTAGAGAGAGATCCTAATTCCCATTAACACTTTCATTACAACCCCAACTCATTAATTATAGTCGCTACAGCAAAACGATTACATTCGCTACATCAAAATCATTTCCATATTCAGCCTCCATTTACAAAATTTATATGGCACACTTCATCTCGTCACGTGAAGTTATTTTCAACTCAAGTTAAACCTTGCCTAATTTAACGTAATTCAACTTATAAAATCTGTTTTGTTAATCTCTAATATATAATATATTTTTTTCTTTAAAAACTCGTTGCATTTATTTTCCATCCCACGGGAAAAGTGTTTCCTTTGGCATACATTGTTCATAATTCAAAATCCCTTAAAGCAATCAAAATTTATGCGTGAAGAATATAGTATCATATACACTATCTAGGCCAACGATATAGTATTCGACATTTGCATTAAATGGTGCCCAGAATTTAATAATCTCCCTTCAATCAATAAATAACTTCAAACGTAAAATAATTTTCGAACTCAGCGCGTTATTTCCCAGCTATTCAAGTTAGAACAGCATTTTGATTCACGTGTTCATTTTTAATATCGCGTGTTATCTTTAGCATCCTTCTTCCAACTGTCTTAATTCATATAATTTCAATTTGATAATATCCCCTATAGACGACATTTGCATAAAATGGTGCCCATAAATTAATATAACTCCCGTCAATCGATGATTCTACATTTAAACGTAAAATAATTTCCAATCGCCCCGGTATTCACGTTTCCCCAAGATCGCCCATTTTCATTCAGGCGTTTCAATTTTTGGTATCACGTTGTATCCAAAACATTATTCTTCCAATCATTATAATTCATATTAATTTAAATTCATAATTTCCCATAAATACAATGAATGAGTTTCTTATTTCTGAGAATTTTTTTCTTTTCAATTTTACGTTCCTTCGCGTAACTGAAGTTCACGTACACACACACACGCACATCCATCAGGTGTACACACAGTAGCGACTATAACGGACCATCGAAGTACTTCCGTAAGCGGCTCACTGGATGAAAGCTCCTCATCTCTAGATCACCCCACCAACAGACAGCCCCATGCATATCTCTCGCTGCCCACTTTTGATGCTTCAAATCCCATAGTATGGCTGGAGGTATCGTCCATTCTACTCAAGCCCCAGCTGCAATCATACAGAGTCTCCCCATGAGTATATTAATTGAATTTAGGGAAATTTTGACTAACGGGAAACAGGCTGGCGTTCTGGACCGCACTCAGGAAATGGGAGGTAAGAGTCCTTTGATTTTCTTAAAGAACTCAAAGAACCTTATCAGGGTAAAAGGAGCGCAAACCGACCTTTCCATCCCTCTCGTCACTGAGATTTTCATGAGGGGAGTCCCAGAGGGGATCAGGCCACTTATTTTAAATTCAAACCCCCTCAGATATAGAGGAGATAGCCATAGCCCCCGATAGATTTATATTTCTCAGGTTCGAGAAATGTCGAGCTCTTCTGACGACCCGGCCGAGCGTTTAGAGGTTCCATCATCTTTATCGAGGTCCCTCGAGGCCTCAATACGGAGGATGGAGGCCGACATCCAAAGGTTAATGCTCCACCAGGGATCACAGAGCGAGCACAGTCAGAGTTTTGGGAATCAAAGGCACAGGGCCCGATCTGGTTCACCAAGGAGAAACCAACGAGGGCATCCCGATGCAAAAGGTGAGAGGCAGCAATATTTTCAAACTTCTTCCAACTATTCTCGCCATCTTCTACACCATCAGGGCCTATGCTGGTACCATCAAGGGTACGGCCACAACGCTGTACCCTCTAAAAAGCCTTGTAACCACCATTATGCTTTTTTCCACACGGCGCCGAGTAGTCTCTCAAAGCATAATGGGACTTTCACCCAATCTACTCAAAGGTGTTGGTATCCCAGCAAATATGGCGCACAGGCTGAAAAATGCCTACAACCTTGCACATATTTGCAACCAGTACCTCCACCTTCACCTAATCTCACCTCTCCACTCCTCACTCTTCATAACCAAACTCTCCAAATCCTTATCAAATCTTCATTCTTCAACTTCCGCCTCAAGTTCTCTTCTTTAAACTAAAAAGGCAAGGGATAAACTGGTTAACATCCCCTGCCTACACCTCATTTCCTCAGGTAGGTCCAGCTTTTCGCATTTTTAATCCACTTTCTGGTTTCTCATTCCTGGTAGATACCTGTGCTGAATGCTGTGTTATACAAATTTCTAAGGCCGACAAAGCTTCTGCTCCCTCAGATTTAGTTCTGAAAGCAGCCAATTCGACCAATATTAGGACCTATGGAAAGCATAACCTTCAAGTCACACTCAGTCTCCGTTGAGTTTTTAGATGGACTTTTGTCAAGGTGGAGGTAGATTGTCCAATATTGAGCCTCGATTTTCTTTTGGAAAACAACCTTTTGTTCAATTCTCCACCCCTAAAGCTTGTCGACCGCAAAACTCTACTCACAGTTTCAAGTTCGTAATTACATTCTCAGACTTCACTCCTTTCTATTCGTCTCCACCAACCGAACCACCATTTCAGCGCTTTCTTCGGGAGTTTCCTGAATTCACCCTTCCACCTTCAAAGGATAGGCCTATAAAACATAGTGTGGTGCTTCGGATCGAAACAACAGAATGCCCTGTATTTTCCCGACCACGCCTTCTAACTCCAGATAAACTGTCTGATATGCGTGATGATTTTCAATTTCTGATGGATGCAGGCATTTGCAGGCCTTCCGCTTCTCCGTGGGCTTCTCCACTCAACATTGTGCCCAAATCCATGCAGGAGGAAATGAGAGGAGTTTGGAATTACTGAGCTGTTAACGCTGTAACAATCCCTGATCAATATTCATTGCCATACATCACCGATTTCACCTCATCTCTCTCTGACCGTACGCTCCTTTCTCGCCTAGATCTGGTTCATGCTTTAAACCAGATCCCAGAAGATGTTTCAAATACAAACTTCACCACTCCATTTGTCTCGTTTGAAATTATCAAAATGCCTTATCGATTGCGCAACTCTGGTCAATCTTTCCAGCGCTTTGTGGGCTAAGTCCTTAGGGGTCTTCCTTTTGTATTACATCGATGACCTCCTAATAGCATCTTCCTCGCTGGGGGAACTCCTTTCACGACTTCATCCGGTCTTTTCTCGCCTTCAATAGTATGGTATCGTACTCAACACTTCCAAATGTCTTTTTGGTGTCTCGCAACTCTCCTTTTTAGGAAAACATGTCTTGAAGTGCAGGGATTAGCCCACTCGAAGATAAAGTTACCGTGATGCGCAACTTTTCTCGATCCACATCACGTAAGCAACTCAGACATTTCTGTAGTATGATGAACTTCTACCACAGATTCATTCCGAACTGTGCCCAGGTCATGCAACGTATCAATTCTATGCTCGATAAACCAAAAAGAACTCCACTCTTGAGTGGTCTACTGAGGCGTGAGAGTCATTCGATCGCACCAAAGAGGCTATTGCCCGCGCTGTGGAATTGGCTTATCCTTCTCCAGGGGCTCCAATCAGCGTCTCCTCAGACGCATCCTCAACTCATGTAGGTACAATCTTGCAACAAAAGATAGGTGACAAATGGCAACCTCTTACTTTCTTCTCTCGCTCTCTTTCTAGCTATCAAAAGAGGTATAGTACGTTCTCTTGCGAGCTACTCAGAATATACCTCTCAATCTGCCACTTCCGTCATTATTTGGAGGGCCGTGACTTTATTATTTTTACGGACCATAAGCCTTTGGTTGGTGCCTGTTCGTCTCGTAGTACTTCGTCAGTACACACTGCAGTTGACACTCGTCATCTTGACTTCATCCTGCAGATGACGAATGATATTAGCTATGTTCTTGGTCCTTCAAACGTCGTACCAGACGCTCTTGCTCCCATTGCCGCGATTTCGAGCACGCAACTCTCACACTGCGCCCATCGATCATGCAAAGCTAGCGCTAGCTCAGAAAAAAGATGAAGACACGCAAACACTGCCTCACTCTTCTCAACTCGTCGTTCGCGAGATCAACTTACCAGACAGTCCTTCCAGGCGCATCCTGGTCGATTATTCATTACCTGACTGTCCTCGTTCTCTCATTCCTCTCGCTTACCTTCGGCACATTTGACCAAATTCACGATCTCTCTCATCCTGACATCAATGCCACACGCAAGCTCGTTGCACAAAGCTTCGCCCGGCCAGGTATGAATGCTGACGTGGCAAAATGGACTCGCTCATGCCTGCCATGCCAGAGCGCCAAATTCCATCGTGACACAAAAACCCCTCTGGTCCCTTTTCCTCTTCCTTCTTCACGTTTTAACGCCGTTCATGTGATCTAGTAGGTCCTATGCCTTACTCTCGCGGTTGCAATTATCTTCTCACCTTCATCGATCGTTTCACCCGTTGGCCAGAGATGGTTCCTATCTCGGACATCAGAGCTTCCACTGTCACTCAAGCCTTCGTCTCAGCATGGGTTGCTAGTTTTGGTGTTCCCTAAACGATCATGACTGATCGTGGCAGCAAAATTGAATCCCGACAATGGGATGCACTCATGTCAGTGCTTGGCTCCTTTCGCCTTCGTACCACAAGATACCATCCCCAAAGCAACGCTGCAGTGGAACGTCTACGTAGGACCCTCAAAGCAAGCTTACGCTCCACCGATCCAAAAATCTCTTGGGTGGACAAGCTACCTTTGATTCTACTAGGTATTCGATCGTCCTTGAAATAGTATAAGGCCTGCTCTTCAATAGAATTAGTTTACGGTACTCAACTTCGTCTTCCTGGTCAATTCTTCTCTTATTCTGTGCAACCTCTACCATCTCACCTCGATCCTGGTTCATACATACACAATTTTGTACGCGTAATTTCTGAAGTTAAGCCAACCACCCCTAGAGCACCTGCTAATTAAAAAACCTTCGTGCCGAAAGAGATGAACACATGCCCCCATGTTTTCGTCTGTCGCGATTCAACTCGCAATTCTTTGCAACCAGTCTATGACGGAATCTTTCTCGTCATCTCCATGAAGCCGAAGTTCTTCATCCTTTAGCTTGACACCAGGCAGGATAGTGGCTCCATAGACCGCCTGAAACCAGTGTATATAGAAAACGTTCACCTAGAATGCCCTTTACCTCATTCTTCTCCCACTATAACATTTTATGGTCCAGTAATCTCTAACCCACCCTTTCAACCACCCCTATACTCAAACTCCACCTTCCGTTTTGCTGCCTCCTCCTTTATTGTTGCAAGAACCCTCGTCGGCAGTGATGTTCACTCGCGAGCAAATATATCTAACACTGGTCACACCATTCAGTGGAGAACAGTACTCAAGACTCCCGCGTACCGCTTGAAGCCATCTCAGAAGGAACCAGAAAGCGGAGCAACTTCGCTCCATCAACCTTCACACGTGCCAGTAATGTGACGTTGTCACATGCTCCTGTCACGCTGTAAGAAGACCTGGGCGTTACCCGGACTTGTAGTACTCTATTAGGAAAGGGGGGTAACCTTCTTAGGGAGAAGTTTTATAGCAATGTCCTCCGGGGCATTCCTATAAATGTTAACACTTACTCCTAAGGATATATATATATATATATATATATATATATATATATATATATATATATATATATATATATATATATATATATATATATATATATATATATATATATCAAATTAGCATTCAAATATATTCAATCAATTACTCTGTGACGAGAATACATTATTTCTGAACAGTTAAAGTTTGTTGGTTTCAGTCCTCCTATCAAGCCGCTATATGTTGCTGCTTATCAGGCGGACGTCAGCCAGTGCAAGCCCCAACTCCTCATGTAACATCAACACCAATACGACAAAATCCCTTAGATACAAGATTTTCCCTTACACGAACACACACATACAAACGCACGCCTATCGCTATCCGCCTTGAAGTGATGCACGGATGGACTTGTGCACATCGTCGCTTCGGATAAAGACCCCAAATTCACATTCCATCATAATCGTGTACTTACATAATTATACTTACATATTCATAGTTGTTCAATCACATATTTATATACACACCTCCATTTCACCTTCCATTTCAACTTAAATCATTTATGTATCCTTCATTATTCTCTGTATAGCATTCAAATTGTATCCCTTAAATATCATCTGCATTACTCGATTCAATTTATGTATAAAAAAACTGCAATCCAATTCATTCTTGTAAAATTTAATGTATTCTTTTATTAAAAAGTTAAAGTTCGCTGGTTTCAGTCCTCTTATCAGACTGCTGTGTTGCTGCTTATCAGGCAGACGTCAGCCAGGACAAGTCCCAACTCCCCACCGTGATGTCCAGTCACGGTGGTAACCTCCCTAGTAAATTGTGTCAGCTTAAAAAGAATCCTAAAGGAGATTCGAACTGCTGACCCAGCGATTGCCGAATACGCACGCTAATTACTATACTAGCCGTGAGGCTAGTAAAAATATATTCTATTTTTGCTTCCCTTTATCTTGAGAGTTCGAATCTACGTTAGGCTTAACATTGTTCAGTCCAAGCCAAAAACAAATTTAGGCACGTAGTGACTATTGCGTCGCTATCGAAGGCAAAAGCATTCATGTAATAGTTAACCACGCTGCATAACAGTCAAAGAAATCGGTATTTACAACGGTGACTAATAAAATCATTAAAACACTAAGTAACTAGTAAATCAACACAATCTAAATGTATTTGAATTATATACATGGATTTAATTTCATTAATCTAAAGCCTAGGAGTCAATAAGTTTATTATCCCTATAGCCCACTAAAAATTTTAAAATCTCTGTGGCTCACCTGAAATTTTCCATGTCCCATTTGGGCCGTGTGGACACAGGTTGGGAACCGCTGACGTTTCTCACATTTCGATCTCTTTTGGCGCGGCCCAGATGCCAACTCTGGAGCGTTGACTCTAATATGCATTGAAACGCGTCTCTCGCTATGCAGAAGCGCACAGGCTTCGGTTTTCCTATAGCAACTCACAAATTACCATAAGTGCTCTCAGGGCATTGGAATCTCCACACACCCTGGTTCGCAATAGCCCAGACGCCATGGTTTTGGCGAGCCGGGCGGATGTCGAGATTATCTTCTGCTGGGTTCCGTAACATGTGGGAATTGCGGGGAATGAGCGCGCTGATGAGGGCGCCAAAGACTCCACGAGGACTGGGCGACCAGACCAGCGTTTTGCTCTACCTCACACTGATTACATGGTAGGAATACGGGGAACCCTCCAGGCTGCTTGACAAAGAAGATGGGAGACTGCTAAGGGGAACTTTAAGTTGTGTGCCATTACGCCGCGTCTATTCCCATGTTCCTACCCCTCAAAGCCGCAACGGCTTCCAGTTGCTTTCTGTCGTCTCCGAATTGGACACGCTCGCGGAACGCACCGCCAATTGATGGAGCGCTCGCTTGCGCCTTACTGTGACGACTCCGTTGTCCCCCAGAGTGTTTACCATATTCTTGTTGATTGTTCCAGTCCGATTAATCTTCGCGCATGTTACCTGTACCGGTACCTGGACCAGTGCGGTCGCTACCGCTTGTCCCTTGTATTCGGGACTGGTTCGTGCACACAAACTTGCGGACTATACTACTTTTTGGGAAGAAGGTGACCTCTTTCATTTTATTTGAATCTTTGTTGTAGGTGGCATGCTCATGCACCGGGCGGAGACGGGCCTACCCCCGACACCGGAGCGTACTTCCTTATTGTTGCTGTTGTTGCTTTTTTAGCCAGTGTCTTTGCCTCTTATTCCCTTTTTATATTTGTTATTTATTATTTTCACATTGTTATTTGTTCTTTAATCTAGACCAATAGTAGGCCGTGGTGTGAGTGCGGGAATTTTTCCCTAGTAGGCAGTCGACAGATGGGCTCCTAAAAAAAAGGGATGGTGTGCTCTCCTTGCCCTATCATTGACTCAAGATCTGTATGGGATACCTGTGTCGTGTACAGCAGGCCCCTGTATCAGAGGTTTACATATGCATTTATGCTGGCGAGTCAACTGCAGCATTCAATAGGTTGCCGCTTGGACCCTGTCCCTTGAACTTCTAAATAGGAGATCATCTCTCCAACCTGGGTGCCCTAAGGGTCCTTGATCTTCCGTCGTCGCCAACCCTAAGTTGGCGTGCTCCACCTCCCACAGTTTGTACCAGCATGTGGAGCCTGGACAAGTCGTCCGTAGACCCTTACTCCCTTAAGAGCATGTTCCTCGAGCATGCGACATCACATACACACCACTGCCCAATATACACAGATGGTTCCAAGTCAGACAGAGGCATGGGTGCTGCAGCCACCTACTCAGGAGAATTTTTAACTTTGTCTTTGCCGTTGGCAGCTTCTATTTTTACCGTTGAACTTTCGGCCATTCTTTTAGCTTTTAGACTGATTCAAATTTTTTCTTCTAAATATTTCGTTATTTTCTCCGACTCTAGGAGTGTTTTACAAGCAATTCGCTCTTTAAGTGCGTCTCATCTCTTAGTCGCAGAAATCTTCAACTGCCTGGTCCAGAATGCGCCCCGTTATCGAGTTATATTTTGTTGGGTTCCCGGGCATGTAGGGCTCCTGGGCAATGAGAGAGGTGGTCAGCTAGCCCATTCAACCCCTTTTGGCTCCCCGGATATTTTTCAGTTGTGGCAGGGCGAATTGGATGGGTGTTCATTATTTAAAATATATAATATCAAAATTCTGTTCGTTCTTGGCTCTCCAGCCTTCGGAGAATACGGTACTTAGAGGTGGCTTTTTGTCGCGTTCGCATCGGCCACACGAGACTTACCTACGGCCATCTTGTTTCAGCTGGCGCTCGAATCAGCCCTTGCTGCCTTTTTTGTGGTGGGGACCAATCGGTCGCCCATCTTCTTTTGGAATGCCCTCATTTCGCCATTCGTTGGTCTTCCTGTTTCCCGACCCTTTCAACTATCCCCTGCCTGTCCCGCCTTCGTTTCATTCTACCCGAGGAATCTGTTAAACCGTAATTTAAATTTTTTTTTTATCTGATAGTGGTCTTCTACCTCTTTTATAATTAATTTGCCCTCATTTGTTCCTGCTGCCATTTAGAATCCACTTGGATTGGGTAGCATTCCAACTTGCCTCTTCCTTAAGTCCTTAAAATTCTATCAAGTTCCTTTGACCCCTGTAACTAACTTTCAATCTCCCCACAAGCGGAAGTTGTGTATCTTTCACCAGTAGTAATGCATCCCCACTTCCAGAAGGCAACGATGCCACCGTCTCCTTTATCCATAGCATTTCTTTCTAACCACGAGCATACTCTATCGCTCCTTCACGTTACCTTTGTGCCTTTCAAACCCTCCGTAACTACGACTTCTGACTTTCCTTCAGACGTGGGTTTCACACCTTTCATTGGGAGCGATGATCGTCCCAGCCCTGGATGTAACGATGACCCCAAATTTCTTTTGTATCTACCTCCGGGTCACGATCCATTGAATTTGTCTGTGGAAACGGACTTGGCCCTCGCAATAAGACCTTCTCCCTTCTAAATTGGGGCTGCCCTGCCGTTTTGAAGCTACTCCTATAACGCCCGTATCGAGTTCTTCTCGCACGACACCTGTACGTGAGGGGTCCTCAGTTTTTAGATTTTTTATCTCAGCTTCCTACCCCATTTCTAGTTCTAGGTGACTTTAATGCCAGACACTACGCATGTTGTGTAAGAGTAAGCAACCATCAAGGCCGCCTCCTTGAATTTTTTTAGCCATTAAACATTTTTGCATCCTTAATTCTAGTCATGTTACGGCCTACTACATTCAAACTGATTCTTTCATTTGTGTGGATCTATCAATTAGCTTCGCTGACTGCATCTCTGATTTCAAGTGGTCTGTTTTAAATGACCTGCATGGCAGCGACCACCTTTCCATTGTCTTGAAACACACGACCCTTTCATATCTCCTCAGACTGGTCAAAGTTCCATGACGCTTCCTTCACCAGTAAACAAATTGGATATTTTGTAGATATTGAAGCGGCTATACATTACTTTTCCTGTTTAGAGCTGATGCGACAGAGTCTGCAATTCCTACTACTCGGTCCCGCCGGGGCAGAACATCAGTCCCATGGTAGAATGATGATTGAACTTGTGTGATGGCGGCCTATAAAAAGGCTCATGAGCGGTTCCGCCGGAATCCAACCATTCCTAACGCATTTTACCGAAATCGAACTAGAGCGTTCGCCAGCTAACTTTACATCAGGCGTGCATTGAGTCATGAAGAGTATATGTGTCCTCCTTATCTTCCACTACCTCTTCAGTTTAGGTGTAGAAGCGAATTAACAAAATCAGGGGTTGGTATACTGGTTATTCCACCCCTAGCATTGAGATAAATGTGTCAATCAACCATCTGAGATCCCGCTAGCGTGGCTGATATATTGCCTTGTTTTTTGCCGATGATAGCAGCGTTAAGCGATACCCAGCGGAGTTTAGACGTATAAAACCCGAGTTGAGGGCGAAGCCCTGCATTTCTCGGCCGACAGACAGGAGCTCTACAACTTTCTGTTCACTAAGGCCGATCTGCGTTCAGTGCTGTCTCGGTACGCTCCTACGTCTCCCGGCCTTGAGAATTTCCGATATGACTTTCTCGGGCATCACCATTCCCGTACTGCGATGGTCCTACCATTTCTGGAAGCATTTAAAGACGGTTTTTTTCTTGCCATTATAGGCCAATAGCTCTCACCAGCTGTCTTAGTAAGTTTGGGGATAAAATGGTGATTGCTCGCTTGCACTGGTTTTGGAATACCATGACCTTCTAACTTCATACCAGTATGGCTTCTGTATAAAGCAGAGTATGACAGATCTTCTTGTGCATATGGAGGGTACTCTCCGTGAGGCCTTTACTCGTGGCTGTCTCGCGATGGCGGTCTTCCTTCGATATCAAGGTGTGTCTGAAACTTTGATTGTGGACTATTTCGCTCTCTATTGCTCCGCCTCTTCCCCGGCATCCGCAGTTCGCCGCCTCCAGTTGACGGTTGATACCATCCACCATTGGGCCCTTCATAAAGAGTTCCGGCTCTTTGCCTCAAAGTCTAAGGTGATCAACTTTCACCGGAAGCGTGGAAAGCAAACTAAACACCCTGTGAGGGTATGGAAAGTACATACTCGCATGCCGCCAGACAATCGTGGGAACGAAAGAAATTTGTCATTTGAGTTGACCTTCGTCTCCTCCCCCCCCCACCCTTCCATCAACTGGTGACAGGAAGTCTGACGAAAGGAGGCCTATCTCACAGAGAAGCCTAAATTCTATTTGCCTTCTTTATGACACCATGGAGATTGTCCAGAAGGCACTGCGATAAGCGAATTGTCGTGAATGGAATCTCTCTCTCGATTTTCCACAATCCGTGGTATAAATAACATCACCGTTCATCCCTCTAGAGCAGTGTCGTCCCAAACCTACTCGCGTAACGCGTAACCCTCACGTTGAACGAGAGTCGTTGCTGTAACGTATCGACTGCCAACACGCCGCTGAGTCAACTTCGTCGCTGTCACAAAGTGTTCCTGAGGTAAATCCCGCCCCGCAGAGTCTGTGACTAGAAGAATACGCTATGTTGCTCAACGTAACTTGAGAAAGAAAAGGAACATACAAATAGTTACTGGAAGTTACTATTTGTTAGTGTCACATCCAGCTGGGAGTGAACTAACCGGAACTGCAGCCAGCAGCCCCGAACCCGTCGTCTTATCCCCCCTCTCCCCGAGAACTCGTGTTAACGCCACCCGAACCACCCCGTCTGGACCTGAGTAGTCGTCTCTCCAATCCATCACAATTAATGGTAATCTGTAAACCCAGTGTCCCTCTATTCTTGCATTACCTATTTAATTAACCGTGATTGATACTCTCATTGAGTCATTATAAATCTAGACGCTTAACGTCAGTGTTTAATATTTAATCTTTAATTTTGCCCGTTTAACTATTGCTAATTATTATATTTGTGTAAAGTAAAGTTTATTTTTTGTACGTGTGTTTATTTGTGTCTCCTCCTTTTTGACGTACCCTTGGCAAGACTTTAATTAAGCATCCCTTCGGCTTATTTATTCAACCTGTATTATGCACTCTTAGAATTCAACAATCACAAACCTTCCCCCAGTAACAAGTGGGACTTTTATAGTGAAAATCCTGGCTACGGCACAACCCGCCTCTAACCAGCTTTCGCACGTTCAGTAGGAGTTAAAGCCTACCTATATATATATATATATATATATATATATATATATATATATATATATATATATATATATATATATATATATATATATATATATATATATATATATATATATATATATATATATATATATATATGATCGTAGATTGAGTCATAGAGTCAATACCATCGACTTAAACAAAAGCGGTGTGTCCAGATCAAGGACTAGAATAATTATTGGACCAGACTATGAGCAATTCTACGACATATATAAAAGTGGTGTCAGCTTTAAGGGTTTAAATTTTTGAGGAAGCGAACTCATATAGCCTAAAATTTGCTAACGTCCAAGGAAGCTCAAATAAACTAACGTAAATTTTAATAATTAGAGTCTATTTCCCGAAGGAATATAAATAATAACCATTAATAACCCTTTCCAGATAGCAAAAACAAAGCTAGGAAAATATTCGTTATTTTGGGGATTAGTTATTAGATAGCATCGGTTAGGAACAATCGCAGCTTCTAATTCTCTTACCAGGTGCGTAAGTTCTTTCGTGAGTCACCAGTTGCGTCAGCAAGAGCAGCAATGGCTTCACAATCGTTCGAAGTTTTCGTCAAGCAAGGACAAGCTCTCGGTCTCACAGGACAGGAACTAAAGGAATTTGTCCAAAGCGAACAGCGAGAGGAAAGAGCACGTGAAATGGAAGTAAGAAAAGGAGTGTTAGAAATGGAAGAAAGGAGAAGAAAAGAAGAGTTAGAATTTGAAGAAAGAGAAAGGATTCGAAAACACGAAAGGGAATTAAGCAGAGACCAAGTTGAAGTCAGTTCTGTTGGATCCCGTGATCATCAACCCCAGGCCCCCGCTATGAAACTTCCCCAATATAAAGACGAAGAAGATTTGTGCTCATACTTAACACATTTTGAAAAGATCTTCGAGGTAAACGGATGGGCCATAGAATCCGAAGGAGTCAGTAGATTGCTCCCATTGCTCAGTCCGGGCTTAAGAGAAATTTTCATCTCGTTACCATACGAAGCTACAATAGAGTATAACACCTTAAAGGCCGAATTGCTATCTGCCTTCAACTTGAACCCTCAGTTCTACTGTGCTAAGTTTAGATCGGCTAAAATCCAGCCCGGTCAAACTTACCGACATTTTGGATATATCCTGAAGCGAAACCTCCAGTTCTGGTTAGAATCCTCCAAAGTCGAATCGGAGTATGAGGCCCTGATTGACTTTATGTTAAAATACCAGCTATTGTCTACCCTCCCCCAGGAGATCCGAGCATTCGTGCAAGACCGCCGAGCGTCTACCTTTCAAGAATCCGTCGAGGATGCTGATCTCCATGTGGCAAATCATCGCCTATACCCACAGGATACCCGGAAGAATAGTCCCCCGTCCCTGAAGAATAAATTTAGTCAATGGAATTCCCAACAAAGGAAACCCCCTCCATTGATAAAGACCACAGCCCCGTTCAGGCCTAAGAATAAGCCTTTTGTAGCCCACGAAGACAGAAACCCCCCAGTCTTCAATACCCCCTACAATAACCAGCACCATAATAAGCAGGTTATATGCTACTCCTGCGGTTTCACCGGCCATTATAAGTCCCAATGTGTACAGAATTCCAGCCTACGTCCCACCCAGAGCCAACAAGTTCACCAAGTAACCGCTACCCTTCCCCCGGAACAGCCGGCCGCGCTTACATCATCCCCACAGGAATTTCAAGTGAACTTCCTGTTCAACATGAGTTCCCCCGGAGGACTAAATTTCGAAACCGGCTCGATCTATGGCTGTAAAGTGTCCACCCTCGCCAGAGACACAGGGTACACATGCATTGTGGTGTCAGACAAATTGTTCCCCCCTGTCGACCCCCAACATAAGAAGTACGCAATTGTACACGACTTCTTGGGTCTAGAAAATAGATTCCCGGTAATCCGCTGCCATGTACAGTGTAAATATTTCACTGGTTGGGCCTACGTAGTGTCAGCCCCCATCAAATTTTCCTCGGTACTCATTGGCCAGAGCGCACTACTCTCCCCGATTGAAATGACTCAAGCTGTCGTCACTCGAGCGCAAGCTAGCCGCGAGGCCTCTTCCCCAACACGCCTTTTCACCACAGAGGCTCCTTTAGAGGTCCCAACGAGTAATGCACAATTCCTCAGAGCTCAGCAGAGCTGCCCTTTACTTCAATCCCTTCGGAAAAAAACCCGAAAGAATGAAGAGGTGATCGTTCGAGGGAACCGTCCCATAAGGTACATCATTAACGACTCCCTTCTGTTTCGCACCTCGCGGGATGAGTCTGACCCACCTTCCAAGGTTATGTGTATTCCGCGCACACATGTAGACCAAATCCTGCGAGTAGCACATGAAAGTTCCATGGCCGGTCATTTTGGTCATAACAAGACTTCTCAGCGAATATTTAAATACTTTTTTTTTGGCCCGGTGCAGCCAAAGATATTGCAGAATTCTGCAAAACGTGCGATTTGTGCCAGAAAACCACTGCAAAAGGTTGAATAGCCCCAGCTCCCCTGCAAAGAACCCCAGTCATTTCGGAGCCCTTCTCGAAAGTCGCCATCGACCTCATCGGACCAATTCACCCCCCTTCCGCCTAAGGTCATACGCATGTACAAACATTGATAGACTGCGCTACCCGATTCCCAGACGCTGTCGCACTAAAAAGGATCGATAGTATCTCTTGCTCTGAAGCCCTTATTTCTATTTTTTCTAGAGTAGGATTGCCCAAATAAATCTTGTCAGATAGAGGCCGCCAGTTTACCTCTGAGCTCATGGAACACGTGAACACCCTGCTCCAAATCAAACCTATTTTTACCACCCCCTTCCATCCGAGCGCGAACGGCATGTGCGAAAAGTTCAATGCGACCTTGAAAAGCGTCCTCAAGAAGCTTTGCATGGAACAACCCCAAGAATAGCACTGATATTTGCCAGTTGCGTTATTCGCATGCTGCGAAATTTCCCATAGGACCATCGGATTTTCCCCATTTGAGCTCCTGTACGGGAGAAACGTGCGGGGGCCCCTCAGTATTTTGAAGGAGTTATGGACAAATTCCCGTTTGTGTCCAGAATTAAGGAACACTTATTCCTTCGTCCTCGAACTAAGGGAAAGATTAAAAAGGTGTTCTGACATAGCAATCAGAAATTCCGAAATTAATATGGAAAAGTATCGGACATACTTTGATCTAAAGGCCAAACACAGAAAACTGAAGCCCGGAGATGAAGTTCTACTCTTACTCCCCTCGGACTCCCATAAACTTCTCTCTCTCAGAAAACCCACGGATCGGTCGATTACGTAATACAGACACCCACAGGTGATAAGTTATATCACATAAACATGCTAAAAAAGTATCATAGACGGGCCTGTATAAACAATATAGTCGCCTTCGACGAAGAAAAGGGTAATTGACGCCGTCCACCCAAACAACCCCCTAAATATTGTTAATTCGACTTGCGTAGAGTCAAGCGAAGATTGTCCCCTCCCCGTCCTCCCGCCCAAGCTGCCCCCCCATAAAAGAACCTTTTCCCGAGTTGGATGTAAACTCCGACCTCATCCCTGCCCAAAGGAACCAAATGATGGCGCTTTTGGAAGAATTTAGTGACGTCATTTCCGAGTCACCAGGATGCTCGACTCAGTTCGAACATGATATCGCCCTCACTACGCTCGAACCTGTGCGATGTAAGCCCTATCCCGTACTGGTGCACCTAAGAGACGCTTTCAATGAGGAAGTCGACAATCTTTTTCAATTAGGGATTATCGAGCCATCTACGTCCGACTACTGTTCCCAAATAGTCATTTTCCGCAAGTCAGACCAGTCCTTTAGGATGTGCGTCGATTTTCGGAAGTTAAACACCGTCACCGTGTTCGACGCCGAGCCTCTCCCCCTAATTGACTAAAATTTACATCTCTTCGAAGGAGCTGCCTACATCACTGAGATAGACCTATGTAAGGCCTATTATCAGATCCCCCTAAAGGCATCAGCGAGGAAACTAACAGCCTTTCCTACAGACAAAGGTTTAATGGAATTCACTCGTCTTTCTTTTGGCTTAGTTACTGCCTGCAGTAGCTACAACCGCATAATGCGCCGTGTAATAGACGGTTTAAAAAACGTTTCGTTTATTTTGATAACGTGTATGTGGCTACACGTTCCTGGAACGACCATATCTTGTCCCTCCGCCCGTTTTTAGAACGCTTTAAGCATCATGGCTTAACGATTAAACCCTCAAAATGCCATTTTTCTTATAAATCCATAGAATACCTTGGATTTAAAATAGGCGAAAGTCATCTGGCTCCACATAAAGAGAAGGTAAAGGCTATTGTAAATATGCCCCTCCGCGCACCAAGAAGCAATTACGGTCATTCCTCGGTGCTGCGTCATTTTACCGCCGCTTCGTACCCCAATTCGCTTCGGTAGCAGCTCCCTTAAATTATCTGTTAAAAAAGAAACTCCCGGACCCCCTCCAGTGGAACCCCGACGCCGAAGCGCACTTTGAAGAGCTCAAAGAGAAGCTAGTCTCCGCCCCAATCTTAAAACTGCCGAACCCTTAAAAGAAATTTTGCGTAAGGACAGATGCCTCCCAACTGGGTATTGGCTGCGTATTACTCCAATACGACGAGGACCAAGAGCCCGCTCCTATAAGCTATGCGAGTCGCCGACTGACGGCTCGCGAAAGGGCATACGCTACGGTAGAACTGGAAGCTCTAGCGATTGTTTTGGGGATTACAAAGTTTAAAATGTATCTGGTAGGTCGTCCATTCCTCATAGAGACTGATCATAGACCGTTAGCCTACTAAAAACTTATACAAACCGAAAGGGCAGGCTAATGCGCTGGTCATTATTGCTAGCGGAGTACCGTTATGAAATCAGATATCTAAAAGGGTCTGGCAATGTACTCACAGATAGCCTTTCGAGAAACCCAATTTCAGATAGCGATTAATAGTCAATAATTTATTTTTTATGTGTATCTCTTTGTATAAATAATTATTTCTTGCCTGTACTCTGTAGGTGTTTTGCTTTGTTTTGTATATGTAAATTAGAGAAACTGACGTAGCAGTAGTATTTTGTAACCATTAGATACTAAGGTAAATTCCTAATGGTTTTGATAAAATTACCGACTCAATTGTTCGAGTCGAGGAAGATAATTACAAATTCTCCCAGGGAAGTTAATTTTCACATTATTCCTTATTTCATGGCGGAATAATGTTCCTCGAAATAGGTAGGCGTGTGAGGGTATGGAACGTACATACTCGCATGCGGCCAGACAATCGTGGGAACGAAAGAAATTTGTCGTTTGAGTTGACCTTCGTCTTCTCCCCCCCCTTTCCCCCAACTGGCGACAGGAAGTCTGACGAAAGGAGGCCTATCTCACAGAGAAGCCTAAATTCTATTTGCTTTCTTTATGATACCATGGATATTGTCCAGAAGGCGCTGCGATAAGCGAATTGTCGTGAATGGAATCTCTCTCTCGATTTCCCACAATCCGCGGTATAAATAACATCGCAGTTCATCCTTCTAGAGCAGTGTCCCAAACCTACTCACGTAACGCGTAACCCTCACGTTGAACGAGAGTCGTTGCCGTAACGTATCGACTGCCAACGCGCCGCCGAGTCAACTTGGTCGCTGTCTCAAAATGTTCCTGAGGTAAATCCCACCCCGCAGAGTCTGTGACTAGAAGAATACGCTCTGTTGCTCAACGTAACTTGAGAAAGAAAATGAACATACAAATAGTTACTGGAAGTTACTATTTGTTAGTGTCACATCCAGCTGGAAGTGAACTAACCGGAACTGCAGTCAGCAGCCCCGAACCCGTCGTCTTATCCCCCCTCTCCCCGAGAACTCGTGTTAACGCCACCCGAACCACCCCGTCTGGACCTGAGTAGTCGTCTCTCCAATCCATCACAATTAATGGTAATCTGTAAACCCAGTGTCCCTCTATTCTTGCATTACCTATTTAATTAACCGTGATTGATACTCTCATTGAGTCATTATAAATCTAGACGCTTAACGTCAGTGTTTAATATTTAATCCTTAATTGTTGCGCTTAACTATTGCTAATTATTATATTTGTGTAAAGTAAAGTTTATTTTTTGTACGTGGGTTTATTTGTGGCTCCTCCTTTTTGACGTACCCTTGGCAAGACTTTAATTAAGAATCCCTTCGGCTAATTTATTCAACCTGTATTATGCACTCTTAGAATTTAACAATCACAAACCTTTCCCCAGTAACAAGTGGGACTTTTATAGTGAAAATCCTGGCTACGGCACAACCCGCCTCTAACCAGCTTTCGCACGTTCAGTAGGAATTGAAGCCTACCTACATATACATATATATATATATATATATATATATATATATATATATATATATATATATATATATATATATATATATATATGATCGTAGATGGACTCATAGGGTCAATACCATCAAGGACTAGAATAATTATTGGACCAGACTATGATCAATTCTACGACACACCCATTGTACCCACAGGTAACCCATGGGAATTCGTTTCAGAGATACGGTTCCAAACCTGCTTAGTGTCCTCATCTCCGTGGCCTGCGACGGAGATGTTAACGGAAGTTAAACCTACCAAAGATTCTTTTCCATATATCTTGGGGGACGGATAGACTCATGTTATGGAGGCAATACACTTCCTTCGTAAAGTCCAAGTTGGACTATGGTAGTGAAGTGTGTTCCTTGGCCTCTCCATCATCTCTCCGCATACTAGATCCTATCCACATCCTGGCCCTCTGTCTATCCAGTGGGGCATTCCGTTCTTCCCCCATTCGAGCATTTATGATGATGGTGACATTTCCCCTGCTTTATCAGTACCACGATCATGTGCGTCTAAGGCATATTTTCTGCATTCAGCAGCTCCCTTGTTCAGATGTCTAAAACAGCGCCTTCTTCCCAGGGTCTGTGGCCGCCTATGGCAAATCTCCATCTGTACACGGCCCTTGGCACTTTGGATAGAGGAACACGGTTCCCGTTTAGGTCCACGCAACTCACTCCCGCCCTTCTCTTTCCCACCCGTCCCCCGTTTGACATTCCCATTGTCAAATATTTGAATTGCTTTCTTTGACATGCAAAAGTCTGTGGTTGCCCCGCGTGTGGCATATGCTATGTTCATTGAACATGCTACACAACAAACTTCATGTCATCTCTTCACAGGCGGGTCAAATACGGACAATGATGTGGTGGCTGTTGTGGTCTTCCCAGGCTCTATACTCCCGAATCGTTACCGCGGGCAGTTTCCATTTTTACAACCGAGTTTTCTGTAGTTTTTTCAGTCTTACGCTTTTTATCCACTTTGCATTTTACTCTTTTTACGTTTGTATTGACCCGAGGAGCGTATCATACGCGCTCCCACTTTTAGCGTGTGTCCAAAGTACATTCCTGGTTGGTCAAGATTTCAGTTTCGTTGGGCTCCTATTCATCTTAGAGTCCAGGGTCCCCCTCCACGCTCGCGCTGTTTCCAGAGGCTCGCCGCGGGAGTGCTCCTGCCTTAACGTTGGAGAGGGGGCTCAGCCCCCTCTCTAACTGCGGATTGCGAAGTGGAGTTTTACTCCACCTATTCCCCTCTATTTCCTTCCCTTTGTTACGTTATCAAGTGTGATTATTGCGCATGAGTATATCTGTCTGGTCGGTTGTAGGGTATGACTCAACGATGTGTGGGTGCTAGTGCGTGTTTTAGGTTTAAGTTTGGCTTATTTGCAGTCTTGGTGTACCGGTCCTGCCTCACCGGGGTGCGTTGTTCCGTAGCTGAACATCGTTGAGTTGGATGTTGTGGGTGCCTGGACTGCGGCCGCCTAGCGCGATGGTCTTTGCGCCCTTGAAGGGAAAATCCTGAAGGCAGCCACCCGTTTGAAAAAACGACGATGCTGGTTGAGTAGTGCACGGATCCCTACCTCCCTTTGAGGTTGCGCATCGGGTGACGTGGCTGCGTAGGTGGGTTCCGCTCTGCGCGAGACTGCGCCCCCCCCCACCTAATTAACTTAGTAGTATATGGAGAAAGTTAAACTAAAAACTACTTCACAGAAGTTTTCGACCTGTGCTCCTGGTGCTCCTGGATCTCGTTTCAGTTTTTATCGCTTTCTCGCGGCAGATCCGTTTTCCTCAGAGGTAACCCTGAGTTGGACTACCATCGCTTTTTGGTCCTTAGAACGAAATCTGACATTCCCTTATCAAAACTTAACATTTTCTATGTCAGTGAGGACTTCGATGAACGGTGCGGATAACCACGCCGCATTTGGTTCGGTAATGATGGAACCCTAGCAGTGGAGGTCACTTGCCGCCTCCAACATAAATCCTTACAAGCCCACAAGACCCTTGCTAGCTCTGAGATTGCTGTTTCATCCCACCCAACCTTCAACACAGTGAAGGACGTTATTCGCTCTAATGGACTATGACCTCAAGATGCTTCAATCAAAGCTGGCTAGCCAGCGGATTATTGATATTCATAGACCACAGCGAATTATTGGTGGGATCCAGGTGAACACATCAACGTGTTCTTGACATATGATCGTCGGGATCTCCCAACGCATATAAGGCGGGTTACCTACTAATCCTAGTCAACTCTATATACCTAATCCGAGACGATGCTATAATTGCCATATATTTGGTCATGTCAGCACTCCCTGCCGCCACCCCCGTGTATGCGTGGATTGCGCGCAGGCCTAACATGGTCATTCCTGCGACAATCCCGCCGCTGTACCAACTGTGGAGAGTCCCATGGTCTTTCTTCCTTGAAGTGTCGCATATTCTTCTTTGAAAAAGAGGTCTTAGCTGTCGATTAGTCCGGGAAAAAATCATCTTCCCTGGCATCAGGTTCTCCGATGTCCTAGGCATGGCAGCAGACTCTTATCCCACTCGCCCACGTATCCGGTACACTACTACATCTCTTCAGTCATCATCCCGGAATGCAACACCACCAACTTAAGCTGTATCACCCTCTTCTTCAACCCAGACCCAAGTTTGATCCCTTAGTATACCCCTCCCCCTCCTTATTGACCCCGCGCCGGCAAAGCGTGCCCAATCCCCGGATGCCGCTTCAGAAAATTTGGACGACACCGAAGTCTATATCGAATCTGCAGAGGCGCCCCGATCTGATGTCATGAATGAGAACTTCTGGCCCAAGCGTAAAGCCTCTCCCAACTTTTCCCCTTCCTCTAGGAAGCTAACTTCCAAAAAGGGCGGGGAATCTATCTACCTCAATAAAACTCTCTCTACTTCAGTTGAGGTACACCCTATCTCTTCCTCCCTTTCCATTACCCCAATCCCTTTGACATACGTAACTGAAACTTCCGGCTTTCCCTCAAGCGATATACCCTGACTCCCAGAAAGTAACGATACGTCCAAGTCACCTTTACCCATACCACTATCTTCCGACCAAGACCACTGTCCACTTGAAACCCTACGAAACTACTACTTCCGACGTTCCTTGAGACTTAGCTTGCACACGCTCCATTAGGAGTGATGATCCTCCCCACACTAGGAGTAACGTTACCCCCCAAAATATGTTGTCTCTACCCTTTCCTCTTGGTCACGACGCACTAACTTTGGTCTTTGGAAACAAACTTAGCTCCCGCAATACTAGCCCCCGCCCCTCTAAATCGGGGTTGCCTCGCCGTTCAGAGAGTCCTATGTATAACAACCGTGCCGGGTTATTCTCGCACGGCATCTGTTCATGAGGGCCCCTCTGCCCTCCACACAATCTCAAACGTTGTCTCTCAGTGGTCTGAGTGATGGCAGTAGTTCTTCAATGTAACTGTCAGGTAATCCTTCCCAAATGGGAGGAATTCTCCTGTTTAGAATCTAAAATATCACCTTCTGTTATATGCTTGCACGAAACTAAACTCGGGATACGCCCTTTCACTAAGTTTCGTCTCTTCACTGCTTTTATTTCTCTACCACCCCCTGGCGAGGTGGCCAATGGTGGTATATCACTCCTGGGGAGCACTAACCACTTTTTCACACCTTCATTTCTGTGGACTACTCTTTAAGCAGTCGCAGCTCGTGTCCATATTACTAATAGAATTTATACGTTCTGCTCAATTTATATTCCCCCAGATGAGCCCCCTTCAAGGGCTCAGTTTTTAGATCTTTGATCTCAGCTTCCTACCCCATTTCTAGTTCTAGGTAACTTTAATACCAAACACTCCGTATGGAATGATAGAATGAACAACCGTTAAGGCCATCTTTTTGAATCTCTTTTATCCATTAATTCTTTTAGCATTCTTAATTCTGGTCATGTTACCTCCTAACATACCCAAACTGATTCTTTCAGTTGTATGGATCTATCTATTGGCTCCGCCGACTGCATCCCTGATTTCAAGTAGGCCGTTTTAGATGACCAGCATGGTAGCGACCACTTTCCCATTGTTTTGAAACACACGACCTTTAGCCTATCTCATCCACATCCCTTAGAAGGAATTTTGTAAGGGCGGACTGGTGAAAGTTCCATGACGCTTCCTTCACCAGTAAATAAATTGGAGATTTTGTAGAAATTGATGCGGCTATACATTACTTTTTCTGTTTAGAGCTTGATGCTGTAGAGTCCTCAATTCCTCGTACTCGGTCATACCAGGTCAGAACATCAGTCCCATGTTGGAATGCTGATTGCACCCGTGTGGTGGATGCCTATAAAAAAGGCTCATGCGCGGTCCCGCCGGAATCCAACTCTTCCAAACAGTATTGACCGAAATAGAACTAAAGCCATTCGGCAGCGAACTTTACCTCAGGCACCCACTGACTCTTGGAGGGCATATGTGTCTTTTTTATCTTGCACTTCCTCCTCAGCTCAGACGTGGAAGAGAATTAACAAAATCAGGGGTCGGTATGCTGGTCATTCAACCCCTAGAATTGAGAAGAATGACTCAATCATCTGTGATCCTGCCAGCGTCGCCGATTTATTGGCATCCTTTTTTTCCGATGTTAGCGGTTTTGAGCGTTACCCGCCGAAGTTTAGACATATTAAACCGGGGCTAGAGGGCGAAGCCCTGCGTTTCTCGGAATGTGGACAGGAGTCTTACAACTCTGTTTACAACCGCCGAGATGCGCTCAACGCTGTCTCGTTGCGCCCCCGCGTCTCCCGTCCTAGACAATATCCTTTACGACTTTTTTGGGCATCTCCATCACCGTACGGAATCACTCCTACCAGATATTTTAAACCTAATTTGGATCCAGAGATTCTACCTTACTACATGGAGAACGGCGTTAGTCCTACTATTTTTGAAACCAAGAAGAGATGGGTTTTCTTCTTCTCATTATAGGCCAATAGCCCTCACTAGCTGTCTTAATAAGTTGTGGAGAAAGTGGTGAATGCTTGCTTGCAGTGGTTTCTAGAATATCATGACCTTCTAACTCTATTCTAGTGTGGCTTTAGTGAGAAGCCTAGTACTACAGATCTTGTCCACATTGAGGGCACTCTCCGTGAGACCTTTGCTCGCAGCTGCCATGTGATGGATGTGTTCTTAGATATTGACAAGGCCTATGACACCACAAGACACCATGGTGTCGTCCGCCAGTTGTATGGATAGGGATTGAGGGAACTTTTACCAGTTTTATCCCGGGTTAGAGTTGGTAAAACATTCTGATCTCTATGTCCAGGAGGAAGGCGTTCGCCAGGGCAGTATATTAAGTATTACTTTATTTGCTATTGCGATAAATAGCCTGGTATCCTTTTTGACCGAAAAGGTGTGTGCAACCTTATTTGTAGATGACCTCGCTCTTTATTGTTCTGCTTCACGCCCGGTATCTACATCCCGCCGCCTACAGTTGGCGGTTGATATGACCCACCATTGGGCCCTTCATAAAGCGTTCCGTTTGACCGCCTCAAAGACAAAAGCAATGCACTTTCACCGGAAGCGGGGGCAGCTAGTTAATCCACCATTGTTCCTGTGTGTCGGTGATCCGGTTCCTGGGGATGATCCTAGATCCCAAACTCACATGGTGTCCCCATCTTCGTGAGTTGCAACAGGGATGTCTACGTAAGATAGACCTACTAAAGATGCTCTTCCACGCCCCTTGGGGAAGTGATAGGCTCACGTTGTGGAGAATATATACCTTTATCGTACAGTCCAAGTTGGACTATGCTAGTGAGGTAGGCCTACATATATTCCAAGGCATCTTCATCTCTCCGTATGCTGGATCCTATCTCTAACATGGCCCACGTCTATCCAGCGGTGCATTGCACTCCTCCCCTATACCGAGCATTTATGCTGAAGCTGGCATTCTTCCACTCCGTCACCACCGCCTCCAGGTCTGTCTAAGGTATATTTCTCGTATTCAGCAGCCCCATTGCTCAGAGGCTTACAAGAGCGTCGTTTTCCTAGGGTCTGTCGCCGCCTATGACAGACTTCCATCCATGCACCGACCCTTGGGACTTCGTGTTGCTGAACACGTTTCCCGTTTAGGATCACGCAATTCAGTTTTTCCTTTATCATTCTCGCTCACTCCCCGGTGGACATTCCCCCTATCAAATATTTGCATGTCACTCTTTGACATGCAGAAGTCTCTGGTTGTCCCGCATGTGGCACGTGCTATGTTCATTGAACATGCGGCATCTCACACTCCATCATGTCATTTCTACACAGACGGGTCTAAATCTGACGATGGTGTGGGGCATCAGTGTTCTCATCGGGGTCTGTAGTCTCCGAGTCGTTACCGCGGGCAGCTTCCATTTTTACCGCCGAGCTTTATGCAGTTTTATTAGCATTACGCCTTTTATCTACTTTACATTTTACTGCCTTTACGGTTTTTATTGATTCGAGAACCGTATTATATGCTCTTCGCTCTCTAACTTTTGACTATCCCTTTATCTCCAAAATTCATTCCTGGTTGGTCTAGGTCTCTTCCAGATACAAAGTAGAGTTGTTCTGGGTTCCTAGTAATGTTAGAGTCCAGTGTAACGAGCGGGACAATGAGGCAGCTAGAATTGCGGCCACCCACACACCGACTCTATGCAGTCTACCTTATCGTGACTTTTATCTTCTTATTTTTATTATTATTATCATCAAGCTACCAAACCTTCCCCTTGGGGCAGATACAACAGAATTGAATTCGCACAAAATATCAGGGGTACTGGAGAAAGGCAGAGGCAACAAAAGGAAACAGGCTCCTAGCAACCCCAAATAATGAGTGAGGAGTTATTGTAATAAATAAACATTTAATCGAGACTTAAATTTAGAAATGTTAGGATAAGAGACAATATCATTGAGGAATTGATTCTAAATTTTGACCGATGAAGGAACAAAACACCGAGAAAATTGCACAATGCAAGCATTGATTAGATTGGGTAGTGTTAAATGGTTTGATAAATTAATTGTTTAATGAGAATTATAATAATTGGGAAATTGATGACAATTAGTAATTGATTTATAGTTGATAAATAGTAATTAGTGAAGCTTGGTAATTTGAGTGGTAATTATTAATTGGTAAATTGTTTGATAAATAGTAATTGATAAATATTTCGATAAATATTAAATAGATTATAACGGAGTTGAATGGGTCTGTAAATGAGAAAAGAATCACGCATTAATTCGGGAATCTTTGGGGAAATTTTTAGCTAAACAATTACAATTCAAATATTTACAGACCTGATTCACCGATGCGAGAACAGCAATGCGAATGAACCTCATGGGTTAATTTTTTAAGACGATTGGGAGAGCGGGTGTACTAATCTCTCGATTTAAGTCATGGTTACCAATCTTTAATGAAATTATATATATATATATATATATATATATATATATATATATATATATATATATATATGAATAAATATTTACATTTGTAGTGGTATAGACCACTACACGTGCGTCATTTGTTTATTGCCCCTGTGCACACTTTTTCTTTTAATCCTGTTATTTCCTTTGATTTAAACTTACCACTTTTTGTACTTTAGGGCCTTATGCCCTTTTATGTTCTGCCTCTCCATAATCGTTTTAGATTTTTGCGGCGTACGCCCTGTCTCAAATAATAATAATAATAATAATAATAATAAAAAGAGTCTAGGGTAACGAGAGGGCCGATGAGGCAGCTCGAATTGCGGCCACCCGGACACCAACTTGCTTAGTTTTCTTTAATAATTCCAGGAGTAACCTTGGGTGTACCTTGGCAATTATATCATTTGGAAGAGAATGTAAAAAAAAACCCACTCGGTTCTACTTTGACTATGCCATACACTCAATACCAGTGGATCCCACGTTAATCAGTAAGTATCGGCAGAAATCAAAGTCCTCCTTATGGGTACAGATTGGTTTCAAAACCACTACTAATGTCCTTTTTTTCTGTCTCGAGAAAGTGAAAGTGAGCGAGGATTCTCAAGAAAATGAGAACCAATTGAAGTAAACAAAGAATACTTTAAAACTTGGAACGTAAGGATAGAACTATTATCTTGGGCAAGGAATGAGTATAGAGAGACATTCGGATAATATAATGTTATGATAAGCAGTTTTGATATCGGAAAAAGAAAACACGGAAATTCGATATTATGGGCAATTATAAAAATTTGGAAAGTTATGTAATAAATAAATGGATAGCCGATGTATATGTAATAAAATAAGGTACTTAGATGGAAAAATAATTAATACAAAGTAATTCACTAACGAACCATGAATAACGGTAGAAGGTGAAATCAAAGTAATGGACACGCGAGTTAAGCTGAGGATTGGTGGACCACGACTAAAAGATATCAGCAATTTTAAGAATGTTTGGAATTATAGAAATAAAAATTATTTAAAATAAGGTAAAGTTTACGCAAACCTGTAAAAATACAGGAGAACAAAGGATAAGAAAATGACTCGTCCTCCAGACTAAACGACCAGAACATGCCTATTACTGCCGAAGGCGAGAAACCTGGACCAGGTATTGCGTTTAGGACGCTCCCCAAATGGTTTTGGACAAGGCAGGAGCATGCGGAATTTGGTACGCTGACGACGAGAGTCCCCCTGTCTACCCACCACTGAAGGTAGTTCCTGAAAAAAAGTAGGAGGCCGCAGCAGAGGGGATATACTGGGTAATTAATAAAAATCGACCATTAATAATACCGTGGCAAAGGGGGGAGGGAGACACTGGCTTTTAAAGTAAACAGCGCTCTTAAAAGTGTTTCATGCGGTCCAAATAGACCCCGGATTGATGCACACTGTAGGCCAGAATTTGGCGCTCTGGAAGTGACTAGAAATGGTTCGTCATACACAGGTTGTAAAGGAGAGCGAGCTGAGTCAATGTAGAAAGAAATGCGGACAGGATGTGAAGTTTTTTGGCACAAAAGTATCTTTATTACCAAGCACTTTAGGTGCAGTAGAGTGCATATCAACCTTTCCCATACTAAGTGTAGTTATGAAGCAGGATAGTAAGGAAGAGGGGCGTGGACAGTCAGGTAAACAAAAGTCCACAGGATATGGCTGAAAAGACTTCGATTTCTCGAACGAGTTGTCAATTAACGCAGCTTGCCTGTCCTGTTCCTGCGCTAGTTTCCTACATGTGATGGTGTAGCAGCTCTGCAGCTACAAATATATATATTATATATATATATATATATATATATATATATATATATATATATATATATATATATATATATATATATAAATTTATATAATTTTTCTTAATTTATTTATATCTGTTGTCTTGCCATTCACCAAGTCAAGGTCAGTTGAATTCTTTCTCCATTTAATCCTTAGGTTTTACAAACAAAAACACTGTCTAATTCTTTATATTTCCTTTCCAGACTCTCATACATTTCCCTTTTTAACCATCGTGATTTTAATTAGTTACAATTAAATTTACCCACAATTCATAATTATATTAGCTACCATTACAATTACTTCTAAATTATACTTTCATACAAATTATTTATTTCGTGATTCCTGATTCTAATTAGCTACAAATTACATTTACCTCATTACCACTCACATAAGTTGCCTAGCAAAATATTATTATAATTACAATTTAACTAATTGTTTCTGTCATTATTGCCCATTGTTATTATTCTCATTTTCGTAATTTCAATTAATTACCTCCGTACTTTCATTCACGACGAACTATAAATATATTTTGTAACTTATCCAAATTTGTGTTAATTCTACCTACTCAAAATATTCTACATAAATAATTCCTTGAAATCTATAATAATAATAATATATATTTTGTTATAAATCCTTGCTTTATTCATTCATTCTCAAACTATTTCCCGTAAAAGTCGTTGAGCCTAAACTCGACATTCGCCGAGAACTGGAATTTTCTTCAGAATAATTTAATTTAATAATTCTCTCATTAACATTTATAGAGTATAAGTTAGTGTGTATTGTGCCATCTAGGGTAGAGTATTGTGCATACCTACTTTTATACTCTATAATGGGCTACGTAAGAGAGTATTACTTATTCGAAATTGTGAAAAATGCTATATAAAGCGCGTCCGGTACGATGTCGTAGGAACCAGGAATATCGAATGTCGCTCGTGATTTGCAGTATAAGCTCAAGATAACGAGTGTCAACTACAAGGAGCCCTGGACACTGTAAGAGAGGGTACAAACCAAAGGTTTGTTGTCAGTGAGGACAGTAAACTCGCCTTTCCAAATATTGACGGAAATGGCGGACTGTGAGTTAAGTTTCAAGTTCTCGAGAGAACGTAACATAGGTGGGCGCGATAACGAAAAATTGTATCACGATAACCTATAAATCGATAACGATAACCTTATCAGCTATAACCGATAATCGATAACTGGCGATAAATTTATCACCCGATAAGGTGATAACCGATAAATCGATAAATCCAAAATTATAATACAATATTGATTATTGACTATATATAGCGTTATTTTATAATACAATAGTAATAAAATTTGAATATCGTTTCTTAGTTTCTTACCTGGTGAGGCTTTCCTTCATCTCCTCATAGGTTTTGAGGATCCTCCTCCCAGCTCGGACCTACCTATTTCTGTCTCCAAGGCACGCGCGGCTCGCCCCTGTGCTAAACTGGAACCAAAAACTGAAATTATTGATTTACGCTAGTTTGGAACCAAAAGTATCCGCGATACCGATGAATCGATAACTATATTTGCTAAGAACGTTCATTTAGCGCAAAATTTGAAACGAAATTTTCGGCGAGCGACGACCAGAAAGAGTGGCAGTGTAATTTCGTGCTAAGCCGAATTGGCGGCTGTGACCGTGGCCTGGTGTAACACGCCAAATTAACCCTCGCCCTGATTATAATCGGGTATAGTTTAGCCCAGGCCAGAGTATACCCCGGGGGATAAATTATCCTAGGCCAAACTATACTCAGGGATATAAAATAGCCTAGGCCAGACATACCCCTCCAGGCCAGAATACATCCCTCTAACGTGGTAATCAATTTTATATTTTCACTCATTAATTTTCAACTTTTTGTGATAAAATGGTCGCGCACATTCAGATGTGGTTTTGTTGTCACATATATTTAATAATTATTAAAAATTGAAACTTTAATGAAGAAATTTTGGTGAGAAAAACTAATGCTACTACTGACCTACATTAAGATTTGTTTTGGCATTTCAAATGTGAACATGTATTTGCAATAAATTTGTATAACAATTTATGTGTGACTATTTCCCCCCTTAATATTGCATCACGCAACGATTTCATGTGCTTTGAATTACCATAGCAAGCCATACATCATTGGAAAGCACAAATTGTCAGCATTCCGATGCTTTTTATTTATTTTTTTTTCGATAGGACAAACCGAGACAGAGCTACACGGTAATAAAAATTCGCACCCCTTTTTTTATTGATAAGGGCTTGCGGCCCATCGTTAGCGATCTCCTTCAACGACGTACCTAATAGTATAAGTAAAACAACTTAGTTAAAACATAATTAAGCCTTTTTAAAATATTTGCCTTGCCATGGCAGTTTATATATATATATATATATATATATATATATATATATATATATATATGTATATATATATATATATTGTTTAAAGAAATCCAATTGGAGTTCCTAATCAGGGGGTGTGGCTTTAAGTTCATTGAGGATATCTTTTAAGATTAGATCTTTGACGTAGAGGCTGCATTTAGATTGCCCATCCGAAAAGTTAAAGTTGGGGATTTTCATCTATAAGGGTGAATTCAATGACCTTTCTTTTGCGGAAGTCTTTACACGGGTAGATTAGTTTGGCCTGTGGGAAGTTGATCGGGTGATTAAAGTTGTTACTGTGTGTGAAAAGACTAGAGGCTCTGTTTCCCAGTCTAATGTCTCCTATGTGTTCGTACATTCTCTTATCCAGGTTTCTTCCTGTTTTGCCTATATAAAATAAAGGGTAGTTAATTTTTTTACAGGGGATTAAATAGACTCCTGCTTCGTTGGTTCCATATATAGGTTTGGTGGTAGGGAATGATTTTTTAATGGTCGAAGGGTATTTAAAAGTGGTGCGGTTAAGGGAATGGATACTAGTTAAACCTTTCAGTAATGGCGAAAAAGGTAGGGAGAGGCATTTTCTTTTAGTATCTTGGTTCCTACTTTTAGGGCAATAAAATTTCACTTGGCCTTGGATAAGCATTCATTGATGATATGGAGGGGATATTTTAGTTCTATAAATGTAAAGGTGATGAAAGTAACTTCATCGGACAAGAAACATGGGTCACAGATTCTAAAACCTCTCAAAAACATAAACATTACAATGGCTTTTTTTATTTTTATATCATGACAAGAGTAAAAATGGATATATGAATTTGCATTAGTGGTTTTACGGTACACAGAAGGTAGATCGGTCATTTACTCTTGTAATTTTAACATCGAGGAAAGGTAAACAATTATTATTTTCCCATTCAAATTTGAATTTTATGGTAGGGTGTATGTTATTGAGGTTGTTTAAGAAATCGTTAAAAGATTCCAGTTACTTTAAAGGCCACATTGATATTACGTCATCAACATATTGTACCATACAAAATTGTGGGATGGGGTCTCAGAGGGAAGTAGAGACATTTCAAAATGTCCCATAAAAAGATTGCACAGAATTGGTGACAAAGGAATTCCCATACTCAGCCCATGTTTGGTGCGGAAGAAACCCATATCACTATTAAAAACATTTTCAGTGACGCAAAGTTTAACTAGGTTAACAATTTTTGTTTGGGGTAATGGGAGGTTTAATCTCGGGTTCCTTAATACATTAGATAATACTTTAAGGGCTTCATCAACGGGTACATTGGTAAAAAGACTTTCTACATCAAAGCTTACTAAGCTACAACCTTTGATGTCAATTTTTCTAAATTTCTCGATGAAATCTGATGAGTGAACTATATGTGACGATGAGGTTAATCCAACGGAATTTGAGAGAATAATGGCCAGCCACTTAGAGAGGGAATATGCATTGGAGCCAATGCGTGATACAATTGGTCGAAGAGGCGTTCCAGGCTTGTGGGTTTTCGGTATCCCATACATACGGGAAAAGGATGGATTAATTGGTTTGAAACGTTGGAGGAGATCAGGATTTGATCGTTTGAGACGTTTTGTTAATATTTTGTTGAAGGATACCGTTTTGTTACGTAAAGGGTTTGAAGATAGCTTCTCGTAGGTGTTTGGATCATTAAGTAAATCATTTAACTTAGCGGTATAAGAAGCACTAAAGTCTTTGAGATTCACGTCCTCGGCGTCGAAGAAGAAACTCCGCAGTAGGATATCCCTTTTCTCCGTATGGGTATACATGGATAGTTTAGGATTTTGTCATCATCTTTTTTCTGAGCTTTGTAAAAGTTGTTTTCCCCCATTTCTTTTATCTCTTTACTTCTTGTCTCACTTCCGTCTTCTTCTTTTTTCTCTGACGTATTTTCTTCGGGCTCTTTTCCCATTCTTCTTCTTCCGTGGTTACTTCTTCCTCTGTGTGTTTTTGTTGCTGTTTGGCTGCTTCGTCTTCTTTGCTTGCGTATTTTTGTTGTTCGTCGACAGACTGGATATTTAGTATTTCCTGCGACGCGGGGTTGGGCGGGAAACACAGCTTTTTCTTAACCCCGTCTTCTGTAAGAGACGATTTAATTCTTCCGAAAAAGTGCCGGGGTTGGTGAGGTTCGCCAGGTGAGCAACAATGACCATAGTCATTATCTCTTTGCATTCACCTGTCAATACGAACTTCGGGGCTGTGACTCCAATGGCGTTGATGTAGGCGTCGCTGCTGCCTCGACGTAGGTTTGGTTTTTTGCCTCATTTTGCCGTTTGATCACCTAACGTTTTTTCGGACAGCTTCCTTGTGGACAGGACATTTTATGGTCAATCTCTTTGGTTTCCTTCGCAGTTCACGCATATTGTTTTTTTCCGACGTACAATCCCTCCATCCGTGACCAATTTTTTGAGCAGATGGAGCAAGTGATGTCGAGCACAGCACATTCCATTGCGGGGTGTTTTTCCACGGCAAGGCATCGGAAGTAGCTTTCCAGGTTGATGAATTCTTCAGCTTCGACCTGCTCAGAGGCTATTAGAAGTTAGAACCCAAGGAGTCCTTCCTTCATGGCCCTCTAGGAAATATCGACTTTCTCGAACATGATTTTGACGATAATCTTACCCAACTTCTCCACCTTGGAAATTTTCGCCCATTTTTGGTGTTTGATTAGCTCAGCCTTGATATCTTCACAACTGTTGTCAATGAAGAACGGGTCGAGCCTCCTTAGGATGATAGTTCGCCGTACGAGAATTTCTTGGGGGTACGGAAGCCTCAAGCCCGATTTTGAGAGGCATTTCACCTTGCTTGTGTGGTGTGCGTCTTCATTAGGGCTAGATACGATGTTTTATGTAAGATATCAGCGAAGAATGAATACAGTTTATACCACTATGTTGTCATAAGTTTGGGAGCCATCTATGCCGAATTTGTCCCCACAGCATCAACAAATGAATTTATATTATAGCAGGAAAATACACATGCCATACATCCAGCCACCCTAAGAATTGGTTTGGAGAAGTGGAGATCACCCTTATTGAGGAGCCACCAGAGAGTTTAGACTTAAAACCTATGGAACAGTTGTTAGGAATTCTGCAAAAGCAATAAGAAGTACGAAGTACATATAAAATAAGCCTGTAGGATCAATTACAAATATGAGTAGCCGCAGGGCCGGCCCGAAGCATAAGCGAACTAAGGGGTCGTTTAGGGCCCCCACGACACCAGGAGGCCCCTTATAAGCGATTAATATGTCAAGACGTCATCATAAAACATTTTTAAATAAAATACAAACAATGAGTTGTAATAGAAATGAAATGGTATCACAGGTATTACGGAGAAATCGATTTTTATATCATTTGCATAGTCGATACAATAATAGGTTAATCCTGTTGCTAACTGCTGCCACTGTGCAACCAGATCCAACGTCATTTGAGTGGTTGACGTTTAATGTCAGAAGTCAGATAGGTCGAGACGTCGGCTGTAAAGCCATGTCTCAAAAAAGAAGTTATCCGTCTGGAGCAGAGAAGATAGTGAGGAAGAAAGTAGAGGAAGAAAAAAACGGCAAGGAAAAGGTAGGTTTAGATGTCCAATGATACAATTTTTTGTGTCATCATTAAGCCTTCGGTTTAGTTAATGTTCTGGCTAGGTTGGCTGGATAGCTAACAAGCGCATGTAGCTAACGTGCTAATATGTTACCACTCAACAAAAACAAAATGTTACTGGTTAAAATATTAACTGAGTGGTATTTCAGATGTCAACACTGTTCTGTAACTTTATGTGGTAAACTAACAAGACTGTTGTGGGAACTGACGATTTTCGATGTTAATTAAATTTGGTGAAGACATCTATTTGATAGTGCAATAGCCATAATGACAAATGAATGACAGTATGATGAAAACCAACTACGAAAATGTAGATGATAGTGGATGTGTTACACTGACAGTGTAGCTTATGACATGATCAAGCATCTAGTGTGGTTGTGGTGATGTGTGTGTTGTGGGGAGGGGGATGAAATTCTGTTTAGGGCCGGCCCTGTGAATAGGGATACCCATAGATAGCGTTTGAAATTTGTGAAATCAATTTCACGAAAACCATAGCTGTAATTAAAACAAAATAGGATCCAATAAAATATTTATTCACAAATATCTATCTAATTAAATTATAAGAATGATTCCATACGCATATGATGATTTATATATTTGGCTAAGCGTGTATATTTTATCAAGATCTCCCGCCATATTTCCCACCCCTGCTCTAATTATACTAGAGTGATTGATATCAAGACCTGGTGTATTTGACATTAATTTTTATGTTACCATCATTATCAATATTCAGACTAAATACTTCATGTAATTGGGACTCTATAGGCTCCCTTTTTTGTCTGTACTACAGAAATACCCACCTCACGCAATCCTTATACCCCCTTGGCGACAGCTACCATCCATAAAGACCTCGGAGTCAACGTCTCCACGGAGCTCAAATTTCCCCAGCATGTTAGAGAGACCGCGAATAAAGAAGGAGGCGTCACCCTTAACCTTATTAGGAGTACGGTTAACTGCTCACCACAGTTCATGACATCCATCTTGATAACCGATATTAGACCAATTCTTGACTTCGCCTATCCTCTCTGGAAACTTGGCTACCGAATGGGCACATGACTACTTGAATCTGTACAAAGGAGGTGAACAAAAAGATAATTGGTCTTAGTGACAGACCATACCACGAAATACTAGACCAACTTAACCTCCATTCAGTGCAAGGACGTCTTTTCAGACATGACCTCATTTACACATATAAGATATTCAGTGGTCTATCCCCTATCACGCTAACAGATGTCTAGCTCCACATACAGGTGCCCGAAGCCATTTTCATAAAATCCTTCTCCAACACAGTAACACTGATCCTCGACGGAGGTTTTTCTAAAACCATGTAGTAGCAAAGTGGAATGCACTATCCGAGAACACTGTCACTGCCCCAAGCATTCAGACGTTTAAACATAGACTACAGACGGGAATTAATAACTCATTATCTGAGTATACAGAATAAATTATTTCTTTCCTAAAATGACCAGCTAAAGTATCTACACTATTAGAAGGTACATTAACCCATCCTTCGTGAACAAATTTGTGGTATGATTGTATCTTAAACATCTGTTTAGAGTACCCGAATTCCAGACTTGGGCCCCTTCCATTTGATCTGTAATTGGTAGGACGCCCTACTTGGTAAGTTTACTTGATAAGATGCATCCTTCCATCTGAATTCTTTTCTTTAAATGAGGTCTATTGAATATACACGAAAGCGTATTGAATGTTGTTTTATTTTTCCTGGTCCTTATAAATATCTGTACCTTGCGTCTCTCCTCTGCAAGGTTGGAAAAAACACCTGTCCGTTTTAATGATAGTTTTCTAAATTATTTAACACGTCCTATATTCTTCTGAAAAACGAATAATTTTTTTCTTAGAGACAAACGGCCATAGTTTTCTTTCTTCTTCTGGCAACACTGCACACGTTTATCGTCTGTTTTCTAACGTTAATATTTCGTTCTTCTTAATTTTCTTCCGGTGAGCGCCGCCATTTCATAAGGTTAGTTATTTCTCTAGACCTTGAAAATAACTGCTATTTTCTTCTGATTAGCTTTAAACTTCCCAGCGGTAATTTATGTATGGACCATATATCATTGATGTCCTCTAGTTTGAAAAGAGTACTTGAAAGTCTGGAAATTAAGCATTTTAAAGCATCCATTCTCAAGCCTTGTAACTGCTTTGCACCGTTAAGCTTCTCCATACTATAAAGACTTCCACTTCTTTATAAGTTCGACTTTGCATTATGCTATAACTAAGGCGAAAGCTAGTATGGTATTAACGATGCCATAAAGCAAAAACTTTATCATTTCTCGTTATCGGTCCATATAGTCCTCCTCTAGACCACAACGTAAAGTATGAGAAATCTACTTTCCATATCTAGAAGACCCCCATACCATGATATAACTACTACTTTTAAGTTGTCACCACACAAGCATGGTAAATATCTCCACAATTCGTTAGAATTACTATTAAAAACTATGGCATTCATTATTGATCCAAATAGGTTCCATCGCCCGTCTCAATATCCAACTGTGTATTTCTCATAGTTTTTTAATGCATTTTGTCTGCATTTTTATGACTTACTGATACGACCAAGGACATGTTTATCTTTACATAACATAATTTTACACATGACAAAAGCCACAACAGCCTGCCTATCAAGGTCATCTGCATCTGTCAAAACCCACCCATAAAATGCATCCATAGGATTGTGTCAGATCATGCATCTATAATATACAATTTAAACTCCATAGGATTGTGTTAGATCATGCATCATAATAAAGACTGGTCAAAATCCAAATCAATCCATATGCAATAATAAAAAAAAACATCCACAGGAATGAGTCCAGAATAGGAGGTCGAATGAGTGAGAGCAGGAGGGAGGGTAATACTAGGCCTAGAGAGAATAGGAGAATGACTGAGGTGATTGTGATGGGTGACTCTCAGATTAGGTATTTAGATAGGAAGTTGAATGAAAGTAAATGGAAGGGAGTGAGAGTTTGTCTGCCGGGTGCTGGTGTAAATGATGTGTGTGAGAGGTATGATAGGTTGGTGTCTGGGTGTGAGAGGGAAGCAGTTGTGATTACACATGTCGGAGTAAACGATGTAAAGAAGGTGGGTACTTGTGAGTTACGACAGCGGTATAAAAGGCTGATTGAAAGGATGTGTGAAAGTAGAGTAAAAGGCGTTGTTTCAGGTGTGCTTCCCAGAATGGATGTGGGGATGGAATGGTTGTCTCGTGCAATGGGGTTGAATGAATATGTGAAAGGTTTGTGCGAGGAGTCAGGATTGGTATTTGTAGATGTTTGGAGTGGGTTTTATGGGAATAAGGGTTTGTATGCGATGGATGGACTCCATCTGAGCCGAGATGGGGTTGAGGTTTTGTGGCGGGAATTAGATAGTGTTATTAGGTCTTTAGAGGCGGGAAACTAGGTTTTGATAGTGGTCAGGGAAATTTAATGGCTCAAAGTGAGGCAGGGAAATTTAATGGCTCAAAGTGAGGCAGGGAAAGGAAGCAAACACAGATTTGTAGAAGGTAGGCAGGCTAATGGAAGTGCTTTAGGGTTAAACTATTTGAGTAGTGATAGTGGTCAGGGAAATACAAGAGTACAGGGTCGGGGAAAGAGAGAAAGGAGATGCAGAGGAGATAGGCCCTCAGGTGCTTCAGGGATAGGTGGGCTGAGATGTCTTTACACAAATGCTCGTAGTCTTAGAAATAAGAAGGATGAATTATTTAGTTATATCATTCATGAAGATATAGATATAATATGTATAGTTGAATCATGGGTTAATGAAAATATATTTAATGATAATGTCAGTGAATTTGAACTAGAGGGTTATACTATGTACATTAGTCAAAGGAGAGATAGGACTGGTGGTGGGTTGATTATTTATATCAGAAATAGCATTTCTTCAAATCTAAATAACTCTATAAAGCAAGGAGAAGGTGAATCATTATGGATAGATATTAAGGTTGGTAAAAATAGGAAAATACACTTGGGAGCTTTTTATAGACCACCAGGACAGACTGATTGTATCGATGAGTTAATGATTAGGGAAATAAGTAAAGGATGCAAAGAAGATACAGTTATTCTTGGTGACTTTAATTTAACTTCTGTAGACTGGGAAAATATGATAGGAAGAGATAGAGCAAGTTGTAAGTTTATGGAGTGTTTTGAGGATAACTTTTTGATCCAATTTGTTAATAAGCCAACAAGGGGTGCCAATATATTAGATCTAATTCTTTCAAATGATGATCACTTAGTTCAAGGATTGAGTGTAGGGGAATCATTGGGAAACAGTGATCATCAGATGGTTCGGTTTAATTTGCAAATAGTTAAGGGTAGAACAACGACAAACTCCACGAAAATTCCAAATTTTTATAGGGGAGATTACGATAAATTACGCAGCATGCTAAATCAGATTAGGTGGGATATAGAATTCCATGGAAAGAATACTTATGAGATGTGGGATATTTTTAAGACTATATTAAACATGGTTCAGGAACAGTGTATTCCGATAAAGTCTATTAGGAAGAAATGTAGGAAACCATTATGGTGGAACCAAGAAATAGCTAATAAAGTTTCAGAGAAAAAAAGGGCATACCAGATATTACAAAGTGAGAGTAGTTTAGATAATTTAAACCATTATAGGTCAACCAGAAATGAACTAAATAAGATTATTAAGAAGACCAAAAGGACAGCAGAAATTAATTTAGCTAAAAATAATAATAAAGATCCTAAAAAATTCTTTAGCTATTATAGAATCAATAATCAATCTAACAGTGATAAAATAGGGCCTATTAAATATGAAGGGGTTTTGAAAGAATCTGATGAGGAAATAGTAGAGGTCCTTAATGATCATTTTGCTTCAGTATTCACAGAAGAGAAACCAGTTAGATTAATTGATGATAATTCTAGGTCAAGGGAAGTAGTGATAAATTCTATTAATATAGACAGAAGAAATTAAAGGGCTTATAATTCAGTTAAATACTAGTAAGGCATCTGGCCCTGACAACATTCATTCTAGGATACTCAAAGAAGGTGTAGAAAGTATTGCAGTAGCTCTCTAGAAGATATTTATTAGATCCTAGAGTCTGGAGAAATACCAAATGATTGGAAATTGGCAAATGTAGTGCCAATTTTTAAAAAGGGAAGCAAAGAGGACCCAAATAACTTTAGACCAGTAAGCTTAACTTCTATAGTCTGTAAAATTCTTGAGAAGATGGTTAAGAAGGGAATTTCTGATCATCTAGAGAGTAGCAGGTTAATTAATGATGCTCAGCATGGTTTTAGAAAAGATAGATCGTGTTTAACTAATTTACTGGATTTTATGGATTATGTAACTAAAGAATTAGATAGGGGTGAGAAAGTTGATGTGATCTACTTAGATTTCAGCAAAGCTTTTGATAAGGTTCCACATAGAAGACTAGTTCATAAATTAAAGCTGCATGGGATATGTGGGAACGTTTTAAATTGGATAACTGAATGGCTGAAAAATAGGAAACAGAGAGTTGTACTGAATGGAGTGAGGTCAGAGTGGAGGAATGTTATTAGTGGCGTACCTCAGGGATCAGTTTTAGGCCCTTTATTATTTATAATCTATGTAAATGATCTTGGGCAAGGTGTAAATAGCAAAGTGTCAATTTTTGCTGATGACACTAAATTGGCAGCTGTAGTCAAAGAGGTTGAGGGTAGCTTTAAAGTGCAGGGTGACTTAGATAAGCTGTTAGCTTGGGCTCAGAAGTGGCAGATGACTTTTAACCTTAATAAATGCAAAGTTATTAACATGGGGAGAGATAATAGGGAATTTAGCTATGAGATGGATGGATATTGGCTTAATTCAGTTGAAGATGAGAAAGACTTAGGAGTGGTAGTAGATAGGTCACTGAAATTTTCAAAGCAGTGTATTGAGGCAAAAAATAGAGCAAATAGGGTGCTAGGTTACATTAAAAGAAATGTTAGCTACAAGAGTAAGGAGGTCATCCTTAAACTATACAACTCTTATGTCAGGCCACATTTAGAGTACTGTATACAGGCATGGTCACCACATTTTAGACATGATATAAACTTATTAGAGTCAGTACAAAGGAGGGCAACAAAAATAATACCATCCCTGAAGCACCTTCAATATGAAGATAGACTGAGGGTATTAAATATGTTTTCATTTGAAAGAAGGTGTGTGAGGGGAGATATGATTGAGCTTTTTAAAATCTTTTCTGGGATGGATAAATTAGATTTCAGCAAGTTATTTGAGTTAGAAGGTAGTAATAGAACTAGAGGCCACCACTTAAAGATTAAAAAACAGAGGTGCAGACTGGATGTTAGAAAATATTTTTTCACTAACAGAGTGGTGGATTATTGGAATAGTTTGCCACCTGAGACTGTAGACAGCCCAAACTTGAATGTTTTCAAGCGCAGATTGGATGATTATATGGGGATGGAGGGTTAATTTCTTACTTTTTGGTATGTGGATATGTTTCTTGACTCATTCCTGTGGATGCAGTTTCTTTTTATTGTATATTTTGGAGGATTTTGATTTTGTTTTTGACAGACTCCCTATGGAGGCTTTAAATTATATATTGTAGATGCATGGTTGGACATTCCTATGGATTGTTAAATTGTATATTGTAGCTGCATGATCTGACAAAATCCTATGGATGCATTATATGGGTGGGACTTGATGGATACGGATGACCTTTGATAGGCCCTTGTGGCTTTTGTCATCCGTTAAATTATGTTATGTTATGTAACCCTCACTCCCCATATAATCTTTTAATCTGCGTTTAAATACATTCAAGTTTGGACTGTCTACCATCTCAGATGGCAAACTATTCCAGTAATCTGCCACTTTATTGGTAAAAAAAAATATGGTAAACAACATCGGCAGCGCCATTGAAAAAGAGTATTGGTAATACTTCAGATTTGAGGCACACGGTAGATTGCGCTGTTGGCTACAATTTTGGGCTACACCATATCTCTTATGACGTCAGACGGTAGTGTCAGATGTGACAATCACTGCGTTATATTTATTTTATGTTTTGGGGATTTGTAACTTTTAGTCTATTATTTACTAAATATCTGCGCTCTGCTCGTTTATAGTTTTTTTTCTAAGTTAGGTAAGGTTTCTTTATCTTTTATTGTTTTTTTTTGTTTTCGTATTTTTTGTTTACTGCAAATGATAACAGCTTACTGTCAACATCGTAGCTTATAAATAGGATACGTTCTGCACATGTTTTTCTTTCGTTATTGTTTTCGTGCTCTCCATGTGCTTTGTTATTCAAATTCGGCTTTACTTTATATGATCGTGAAAAACTTTTAGATTATCTAGTGGTGCATAAATTAATCAAGAAACCTATAAAAGTAAGAATTGTTTGTTATTAGGTTAGGTTTTTCTGCTAGTAAAAAGCTGTTGGGAGATGATCCTGAGTTTCAATCAATTGTGGGGGGGTCTGGGGGGTGCCCCCAGTATATACCCCTATACAAAAAAATATGGTAAACATGTAGATTATCGGCCCGGCCTGGGAAAAATTGTTTTGTGTAAATATTATCGTTCACCCGTGTTTGAATCTTCGTTCGCGTTATCGTTCACCCGTGTTTGAATATTCATGCGCGTTTGAGTTTTGTTTGAATGCTAGTTGCCGCCATTTTTTGGGGGGAAATCTTGAAATTAAACCCACCAAAAATGCTGTTTACGTAGGCCATTTTATTTACCAAATTGCCCGAAAAAAAACAACGAAACACTTTGTTTCCTGTACTTAATTGCATTGGTTATCATTCCGAAATAGCGGAGAGGGAAGCCTATTTATTTTGCGCGCCTGCGTCGTATTTGAAATCTAGCTGATGCCATCTTTCTTATCCAAAAATAAAGAACGATAAGCGCTGTTAACTTACTTTATTTCGGGGGGTACACTTCAGAAATAGCGATGAGGAAGGCGTGGAATCTTTCTTTAATTCCCGTTTTGGTCAACGGGAAGCGCTTGCAGAAGATGGCGGTTGCAAGATAGGCGTTGAATTGAGCGGTTTTTCTCCCGTATTTGGGAATTGAACCTCTCGCATCTCGCCAGACTGGTTCAATATTCTGGGGTCACCTCTAATTGCCGGCCACAGATTTCGCATTCACTTTTAGTTCGCACTAAATTATGCACTTCCAAAAAGTTGTTTAATTTATCTCTAGCAGAAACTAGGCTTAATAATTCCGCAATAGACGACGGACAAACTTGACAATTCGATTGCATTTTGAAACTGCGGAGAAGATGTGCGATTGAGAATTTTCAAACTGCGTAAAAGGGGAATGTTTGACACCCAAACTGCTAAAAAACAAGTAGTTCCTTGAAATGATCTAGCTAATTACATTTAATTGTATAAAAGAAGGTAATAAAAAGAGTAAAATGGGGAAAAATATATTGAAAAATAAAAATGACTCCGAATGGGGATAATAAAAAGCTATTAAGTATGAAAAAAATTGAAATTAAGCATTTCTGACGTCATACCCCCCACCCCCACCCCCTATTATAATTTGCAAAACGATTAACGACCCTGACATGATGTAGTTAAAGCATTCCCCTCTGTAAACGTCAGAACATTATAACAATTAGGATTATATACTGGGGGGCTGTGCCCCCCAGACCCCCCCCCCAATTTAAGGAAACTCAGGATCATCGTAGTGTGGTCCCCCCCCTTGTGCTTACCCCAACACGAGCCGTCCCCTTAAATGTACTCCAAAAACGTGAAACTTTTGGAACAATTACGAAAAAACTACGGTTTATTGGCCGGGCCGATAATCTACATATTTACCAAAAATATTACGCCGCTATTTTTCACATCTGACACTACCGTCTGACGTGGGAAACTAGAAGCTGTTAGAGGTAAGGGAATAACAGGAATAGAGGGCAGGTGTAGGAAATGGAAGGGATGCAGAGATAGAGGAATAGCTAAGGGAGAGGGCATACTGATGCGTTATAGGGGGACTAATGCACAAGTGAATGAGCAGATAACTAGGAATAGAAAAGCACGATGCAATGAAGATGGGAATAATAAAAAAACCTTAAAAATATACTACACAAATGGTCGGAGTATAAGGAATAAGATAGATCTCTTAAGAGCGTTAGCGAGTGAAGAGAATTTTGATATAATTGCCATAACAGAGTCATGGCTTGATTTGGCACGTAATCACTTTAAACCTGAGGTTGAGATTGAGAGCTTTAACATGTTCCATACAGATAGGAATAGGAAGAGAGGAGGAGGGGTTATTATTTATATTAAAGATAATCTCCAGTGTTGTGTAAACAGTACAATTAAATTAGATGATAACACAGAGTCATTATGGCTAAATGTAAAGGAAGGTAAAAACAAGCTTGTCATAGGATTATTATACAGACCACCAAATCTTAGTAAGGAAGCTTCAAATCTTCTGTGGCAGGAGATTGAACAGGCATGTAGAAGTAAGCATGTGTGTATAATGGGCGATTTTAATTACAGAAATATAGACTGGGAAGCTCTTGTGGGTGATCAGGAGGCTGAGGAATTTTTGAATGTTGTCCAAGATAATTTTCTGAGGCAGATTATTAACGAACCCACTAGAGGTAATAATATACTGGATTTAGTTCTGACAAATAGGGAAGAAGTTATTAAGGATACTGAGATTGGAGGAAATTTGGGTAATAGTGACCATTGTGAAATTAGATTCAAGATGAAATGGAATGGTATTGATAGTAGCATGAACAATGTTAAAATTCCTGACTTTAGAAGAGCAAATTATAATGGGCTAAGGACTTACCTGGAGGCAGTTGTACAGAAACCAGGCAATGAAATCAATTCAGGAATAGAGTCAATGATATCAGTTAGTGGAGACAATAATCACCAGGAGGAAGAGATTACAATTGAAGAGGAGTATGAAAGAATAATTGAGCAATTAATTACAGGTCAGATGATTAACATTCCTTATAAGGAGATTAGGACTAAAAATAATGACCCAAAATGGATGACAGATAAAATTAAGCATTATATTGGCATTAAAAAGGGCATTTATAGGAAAATAAAAAATGGAGAGGATCACTTAAGGCAGAGATATAATGAACTAGCAAGAGATGTTAAAAAGTTAGTTAGAGTAGCAAGGAGAAATTATGAAATTAAAGTGGCAAATAGGGCAAAGGAAGATCCTAAAAGTTTTTATCAATTATACAAAACTAAGGTTAGAGATGTAATAGGCCCACTTATAGATTCCAATGGAGAATTAGTGAGTGATAGGGACTCAATGGCTGGAATGCTAAATGACTTTTTTATCTCAGTATTTACACAGGAGGATACTCTAAATATACCCGAGGTGTCAATGATCTTTCGGGGTAATGATGAAGAGAAATTAAGGGATATCTTGATCACAAAGGAGATAGTGACAAAGGAAATTGATAAAATCAAAAGTAGTAAAGCACCCGGTCCTGATGAGGTCTTTCCTAGAATTTTGAAAGAATGTAAGGATGTGTTAAGTGAGTCCCTAGCATGCATCTTTAGAAAATCATTGGAGAGTGGCATTGTGCCAGTGGCATGGAAGAAAGCCAATGTGATACCTATATTTAAGAAAGGGGATAAAACAAATATGTCTAATTACAGACCAGTAAGTTTGACATCAGTGGTAGGGAAAATGATGGAATCTATTATAGCAAGGAATATTAGGGATCACTTGGATAAGCATAAGTTGATAAAAGAATCACAGCATGGCTTTAGTAAGGGTAAATCCTGCCTGACTAATTTGCTGTCTTTTTATAGTAAGGTGTATGAAGCAGCAGATAAGGATGAAAACTATGATATTTTATACTTGGACTTTAGTAAGGCTTTTGATCATAACATAACATAACATAACATAATTACACGGATGACAAAAGCCACAAGGGCCTATCAAAGGTCATCCGCCTCCGTCAAAACCCACCCACAAAAAGCACCATCACCAGGGGAAGACAAAATCAAAGTCCCCCACAATATAATATAACGGATGACAAAAGCCACAAGGGCTCATCATAGGTCATCCGAGTCAAGCGGCCTCTTTTTCAAGGCACCCAAACTCCCAGGAATCCCAGGATCGAGTGCCACACTTACGGCTTCTGAGCAAAGTTAAAGCACAAGGGATCGATGGCAGTATATTTAGGTGGATTCAGTCATGGCTTGGTGACAGACAGCAAAGAGTTAGTATAGATGGAGTTAAATCTGAGTGGGGGTGTGTTAGCAGTGGAGTTCCGCAAGGATCTGTTTTGGGTCCCTTGCTATTCTTAATTTATATTAATGATCTTGACATAGGTATAAGTAGTGACCTGAGTAAATTTGCTGATGATACTAAGCTAGGTAGGGCCATTAGGGCTGATTCTGATGCTGTTGTAATGCAGGAGGAATTGACCATTCTGTCCAATTGGGCTGAGAAATGGCAAATGAAGTTTAACATAGACAAATGTAGTGTACTTAGTATAGGTAGAAATAATCCACTGAATAGTTATAAATTAAATGGGAGAAATTTAGGGAGGACCGATTGTGAGAGGGACTTGGGTATTTTGGTAAGTTCAGACCTTCGTCCTAGAAAGCAATGCCTAAATGCTAAGAATAAAGCTAATAGGATATTGGGATTCATTAGGAGGAGTGTAAGCAATAAGAGTGCTGAAGTCATTCTAAAACTGTATCTGGCGCTAGTTAGGCCTCATCTAGACTATGCAGTACAATTTTGGTCACCATATTATAGGAATGGTGGGCTAAGGAACTTACCTTATGGTGAAAGGCTCAGAAAACTAAATCTACATACATTGGAAAGGAGAAGAGTCAGAGGGGAATTGATTGAAGTCTTCAAATGGGTAAAAGGATATAATAAAGGAGATCTGGGTAAGGTTCTTATACTTAGTGAACATGACAGGACACGTAGCAATGGGTTTAAGCTTGATAAGTATAGGTTTAGGAAGGAGATTGGGAGGAATTGGTTTACAAATCGTGTGGTTGATGAATGGAATAGGCTCACTAGACATGTGATAGAAGCCTCCTCTCTGGGTAGTTTTAAGAATAGATTAGATAAATATATGAATGAAGCTGCTAGATGGGACTGACTTTTTTATGTACATATGTATATATTTTTCTAAGGAGTGGGGAGATTATTTTGCGGTTGCATGAATGGACATAATCCTCTGGATGCATTTTATGTATATTGTAGATTAGATCTGACGAACTGTAAAGGGTGACAATGTTGATGACTTTTCTCTGGTAAGAAATCTTTTGTGTGTTGACTGGAACAGGAGCTGCCAAGTGTAGGCCATGAATGGTCTTTTGCAGTCTCCTTCTTTTCTTATGTTATGTTATGTTCTTATAAGAGTATGCTGTAGCCCAAAATTGTAGCCGACTAACAGCGCCATCTACCGTGCGGCCCCAAATCTGAAGTGTTACCAGGGTATTTTTTTGGTAATTGTGAAGACTATGGGCAGATCGTAGGCCTAGTTATTTTGGGCTACTTTCTGGTGTTACTTTTTTAGAGATGAAATCGAAGAATTGTATGGCTATTTTCCCCCATATCCCCTCTCACACACCTCCGTTCGAATGAGAACATATTTAATACCCTCACTCTATATTTTCAAGGTGCCTCAGGGAAGGAATAATCTTTGTTGCCCTCCGTTGCACTGACTCGAGAAGGTTAATGTCTAAAATGTGAGGACCATGCCTGTATAGGGTACTCTAGATGTGGCTTAACATAAGTCATAGAGTTTAAGAATAACCTCCTTACTTTTGTAACTGTCATTTCTCTTAATGAAACCCACCACTCTATTTGCCCTATTTCTTGCTTCAATACACTGCTTAGAAAACCTTAACTATTACTACTCCTAGATCTTTCTCATCCTCTACTGAGCTCAGCCAATGCGCATCCATTTCATAGTTAAATTCTCTATTATCTTTTCCCATGTTAATAACTTTGCACTTATCAAGGTGAAAGTCATTTGCCACTTATGTGCCTGGGATAACAATTTATTTAAATCCCCTTGCACTTTAAAATTATCATCAATATCTTTAACTACAGCTGCTAATTTGGTATCATCTGCAAAAATTGACACTTTATTATTAACTGCCTCCCCAAGATCATTTATATAGATAACAAATAATAATGGACAGAGAACTGATCCCTGAGGAACCCCACTGATAACATCCCTCCACTCTGACTTTACACCATTTAGCACTACCCTTTGCTTCCTGTCTTTCAGCCACTCAGCTATCCAATTTGAAACATACCCACATATCCCAATCATTTTTAATTTATGAACTAGTCTCCTATGTGGTACCTTATCAAATGCTTTACTAAAATCTAAGTAAATTATATCTACATTCTCTCCCTTATCTACTTGATCTGTTAACTATTTTCAAGAATTTTACAGACTACAGGAGTTAGGCTAACCTGTCTAAAGTTATTTGGATCCTCTTTACTACCCTTCTTGAAAATGCGGACTACATTCGCTCTCTTCCAATCATCGGGTATTTCTCTATATTCCAGTGACCTAGTATACAACTTCTCCAGAGCTATTGAGATAAGAACATAAGAAAAGAAGGAGACTGCAAAAGACCATTCATGGCCTACACTTGGAGTGCAAGAGGAGGATGAGGGTTTTTGCCTGGTGCATATGTACCCGATGTGAGTGAGAAAATTAAAATGATAGTGGATGGAGCCTGTAACATTGGAACGTTTCTGGATAGTAGTAGGAAGTGGGTAGTGTTGGGAATTTTCCCTAGGCTTATAGTAGGCAGTCAGTGGATCTCTTACACAATGGATGGGTTGCAATTTATTTGTCAGGGTAAGAGGGTGGCGGCATTCTGATGAATTTGCAGACCAACATGTGGTGTAATGAGCAGAGGACTAGGATGGGTGTATTAATGATAAAACCATAGAGATACATTGAAAATATAACTCAAGAGTAGGAGCATAATGAATAAGATGGATTTATTAAGACGGTTACTTAGTGTAGAGAAAAGCAATGTTGTGGATGCAATTTTTGGGACATCTTTATTAACAAATTACACAATATGAATCTGTTGCTATCTATTTTTAGTGGGAGCCCATCTGAAAAGAGAAGTAGAAAAGCCACTAAAGTAAGTTTGGAGGTCATATAAAGGGAAAGATATAGATATGTTTTGTAATCCTTTCTTTACACTGATCTTTTTCCTACAGCAAAATGTTTGGTCTCTGGGATGTAGCTAAAAGCTCACCTTTTGCAAGACCAACTGTTGCAAAATGTGAGGCTTCTGAAAACACACAACTTGTTCCATCTAGAAAGTTTTCAGCTGCATCTGTAAATGCCGGAGGTATGTTACTAAGAATTTATTTTTGGTCACTCATGCTTTTCAATCCATTTTCATGCCTTGGTAAAATCAATGCAAGTAATGTCCTGGTTGTTCAACCATAAAAGTGACCCTACATATTAATACTCCACTTGTGTAAGAAATAAATATGCTGGGCATTGAATCCCCTTGTATAATATTGTTATTGCATTGCTACCCAGGAGTAGATACCAGTTTCTTCCAACTGCTTGGGTAATTGAAGGAGAAAGGCTTTTGCATCCAAGTGGAGTGGTTCACTTGAAACTGATTGACCACAACACGACTCTTCTTGACTTTCTGGGGTAGCTACTTTAAAAAAAAAACATCCTTTCCTCCTGGGTGGCTTTCATATGCATACAGTAAAATTAGATAAGTTCTAGCAACCCTCCCTAATGATAGGTTTTGAATGAGTGAAAGTCATTGCTGGTACAAAATTGAGTAATAAAAATATATTGAGGGGTTGTAGAACTTTAGATTTATTTCAGAGCCTGTATAGATCAAGTAACTTCTTTTTTCAGAAAGCTGTGAATATGGGTCGACGACTTATTATGCATATTGTGGCTTTGGTGGCCTCTTGAGCTGTGGTATTACACACACTGCCATTGTGCCCCTCGATCTTGTCAAATGCCGTATTCAAGTGGATCCTGACAAATATAAGGGAATCTTCAATGGCTTCAAAGTAAGTGTAATTTGGCTGAAGGAAAGTCATTACTTGACTCCATTGGGTATGACATTTGTCAATTCATGTTATGACATCTCCCAATATTTATGGCGTAGATTTATCCTATTTTTATCAAATTTCTCTTCACTACATTTTTTCTAAATCAACTTTGAAGGCCACAACCAAAAATAACACCAGTTCAGTGATAGTTGAAGTAGCCCTCTTCCAAATGTGGCCACACTGGCTCTAGTGTGTTTATCCTGTGCAAACATCAATGTGGTAGCCTTCCTGCCCAAGTCCCTACAGTTGTGCAGCCTGCCTACAGGAATTGCAGGTTGGGTTGGTGTACACAACTGCGAACACACCCAGGATATTTTTCTCCCACACCTGGTGACTACCTATTAGAGCATAAGCCACCATAATCATCTTAGTCTTTTGTTTAGCTCACTTCCCTCCCTCAAATGAACTAAGCAAAAAAAAAAAAAAAAGGAAGCACGCTCTGGTGTCAGTGGACCTGAAAGGTGGGAATCTGAGATGAATCCCATGGATTGGGTCTTTGCCAACCTGATCACTGAACTGGAGACAAGTGTCATAAATGTGGATGCCTTTACACATCACTTCTACCTACGTCTCTTCCTCAGCTGCCAATGGCTCCCATTGCATCTACTAAACTCAACAGTGCCTCTGCTGTTGAGAAAGCCCCAACCCTTTGGTGTAGCTCTCTGGGTTCTGCTAGGGAACCATCTTTGAGGGTACCACTTTTTTTCCTCGCCAATCTTCCTAAAGCTTCTGCAGTGCTGGTAGTTTTGGGGATGAGTGTAAAAGGAAAAGTGTTGAATTATCCCGTGCTTCATACTGGAGATGATGGGCCCTGAATTCTGTAGTCATTTGTTTCCCAACCCATTGTTTCAAAAGTATGTGATGTCATGGTTGCCTTATGCCGGGCAGATAAAAGGGTATTGCTTTGGATGAGTCCACCAAAGTGCATATTATTCTAAAGGGCTATCTGTCATTTAGATGGGAGATGGCTGTGACTGTTCCCATGGACCTACCCCCTAATTCCACCGTAGCTTCTGATGGACTACTTCCCTACATGTTTATGCAATGACTGCATTGCACCCCTAGACTGTTCTGCACACATTAGTCTCCCAGTCTGAGTGATCTTCATTCACGCATGTTCCCGGGCTCTGACAAATGGTGTCGCTACTGCTTGACCCTTGTGCTCTGGCCTGTTCTAGGAGGCTCCGGCAGGCTGCCTTGCTTGGTTATTAGTGCAAAGCTTTAGCTGAAATGGCGCTTCCCCTTTACCTCCTTCAAAACCTTCCCTAGATAGCAATTTGATGTGTAACTAAACCAAAAACATGTCTGTACTAAAAGTTCTCACTCTGCTAGATTATTATACAATCCTCACAAAAGTATCTGATCACCCTCAAAATTTGTATTATTTTCAATGATATTGATGCATAATTCTCTGCTCTATCGACATCTGGTAGCTTTCATATAACTGATGACTGTTTTCCAATGCAATCTTAGTTAGTATTGTGATCGCATTCTTTGTATGTGTGTGCATCAAATTTGTCCGATTTCATGGTTTTTGCTACTAGTTATTATTTTGATTGTTTTTTACAGAAAGTGGTCTAATTAAAATTGATTTCTAATGTGTGCTAAGAAACAACTCAAGTGATTGTCTAGGTACTATTGTTGCTCTTCATAAATCTCGGAAATCTCAGATAGCTAATGAATTAAACACATCCCAAAGTACTCTTATTTATGGATTTCACATGCTAAAAATGTTAGCATATCTGCGCTAGTACCTAAAAAACTATCTGGCAGACTGAGAAAAACAAATTTACAAACAGCCATGCTTATAAAAGGTTTAGTAGTGAATAATCCAACAATAACTGGGAAAGAACTAAAATTTAATATAATTTATTATGTTTCTGAATGAACTTTCGAGGAGCAGCTACAAAAGAACTCAGAATGCCATCTTGCCATGCTGCAAAGAAACCATTCATTAATGAAAAAATACGTAACTTGTCTCATTTTGTAAAAAAATAAAAAATACATTCATTGGAGACTGTTGGAGTGGGAAAAAGTTCTAGGTAAACCTGAAGATCCATACCCCGTGAACTGTACTATGGGTTGCTATACGGGGGGGGGGGGGGGGCATAGGCCCCCATACCCCCAGCTCGCTACTCTCGCCCTCATGACAAGGAATAAAACAAGTAATCACACAGTTGGGTGAAAACATGTTGGGAGGTGGAATAAATATTATGGAAATGCGAGTGGGAAAGCTCATGGAGTATGCATCTTCAGAACTACCAAGTTTTATTCAATGATAAGTAAACATTTTTAATATTCAGAAGCTGTCCTGGGAACTCATTGGCTCAAATAAAATGGACCATAAATACACCCAAAAGACAATGAAACTACCTCTGAGTGTGATGATCTGAGGTTGTTTGTTTTCAAGTGAGAGGAAGCATATATTTTCTTTGTAAGAACACAACTATTAATGGCGTACAGTATTTAGCAATGTTACAGGAGAAACTTCCAGTGGTAATGACAATCCTCCATGAGGCAGAAACATGCATGTTCACAAGGCTAAAACTGTGACAAAATGGGTTACTGACAAATTTAATATTTTGGATTGGCCTGGTAATAGCACATATCTTTATCATAGAAAATTTATGGCTTATAATAAAAAAAAATAAGGTTGAAGGCCAAGACACTGGCATGGTGCAACAAAATATTGACAAACGTGATCAAATCTATGCCGAGGCCTCTACAACAAATCCAAAGGAAAGGTGACAAAAATACTAATATAAGCTTAGTCAATATTAAACATGTTTTTTTTTGTTAAAAATACAAATTTTGAGGGTGATGGGATACTTTTAGCTGGCACTGTATACATAACCTTTCTTTGGGTGCACAGAACATGTAACAAAAAAATTCCACTTGAAATGTCGTAGACTTTATGAAAGCTTTCTACAATTCCAGTAACAACTTAGAAAAGCAAAAACCTGATTACTAACAAATTATTTCTGGTAGAATATGATTTGAAGTAAGTTTGGTAGCATTAACATGAAAAATGTTCTTCAGATTGCCATTAATACCTCCACTGGTACATATCCTCCACTTCATTTTCATATCATCTGTACTAACTTTATCCAGAAAATAAACAATTTATCTCTGCTTAAGATTTGTCTTTGCTTCAATCTATTCTTCAAAACTACTTAATAAACCTTAATCGTAACACTAAAATCCATAAGATGAAACAGACCAAGATGGCACCATACACCTCAAGGTAGTGTAGCTCCTAAGTGAATTGTGAGGTTTAATATTTTGAAATGGATTGTCCTAGATGAAATTTGATTGATACTGGATTTTGTTGGTTCTGCTATTCCCTCATGGTTGCCACTTTATGGGTGGTGGTCTAATAAACATGCTAATAGATCATCCTTCGAATTTTGATGGACGAGTCATAAGCATGTGATAGTGCATACACCTCCTTTGGTATTGTCGTTTTGCTCTTAACATCTTTCTCTCGTGTTTGAAAATGGAGTAAACAAATATTGAAGGGGACAATGTGTTTACAATGCTATTTTGTCATATATATTTGTTCATGGTTATCTCTGCCATCCCTATTATGGATGGGAAGAATTTTTCTGCTGGTTTACTGGGGATGAGTGCGCCAATAACTCTTGGTAGGACAAGGTGCCCAAACCATGTTTACACGTCACTGCCCTGGGTGGAGGTGGCAGTACCCCTTCCCTTCCCCGACACTTGAACATGATTCCTTGGAATTTTTTTTTGCTAATTTTATAATAGCCTAGTATTTTAATTATTGACCCATGCCCTTGAAAGGCATTCGCCACATGGGTGAATTAAAAAGTCCATAATGATCAACTGAAGAAACCTGTCTTCTCTGAACATCGAACATGTCCTTTAACTGTTGTGTAGCTAATTTGACACAAGCTAAATTACTCAGTAGAGGACATTAATCAGTAGGTCTATAATTAAATGTATCTGGCACATCTCTAAACAGTTAGTTTGTACAGCTTCATTATAATAATTCGCCTAACAAAATTGGATCACTCAGTAAAAAAATAATTTTAAACCACAGATTCTTTAATGGAGCAAAATATCCTCAGGATCTACATACCTCTTACAACATTTTTGTATTATGGTAAAGACACGACCAACTAATCATATCTGTAACTAAATTTTAAAAGATAGCCCGAGGTTTGTTTGACTTTTCAAATGCGAGGCATTCACTGCCCTATATTGGCTACCTTACATTCATGAAAGATGCATCATTATAAACTATGCAGAAAATTGCCAAATTGTTATGTTGAACATTTTAAAAATATACCTTTTCTAAACACCAAGATGGCCCTTATAATCCTAGCCCCATGCAAGGACAAAAACAGAATGGATTATGCTCGATGAAAGTTTATTGATAGTGGATTTTGTTGGTTGCTACTATTTAGGGGTGTGAGTATAATAAACACGCTAATTAGATCATCCTTTGAATTTTCATGGATGAGTCGTAAGCATGTGATAGTACATACACCTCCTTTGATATTGTCATTTTGCTCTTTCCATCATTCTCAGGTTTGAAAATGGAGTGAACAAATATTGAAGGGGACAATGCGTTTACAATGCTATTTTGTCCTAAATTTGCTCATAGTTTATCTCTGCCTACTAATGGATGGAAATAAATTGTATGTATATATTTTTAGAGAAAAATTGAATTGGTGGCTTGTATTTGCTAGTGCTTGGACTCCATAACATTTAAGTGAATATGATCCACCATGTTCATCTTGGTTAATGATTAACCATAACCAAGAGGGATAAATGTTGGGACATCTTTTTCAAACCCCTATCAATGTTATAAAATGGGTGAGGGGACGTTGGGATTCTCCTCTCCTCTTTCAAACTGGGCAGGGTCAGATTGGACACGGATCACTATCGCCCTATAACTCTACCTCTTGCCAGTTGTCTGAGTTAGTTGCTTGAGAAGATGTTGCTGGTGGGCTTGAATTGGGTCCTGGAAATCAATCCTTCAGTGCAGTTTTCACCGTGGTCATAGCACTCAATACATTTTGAAGGATCCGTCTGGAAAGCTTTCTCATTAAAGCAGAATTGTCGATATTTTTCCCCATTGTGAAAACGTATGATATTACATGGAAATGCAGCATCTTAAGGCAGCTCCCGATTTGGGGTACAAGATGTATTTTATCTGAAATTTATTAGCATCTTGATCCTTTATCGTTTATGTTGCCTGTTGCAGACACCTACTCTGACCTGCAGCCCCAAGATAAAGCAGTTCCTCAGGTTAAGGGTTTTAACTTAATTTTTTAATTGCAAGCAATGATATCATTTCTTTTCTCCCAGAGGGTGTATTGGCGACCCTGTTCATTGATGACTTGGCACTCTTCCACGCCTTGCCTTCCCTCAGTGATTCATTGTCTGCAGTTTCTGAACATGCACAACTTAAGGGATTCCTCTTTTCCACAAGAAAAATGAAGACTATTTTTCACCAAGGGTAGATCGACCATGAGTTTCAGTTCCTGCCCATAATTCTAGATGGTTACACCTACACCATCTTCAAATGGTTTGTGAGCTCTTCGACATTTTAAAGGACCTATCCTACATACACATCATGGAGCAGTGATCTCTGAACACTGGCCACTACATTACACTAGTCCAATCAAAATTGGACTAAGGTGCCATATTTATTCTTTGGCCAAACCCTCAGCCCTCAAGTTTCTTTCCAGTGGAGCCTTCCTTATCCTTCACTCCTCTACTGTGATAGTGGGGTGCTTCCCTTGCCCTCATTGATTCCAGAGCTGTATGCTACTGCTGCTGTGTACAATAGGCCCCTGTGTCATCTTTACAGCTGCCTTCATGCTGCTGAATCAACAGCAACATTGAATAGCTTGCCATTTTTACCGCGTCCCTTGAACTTCTGAATACTAAGTCATCTCTCCAACCTGGGGCTATAAGGGTCATTGGTAGGAGCAGCACACCAACTAGAAGTCTGGCAGTTTCCACAGGCATGTGGAGCTTAAACAAATCCTTTGTCGGTTTTTGCTCCATTAAGTGCCTGGTCCTCGAGCATGCAACCTCACATACACAACATTGCCTCATATACACAATGGTTCCAAGATAAACGGGTGGAGTGGGTACTGTTGGCTTTTACTCAGGAGAATTTTTAACTTTGTCTTTGCCGTTGGTGGCTTCTATTTTTACCACTGAACTTTCAGCCATTCTTTGAGCAATTTTATTGTTTTTTTAAGCTATTCCCTCTTTTAGTGCTTCCCATCCCTTAGTTGCATAAATCTGCAACTGGCTGATCCAGTATTTGTCCCTTTATCAGCTTTTATTTTACCCATTTACCCTATCCTAAGGCCCCAGATAATGCATTATTTTGAGATTTCTTTTCCCTCTATAAGGGATTGGTCTTCATCCTTTAAATTACAAAATATCGGTTCATTCTTGGCCCTCGAGCCTTCGAAGACTCCCTCGAAGTGGCCAACTGCTTTCGGTGGTGATTGAATCACCCCTTGCTGTGTTTTTGTAAGGAACAAGCGGTAGCGACCCCGCTCGTCCCAGTACCGGGACAGGTAACGTGCGCAAAGATCGCCCAGACTGGGACATTCAACAAGAATGTGCCCAACAGTCTTGGGGGACAACGCAGGCGAGCGCCCATGGTGAATTGAGGGGATTAATGATTTTGAGAAAGGGATTATCCTGGATGAAAGTTTATTGATAGTAGATTTTGTTGGTTTTTCCACTCCATCTGTGGTAATATAATAAACATGCTAATTAGATCATCCTTTGAATTTTGATGGATGAGTCGTAAGCATGTGATAGTACATACACCTCCTTTGGTATTGTCGTTTTGCTCTTTACATCATTCTCATGTTTGAAAATGGAGTGAACAAATATTGAAGGGGACAATGCGTTTACAATGCTATTTTGTCATATATTTGCTCATAGTTTATTGTCATAGAATATGGTAAAGTTAGCCCTTTCTGCGTATCTCAGCCGAGGTCGATGACGGCTATGTGCATGGGAGATTTAAAATAGAGTGCAAATTAACTGAATGTGTATTGGCCAAATAGTCGACTATGTTGGAGGTTCTGGGATAATAGAAAAACTGGTACAAAAATAACTACTAATATGTAAATTAATATTCTTTTAAAAGGTTAAAATTGGTTTTAAAATTGGCTATATACACATCATGCGTACACTAATCTTAGAGGCTAAACGGGTGGAGCCATGGCGTGGACGGTCGCCATACAAACAAACGAACAATATTCACCAAGGGGTGGAGGCTTACAGGATTGGTGGGAGTAGAGAGAGCCTAGCAGTTACCTGAAATTTGGTCAGTGAGTAATCCTTGCTTTGATCCTCCTGGATTAAGGAACGATTGGCGTCCACTAACTAATAAGTTTGCCTCAGTCGACTACACTGAAGTATCAAGCAGTGACTATGTGCTGGAGAAAATTCGCTATGATCAGCATGAAATGGCTGATTTCTTTTGACCTGAACATGAACTTTTTATTGTTACAACAATTCTAGTTCACAAAATACATGCTTTACATGTGGGATGATCGGAACAAGAGCTCAGCATTACACAAAGGGCTGGCTTGTATGGGAAGAATTGGTGTCTTGTGGGGGCAAAGGATGGATAGACACGATACTATTCCCACCGCTACATTATAAAGGGCACCAAAGCTATGGATAAGGATGGTGGCTGCTTCACTTAATTGTGCCACCCTTTTCCAGGTTTAATCATAGAGAAGTTGAAAGGTGGCATCTACGATGGTCTGCAATCCTGTCAGCTTGTCAGAGACCAGAGTTTGAAACTCGATGAACAATTTGCTACTGGATTGTGGGTGGCTTTTGTTCTTGTTGTGAAAAACTTCCTTGGCAACAAACAGGAAGGTCATAAACTACACAAAATTTATCATCAATATGCTGACTGCTTTCAGAAACATCTGATGCAACATTAGCATCATAATGCATTACTTATTCTCACATTGATCGGTTTCCTGCGAATCTGTGATGAATTAGTAGGAGGGGCCGGGGTAGATTCCATTAGTCCATGAGAGATGGAGCACGTATCAGGGACGCTGATTACCGTTAGACTGAAGTGAGAGCCCTACCACTGAGCATTCTGAGTTTGAAGAAACTGAAGTTCATGTCCTGAATTCTGAATAATGGCCTAATATCCAATTTTCATGTACTTTTTATCAATATTTACTAATCAATTTTTGGCGCATTTAAGTAATAAATGTAATCCATTTAGTTGAAATTGGATTTTTAAAAAATCAACTAGCATTTTCTGATCACTTGTCCAAATTGTCCTCACAATGTGCTGGATTGTATTTGCTGGTGCTGGTCTTTGTCCTAACATTTAAGTGAATATGATCCACCATGTTGATCCTTGTTGATGTTTAATTAACCCAGAGGCAGAGAGGCCTGCACACCTTATTCAAATCTCCATAAATGCTAAATAAAATTGGGATGCGTTTACTCATTGAATTAGTTACTCTGCATTACACAATATTTTTGCAGGACATGATATGGGTCTTCTGCTTTGTACATAGCTTCCCTATCCCTGAACTAGTCTTTCTTTTGGTTCTGCCATTCCATTTTCCTGTTGTTGCTGGTATTACCATAATAAATGTGCTAGTTGATCATAAATATTGGATCAAATGGTTGAGGAATGAATAATGAATGTCATGCAGTTGATATGGAGTAGAGTAGGAAAACCTGCCCAAGCAATTTGGTAGATTGTATTTGCTGGTGTATTTGTTTAGCTTACCCTGACTAAATATTGCAGAGCCTGCAGTCTTTTATATAGGTCAGTCTGAACCTAATGCTAGATTGTCATTGATTAGTAAATTTCCTGTGCTGTGCTCAGGGTAAAGGAGGCAAAAGAAATTGGAGACAATGTTAAAAAAAGCCTGATTTTGTGTTTAAGCGCACTCAACCTCCTATGAAACCAGATTCTGTTGCTTTCCTCCCTTTTCTATTGGTTCATGAGCTACCATGAGTGCATTGTCGAATTGTACCCCAGCATCATACCCTTGTTTCCATGCCTGTATAGGTCTATAATAGGACAGAGTACCCTGTTCTAATACACATGCCTGAAAGGTGACATTGGTGCACCTAGGTGAGGCATGCTTGTGGTTAGATTTTGTCCCCACAAGATCTTTACTGAGGTTATACTCCTACACTTGTTAAATGGCTACCATGCTTAATTTTCCTTAGCTGAGGAGATATCACTAACCAGGCTGCCTACTGCCCATTTTATCTAACTTGTTTAGTGTGCAAGTTCCACTCAACTGAGGCATTCTTTCATTGACTGTTTTTCAATCTTCTTCAAGACCTATGACATTGATATGGGGTTCCTGCATTATGGGGGTGTGGAAATACCCCACAATTTACATATTGATTCCACATGGGGAAATGTACGGTCACTTTTTGCATCAATGGGATGCCACACTGCATTGTCGCCTGTAACAGACTTAATCACATCTTATGCTCAAGTGGACTGGTATCAGCTTCACAGTTCCACTTACCCAGAACCTAGACATGTTCCTAAATGTGGCTGACTTGGATGTGGTAGTTGCACTTTGTCTTTGGTCTTCTTTTTGACTGATGCCTCGCCTAGCAACATCAGTCCATAGCTTTAGGTTCGTTTTCTTATATACCCTAGCTTTAAGGACCAGCTTTTCAAAACCACACACATATGAATTTTTAAGTGTTGGTGGCACAGAGGTGTAGGTTCCCGAGGTATATTCAGTAACATTGGTGTGTGCCTTTTCCTCTGGTACTTTTTGAATTGTACTTTTACCCTTATTAGTTGCTGCTGGAGAGACAGTAGCGTGGCTATCGTCATTTTGGTTTAGGCTGTGGTATTTTGCTAGTATTGGTAAAAAAGTTTAGATGGGTAAGATAGGAATGATTGCTTTACAATTGCTACATATATAGCTTAAAATTTTCTATTTTCAGGTTTCAGTAAAAGAAGAAGGCATCCGTGGTTTGGCCAAAGGATGGGCTCCTACCTTCTTTGGCTACTCAATGCAGGGCATCTGCAAATTTGGCTTCTATGAAGTATTCAAAGTTTTATACAGTAACCTTCTCGGAGATGAAAAAACCTATTTATACAGAACTGGTTTGTATTTGGCTGCCTCAGCCTCAGCAGAGTTCTTCGCTGATATTGCCCTTTCCCCCATGGAGGCCATCAAAGTTAGAATCCAAACCCAGCCTGGATTTGCTTCTACCTTGAGAGCGGCAGCACCAATCATTTATAATCAGGAAGGTTTGTGGGGCTTTTACAAGGGTGTTGTGCCCTTGTGGGGCCGGCAGATTCCCTACACAATGATGAAATTTGCCTGCTTTGAGAGGACTGTGGAACTTATCTACAAGCATGTCGTGCCCAAGCCTAGAGACCAGTGTACCAAATCTGAACAGTTGATGGTAACCTTTGCTGCTGGTTATATTGCTGGTGTGTTTTGCGCCATTGTTTCACATCCAGCTGATACAATAGTCTCTAAATTGAACCAGGCCAAAGGATCTACAGCCCTTGGTGTAGCCAAAAAATTAGGATTCGCTGGTGAGTATAAAATTTTAACCATGGATAATTTTATAGTAAAGTGGTGGGTTTAAATATTTATGAAGCTCTTGGTTGAAAGCCTTTAAAATAATTGGCACAGTTCCTTAAAGCAATGGGTGTAAATAACTTAAATTTGTATTATTTAATTGTTTGCTGTTGATGCATATCCTGGTGAGACAGTACTGTAGAGAATGGATCCAAGATTGGGTTTTCTCCCATAAATCAGAGCTCTTTAGGTTTTGTTTGTTAGCCATTCTGCTGCTTTTGGCTAGAACAAGTGTCTGCAGTGGTTAGGCTAGCTCTTTAGCTACAATGTGTCGAATCCACTCACAAAGCACCCTGAATGCTCTTGGGGCATTAAAACCTCCCAACTACCTGGTGAGTGATATTCGTGATGCCACTATTGCCAAAAGCTAGGCGGTGGTTTTCTAGATGCGGGAAATGATCCTTTGGTGCGGGGGGGGGGGCAAAAAGTGCAAGGACTAGGTGACTGGACCAGCATTTCCTCTTGTGATGTTGGGTTACACTTGTTCCCCATGGACCTACCCTTTAATGCTGCCATGGCTTCAGGTCACTTTAGTAATCTTAGAATTGGGCACACTTGCCGGACGCACTGCTATTTAATGGAGGGTGAGAGGGATTGCTACTAGTCACTTTTACACATGACAGGTTTGTGGGCTCTTTTTGGAAGTGAACAGCTTCCTCCATTTTGATTGGTATTGGTTTTGTATTAGGTGTCAGTGTTTCAATTCTTAAGATGTCAAAGGGTTCTGCAAAATATTTAAATTTCCTTGTTATATTTGGCATTGCCTTATGTATGATTCAGGGGTTTTTCATAGCCCCCCGCCCCTCTATATATTTCCAATTTTTTTTTAAAGACACAATTATGGTAGCTTTTTGCTTCTCCTTAGCACTCGTTCAACCTCATCTGACTGCATAAAAAAGAGGCAATACCCAAATTGCAGTGGAGCTACTTATGTGCTACTAGGGTGGATTAGTGCTAATGGTGCAATTGCTGATTGTGACAATATAACCTTTGTAATAATGTAAAATGGGAAAGTATTTTTACTTACCTTTATTAATATTGTTTTTAGATGTTTTCTACTTTATAACTAAACTAAATCCCAAACACACACACACACACTAATAATATAAAATTGTCACACTTGTAACTCACCATAAATTATAACATACTTAGAAAATGCTTTTGAGCTGCATGAAAAAACTGCTCGCAACTACAACTCAGTCATGCAGATAATGTTGTGCATAATCATTTATATAAAGATACATTCACAAATGTGCATGCAATAAATTGTTATTCATATTTTAGTGTCAGAGGGGAATGTCAAATTCTCTTGCAGCCATCACTTGTCTTTCAGCCTGTCTAATTTTGAGAACACGCTCCTTTACTCCATTAAATGCCAATGGATAAGTCAAGTGTGTGAGAGTACATATACCTCCTTTGCTAGCACTTTTCTTCTATTTTGAGGACTAACTTCAAAGGAGACATCTGATCATTAGATTTTCATTTGGGTTATGAAGTAATATCAAAATTTCCAGGTATAAAATTTTTTTAGTCTTGTTCCTATTCTGCCAAAGATAACATTTATCCCCTCCCCCCTTTGGCGAGTTTGTAATATGAACTTTTACTTTTCTGGTAATCAGTAATGTTTGCTTGTGGAAGTTACATGTTTAGTGTAAGTTTCATGCATGTAGGTAAGAAAAAAAAGGGGCACATTAATTTTGGTAGTGCTATTTCCAGTGCCTACTGTATTTTGAGAAGCAAGGAAGAGGGAACAAACATAGTTTAAAATTGTGTATATTCATTTGTTATTGACTAATTTGATAGTAAGAAAGCTATCATTAACTGAAAGGGGCTTTTCATTTTCAGTCTTGGTATTCCCTCTCTGGTCAGCATGATGTTGAAGTTTATAGTGCCTCTACCATTTCATTCATTCCTCCCAGGTTTTTTGTTCCTTTAAAATGTTATTACTAATAAATTTTTCGTATTAGCCCCTTTAAAAAGCTCCATCGATAGACTTAAACTGGATTAACTTTCAACTATTGTTGCCACTAATTGCCTTTTTTCTTTCAATACTTCATACATACATCAATGTCGAGAACACGCTTCTTGAATCCATTAAATGCCAATGGATAATACAGTGTGTGAGAATATATATACCTCCTTTGCTATGACATTTCACTCATATTTTGAGGACAAACTTCAAAGGAGACATCTGATTTTGATTTTCTACCTTCATTTGGGTTATCAAGTAATTTTAGATATTCCAGTAAGGAAAATTTTTAGTTCCTAGTTTTAAAGTGAACTTTTGCTTTGTAAATCAGTAATGTCTGGGTTGCTGATGAGAGCTTAAATTTCTCCTTACACTATTTGCTTGTGGATTTGTTTTACCCCCCCCCCCCCAAAAAAAAAGAAGAAAAATAGTTATTGTAAAATAAATGGATTCTTTTATCCATTGAATGTAGATAAGAAAACATAAGGGTGCATTGATTTCCATTGCCCTCCTTATTTTGAGCAATATACTGAATGTACATCAAAACTATTTAATATTTGACAGGAAGAAAGCTATCATTAACATTGGAAGAGGGGCTCTTCATTTTCAGTCTTTCTGTTCCTTCTGTGTCCAACATGATGTTGGAAGTTTATAGTGCTAGTAGCATTTTGCTTTCATTCCTCCCAGGTTTTGTTCTAAGTTTGAAAGTTTTAAGCTCATCTAAATAATTAGCTTCCCCTTGTAAAAGCTGTCTAGATGGAGTTAAAACTAGATTCCCTTTCAACTATAATTAGCACTAAATGCGCACTTTTTTTTCAATACATCGTACATCGATGTCGAGCACGTGCGCAAGATTACACATTACCTCCTCCGATGTCATTTCCCGGTATTTTCAACATCGAAGAGGACATTTCCTTTCTATAGTTAGATTTTCATATTGTTTTCTTGCTCAAGGAATTTAAAAAACTTCAATATAAAGATAGTCACTATAGATTAATAAATGAGTGCATTATTCTTAGATCAATCAACGGTTGTGATATAGTGAGTTGTACTTCAATTGCAAAATATGACTGTGGATTCAATTTCTTTTCTGTTGGTTTAGGTATTAGATTTGTTTACTAATTTTTCCTTTCTTTGTTACACACATAAATAGCTATGCTAAAAGCGGGTATAGATATGGTAAAACTAGATTAACAACTATTGCTGGTACTAAATGCGCCATTTTTTCAATACATCGTACATCGATGTCGAGCACGTGCGCAAGATTACACATTACCTCCTCGGATGTCATTTCCCGGTATTTTCAACATCGAGGAGGACATTTCCTTTCTATATGTCCCATTTTATTAATTTGCTTGCCACTATTATTGAGATCGGTCAACCATTGTGGTAGTGGTTGGTTTTACTGCATTGTCCCTCATTTTTCTCTTCGGTGATCTTTTTTAAAGATATGCCAGAATATTTGGGTGGAATTGTGAAATATCACTACAGATAAATCTATTTTCAGTTGGTTTAGATATTAGATGTTTGCTGTGGATATTTTTTACCCTTTGAATCCAGTTTTACCGTATACAGGTTTAAGTAACACAACTATTGCTGCCAATAAATGTGCTTTTCTTTTTCAATACATTCTACATTTATCTCAATCATGTGTGTAATATTACACATTGCCTCCTTTGGCTTCATTTTCCTCCATTGACATTGATGGTTTGAAATTGGAATACTAATGATTTTAGCTCATCTATATATTTAGCCCCTTGTAAAAGCAGTATAGATGGACTTAATTAAAACTGGATTAACTCTACTATTGCTGGCAATAAATGCGCTCTTTTCAATACATCGATGTCGAGCATGTGCGCAAGAATAAACAAACCTTCCTTCGTTGTCATTTTCCAGTATTTAATATCAAGGAGGACCTTCCCTTCTGTAGTCCCATTTTCCTATATTGATTGTCTTTACCAAAAGTATAGGAAAAACTTCTCAATATAAGGATAGTCACTATGGATTAAGTGAGAATTCAGTATTTTTAAGATTTGGGCACCAATTGTGATAGTGGTGCATTTTACTTGTATGCTGGCTGGCTTCTCTTTTAGTAGGGTTTTCTTTCTTTTAATATATGCCATAGTGTTTGGGGGAAATTATAAAATGGCTAGATTCAAATCAGTTTATTAGGTATCAGATCCTGTTTTTTATTTATTTGTTACTTATAGATAACTATGCTAAAAGCTGTATTGATAAGGTAATACTGGATTCACTTTCAACCATCGTAGGCAATAAATGTGCCTCTTTTTTTCTTCAAATATATTGTACTTTATGTTGAGCACTTTGATTTCAGGCATTGTCTAAAATTGAAGTGCTCACACTTCGTTTTTCGGTACTCCCATTTTGTTATATTGTCTTTATCTCATTAATGAATTTCCTTTGATTTTATTCTTAATTTATAAATTCTTGGTTAACTTATGATTTCAGATTTTCAGTCGTACCTTCCCTTTGTAATCTTTGTTATGCCCTTTTCTTGGTCAGGAAAGTTCCTAGCTATCTCATGATTCCACTCTAATAGATAACCCTCTAAATTTCTTCCTAATGACCTTCTTTGGGATGCTCTTCTTTGACTAGGTTTAATATAGTCTTAAATGTCTTCATCTCAATATTTTTAGCACTGAATTTCACATGCCAGTTAACCTGATTCAAAAGTTTTTCCTAACCCCCTCTTCCTTTCATATTTTTTTATATCATTGCTTCTTATCCCTGATTCAACCTGATCTGACTGCTTAGAAGAGGAAATAGCATATTAAAATGCCACAATGTATTTCAGTACCTTATATAATAAACATACATTCGCAAACGTGCATACTATAAATAGTGTGTGTTCATTTTAAAGTGTTGGAGGGGATCGTCAAATTCTAATTTTGAAAACACGCTTCTTGAATCCATTAAATGCCAATGGATAATACAGTGTGTTAGAATATATATACCTCCTTTGCTACTGCATTTCATTCCTATTTTGAGGACAAACTTCAAAGGAGACATTGATCATTAGATTTTCTAAGTTCTTTTGCTTTATTTTTAGTCCTAGTTTTAAACTGAACTTTTACCTTTTGTAAATCAGTAATGTCTGGGTTGATGATGAGAGCTTAATTAAATTTCTCCTTACCCTCTTTGCTTGTGGAAGAGATTTGTTCTACTGTTAAAAAAAACCACTCCTGTTATTGTAAAATAAATTTATCCTTTAATCAATTGAATGTAGATAAGAAAACATAGGGTCCATTAAATTCCCCCCTTATTTTGAGCAGTAGAGGGAATGGAACATACATCAAAAGTGTTTAAAAGATTCTATATTCATTTGTTGAACCATCATAGACCTATTTAATATTTGCCTGGAAGAAAGCTATCATTAACATTGGAAGAGGGGCTCTTCATTTTCAGTCTTTCTGTTCCTTCTGTGTCCAACATGATGTTGGAAGTTTATAGTGCTAGTAGCATTTTGCTTTCATTCCTCCCAGGTTTTGTTCTAAGTTTGAAAGTTTTAAGCTCATCTAAATAATTAGCCCTCCCCCTTGTAAAAGCTGTCTAGATGGAGTTAAAACTAGATTCCCTTTCAACTATAATTAGCACTAAATGCGCCCTTTTTTTTCAATACATCGTACATCGATGTCGAGCACGTGCGCAAGATTACACATTACCTCCTCCGATGTCATTTCCCGGTATTTTCAACATCGAAGAGGACATTTCCTTTCTATAGTTAGATTTTCATATTGTTTTCTTGCTCAAGGAATTTAAAAAACTTCAATATAAAGATAGTCACTATAGATTAATAAATGAGTGCATTATTCTTAGATCAATCAACGGTTGTGATATAGTGAGTTGTACTTCAATTGCAAAATATGACTGTGGATTCAATTTCGTTTCTGTTGGTTTAGGTATTATTAGATTTGTTTACTAATTGTTCCTTTCTTTGTTACACACATAAATAGCTATGCTAAAGGCGGGTATAGATATGGTAAAACTAGATTAACTTAACTATTGCTGGTACTAAATGCGCCATTTTTTCAATACATCGTACATCGATGTCGAGCACGTGCGCAAGATTACACATTGCCTCCTCGGATGTCATTTCCCGGTATTATTCAACATCGAGGAGGACATTTCCTTTCCATAGTCCCACATTCTACATTTATTTCAAGCATGTCTGTAATATTACACACATTACTTCTGATGTCATTTTCTTCCATTGACATTGTTTCAGGCATTGTTCAACATTGAATAGCATGTACTCCCATTTTCTTGTATTGTCTCCCTAAAGATTTTCCTTGGGGCTTCATTATTTTCTAAATTAATTCCCCCCCCCCCCTTCTGCTTCCTCTTTAGTATCTTAGTTAATGCCTAGTTATGATTCTCAATTTTCTGCCCTACCTTCCCCCTGTGATCTTATGCCCTTTTCTTGTCAGAAACTTTTATATTTCCTGATTCCACATTTCTTAAATATTACGTTCATTGGGACAAAATTTCTCAAACTACATTTAGTAGTCTTAAAAGTATTCCACATATCTTGAGTATTCTTATCACTAAATTTTGCATCTCAGTTAATCTGATTCAATGAGCTTTTCCTCATCCCTTATGGCTTTCAATTTAAAGAAAAAATAGAGGATTATTAGGGTGTCCTAAAATCATATAGGAAAAAATGAAACGTGTTTTTGTTTTACTTGCTCGTGTTTTTTTCGCTTCTGTTCACACATGCATAAGAAGAGTTCGTGTGAAATTAAATTAAATTCAAAGAACAATTTTCTAATATCCTTTGAAAACAAAGAAAAAAAAATCTCAAAAGATGCCACATTTTTGGAAACTTATAAGGAAACAAAAACAGTTTTCATAGTCTCTTCAGAAATCCTTCTTTTTAAGATCCTTTTCCTGCCCCACAATTTTCCCATGGTGGTGGACTAACTGGTGGAGATACTTCTCCTGTGCGCCCGGCTTTGTGGATTCCAGGTAGCGCTGGACTGGGGCGATGCTCCGCTCCACGGCATCGTTCACCAGTCGGAGGCCAAGTGCCCGTTTCAGAGCGTCCTTGAATCGGTCGTCTGCGTAGTTTCTGAAAGGGACCGTGTCTTCGAATTGATGAAGGACGAGAGTGAGGTAGACAGTCATCTTTTTTCCCTGCAATCTCTTGATTTCTTTCTTCGAGGCGAGCTTGTCGAATGCCTTTACCACCTGCTTCTCCTCCACATCAATCCTTGAGTCGAAGAAGGCCAGTCCCACGTTTTCGTCGGAAACGTACATGTGGCGTCGCAGGGCTTGTTCTGCTGCCTTGGCAATTTTTTGGTGAGGGCGTGCTTTGATCTTGAAGAGCACGTCGTTCAACGGAGGTTTCAGAAATCGGTGCCTCATGCCATCGTTTCCAGTACACCAGAGCAACGAAGAGGGCCACTCTTTCCACTTCAGCCTTCTCTCGACCAGTCAGCGACAGCTAGGATTTCAGCATCCTAAGCTTGAGGCAGTAGATGGCCTTGGCCATCCACCGGACTTGATTGAGAGCTCCAGGACGGCGCATTGGTTTGGCTGGTTCTTCACCACCGAGGAACAGGTAGGAGAGACGGAGAAGTTCTTCATAGTCTTGCCTGGGATGGTTCTTCGACATCAGAGCCTCCTTCAGGAAGTCCAATGCGTCGTCCTTCAGCTTGCTGGCAGTGTCATTGGTGGCCAATAACTCAACGAGGTATCCACGAAGGACCATAGATCAGTCTTTTGAAGATTCCAATGTCAAGACCAGAGAAAGAGCCTATGCTGGCTTCGAAGATATCCTTGACGATCACCTCGTAGACATGATGGCAGCAGGCCAGCCAAAGCAAGCTTCGTCCGACTTGCTCAATCCGAATGCAAGCACCTTGCACCATGCCAGTGTTCGAAGCTGTAGTGTCGAAACAATGCGATGATCTTGTTCCTGACGCCCGCTTCGTCCACCTTCAAGACTACTGCAGCCACTTTTCTGCCAGTCGAATCCAAGCTTGCCTGAACCCAAGAGAGGAATTTGCGTCATCTTCCCCTGTAAGCAGGACGGCGATGAGGTCCTCCGTATCGCCAGAGAGGGACGAGAGGAGTTTTCCATCTCAATGTAGGACAAACTTCTCTGCTTCTCCTGGCTCCGCAGTTTCTAGATCTTCTCGGCGGCTCGATGAACCGTGCTCTTAGAGACCGCTATACTCCCAATGTCGATTTCAAGAACTTGAGCGGTAGCTGCGAACGTTGACGTTGCTTGCCGCACCGACAACTTTTCTCGATCCCAAGTTGAAATGAGGTAAAAATCCTTCGCGGAAATCGGGCTTCCGGATCCACGAGCCGGTGATGACCTTTTCAGTTAGCCTGGCAATGTCGCGGTCTTCACTTTCCCGGAGCCGCTTAAGTTGATTTCCGCGCTCGACCTGCCTCTCCACCTTCTTCGCTGTCACGAGGTCAATTCCAGCCATGGATGATTCCCCTCTGTCTTCTCTCTGACTACGTAGGAACTTGTCCTCGTCCTTCACGTCTGCCCGTTGGAGTGTGGGAGGTCGTAAGATTTCTTGGAGGTTTCCCTTGAATCTGTTTCGGCCTGTCTTTGTTCTTCTTGAGGTTATTGTACGCCTTTACCAGCTTTGACAGCTTGTTGCCGGCGTGCGTTACTGTAGTTGTCGGAATCCCGGCGCGCGACCTGAAGGGGAGAACCTCCTCCTCCTCCACCACCGCCTTCCTGCTCCCGCTCGTTGTCTTCCACCAACACTACCGGGAGATGGGGAACCATCTCCCGGTGGTGGTGTTGGTAGCGGAGGAGTACCTGCTCCTTGATGGTTACAAAAATCCTGAGTTTCTAGTTACGTCACCTAAATGTTCACTTTGTCGGGACCCCTAAATATTACTCAATTCGCCCAAAATCTCAACGCAATACCCTTTTACTATGAGAGAACCGGAATAACACGAGCGTGCAACATTTCCAAACTTGCATTTTGGGACACCCTAAGGATTATGGTCGCTTTTTGGTTCTTATCCCTGGTTCAACCTGTTCTGACTTCATAGAATAGACGCAATACCCAGATGGCAGTGGAGCCACTTGTGTTCCCTTTATTAATACCGTTTTTAGATGTTTTTTTTTTATTTATTACTAAACTAAATAAATCCCAAATACATTAAAATGCTACGATTTATTTCAGTATAAATTAAAACATTATTAACTACATGATATTTAGTGCTCATGGAAAAAATTGTGAAATATAGTAGTGTGTTCACTCCTCTTGTGCATAATTATATTAATATAATAAACATACATTTACAAATGTGCATACAATAAATATTCATGTATATTTTAAAGTTCGATTGCAATGCGCCATTTTTTCAATACATCGTAACATCGATGTCGAGCACGTGCGCAAGATTACACATTCCTCCTCCGATGTCATTTCCCGGTATTTTTCAACATCGAGGAGGACATTTCCTTCCTTATAGTCCCATTTTCTTATATTGCTTGCAAGAGGAATTTGAAAATATTACATTTGAGTTGCCTTTATTAATACCATTTTTAGTAGTTTTCTGCTTTATAATGACTAAATAATTCCTGAATATATAATATTAAAATTTCAATGTATTTCTCCATAAATTATGACTACTAAGAACCTGCTATTTGGTGCCCACAAAAAAAAATTAGCAAGTTCACTCATCACCACTGTAACTGTCATGCACATAACCTACTGTATAATCATTTTTATATAATAAACACACAAATGTCCATCCGATACTTTGAGGGAATTTCATAATATTAGAATGTCACAATTTATTTCAGCTTAAATTATAACAATGGCTAAGTACCTGCTATTTACTGTTCATGAAATACGTTCGTTTATTTTAGTTGGGAGGGAATGTCAAATTCTCTTGAAAGCCATCTCTTGTTTTTCATCCTGCCTGATTTTGACAAAAGATAATTGAATGTGTGAATTGCTGGTGCAATTCACCTAGCTACTATTCCTACAAGGTCTGGCCGTTTTACACGCCGACCACTGGAGTGGTGGCCAGCCGAGTGTGAGACTGCCCTCAAGCTGAATCACTATGACTAAATGCGCTATGAGCGCTGCTCGAACGATTTCGTCGGGCTAGGGCTAAGTTTCGGTATCTTTCGAAGCACGCCGGCTGCTCTTGGCCGGCATACGTGTCTACACTTAACGGGAAGACTCCTCTAGCAGAGGTATGGAAGCGAGTCAGAAGGATTCGGGGCAAGTTCTCACAGGAACCCTCCCCCCTCCCGTTCTCGAGGAGAATGGGACCGCAATCTCGGACACGGCGTCCGTGGCGGAATCCTTCGCGACCGCTTTCTCCACATTCTCTAGCCGGGATGCTGCTCCGCCAGCATTCAATGTGCGTCGCCTCCTTTCAGGCAGTGGCTGTGCAGCTTCACCTGGATAGGAGGTATACTATCATTTCTGCGTACATTACACCGTCAGCTGACTTCGACGCGGGGGACTTCCGCTGCGCCGAGGCCCTTTCTCTTGCTTGGAAATCTTAACGCAGGCATCCTCTCTGGGGAGATTACTCCATAAATCCCAGGGGACAAGTCCTTGTCGATCTGATCGAAGAGCTTGAGATGGGTGTCCTAAAAGTGGATGAGTTTACGCATCACTGTCCGAGAACCGCTTCATTTTCTTGCCTTGACCTATCTTTGTGCTCTTCGGATGCACAGCCTGATTTTGATTGGGGGGTGGTCGATGACCTCCATGGTAGTGATCACTTTCGCATTCAAATATTTTCAGGGCAACTGCAGCCTGAGAGACCACCTCGGTGGTGCTTGGCGCGGGCACAGTGGTCTGCATTTCAGGAAATAACTGAATTCTTTCTCAGTCGAAGAGTTTAGATCGGTAGATGAGGCCGTTGAGTTCTCCGGCAAATTAATCGCCGCGTGCATGACTACTATTCCCAGAACGTCTGGCTGTTTTGCACGCCAACTACTACCGTGGTGGTCCGCCGAGTGAGACAGCCCTCAAACAGAAGCGTTATTCCTATATGCGCTATAAGCGCCGCCCGAACGATTTCACTGTTTGTGAATTTCGTCGGGCTAGGTTCCGGTATATTTCGAAGCACGCCCGCCGCTTTTCTTGGCGGGCATACGTGTCTTCACTCAACGAGAGGACCCCTCTGGCGGTGGTTTAGAAGCGAGTCTAAGGATTCGGGGAAAGTTCTCACAGGTCCCCTACCCCCTCCCGTTCTCGAGGAGAATGGGACCGCAATCTCGGACCCCGCGTCCGTGACGGAATCCTTCGCGACCGCTTTCTCCGCATTCTATAGCCGGGATGCTGCTCGGCCAGCATTCAATGCACGTCTCTCGTGATGTCACGGAATGCCGCCGGCTGGACTTTACCATGTTTCGCCATGCTTCGACAGCTGGGTGATCGAGGCATGGCCTTTGTTAGATTTGTTCAACAGGATCTGGGTGGAGGGTCTCCTCCCAGATTGCTGGCGAATCGCTACTGTGCTCGCCTTTCGCACTCTACTCCGGCTCGTTTCCGCCCAATCTCTCTAATCTCTTGCGTGTGCAAGTTGATGGAGAAATTGGTAAAAGTTAGATTAGCCTTTTTCCTGCACAGCGGAGGCCATCTGTCTTCTACACAGTGCGGCTTCCGCAAGTTCCACTCCACGTCAGATGCTCTGCTCCAAACTAGAAAAGGCCGTCTGCGAGGCCTTCCTTCGTAGACAGCACTACGCCACGGTCTTTTTCGATCTGGAGAAGGCCTATGATACATAATGGCGATACGGTATCATGGAAACACCACACGATTGGGTCGAGGGGACGCCTCCCAATGTTTATATCTGAATTTTTGCGAGATCGTTGATTCCGCGTACGGGGGTGTGTGTAGGGGGGGGGGGCTTTCCGGCCGAATGGAGTAGGAAGAGGGTGTCCCGCAAGCATTAACGGCATCACCTCGGTGCTGCCGGAAGATGTTCTCGCTACGCTCTTCGTGGACGACCTTTCCATCTCTTTTTTTTGGCGCGGCCCAGATGCCAACTCTGGAGCGTCGACTCCAACAGGCATTGAACCGCGTCTCTCGCTATGCCGAAGCGCACAGGTTTCAGTTTTCTTTGGCCAAGACTAAGGTGGTGCACTTCTGCCGCCATCCACTGCTCCACCCCCAACCAGATTTGTTTCTTAATGGGGTGCGCCTGGATGTGGTTGAGTCGCACCGTTTCTTTGGTCTTGTATTCGACAGACGCCTCACCTGCGAGTCTCATATTCGCAGCCTTATGGTCTCTTGTACCCGCGCCATGGACATTCTCCGTTCCGTGACGTTCAGCGCTTGGGGCGCTGATAGGGCTACTCCCCTACTTTTTTATCGATCCTTTGTTCGTTCGAAGCTCGACCACGGATGCGAGTTTTATGCATCAGCAGCCGAGCGTTTATTGGGGAAAGAGAACTTGATTCACCGCACCGGCCTACGCCTTGCGCCCGGTGTCTTCCGCACTTCCACATTGAGAGCCTACTCTACTCCGTGTACAGTGCATTATTCGCCTGTACGCGCGAGCCCGGCGCTTTCCTTTCTCCAACAGCTCACTGCATTCGCAGCTGGTTTCGTCGGTGCCTACGCCGCCGAGAAACGCCAGTCATACCCTAAGCCCTTTGGATTTAGGGCCAGGAAACTCCTTCGAGAGCTAGGTTTAGCTCTCGGGCCGGTAGATCCCCTGGTTCTGCCCAGGATGCAACCCTGAAGGGTACCACATTTGGCTATTTGTCGCCACGCCTCTTCTCCCAAAGCTTGTACAGCGCCCGGTGTATTGCGTTCAACTTTTTTTGGAGCACACCCCGTGTCACGCTGGAACCGTGCCAGTGTATACGGATGGCTCCAAGTCCCAAGAGGGGGTCGGCTTCCACGCCGTTATCCCCTCTGTTTCAAGTCATCGGGGCTCTGCCACGCGCTGCGTCTGTCTTCACGGACGAGCTGGTGGCAATACACCACTCGGTACGGGAGATTACGCGACGTGCCCGGTTCGGAGACCGGATTGTGATCTATAGCGACTCGCAAAGCGCCCTGAGTTCTCTCGGGGCATTGGAATCTCCGCATCCCCTGGTTCGCGATATCCGTGACGCCACGGTTTTGGCGAGTCGGGCGGATGTCGAGATTATCTTCTGGGTTCCTGGACATGTATGAATTGCGGGCACTGAGGGCGCCAAAGAGTCTTGCGACCGGACCAGCGTTTCGCTCTTCCTCACACTGACTACATGGCAGGAATACGGGCTGCTCTTCGCGTTGCTTGGTAAAGAAGATGGAAGACGGTCGAAAGGAACTTAAAGTTGCGTGCCATTGCGCCGCGACTGCTCCCATGAACCTACCCCCTAATGCCGCCAAGGCTTCAGGTTGCTTTCTGTCGTCTCCGAATTGCACGGCCCGCCATTTGACGGTGCGCTCGCCTGCGCCCTACTGTGACTACTGCGTTGTGCCCCCATCCCCCTCCGATTGTTCGGCACATTCTTGTTGAATGCCCCAGTCTGGGCGATCTCCGCGCACGTTACCTGTCGGTACCGGGCCTTCTCCGCTTTTAGTTTTTTCTTATTTTAGTAGTTGCATGTACCTGCGCCGTTTGCCTTCCCCGACGCCTCGGCTTTCTTCCTGCTTATTACCATTTTCTTTGTTTTATTGTTTTTCTTTAGCATCTTTTAAAGATGCCTAATTTTAGGCAATGTTGAATACGCACAACTTAGTTGTGCTCATAACCTTAGGCATTATCATTTATATAATAAAAAGTTGGAAGAGATCGTCAACTTCTTTTTCAATCATCACCGTTTTCCGCCAGCCTAATTTTGAAAACTCCCTTATTGACACAATTAAATGCCAATGGATAATAGTGTGCGAGAATACATGTACACCTCCTTTGCTGGTGCATTTCATTTGCGTTGCGAAGTAATTCCAGATTTTCCGAGTGCAGTTTCTTTTTTCCTATTCTGCCCCAAATTTAATTTGTTTGTTTGGGTTGATTAAAGCTTAAATTTCTCCTTACCCTCTTTCCTTGTTAGAAATATTTGTTCCTGTTGAGTGTGTGATCCATGCGTGTAGATAAAACATGAGGGTTCATTAACTTTGCTATTTCCATACCTGTATTCTGAGCAGTGAAGAAGAGGGGAAAAACGTCAAAGTATAAAATTGTGGTATAACACTTTCATTAACTAATTTAATGACGGGGAGAAAGCTATTATTAACATTGAAAAGGAGGAGGGGGGGCTTTTTTCTTTTCAGGCTTTGTATTTCCTCTGGTCATCCTGAATTTAAGTGCTTATACTATCATTCATTCCTAGCAATTTTTTTGTTAGCTTGAAATGTGAATACTAATTAAGTTTTAGCTCGTGTATATAATTATCCCCTCGTAAAAGCTTGTATAGATCGATCTAAAACCGGATTAACTTAAATATTGCTGCCAATAAATGCGCCATTTTTTCAATACATCGTAACATCGATGTCGAGCACGTGCGCAAGATTACACATTCCTCCTCCGATGTCATTTCCCGGTATTATTCAACATCGAGGAGGACATTTCCTTCCTTATAGTCCCATTTTCTTATATTGCTTCCCCGGGAAATCTCAAAACCTTCAATATAAGGATAGTTACCTGATTAAACGAGAAGCTACTATTCTCTAAGATCGGTCAACCATTGTGATATATCCTAGAATGTTTGGGTGGAATTGTCTAATAACTATTAGATGGTGTATTTCATGATTCGACCATAGTAGCTTCCCTTCCTCTTGTAGTTTTTAGGTATTAAATGTTATTCGCTGCATTACCACCATTTAGCACATTCCTTCCCTCACTCCTTGTCTCTGCTTCAATATTTTTGTTGCTCAATTTGTTGCTGCGGTTAAAACACGCTCTTAAATCCTCAACCATGTTGATGGACAAGCAAGCGTGTGAGAGTACACACTATTACCCCATGTTATTTGCCTTTTGCACTTGAACGTGTTATGATGACGGGGCACACCTCATTGGCAAGTTTAATTACTTGGTCCCTTGTATTCCGGACTGGTTCGTGCGCGCACACTTGCGGACTACTTTACTTTTTGGAGGGGGGGATACCCCCGACGCCGCAGCCCCCTTTCGTTCCTGTTTTTAATATTTTAAGCTATCCTTGTAGTAAGCTGTCCTGTGAGTACCGAGACTTTTTGCTCTGGTAAGCAGTCGCCAGATGTGCCTATAAAATAATATGCTCTACCCCATTGCACATATGTTCTGGGTATGAATGAAGTGGTGCGCCCGTTTGGGTCAGCGTGTGATCGCATTTTCTTTCTACCCGTGTCTGGGAACCGCTCTTTGGTTCACTGACGTTCCGCAAATCACCCATTGCCTACTCCTCACTTCCCCCTCCCTTCTACTTGGGTCCCACAATGGTCGGGGGTAATTTCTAGGGACCCCTAAGTTTAGTCGAACCGATATTAGTGTTTGTAGGCTCTTTCGATTTCTCTATATGTAGGTCATAATAATTGAAATTAAATCGCCATTACAGGTCTATGGAAGGGTTTGTTTGCCCGTATCATCATGATCGGTACGTTGACGGCGTTGCAGTGGTTCATCTACGATGCAGTTAAGGTCGCTTTCAGGCTACCGAGACCCCCACCCCCGGAAATGCCCGAATCTCTAAAACAGAAGTTGGAAGCCAAACAGGCCTAATCTCATTTTTTTCTGTCCTAAATTTCTGTATATCAATTTAGACATTCTCAATTGTAGATATAATTTAGTTGCAAATTCTTGTTCTATTGTCTGTTAACGTATTTTCTTTATTTATGTTTGGTGCAAAATTAAATGCATATAGATTTAATTTTATTTTTCTGAACTGTACATAGTGTCCGACGTTATATTGTATAAAATAAACAAATTTTAATTCTTAATTTCATTGTCAAAAGACTTCTTCCGTATATTGATGATCAGTGGACTTTTCACATACGAAGCAAGCTAAAAAAACAACAAACAAACCCTTATTGGAATAATGTGAACAAAGGCAATTTTGAAGGAGGTTGGGTGGAGAAAGATGGGCAATAATTTGAAACTAATAATAATAATGCTTATTTGTGTGTGAGACACGCTTGAGTTGATCAAACTGTGTGCAAAGTTACGGAGGAATTTATATTTTGTGAATAGAAAGATGGTTGTAAGGTCTGTTCGGGAGAATGAAACTCGCAAAGATTACCCAATCCGCCGATCCCAGACTATATCTGAAGCATGACGAGGGAGAAGTGTGCTCAGCCTAGGCCATAATACCGTCCTGCCAACGGCATACTGGGGCATAAAGCGAGCGCGCAACACACCCCGACCTCGTCGAAATTGATTCTCAATGGCAGCACTTAAAATGGGGTCGCCCGAAAAAAAGGTCATAAGTGGCGTGTGGAAAAGCAAAAAGATTTAAAAAAAAAAAAGTGCACACACTTAAATTACAGGCATGCATGCATGCAGCAGACATAAAAAAAGCCGGCTTGGCAATAAACGAATTACAATGAAGCCACTTCTTAAATAGAAATGTATGTAGGAAGGGCTACCGAAGCGTCTTCTGGAAAGAAAGTCAAGCGGCGGGCGGGGACAAATTACGATGTGATCCACCGCAAAAGGGATAACTGCCTAACCAAAAACTATAAACTGGTTGAGTTGCGTGTGCCCGATTAGCCACCGACAAAGAGTGACCGCGAATCAGACTGCCACAAGAAAAGACTGATTACGGGGTATGAAACTCTAAAGGCTAGAGGGGGTGGCCGGAACCCAACGGAATGCATTTCTAACCAGCCAGGAACGAATGCGTAAAAAAAAAGAAAAGTAAGTCTCCATGATACCGTATCGACATGCGGTATCATATGATTTCTCCAGACGGAAAAAATATAGTGGCATAGTTTGTCTACGAAGGAAGGCCTCGCAGACGGCATTTTCCAATCGGAACAGAGCATCCGACGCGGAGTGGAACATGCGGAGTGATCTCTCTTCGGTTTGCAAAAGGCGGGCACACTAGCGATTCGCCAGGAGTCCCGGAGGTCATCGCCCCCCCACCCCCAAATCAGGCTGTGCATCCGGAGACGACAAATCTAACAGAAAAGCCATGCTTCGCTCACCCAGGTGTCGAAGCATGGCGGACGGGACATCGTCCTGACCAAGGGCGGTGTCCGCGCACGAAGCGAGAGCGGAACGCAACTCACTCAGAGTAAACATGTCGTTGAAGAGAGCTCTGCCTTTGGATGTAAATGCCAGTCGACGGCCTTCCGAGACATCACGACGCGCATTGAATGCTGGCGAAGCAGCATCCCGGCTAGAGAATGCGTAGAAAGTGAAGACACGTATGCCCGCTAAGAAGAGCGGCGGGCGTGCTTCGAAATATACCGGAACCTAGCCCTAGCCCGACGAAATTCGGCGACAGTGAAATCGTTCGGGCGGCTTTTTAGCGCATGTCGGCATAACGCCTCTGTTTGAGGGCCGTCTCACACTCGGCCGACCACCATGGGAGTGGTCGGTGTGCAAAACGGCCAGACGTCCTAGGAATAGTAGTCAGGCCCACGGCGATGATGTTGCCGGAGAAGAACTCAACGGCCTCATCCACCGACCTAAACTCCTCGACATAGATAGAGAATTCAGTCATTTCCTGAAATGCAGGCCACCGCGCGAAGCACCACCGAGGTGGTCTCTCAGGCGGCAGTGGCCCTGAAAATGATATTTGAATGGGAAAGTGATCACTACCATGGAGGTCATCCAACCTGCAGGGTGCACGCACCTAGCATGGTCGCCTGCAAAAAGATAGCTAACGGGGAACGGAACGGGACGAGACGAGCCTCCGCAGCTCCTCCCCCGGCAATTCCATTGAAGGAATATGCCCTCCAGGCCTAGCTCGGAGGAGACGCGGGGGCCCTCCTCGAACTGAAAACCCTCACGGGAATGGACGTACGCTTCCCGGGGGCAGAACCCCGGGCGCTGTTGGCCAGACAAAGCGCTGAAGTCGCTGTCGCCTTCGAGGACTTATTGGGGGAGGTTGGGCTCGCCATGCGAGTCTTTTCCTCCCCCCGCCTCGAAACCTTAGGCGGGCGTTGCGGCTTCGGAGGCGGGGGCCCCTCTTTTCGAGGAACCACCGTCTCCGAGCCACTCGCTCCACCTTGGGCGAAGGAGCCGAAGCTTCTTTGTTGCTGTCCTCCTTTCGGGGAACAGCTTTAGGAACCCCGGAAGATGGCCTAGCGACCATCTTCAGGGGTGTTGCCTCCTGTGAGTCTAACGACTCGGTGGAGGCGCGTGGCCGTTTCGCCTTACGGGAAGAGAGGGGGGGAGCCCTGGTTTTAGCCGAGGCTGGGTATGAACCCTTTTTGCCGCCAGCTTTACCAGGGGAGCGCCCGGGTTGGGTAGAGCACGCAGAAGGGCTCCGAATGGACGCGGAAACAACCGTTCTCGTTGACCTGGATGGGCCAGGAGCAGAGGGTGCTTTTCTAACTATTGAGCCATATGACGTCCCAGGCAGATCCGGGCGCGCCAGGACCAAGTCCTTAGCCTCGCGGAATGAGAGTCGATCCTGGGCCTGAACAGCCAGGATTTCTTTCTCGAGGAGATATGCACCACATTGCTTCAAAGAAGCAGGGTGCGGCTCTCCGCAATTGACACACTTGGCCACACACGATTTGGACTTATCGTGTGCGACCTTGGAGCAATTTACACAGACTTCGGGTGACCCCGACTTTGCACGTCTACATGAGCGATTCGTATGGCCGAAGCGGTGACAGTAATAGCACCGCCGCGGCAGTGGCACGAATGCCTTCACGCGGTAGCGGTACCAACCGGCACGCACCGACTCAGGAAGCTTGTCACAGTCGAACCTGACGAAGAGTGTAGGGGTGGGTCTCGAGGCCCCTCCCTGTTTTCTCATCACACGTTCGACCCTGACCGCCCCATGGTCGGCCAGCTCTAAGGTGATGTCCTCAATGGAGTAGTCAACGAGTTCCCTCGCATAAACTACTCCTTTCACAAAGTTCATGGTAGAGTGCGGCGTCACACTCACCGGGGTGCCATGAAGTGTCCGAAGAGCACTAATCTTGGCCGCCTCGGCGGGATTCGCCGCATTCGCCAGAAGGCTCCCGTCCGAGAAACGGGTTACCTTCGGCTCTCTACCAATTGCACTAGCTAATCCTCTCCTCTGATGGATCATGTTGCCCTTGGACAACATGGTGCCATCAGTGGAGCGAATAACGAGGAAGCGTTTGAAGCCAGCGGGCTCGAAAACGCCAGGTAACCTCTGAATGAGGGGCCCCGATGTCATCGAGGCTCCGCCCTGTGCATTTTTGGTCTTGGTCAGTGGCTCTGCACCGGGGGGGCAGAGTGGCCGGATGTGCCGATCTTGGCTTGGTCGCTTGCCATAGTAGCAGCAGACCCATCCGTCCTCGCAGCCCCCGCGGATGGAAAGGAGCCCAGAGTCTTCGTCTTGGTCTTTTTTGGAGAGGAGAGCGGGGAATGAACCCGCTTCTCACCCCCGCTGGTAGAAGCCCCTAGGCCAGATGGACCGGCCTCAGCCAGGTCCTTCTTCTCTGAAATGGAGAAGGTCCTGCTGGTCGCAGGGGCATCATCCGGAGGAGATCCCTCCCCTCCTTGTACTGCCTCAGAATCCCCAGCCGTTTGAGGAGGACCTTGCATCGGGGTGGATTCGGGTTCGGTGCTTGGCGCCGAGCCCGGATTCCCCATTGAAGGCCCTACCGTCTGAGGCTGGTTTTCAAGGACCATGTCTATCACAGGAGGGGCTTCCAGTTGGCCATCCCCTCCCAGGACATCGCAGGTCCCCTTGGCAGCGTCATGTCTTTAGTGGGGAGCCACAGGCCTTGACCCCGGCAAGGTTTAATATTCTTGCCAACAGGTCTTTTGAGGAAAGCGACCGAAGGGGCCTGGCTTCCCTCTCCCCCCTAAGGGGGTTTGCCCTACCGAGCCGCTTACACGAGGGGCGGTCGGCAATGGGCTGCCTGCTGGCTTTCTTGGCAGTCCCCTTAGAAAGCAAAGGAGGGACTGCCGCTGGAGATAGGGAGGTGCCCAAAAGCACCTCCAGAGAAGGGGGTGAGGGGGAGTCCGCTACACCCGTAGGCGTAGGAGAGGAATAATCCTCCTCTCCGGTTAAAGAAGTAGGGAGGGTCCCCTGCGCAAGCACAAGGGGGGGGGGGACCCTCCATTTTCTCGTTGGAGCTGCCCGAGGGCGGCTCCGTTGATGTTCTTGGGGAAGTTGGTTTTTTTTTTGGTTTTTTTTCATCATTGGGCATGGTGACCCTATTTGTGCTACGGGACGCAATAGCTCATCACCTCTTGCAATTGCCCGCACTGCAAGAGGTGCTTACAGGCCTGGCAGAGCCAGGCGCCACCATTTCGGACCACCCCTCCCGCCTGGTGGCCTGGCAGTCCATCGGCATGGCGGCTCCACCTTGAACACGGCGTAAAAATAGATAGAATCTGAAGAGGAGAGGAAAAGGGATGTGAGGAAGGTATGGGTGGGGATGAAGCAGGTTGTTAAAAAAACCCCATCCCGAACCGGAGCTCAGGGGTTAGGGAACATTGTCCCCTCCCCCCTCAGCCCCGATCCGGGACGGTTGGCTTGAGAAGAAGGTCAGCATCTACCCTGTGAAATTAGAGGCTGACCATTGAAAGTTGTGGGAGAGGTTGTATGAAAAGCGAGGAAACAAGTGTTTTGAAGGAAGGAGAAGAGGCTAAGCTGGGGTCGGACGGGGTGCTGAGTCCCATCAGCACGGCGGCCAGGATGGCACTCGCCGCGCCCCTTACGGGGTAGTAAGGTAAGAAGACAGGGTGTCAGAAAGGAAACGACTGTGCTCGTACGCCTGGAGGTGGAAAGAGCAGGTGTCTTTTTTTAATATCGAAGCATAAGACGTCCCAGGCAGCGCCGGGCGCGCCAGGACCAAGCCTTAGCCTCACGAAATGAGAGACAATCCTGGTACTTGAACGGCCAGGATTTCCTTCTCAAGGAGATACGCACATTGTTTCGAAAAAGCGGGATGCGGTTCTCCACAATTGACACTTGATAATACACGATTGAACTTATCGTGTGCGGCGTTGGAGCAACTTACACAGAGAGTTCAGGTAGCCCTGACTTTGCGCATCTACACGAGCGATTCGTATGTCCGAAGCGGTGACAGTAATAGCACATCCGCGGCAGTGGCACGAATGCCTTCACGCGGTAGCGATACCAACCGACTCAGGGAGCTTGTTACAGTCCAACGTGACGAAGTGTAGCGGTGGGTCTAGAGGCCCCTCCGTTTTCTCATAACACGTTCGACCTTGACCCTCGCATAAACTAGTCATTTCACGAAATTTATGGTAGAGTGCTACGTCACACTCCCCGGCGTGCAATCAATTGTCCGAAGGGCACTAATCATGGCCACATCGGAGGGATTCGACTCATTCGCCACAAGGCTTCCGTCCATGAAACGGGTCACCTTCGGATCTCTACCAATCATGCTAGCTAGAGCTCTCCTTTGATGGATCATGTTGCCCTTAGCCAACATGCTGCCATAAGTGGAGCGAATAACGAGAAAGTATTTGAAGCGCCAGCGGGCTCGAAAACGCCAGGTAACCTCTGAATCAAGGGCCCCGATGCAATCGAGGCTCAGTTCTGCGCCCTTTTAGTCTTAGTCTGGGGCTTCCTACCAGTGAGCAACGGACCAGGACGTGGCGATCTTGGCTTGGTCGCTTACCGAAACGGCAGCAAATCCGACCGTCTCCGCCAAAGCAGAGGCACCAACAGTCTTTTTCGTCTTCTTGTTCCCTTTCTTTTTAGTAGAGGAGAGCAGAGAGTGAACTAGCTTCTCTCCTCCGCCGGTAGGAGGCTCTAGGTCAGATGGACAGGCCTAAGGTAGAACCTTCTCTGGAATGGAGGACTTGCCTGTCACAGGGGCACCAACTCGGGGAGATCTCTCCTCGAGCCCGAGCCGTCTGAAGGGCGGACTCTGGTTCTGTGCTTGGCCCCGAGCGCATGTTCGACCACATGGAAAATTCTACTGTCCTGAGATGGGTCACCTCAGGGACCATGTCCATGCCCCCCCCCCCCCCACACACACACCAAAGACATGACGTTTCACATTCGAGGAACCTTTTTTCTTGTCTTGGGCCGGCGAACCGGCATCCGTCGGGAAAGAGAACGGCGGCAGGTATACTGGCTCCCTGGAAGCTCGTCACGCACGCAAGCAGGACATTAGGGGACACAGGTTAACGGGCCCTGCCTGCTTTCTTGGCAGTCCCGTGAAAGTAACGGGGGGACTGCCGCTGCAGAAAGGGTTGAGGGAGAAATCCCCTGCACCCGAAGGCATAGGAGAGGAGTAAGTCACCTCTCCGGTAAAACATGTTTGGAGGGTTCCCTGTGAAAGCACAAAGGGAGGGGGGGGGCAGCTCCTTTTATGCTGTAGTACTTCTTGGTAGAGAAGTACTAAGGTTTTCATATATGTTCATGGGGACCATATTATTATCACGGGACGCAAACACTCATCACCCCACGCAGTAGCCCGCTCTGCGAGGGGTGAATACTGGGCCGGCTGATCCAGCTGCGGCCATTTGGGACCACCAATCCCGCCCAGTGGCCAGTCAGCCCTTCGGCATGACGGTTCCACCTTGGGCTAGGCGTAAAATTGATAGACAGTGAAAGGAGATAAAAAGAGTATGTGAGGAAGCATTGTCCTCTCCCCCCTCAGCCCCGATCCGGGATGGTTGGGTGAGAGGAAGCTGGTCGGCGTCTACCCTGTGAAATTAGAGGCCGGACGACAGATGGAAGGTGATCGGCAAGATGAGGGAGAGTTGGTACAGAGACGGAGATTAGCGGTTGGCAAAGGAAGAAGAGAGGCTAAGTTGGGGCCAGACCGGTCGCTGAGTCACGCCAGCACGGCGGTCAGAGAAACATCGCCCCGCGGCCCTTACGAGGAGCCCGAGGAAAGTCGTGGCGATACTGGCCTGCTAGCTTGTAGAAAGGGAAGTGGAACTGTTCGCCTTGAGATAAGTAATGGAGGAAGAGGAACCCCCACTACACTCTGATTGCTTTTATTACGTTTTGGGCCTTTTTTGGGAGAGGCCGGCGGGTGAACCCGTCTCTCTACACATCCGGCAAGGGTATGATGGGTTAAACCCAGACGGACCGGCTTCAGCAAGATTCTTCTCGGAAATGGATATTTTGGTTGACAAGTGGGGACGAGAAGGGGGAGGTTCTCCCCTCTCCTTGCGAGTCCTAGTGGGCCCGCGCCGCCTGAACACTTTGCACAGGGGCAGACTAAGGTTCTATGTCTGGCACAGAACTCACGTTCGCCCCCAAGGAAGACCCTACCATTCTGGGCGGCGGCACCTCCGGGATCATATCTACCTCAGGAGAAAGAAACGCCCTCTCCGCTAGAAGTCTATTATATGGGCCCCTGAGAAAACACATTGGGGAAGGGGGCACATCGGTTGCAGAGGTGGAGCTGTCTGCGGGCAGCTCCGAAGATGCCGCTCGCTATCAAATGGTTGTAAGGGAGCTCCTCCACGGGGCAGTGATGCTGACTTTGAACACCTCGTTCGCCCAAACACCAAGGTAGAAATGTCGCTAAATTTCTGAAGACTTGCCAACTCTCGGGAATACTTACGCTCGTGTCGTCTCGGGTTTTCTGGTGTGTTAACGATTGTGTTCAAAACGTGTGGTGCGACTCTTCCCCAGTGGACAACTCTCTGCTCAAAGACTCAGCTGCCAACTGAGCATCCATAAAGTCAGTGGGGGATTTCCTTAATAGGACGGCCAAGATCTGAAGATTGGTTTTGGCAGACCAAAAAACGGGACCAGACTTTTAGTTGGCCTGGCAGCTAACATGGCATTAAAGCATGCACGCCATAAGCGCTACGTCTTTATGCACTCGAGAACGGTTGCAAGGAGGTAGTCAGTCCATTACACAGAGGGAAGTGGTTATTGGGGCAAAACTGATATTCTCATTAATCGCGCCCCAAAGCCCACGGCTACTCAAGTCCTGGTCTTTTGCGAGTTGCAGGTGTTGTTTATAGAAGTTCCAAAGCCTCTCTTCGGACACGGCATTAAGGACCAAGTCAGGCCCATAAGCTTAGACAAAGGATTGAGGGGGTAGTTGAAGAAAAAAGGGAATGCTGAGAAGGAACGAGGAGAAAGCACAACTTCCCCGGTTTCAAATTTACTGAGTAATGGGGCTTCCCTAATTTGCACTCAGACAGGGATGACGTAGGGCCCGAGAAAACGGTTGCATGAACCGAGATTGCAGTTCAGTCTATAGCAATACCCTCTGGCATTCTTATAAAATATTACATGTATCAATATTCCATTGCATCAATTTAAATATTACCATTACTTAATATCATTTTAACGTACTGTACCTCGTGCATAAATATTAGCATAATTTCCTTTTTAAATTCAATGTAAAAATATCCATTTATTTTCCCATTTAATTTCTACAATTTCTATTAAGTCTTATGTAAAATCTAAACTTAGTTATGTATAAATTATCAATCATCTTAAACAATCCTATTATTAATGTATCAATAAAAAATCTCAAATATTTTGTATATGTATTTTCAATATATCTTTTGTAATAAATAATTGCCATCAAAAAATCGTGGCTAAGATACATTCTTTTTGGCAACACTTACTTTAGTCAAATACACAAACTAACACGCTTTCAGCTCTTCAACATTGAACACAAATATTCCTCACTCGTTTCTCGTCATTCTCTCCGTAAAGGTCGTTAAATATTCCTTCTCCATTTAATCATTTAACTCCAAACAAATCATACTTAGTTTAATTCCTCGTTCTCTCATTTAAGACCCCCATACAAACTAGTTGCTGACTTGTTACCTATTTACCATTACTTATATACCTTACACCAAGCTTAGTCACGACGGAAATTCAGCCTTAAACTCATGTTCATTTTGTATAATTCAATCAATATAATTACACTTTAATTAACTACTTATCTACCTCACGCAAAGTTTAGTCACGACAAAAATTCAGTGTTAAACTCATGTTTGTTTTGTATAATTAAATTACAATTCAACCAATATAATTTCAAATAATGTTCCATTCTTGTTAATCCACCTGGAGGGGGAAGGGTAGGGTGTCTTGCGAGAACTTGCTCTGAATACCTTTGACATGGTTGCACATCTCTGTAAGAGGGGTCTTCCAATTGAGTAAAAGACACGTATGATCAGCAGGAAGAGCGGAGAGTGTGCTTCAAAGCTAAATCTTACTAATTAAGTTACGCTTATAAAATTGTTATGTCTAATTGAATTTTAGCCAATCCATTTTTTTTATATAATCATTACATTTATTAAACATAAATGGCATCTCGGATCCTGCCGACAGCTTGGGAGATTAAGAGAGAAAGCCTTTGATCCAACAGCACAAGATGTAGGCCCAGTGCCGTTACCACTGTAGGGGGCGAACTAAGTAAAACATTCGAATGAAAGATTTAAATGGTTCACACAAAATTTTCGGGGAACGTTTGTCATTTTCCGGTTAACTTTACCTTCTTTGCAGAGAATACACATTCAGTATCGTGTGCTGGATCCCCGAGCTCTACTCGAGTGCTAGAAAATTCGGAAAATGGATTTCAGCCGTGTTCATGTGCAAACGGTTTAAGCGTTATTAACTTTTTAAATCTATCGTGAAAGCTGATTGGTCAATTTGAAACGCTAAGGTCTGTTATTCCAAAAACGAACATAAGTATGACGATTAAATGCATCTCAATCCTGATTGGTTGAATTTTGTAGTATTATGAGTAGATGAAATAACATTTATATAGGTGTACTTTTGTGGAAAAAAATCAGTACAGAAAGTTATTTTTCAAGAAGAAAAGTTGTCATTACTGTTCGCCATTTCAAGGCTTATTCCAGCTATTTACCAAGGAATATATATATATATATATATATATATATATATATATATATATATATATATATATATATATTCCTTTATCCTAAGGAAGCTCGCTGATCACATAACCCAGCCTAGGAAACTACAAGAGAATTCGTTACCTTAGACCCTATACCACAATTAAGTGTGGCCCGCTTTCTTTCGCTCTCCTGAGGGAACAGGTTAAAATGGAGAGAGACTTGCACGCTATGGGGATTTTTATAGCAATCTCTGTGCTAGTGTTGCATGCAACAAGTGGGTCTTCAATTGTAGCTTAACCTCAAGCAGATTGCATTCAAATGGGGTGGCCAGTTTAAAAAAAAAAACCCAGACTCGTTTGGCGGGTTGACAGTGGGTCTGCAAAGGGGTTAAATCAGGGTTGGGTGAGGGGCCATACAAAGATGGAGGGTGATGACGGTGGATTCAAACTATAGGGGATGGAGGGCTGTGAAAGTTGAATTTGCCAAGGAGTGAGCCAGTAAATGAACGGGGACTAGTGTGTCTGCCTTCTCCTTGGGGAAATCGAGTGGCAAAGATGGCAAATGAGAGATATGTGGGTGAGAAATGTGGTTGTTGAGGAATAAGACATAGTTATGAATTGTCTTATGATTGTGTCCAAAATTGCGAGATAAATGGGGTTTAAAGAGTTTGAGTGAATGTATGAAATAGTTTCGCGAAGTGATGCAAGGGCAAAATCGGCTAAAAATGTATGAATGTAAGGATGCCTGTGAGAATAAATGATACACTGAGAATTTAATGAATTTAGAGTCGATGGGTAGGGAAAGGAATGAGGATATATTGTGGAGATGGGGTTTGAAATCCACTGAAAACTGTAATCCTATTTGTATTTCTTATGAGCAATGTGTCATGGTTTTCCACGAAGGGCGCTGGTCAGACGCGGCATTGCGGCCCAAAGCTTGCCAGTAGCAAGTAAACAGACCCAAACCCATAATAAATGTGGTACACGATGAACTCTAAATTTTGAGGAAAAAAATTTATGGAAACTCACCTGTCAGGAGAAAGGGGCGGGGTATCAAGCAGTTTGTTGCCCACTCCGTCTTGTACAAAACGCCTGAGTATGAGGAAAATTATATAAAAAAACAATAAATTTTTTCCAGCGAATTTAAAGCGAAATGCTTTAAATTCGCGGGAAAAAATTGATTGAGCAGAAAGTTTGAAATCTTATCAACGCGCACCAAAATTCCAAAAGATGTGACCAACGAGGAAAAAAGGTGGTTGGTGGGCTATACCTCGCCCATCTCACCTAAGAATTTGGGACTTTTCAGGTCTCCAAGTGTGGTGTTCGCACCTGAACAGCGTCGCACACCGACCTGAAGTTGCTCGGTGGATGGTCTCTCCCAAAGGTCCTTAGCTCCCAACTGAGCAGCCAGAAAGACAGGATTTTCATACTACAACGTACTAATCGTTGAAAGAGAGAACCAGAGTCTGAAGATCTGTTGCAACAGACTCAGAGAATTTTAGTTGGCCTGGCAGACAAGGGCACTCGCTATAACCACTACAGCCTTATGCACCCGACAAAAGGGGCGCAGGATGGTGGTTAACCCATTACACACAGGGGCTAGTTATTGGGCCCAAAACGGCTCTTCTCATTAAGTGCGCCCCAATGCCCAGGATCCCTCAAGTCCTTGTCTTTTGCGACCTGCAGGTGTTGTTTATAGAGGCTCCAAAACTTTTTTTTCTGACGCAGAATGAGGGTAGCTGGTTGTCCTTAATCCTAGACAGAGGGTTGAGGGGAAGGTCGTACAGAAAAAGGAATGCTGAGAGGAAACGAGAAAGAAACAACTACCCACGACCCTTTCAGAGAGTTCGAGTCAACCCAGTGACGTAACATCCCTAAATTCCACTCAAGTCGGGAGAGGTGCGGCCACTCCAAGTACAAAGTTTAACAGGTTACGCCCCTCCGGGGACGCAGAGGAGAGTTGGTACAAAAAGGCACAAGTTTGCAAGAGGAGGAGAGGCTAAGCTGGGGCGCTGAATCTCCGTCAGCACAGCAGGCAGGAAAATACATCGCCGTGCCCGTACCTGGTTGCACGCCGGCCCGGCAGTGGTAAAACCACGGAAAAGGCACGAATGCCATCACTCACCGCCTCGCAGAACATATCCAGCTCGAAAGTGACATAACGCACGGGGAGGGGGATCCCTCCCTTAATTCAATGCTCGCTCGAACCTGGCAGCAACGTGGTCAGCCAACTCTTTCCTAATATTTTCAAGGGAGTAGTTTGACATTTCCCTTGCATAAACTAATCCTCTCACAAAGCTCAAGGTAGCATGGGTTCACCAGGTTTTAAGACACCCATTTGGCCACTGCCACCTAGGACATAAGTCATCTTATTAAAAAATTATAGCCTATTACTAAACTACATTAAAAAACAACAAAGAGGCCAATACAAACCAAGCAGCAAACAAAACGAAGGAGGAAGCACGATCTGGCGTCGGCGGAAGGCCCACCTCGCTCTTGCGCCGTTGAGTATTCGGAGACTAATCAGCTTGAGAGTCTGCACAGGGTTAGCCACATAAATCAAAAGGGTCCTTTCTGAGAAAGGGGGCACCCATGACCCTCTACCGAGAAACACCGCTAAACCCTGCCGCTGATGGAGCACGTGCTCCTTGGATGGATATACTTAAAATTGTGAAGCCAGCGGGCTCGAAGACTCGTTCAATGAGCTGGTCTGAGGCATTCGAATCTCCGCTGTCTCCATTTTCTTTTTTTTGGTGGGGGGGATATGTTTCCACCTCCTCCCTCATCCGAGGCTGGACGGGAAGACTTCGGCAAGGTCCTTGGCCGAGATGATGAAGGGTACCGACTAGCTCGCACGCCCTCCGAAAGAGGGAGATCACCTGCCCTTCTTTGGTTTCCCTTTTTTGAGGGGGGGAGGACCTTTTGGGTCGTTCCTAGGGGTCTGATACCTGTCTTGAAGGTCGCACCCGCCAATTCTTGATCCACTCCTGGACAGGAATCGCCTTCCTGGTAAGAGACATCCTTACTCCCCCCCCCAAAAGAATTTAATCGTTTAATGCACCAAATAACCAAAAACAAGATACTAGATCTAAAGACCGCCCGAACTCGTCCCCTCTAGACTCAAGGTATTCAAGTCTTCAGAAAAAAAGTTAATTAACGAACCTCACATTTGTTAGCTTCCATTTAACCCAGGCAAGCTGATTTTTGTTTATAAGACTGCAAGTACCATATTAACTGCCTCTACGCTCGAAAGCACTCAGCAATCATGTACCCAATAGGTAATTCCACCGTTGGACCTCCTCCCCGCCTCCATCGAGTCTTTCTATACACAAACACACGACATAATCAATTTTCAAGGGAATATTAACGCCAAACTACGAACATACTGGAATTCCTGAGAGTCGAGCCATCGTCCAAGAGTACCCATTAGTTTAGCGTCACCGAGTGAAAACTTACTGACACGTGGTCTTTTTTTTTAAGCGGTCTCGCCTCTTCGTCGGTTTGTGCGATAGCTGAAGCAAAGGAACAGTGTACTTCCGTGAAATTGTTTTCTGCTGGGAAAAATGGAAGGTGAAATAGTTGCCATGCTTCAAACAGCATACAAGGACGCTCCCATGAGCAAGACGTTATTTTATCAGTGTTTATCACGCTTTAAGAATGGTCACTTGTCGCTTGAAGACAAACCTCGCTGGCGGCAACCGTCAACCACAAGAACGAACGAAAACATAATGAAAATTCATGTTCTCATCTTGGAAGACCGTCAGCGAACTTGATGATTTGTCTGTTGTGTCCTGGAGCTCTTGCCAAAGAATTTTGAGCGAGGAATTAGGAATGAAACGAGTTGCTGCAAAATTTGTGCCCCGCGTGCTCAGGGATCATCAGAAACAGACACGAACTGAAAGAACAGTTGGAAGTTGATCCAGATCTTTTTACGAAGGTTATCAGTGGTGAGGAGAGTTGGAGCTACTGCTACGCCTTGGAAACAAAGCAGAAATCAAGCCAATAGAAGCAGTCAACCCTCCCCACACCCCAAAGCGCGAAGTGAAATCGCAGACGTGGAAGAGGTGAAGAAAAAAACGACATAGGCGTTGCAAGAGTTCCAGGGCTGCTTCGAAGGCTGGAAAAGGCATCTGGACCGGTGCATTGATTCAAAGGGAGAGAATTTTGAAGGTTACAAGTGTTGATATGTAGGGCCAGCAAGCAATGGTGTGTTTTATTAAACTCGAGCAAGAAAGTTGAAGAGTGGTCAGTCATTTCCAAGTGAATATGAAAGGACCACCCCACTTGGATGTATCCCGCGTGAGGTTAAGTTGCAACAGTCCCCTTTCGCTCTAACATGGTGCATCAGGACACACTTAATTGTAGTAACGTTGACTGGGAAATACAGCCTGCCCTGTAGGATTAATTACCCAAGGGGTCGAAGGAAACAAAGATGTCATCTGCTTCTGGGGTGAGTAGTATTAGTGGTGGTTCGCCAACCTGCCTTACCCAGACCAGATAATGAAGTAGACATAAAGGTTAGTATGACAATCGCTGTTGAGTTCGAGGGCACCAAGGGGCGGTCCTCTTTGGGGAGAGGTGCCAGGAAGTATTTATGTTTTGACAAGAAAAAGCGTTCAGGTGGAACCTTCATCGCCCCGAGGCAGAGAGATCCGTTCCGCGTTAGAGGTATGTGGATATTGATACCCTTCGGCAGGATTCCTTGGAAGTGTGTGTGTGTGTTTGTGTGTGTTATGTTGCGAAGACGAGAAGAAAAAAAGCAGTGTTTGTGTGTGTATGTAATAAGAAGTGTAAGATCTGCCCACCCCAGTACAGGGCTGAGCACTGCGCGTCCACCAATTGGTAGCCAAATCTCGACGTGCGCCGACGTTTGTGTCGGCTCATGCTGGGATTCGGGATCGAACCCGGTACCGCAACATCAGTGGACCAACGCCGTAACCACTCGGCTTGCAAGAGTTCTGCTTCTGGTGAGTAATTAAGGACAACATTCCTTATGAATTCTATTTTCTCAAAAGTAAATTTGTCACTGCAACTTCTATCTAAATAAAACCACAGGGTTTGGGTAAATAAAGTGCCTACTTCTTGGGCTCCAAACATGCCAGAGCGCAGGAAACACGAGACGTAAACTACAACGAGCGGCAAGGGGAAATTTCAGCCTTATATCCATCCGGTCTAAAATCGAAGTTGGCGAGGGAGTATTTTGTGATGCGTCCGGGTGGCAGAGTTCATCGAGGTGGTTGGCCTGGAGGCAAGACTGAAAGTTCTAAATATTTTTCCCCTCGAAATTTTCCGTGCATCAACAACGACGTCGTATAACGGAGCAAAGTTGGTAAAAAGAGATTGTAAAGATGAAGGTAGACGAAGAGGAAAAAGTGGAAGATATATTAGCCGCAGGTCTTCCTGCAGGGGCAGGGGCCGGAATGGTGGAGTTCAAGGTTTGCATTGTAGCAGGGGTACAGCATCCACTCCCTTACGGCGGGTGAAGACAGGAAGAATGAAGAAGTGGGAGATTTAAGAGGTTCAAAGGACCCAAGAGAGACAGAGAGAGCACCAGTTTCTCTTAAGCCATTGGGGTCGAGAGATCACCTCCTAGGGAGAGGGAGGGGGGTAAGCAAAACATGAGTATAATGACCTCATTACCGAGGGTAAAGCTCAGCACAACGTACTGTGTGGGTTGTAGGAGCTGGTGTTAGTGACAAATGGAACTTAATTCATTAAAATAATGGGAGACCAACGATAATTCGATAATTCCCGGACTAACCTTGGGAGGACCTTGGCAATTATAGAATTCGAAAGAGAATGAAAAACAACATAAAGGGTTTCAAATTAGATTAGAATCGGCTGAATAGTCACGATGCTATTGCCCCCAAACTTCGAAAAGTAAAATGGTTACCATCCAACCGACCGAACGACATAACAACTCATAAGAGTCGCGAAAAAGGCTTCGAAAGAGTGTGGAAGAGTGTACATGCTGTTGGTGAAATGAGAGATTTACAGGTGCAGTAAGGCTGGACGGAATGGAATGAAGAATGCGGGACACGAATATGAAGGTTAGGAGCCGCAACTTACCTCGCCAAATTTTGTCGGCATCTTAAGGGAAGTCGTTGGGTCCGGAGAGTTTTGGGCTTGACAGGAGCCCATGAGGAGGGCAACTGAATGCATGACACCGGAGTTTGAGGGCTACACGGTTCCTTTGGTTGCCCCATAACACCCGTATTGGAGTCTCGTTGTTTATCCATAGGACCATCTAACCCACTTTCGATCTCCCCTGTAGTGAGGGTAGTGGGGGAGAGGCCTATCTGGCTCGAAGATGCTCTTCCCTCAAGTTTTATCTGCTCTTCATTGGACAGACAATAACCGGAATGTGGGCAAAGGGTGGTTTGATCGGCAAGATTCTTGCCCCCGCCTGGGAAACATACCGAGAAACCGCTTTTGAGGGAAGGAATCCTTGGAGAAAATGGAGGCAGTCCTTTAGAACGGCCCATCGGCGTCGACTTAAAAGGATTTTCATGGACACTTCTTATGTCCGTGAAAGCACTTTTTTCTTGAGCTTCGGAGCAAAATCGGTATTTGCTTTCGGGAGAGACTCGGGTTTGTGAACTGGAAATCGCAGTCTTCTTCTTTTTTGAATGGGGAATGGATGAACGTCTTTCCAAATAGTCACTGTATGGTGGTTCGACGCAGGGCGAAGCGCTGAAATTGGCCTTCTTTGGAAACTTTAATCTAGAAGAAAAATATTGGAAAGAATCTAGTAATTATTTTATTCACAGATGATTTTGGTTTAACTCTACAGGGCCAACAAATTAGTAAACAAAATTTCCAAAGAACTTTTATTTTTATTTAAAAACAACCTGGGTATTGACGTAAGATTTGAGAGGACATTTGTAAAAAATGATGAAGTTAGGGGAATTTTTTTTCCATTGTGGTAGCCCATCTGGTGACTGCCTACTTGGGCATAAGTAGACGTTAACAACAGCCTACTATTAGGCTATATTAAAAAAACAAATAACAATATCTAAAAGGACAAAGGCTAAAAAAAACAAGAACGAGGAAGGGCAAGAAGGCAGCGTGCTACAGCGTCGGGGATAGGCCACCCTCCAGGGTGGCGTCATGGGCAGAAACAGGGGCGCTACCGGCCTGAAAGTTATACCTAGCTCTCGAAGGAGGTTCCTAACCCTAAACCCAAAGGGCTTACACCAGTAAAAAAAGTAAGGCAGTACCCCGATCAGCGCTGAACGTCACGGAACGAAGAATATCCATGGCGCGAGTACAAGAAACCCTAAGGCTGCGAATATGAGCCTCCAGGGTGAGGCGTCGGTCAAATACAACACCAAGGAAACGGTGCGATTCAATCACTTCCAGGCGTACCCAAATTAAGAAACAAGTCTGGGTCAGGGTGGAGACGTGGATGGCGGAAGAAGTGCACCACCTTAGTCTTGGCCAAGGAAAACCGAAGCCTGTGCGATTCAGCATAGCGAGAGATGTGGTTCAATGCCTGTTGGGGTATACGTTCCAGAGTTGGCATCTGGGCAGCGCCAAAAGATATCGAAAGGTCGTCCACGTAGAGCGTAGCGAGAACATCTTCCGGCAGCACTGAGGTGATGCCGTTGATGCTTAGGACAAAGAGTGTGACACTGAGGACACTTCTCTGCGGGATACACTCATCCAGGTCCATTAGGCCGGAGAGCACTCCCTCCACCCGTACGCGGAATCGACGATCGCGCCAAAATACCAGATATAAACATTGGGAGGCGTCCCCTCGCCCCTACCGTGTGGAGTCTCCACGATGCCCTATCGCCATGCGGTATCATATACCTTCTCCAGATCGAAAAAAAATACCGTGGTGTAGTGTTGTCTACGAAGGAAAGCCTCACAGACGGCATTTTCCAGTCGGAGCAGAGCATCCGACGTAGAATGAAACCTGCGCAGAAGACAGATGACCTCCGCAGTCCAGATAAAAGGTTACTCTAACATTTACCAATTTCTCCATCAACTTGCACAAGCAGGAGGTGAGAGAGATTGGGCGGAAACGGGCCGGGGGAGGGTGATCTCTCCCCGGTTTGCGAAAGGCGAGCACAGTAGCGATTCCCCAGGAATCTGGGAGGATACCCTCTACCCAGATCCTGTTGAACAAATCTAACAGAAAGGCCATGCTTCGCTCACCCAGGTGTCGAAGCATGGCGTACGGGACATCGTCCGGACCATGGGCGGTGTCCGCGCACGAAGCGAGAGCGGAACGCAACTCACTCACAGTAAACTTGTCGTTGAAGGGTTCTCTGCCTCGAGGTAAAGTCTAGTCGACGGCCTTCCGCGACATCACGACACGCATTGAATGCTGGAGGAGCAGCATCCCGGCTAGAGAATGCGGAGGAAGCTGTCGCGTTGTTCGAGAATGCGGTCCCATTATCCTGGAGAAAGGGATGGGGGTCCTGCGAGAACTTAACCCAAATCCTTTTGACTTGCTTCCACGCTTCTGCTAGAGTCGTCTTCCCGTTAAGTGAAGAGACGTATGCCCGCCAAGAAGAGAGTCGGGCGTGTTTCGAAATATACCGGAACCTAGGCCTAGCTCGATGAAATTCACGGACAGTGAATCAGTCATTTCCTGAAATACGAACCACCGCTCCCGCGCCAAGCACCACCGGGGCCGCCTCACACTCGGCCGTTGGCTGTGTGTGTTAGGCCCACGGCAAAGAAGTCGCCGGAGAACTCAACAGCCTCATCTACCGATCTAAACTCCTCGACTCAGATAAAGAAATCAGTCATTTCCTGAAATACGGACCACCGCTCCCGCGCCAAGCACCACCGGGGCGGGCTCTCGGGGAGGGTAGCCGCTCAGAAAATATTTGAATGGGAAAGTGATCACTGCCATGGAGGTCATCGACCACTCCCCAACCAAATCAGGCTGTGCATCCGGAGAGCACAAAGATAGATCGAGGCAGGAAAATGAAGCAGTTCTCGGGCAGTGATGCGTAAACTCATCCACATCTAAGACACCCATCTCCAGCTCATCGATCAGTTCAGAAAGACTTGACCCCTGAGATTAATCGAGAAGTCTCCCCAGATGGGATGTCTACTGTTCAGATCTCCGAGCAAGAGAAAGGGCCTCGGCAACCGTGCCACGATGCGCCGGAATTATCCCGCGTCGAAGTCGGTTGACGGTGGAATGTACACAGAAATAATAGTGTACCTCCTATCGAGGTGCAGCGGCACAGCTACTGCCGGAAAGAAGCTATCTAAAGCGAAGAGGCGAACGGAGACACGATGCCAGGTGTAAATCGCGAATCCTCCCGCCCGGTCCCCCCATCCCGTGGTGGTGGAGTCGCAAATCCCTTATACCCAAGGAGGGTGAGAAGGAGGCACACGCCCAGCATCGGCTCCTGCAAAAAGATGGCTAACGGAGAACGGGATGAGACGAGCCTCCGCAGCTCCTCCCAGTTGGCCCAGTCCGCAGGATAATTCCATTTTAGGAATATTCCCTCCAGGCTTAGCTCCGAGGAGATTCGGGAGCCCTATTCAAAGAGAAGACACATAACTCTGGGCGCTGTCGCATACGAGGATTTATCGGGGGAGGGTGGGCTCGCCATGCGACTTTTCCTCCCTCCGCCTCGAAACCTTAGGCGAGCGGGGGTCCGTCTGTTGGAGGATCCACCATCTCCGAGCCACCCAGCCTACCACTGGGTATAGGCGAAGCTCCTTTAGTGCTGTCCTCCTTTCGGGTGGAGGCTTTAGGAATCCCGGAAGATGGCCTCACGTCCATCTTCAATGGTGTAGTCTCCTGTGAGTCTAACGACTCGGTGGAGGCGCGCGGACGTTTCGCCTTACGGGAAACGGTCACGCTGGGAAAAGGGAGGGGAGCCAGGGGTGCGTGTAAACCCTTTGTATCACCAGCTTTACCAGGAGAGCGCCCGGGGTGGGTAGAACGCGCTGAAGGTTTCTGAATAGGCGCGGAAACGACCGTGCTCGTAATCTGGAGGTGCCTAGAGGGGCCAGGAACAGACGATTTTTCTCAACATTAATGCATAGGGACATCCCAGGCAGCGCAGGACGCGCCAGGACCAAGTACCTAGCCTCGCGAAATGAAAGAAGATCCTGGGTCCGAACGGCCAGGATTTACTTCACAAGGAGATACGCACCACATTGCTTAGATGAAGAGGGGTGCGGCTCTCCGCAATTGACACAATTGTCCACACACGATTTGGACTTATCGTGTGCAGCCTTGGAGAAACTTACACAAACTTTGCGCGTCTACAGGAGCAATTGGTATAGCCGAAGCGGTGGCACGAATGCCTTCACGCGGTAGCAATTGTCACAGTCGAACGTGACAAGAGTGTAGGGGTGGGTCTCGAGGCCGCTCCCTATTTTCTCATCAACGTTTGACACTAACCACACCATGGTCGGCCAGCTCTAAGGTGATGATATCTATGGAGTAGTCCACGAGTTCCCTAGCATAAACTACTCCTTTCATGAGGCTCATGGTAGAGTGCGGCGTCACACTCACAGGCGTGCCATCTGGTGTCCGAAGCGACCTAATCATGGCCGCCTCAGAGAGATTCGACGCATTCGCCAAAAGGCTCCCGTCAGAGAAACAGGTCACCTTTGGCTCTCTACCAATCACACTAGCTAGTGCTCTACTCTGATGGATCATGTTGCCCTTAGCCAACATGCTGCTATCAGTGGAGCGAATAACAAGGAAGCGTTTGAAGGCAGCCTCTGAATGAGGGGCCCTGACGTAATCGAGTCTCTGCTCTGCGAAGTTCGGGTCTTCGTCTGGGACTCACCACCCGGGGGAGCAACGGGGCTCGACGTGCATACTTTGGCTTGGTTGCTTACCGAAACAACAGCAGACCCGCTCATCCCCCTGTATCTAGCAGGGGGAGAGGAACCCCGAGTCTTCTTTCCTTTTAGGAGAGGGCGGGGAATGAACCCGCTTCTAGACTCTGCCGGTAGGAGGCCCTAGGCCAGATGGACCGGTCTTAGCAAGATCCTTCTCTGAAATGGGAAAGGTCTTGGCTGTCATAGGGGCACCAGCCGGGAAAGGAGATCCCTCTTCTCCTTGTAAGGCCTCGGGGGCCCGAGCCGTCTGATGAGTTCCTTGCACAGAGGCGGCCTTGGGTTCAATGCTTGGCACCGAGCCCAGGTTCGAGCGCATGGAAAGTCCTACCATCTGAGGCTAGGTCACCTCAGGGACCAAGTCCATCACAAGGGGTGGGACTCCATGTGGCCATCCCCCCGTAAGACATCACAGATCTCATTCGAGGTTTTATTTTATTTTCTAATGCCGGCGAACCGGTATCCGTCGAGGAAGAGGGGAGGGGGGGGGGGCAGGTACACTGCCCACCTGTAGGAGATTAAGGGGCACGGGCCGACGGGCCCTGGTGACCTTTTCTTCCCTAATGGGGTTGGTTCTATCGAGCCGCCCCAACCGGGAGCGGTCAATTATGTGACTCCTGCCTGCATTCTTTGTAGTCCTCTTGGAAAGTAAAGGAGGGACTGCCGTTGGAAAAAAGTGACAGGCGGGAATGATGGGGGAGTCCCCTGCGCCCGTAGGCAAAAGAGACGAGTAAGTCTCCTCTCCGGTAGAAGAAATTTTGAGGGTCCCCTGAGAGAGCACAGGTGATGTGGGGGGGGACCTCGACTTTTTCAGTGGAACTGCCCGAAGGTCGCTCGGGTGATGGTAGAGAGAAAGGTAAAGGGAGATAATTTTTTTATACTCATCATTGGGCATGGTGACCCTATGTAATTCACGGGATGCACACGCTCATCACTCCAGGCAGTAGCCCGCTCTGCGAGGGGTGAATACGGGGCCGGAAGAACCAGCTCCCGCCATTTGAGGCCACTTCTCTCACCTAGTAACCTAGCAGCCCATCGGCATGGTGGTTTCACCTTAGGCACGGCGTAAAAAAAAATAGATAGTGAAAGGAGAAAGGAAGGGAATGAGAAGGTAAAGGTGGGGGTGAAGCAAGTTGTTAACAACCCACCATCCTAAAACCAGAGCTCAGCGGTGAGAGGGCGTTGTCCCCCTCCCCCCATCACTCTGATCCGGGATGGTTGGGTGAGAGGAAGCTGGTCACCATCTACCCTGTGAAATTAGAGGCTGACCAGAGAAAGTTGTGGGAGAAGTTGTATGGAGAGTGAGGAAGCAGAGTAAGAAGATAGGGTTTGAGAAAGAAGAGGCTAAGCTGGGGTCGGACGGGGCGCTGAGTCCCGTCAGCACGGCGGCCAAGAAGGCAAATCGCCGCGACCCTTACGGGGTGAAGTTAGGGGAAATGAAAAAGTGTTTAAGTTAAACTATAACCCGAGTATCCGAGAGATTAATCGGAGGCCTACGTGGTTAGACCGCGCAACTCTCTTAAACTTGTATCGGTCCCATTGCAAGGTACAATAGGCGTAACCAAACAAATTACCTTTCTTGCTTATTTAACTTTCGTTATTATTATTATTTACTTAAAATTAAAAAGCGAAAACTAACGAGGTCATCTGCCATAAAATTTATGAGAGAAGTTAGTAAAGTGTTGATGGTAGAGGAAAGGTATTGGAGTTATATATAATAGTAGCTGGTTGGTTCTTACCACTATATAAATGACCTAGAGGGACTCGACGGGATTCTCACCGAGAACTCACTGTATGTGGAGGCTTTGGGGTGTGCACATGTTGGTCATGCTGTGACTATGCGATGAAAGGATTTATGGGGATTTGTGTTGGTTAAGCGCCACGTGGTAAGGAAAACTACACTGCACGCAGAGTGTATGCGGTGGGTATGTCAATGAGTAGTTCACACACTATCGGCCACGCTTGAGGGGGGGGGGCGTTCCTCAACTACGCCAAGCAAGTACCTGCATCTAATACACCAATCGAACAACCCTAAAATGGTGAGTACTCGTTGCTATCCTAACATCACTTTTCCTTACTAAGGTATTGCGTGACCCAGCAGGTGATAAAAAACGATCCTGTGCCCCAGCGGGTGGGAGAAAACGATCCTTTTGGATCCGACAATCTTAGGTAGGCCTCCGAGCCGCGAGGAGAAAAGGTGTGGAAAGAGAAAGAGAGAAAGATTGAGATGACGGGAGGGGGAGAGAAGGGAACCCGGCCCCCAGGCCTCCCCTCTTCTGTACGTAGTCTTGTCAGACTACTGGAAGGGGAAGGAGGCAAGGAGAGGGACAGGAAAATTTAGAGCTAGCAAAGTTTGAAGTAGCGTAGTAGACTTGGGTCGGTGGGTCTACAGCTTTACGTGGAATCCGAACCACGGTGTGTATTATATCCTTTAACTATTCATTCTTACTATAGTGCCCCTGTCCCACATATTCTGTGTTTAGCCCTTTGGGTGTGAATGATAGAAGAAAAAAATGTAGAGAGAAGAATAAGGAAGTAGTAGAGTTGCAATTGAATGCTAAGGATATCAGTCAGCAGTATCAAGGTTGATGCAGTTGATGCTCGAAGCAGAGAGTAACGTCGAGGAGACTTCCCTGCGGGACACCCTGTTGCCTATCGAGCTCAGAGAGGGTTGGTTCCCCAAACCCCAAATATGATTATCTCATAGAAACTTAGATTGTTTTTATTTATAGTTTGTTTCAGGTGGTAATGGCGGTGAAGGATAATAGGATGATGGGGGGGGGGGAGTCAGAAGAAAGGAATACGCGTAAAGTATAGGGTCTTTCAATAAGGTCACTCGATTTTTAAATGTAAATAAAACAGGTTGTGTGTGATATATGCAGGAACATGCAACTTACAAATAACAACAACAGTCAAATAAAGGCCGGCCGCCTCCAAAAAATCGTAAAATCCACAAGTCAGTGTGCACGAACTCGTCCCGAGGACAAGGGACAAGCGGTAGCGACCCGTTCATCCCGGTGCCGGGACAGGTAACGTGCGCGAAGATCGCCCGGACTGGGACATTCAACACGAATGTGTCGAACAGTCTGGGGGGCAACGCAGTCTTCACAGTAGGGCACAGGCGAACGGTCCATTAAATAGCGGTGCGTCAAATTCGGAGACGACGGAAAGCAACTTGAAGCCGTCGCGGGATTTGGGGGTAGGTCCATGGGAACAGTCGCAGCGCAATAGCACGCAACTTTAAGTTCCCCTCGACTGTCTCCCATCTTCTTTACCAAGCAGCCCGGAGAGCTGCTCGTATTCCTGCAATGTAAGCGGTGTGAGGAAGAGCGAACCGCTGGTCTAGTAGCCCCAGTACTCGCAGGCTCTATGACGCGCTCATTCCCCACAATTCCGACATGTCCAGGAAACCAGAAAAAGATAATCTCGACATCCGCCCGGCTCGCCAAAACCGTGGCGTCACAGATATCGCGAACCAGGGGATGCGGAGATTCCAATGCCCCGACAGCACTCAGGGCGCTTCGTGAGTAACTATAGATCACAATCTGGTTTTCGAACCGGGCCCGTCGCGTAATCTCCCGTACCGAGTGGTGTATTGCCACCAGCTCGGCCATGAAGACAGACGCAGCGCCTGGCAGAGCCCCGCTGACTTCAAACATAGGGGATACGGCGTGGAAGCCGACCCCTCTTCGGACTTGGAGCCATCCGTATACACTGGCACGGTTCCACTGTGTCACGAGGTGTGCTCCAAAAAGGGAGAATGCAATACACCCGGCGCTGTAGAAGCTTTGGGAGCAGAGGCGTGGCGACAAATAGCCAATGGTGGTACCCTCCAGGGTGGCGTCATAGGCAGACCCAGAGGCGCCACCGACCCGAGAGATATACCTAACCCTTAGGGTATGACTGGCATCTCTCTGCGGCATAGGCACCGTCGAGATCAGCTGCGGATGCATTAAGCGCTGTTGGCGACTGAAGGAGGCGCCGAGCTCGCGCGTACATGAAAATAATACACTGTACACGGCGCAGAGCGAGAGGCATCGCCCCAGCAGACAAGTAGGCTCTCAATGGGGGAAGTGCGGAGAGCACCGATCGCCAGGCGAAGGCCACTGTGATGGGTCAAGTCCACCAACTGCAGCACACCCTCGGCTGAGGATGCATAAAATTCGCATCCGTAGTCGAGCTTCGAACGAACAAAGGTTCAATAAAAAGGTAATGCTGGATAGACGGAGGTCTAGTTTGCGGAGAGGATCCAGCATACGGAAAGATGAAGATGCCGAGGAATATATGTACCTCACTACCATAGTCCAACTGGACTGTAAGAGAGGTATATAGCCTCCACAACGCGAGCCTATCACTTCCCCAAGAGGTGTGGGAGAACATCTTTAGTAGGTCCATCTTCCGTAGACATCCCCGTTGCAACCCACGATGATGGGGACACAAGTGAGTTTGGGATCTAGGGTAATCCCCAGGAATCGGATCTCCGACACAACTTCCAAGGGGTTGTTACTCTGCAGGAACGATGGGGATTAACTTGGTGTCCCAGCTTCCGGTAAAAGTGCATTGCTTTCGGCTTTGAGGCGGAATCCTTTCTGCGGAGAGTGGAAAGTACGGACGGAAACCACACTATGCGAGAAACAGATAACATCCGCTGTCCAGTAATTAATCTAACCTAATATATACAATTTCTCCATCAACTCACATACGCAGGTTTGAGAAAGTGTGCACAAGCCATTCTGGATGTAATGATCTCACACAGCCTTGCAATAAAGCTAGCAGGGGAGCCATTGCCAGGAATCTGGGAAGACACCCTCCGACCTAACCGCGTTGAATAAAGGTATGCCTCGTTCACCCACGTGTACCAAGGGCTGTATTCGCGCAGCAAGCGAAAGATGAACGCTACTCGCTCAGCAAAACGAGTCTTTAAAGAGTTCCTCACCTATGGATGTGAAGTCCAGTCGACCATGCGACGAGCAGCACATGGACTTGAGAAAAAGGAGAAAGCGGTCGCAAAGGATTCAACGCCGGACAAGAAGTCCGAGATGGTCCCGTCTTTGTGGAGAAGGCGAAGGGGATCCTGTATGAATTTACCTCGAATCCTTTTAATAACGCCTCCACACCCGTTGAGTAAAAACACACATGCCCACCATGAGTAGCGGGAAGAGTGCTTCGAAAGGGAATCGGGACCTTCCCAACGAAATTCACAGGGTAAAACCGTTCGGATGACGACTATAACTTCTCTCTGGGGGCCGTTGTCACATTCCGCCAGCCATTCTAGAAAAAAGAAGCAACTATGGCACCGATAAGATAAGAAATGCACGGCCTCATATAAAAGTTAAACTACTTGACAGAGAGAGAGAAAGAGAGAGAGGTCCGTCATTTCATCGAATGCACGCCATCGTACTCGATCCAAGTATACCAAGGTGGTCTTACGAACGGCAGTGGCCCGACAAAAGAGCACAGGAACAAATTGAGATAGGAAAATAATCTAGCTTTAGAACAGTGATGTGAGAACTCTTCCTCATTGGGGCACACCGAACTCCACTTCTTCGATCAACTCCGCATGAGTTCGTCCTCCGCCGGATTGATAAGAGAAACTCCAGCAACCGCGGAATAACGCTCCAGAATTCCGTCTAATCGAAGTAGGCGGAAGGTATTTAGATACGAAGAAATACCTCTCAAGAGACCCTGAACCCCCTACCGAGGACGCAGCTAAATGATTGGCTGATGCAATATGTGTCCTTCGGGTAACTTTGTCTCATCAGTAACGCGGTTGAAGCAGGCGGGCTCGAAGACACCAGTTAACCTCAATGAGCGGCCTCATGGTCACAGAGGCACCGCTCTTTTGCTTGCTTTTTTTGAGGGGAAGGGGTCACTCTACCCTGTCAGTGCCACGTTGTCTCCGAGGCCGGATGGACCAACATTAGGCAGGTCATGGCCGAAATAACGAGTGCCCTGTCCTCACCTAGAACACCTCCCCGGAAGAGTAAAAGCCCTTGTCCTTTTTCTTCTTTAATTTTTAGGGGGACCCACTAGTCATAAACCTGTCCAGGGGCTGGATCCCACCATACCTTAATCCGTAGCCGTGAAGAGCTCCCTTCGATCGGGGAGACCTTAGTCCTGTTGCCAAATGGGTTGGGCTTCTATGTGAAAATCACCCTCAGGGCAGCGGGCGCCACATCAGTATCAGGGACCTGTCTCTTCTTGGCGTTGACTAATCTGAGATCGAATGATTGAGGCAGAGTTCAAAGGGATCTGCCAATGTGGGTATCCTAGAAAGGATTCAATATACTCACAGTGGAAGCGGTGACGCTTTCGACGGCTTCTTCTGCTTATGGAGGGGGGCTCTGGGAAAGCGAAGGCGAGGCCATAGCGGCACTAGATAAGGATGCGATTGGGGGCGGTTCCCAACGAGAATGTGTCAATGAGGAAGAACATTGACCCAGAAAAATAGGAGGGGGGCAATCAATTCTAGAGGATTAATTTTTTTGCGAGCGTAAATCTTGCGAGATCCATTAAGGGGCATAGCAAACGAAATTATTGATTGGCCAATTTCTTATTTAAATTAAAAGTCAATAAAACAGATAAAGGAAAAGGGAGGCTCAGTAGCCAGGGCGTCCTGGTTAAGTACTCGATATAAAACCCCAGCAAGGGGGTTGTGTAGAAGGGGCAGTATCCCTGCTAAAATTGAACCTGGAGTAACGGCGCACCCTTCCAAGCCCAGTGACCCAAGAGAAAGCGGTAATCTATCTCGGGTCACCCTTTGCACCTCATTTCAATCTCCTATTATTTTTCAGCCTGTTTAATCCAGCAAAGGGCGAAAAAGAGCGTTAGACGTTATAAAAAAACCCAACTCGACACAAAAAACTAAACCGGTGTGCACGAATCCATCCCGAGTACCAGGGACAAACGGTAGCGAACCCGGAGGTCCCGGTAGCGGGACAGATAACGTGCGCAATCACCCAGACTGGGACATTCAACAATACTGTGCCGAACAGTCCGGGACAACGAAGTCGTCGCAATAAGGTGCAGGGGAGCACTCCATCAAATGACGGTGTGCTCCTTTGAGGCATTGGGGTTAGGTCGTCTTCCAACCGGAAGGCCTGACCTTGATTTGTCATACAGAAAGAGTGATTAAGAGCGAAACGCCGGTCCGGTCGTCCAGTCCTTCCAGACTGTTTGGTGCCCTCATTTCCCTCAGCACAAAATAATCTCGAGATACTTCCGGTGTGTGGGAGTTGTGGCGTCACGAATACTGTCGGACAGAAGAAGCGGAGATTCCAATGCCTCGAGGGTACCTATGGCGCTCCGGAGTCGCTATAAATCACAAAGTGGTTTTTGAATCTAGGAGATCGAATAATCTCCCGTACCGAATGGTGGAGTGCAACTAGCTCAGCCTTGAAGAGACTCTGAGACCGGTATAGCCCCGCCAGCTTCGAACAAAAGAAAGACGGGAAAGCCCTCCCCTTTCTTCGGATTTGTCGCCAGCCGTTTAGAGTGGCACGAAGTTATTGTGTCTAACACAATACTCCCGGCACTGTCGAAATTTTGGGAGCAGAGGCGTGGCGACAAGTAGTCAAAGGTGGTAGCCTCCAGGATGGTCTCCTAGGAGGAACCATAAGCACCACCGCCAAGTGCTACCCTAAACCCAAAGGGCTTAGGATAGGACTGACCGTATCTCGGCGCCATAGGCACCGTCGAGATCGGCCGCATATGCAGTGAGAGCTCTTAGCGATCGAGAGGCACCGAGTCAGCAGTACTAGCGTATAATGCACACAGGTTCGTCCTTATAGACGATCCTGCTATTTGAGGATGGATCACTTCCGGGACTATGTCCAGGTCAGGACAAGGAGTCGCGGATCCCAATCGAGGAATCTTCAGTCCTGTGATCTGTAATCGCTTGGACAGGCAAACTGACCATCATCGGGAAGAGATTGGGGCAGGCAGCCTGACCTCTTGCAATCTTAGAAGACAGTAGGGGTCCCACAAAACCTTGCTCAACAGAAGGGGTTGTTCTTATCAGGCTGTATACTTCGGGAGAGGTCGATTTTGAGCCGCCTGCTTGCTTTCTTGGCAGTCCAAAAAACGAAAGGAGGAACCGACAGCAGATGCTGAGATAGCATCGTCCAAGGAGGCCAAAGAATCCGGTGATGGGAAAAGCACCCAACCCGTAGACATAGGAGAGGAGTAAACCTCCTTTCCGCTATAAGTATGTTGGAAGGGCCTCTGAGAAAGCACAGGTGGAGCTGCCAGATGGCGGCTCCAAAGATAACATTTTTTTTAAGAGCCCATCAGGCGACTGCCTAGTAGGACAAAAGTCACCGTAATCACCTTCCAGCTTAATGCTAGGCTAGATTGAAAAGATAACAAAACAAATATGCAAAGGACCAAAAAACAAAAAAGCAAGAAGGAACATGCGACCTAAAACAAAGAAAGTGAAATGAAATGGAGAAGGCAAGGTCAGCAAAAATTCAGATAGTCCAAATGTCTGTGTGTACGAACCCGCTCCCCCCCGCCCCCCGAGTACAAAGGGCACGCGGTAGCGAACCCGCTCGTTCCGATACCGAGAGGCAACGTGCGCGATGATCACCCAGACTGGGACATTCAACAGGAATGTGACAAACATTCTGGGGCGCAACGCAATCGTCGCAATAAGGTAGAGGCGAGCGCTCCATCAAATGGAGGTGCGTCCCGCGAGGGCATCTAATACGGAGACGACGGAAAGCAACCCGAAGCCGTAGCGGCATGTGGGGATAGGTCCATTGGAACCGTCGCGCAACTTAACTCTAAGTTCCTCTCAGCCATCTCCCATTTTGCTTGCCAAGCAGCCACAGCCAAGAGGGCTGCCCATATTCCTCACATGTAATCAGTGTGAGGAAGAACGAAATGCTGGCCTGGTCGCCCCGTCCTCGCAGACTCTCTGGCACCAATATCAGCAGGCTCATTTCCTACCTGTCCATGAACCCAGCAGAAGATAATCTAGACATCCACCCGGATCGTTGCAACCGTCAAGTCACGGATACCGCGAACCACGGGGTGGGGAGATTATAATGCCCCAAGAGCAGTCAGGGCGCTTTGTGAGTGGCTATAAATCATAATACGGTCTCCGAACTGTGCACGACGCGTCATCTCCCGTACCGAGCGATGTATTGCAACCAGCTCGGCCGTGAAGACAGACGCAGCGCCTGGCAGAGCACCGCTGACTTCGAACAGAGGGGATACGGCGTGGAATCCGACCCCCTCCTGGGACATGGAGCCATCCGAATACAATGTCACGGATCCAGCGTGACACGAAGTGTGATCCAAAAAGCCTGAACGTAATACTACCGGCGCTGTGGAAGCTTTGGGGGCAGAGACGTGACGACAAATAGTCACAAGTGATACCCTCCAGGGGGGCGCCACCTCCTCGAGACCTACACCGAGCTCTCGAAGGAGTTTCCTAGCCTTAAACCTAAAGGGCTTAGGTTATGACTGGCGTCTCTCGGCAGCATAGGCACAGTGAGAGCCGTTAGCGACTGAGGGAGGCGTCGGGCTCGAGCCTACAGGCGCATAATGCTCTGTACATTTACTACTGATGATTAATTAATACTAATCATAATAAATAAGTATAGTACATAATGATAAATAATAGCATATCATAATACTAATATAAAAATTATACTAAATAATAAAAATAAATACTACCAATAATAATGAATACTAATCCTAAATAATTCTAATTCATAATATATCATAAATACTAATAAAATCTAAAAAAAATATACAGTCAGAGTTCAAGACAACCTAGTGACGGGGCTTCCCAAATTTGCACTCAGGCCGGGAGAATGTGCAACTCCTACAGGTACCAAGTGTAACAGGCTACACATGGGACCCCTGGGGGAAAGCTTCGCAGGAAGGCGAACGAGACCAAGCCTTCTTTGTCTTTACGTCGAGTTCGAAAAATTTGACTAGGAATTCTTCTTTCATTGATGAAATGCACGAAAAATATGCCACCAAATCAATTATTCCACAATTTAAAAAATACTTTATGCGAAATTGTCTCATCTGGTATGGGAAAAGTGGTCGGGGAATCAAAAGACAATCCTGAGTGATGAGTACTAAAGACAATCCTGAGTGGAGTACTAAAGGCAATCCTGAGTGGAGTAGTAAAGGCAATCCTGAGTGATGGGCACTGCCAACGGGCGGAACCACCCTAAAGTTCACTGCTTAAGAGACGTTAGTAAGGTCTAGACAATTACCAGAAATGTGGGTTGGATGCTGAACAATTTGTCCACATCCTGAAAGAGTAGAGAAATCCAAGCAACATGGCCATGTTGATTAGTGGGAGATGGGTTTCAACCATTCAAGGGGATGTGCATCCAGATCACCGATTAAAACAAAAGAAACTTTTGAATCAGTCTTGAATTTCAGGCATAAATCCTGTCGTCTATATCAGGATTACGATACAGAGAGAAAATGTAATGTAATTAAATCGCCTGCAACTCTTGATAATCATTTCATGACAGCCACATTCAAATTTGGAAATCCGTGAGGAAGTGCAAGAAAAGCAAAGTTTACACCCATCCTCTGAACTTTAGGGATGAGTTACGCCTCAGGAGAATAAGTTTCTTGGAATTAAAAATAAGAAACTCAGATGTTAATATGCAGGGACATACAAGATTATTTTCGAGGGCCGGGATTTCGTTGAATATCTTCGACGAAAATCAAACTAAAAAAATATAAAATTACCAGGCAATGGCTTAGCCATGGTTAAATCTTTATAAATTTCCTGAACTTCGCCAATTATAATAATTTTAAAAAGGAACTCTAAACTATTTCCCCCCTTTCAAAATATCACGTTGCTAAAATAGTTATAGAAGATATATAAAAATATATTTTTTGAACTTCACCATTTGTAATTCTTTGGGTTTTAAAAAATTCACAAAATTTCGATACTTACGGCCGTATGCTAAGAAAAATGTGAACTGCACTTTTATCAGATTTAGTGTAGCTTCACAATTATTTATAAATTTATTATATGAAAAAGGCTAAAATGTGAAATATATAAAAAATAAATAGGTTTTTTACTCAAATGTGCATTTCACATTTGTTTTAGCATACGGCCGTTATATTGATTTCTGAACTTTGATAAAAAACATAAGTCATAACCAAACTAAGATGAAATTATTATTCAATACTAAAAAAAAAATCCCCTTCTTGAATTATAGAGTTAGTGATGATGATGATGAAAAGCAACAAATCCTAAAAACTAATAAAAGTATAACAGAAAAAACGCATCAGAAGTGACTATAAGTTAGTACTAGCGAAGGAATTCATAAAGATGACCAAATACCATACAAAACCAATAGAACTGCGGATAAAAATGGCTCACCTGGCAAAGCTGTATCTTCCAAACATCGCTAATTACATGGAAAGGAGGGGGGGGAGGCCTAATAGTAGCGATGAAAAAAGAATTTTTTTATTTTTTTTGAAATTAAGGGGCTATCTGGCGACTGCCGATTAGGCATAAGTCGCCGTAAAAAACAGCCTAGTTCTAGGCTACTTTAAAAAAGTAAACAGAAAACAATAAAAAGAAATAACAATAACAAAGCAATAACAAAAACAATTACAACAATTAAATCGGGTTAAATAAAAGGGAGAAGGCCGGCCTCCCCCAAAATGTCAATAAGTCCACCAGTCAAAGTACACGCACTCTTCCCGAGCACAAGGGACAGGCGGTAGCGACCCCGCCCATCCCGGTACCGGGACAGGTGTCGTGCGCGAAGATCACCCAGACTGGGACATTCGACAAGAATGTGCCGAACAGTCTGGGGGACGACGCAGTCGTTGCAATAGGGCGCAGGCGAGCGCTCCATCAGATAGCGATGCGTCACACGAGTGTGCCCGATTCGGAGACGACAGAAAGCAACCTGAAGCCGCCGCGGCATTGGGGGATAGGTCCATGGGAACAGTCGCGGCGCAATGGCTCGCAACTTTAAGTTCCCCTCGACCGTCTCCCATCTTCTTTGCCAAGCAGTCCGAAGAGCTGCCCGTATTCCTGCCATGTAGTCAGTGTGAGGAAGAGCGAAACGCTGGTCCGGTCGCAGAGTCCTCGCGGACTCTTTGGCGCCCTCATTCCCCGCAATTCCCACATGTCCAGGAACCCAGCAGAAGATAATCTCGACATCTGCCGGGCTCGCCAAAACCGTAGCGTCACGGATATCGCGAACCAGGGGATGCGGAGATTCCAATGCCCCGAGAGCACTCAGGGCGCTTTGTGAGTCGCTATAGATCACAATCCGGTCTCCGAACCGGGCACGTCGCGTAATCTCCCGTACCGAGTGGTGTATTGCCACCAGCTCGGCCGTGAAGACAGACGCAGCGCCCGGTAGAGCCCCGCTGACTTCAAACAGGGGGGATACGGCGTGGAAGCCGACCCCCTCTTGGGACTTGGAGCCATCCGTATACACTGGCACGGTACCAGCGTGACACGATGTGTGCTCCAAAAAGGTCGAACGCAATACTCCCGGCGCAGTACAAGCTTTGGGAGCAGAGGCGTGGCGACATATAGCCAAATGTGGTACCCTCCAGGGTGGCGTCCTGGGCAGAACCAGAGGTGCCACCAGCCCGAGAGCTATATCTACCTCTCGAAGGAGTTTCCTGGCCCTAAACCCAAAGGGCTTAGGGTATGACTGGCTTCTCTCGGCGGCATAGGCACCATCGAGATCAGCTGCGGATGCAGTGAGAGCTGTTGGCGACTGAGGGAGGCGCCGGGCTCGCGCGTACAGTCGAGTGATGCACTGCACGCGGCGCAGAGCGAGTGGCATCTCCCCAGCATCGACCAACAGGCTCTCAATGGGAAAAGTGCGGAAGGCACCGGTCGCAAGGCGAAGGCCAGTGTGGTGGATCGAATCCACCTTCCGCAATAAACGCTCGGCTGCGGATGCATAAAACTCGCATCCGTAGTCGAGCTTCGAGCGAACAAAGGATCGAAAAAAAAGTAAGGCAGTAGCCCTAACAGCGCCCCAAGCGCTGAACGTCACGGAACGGAGAATGTCCATGGCGCGGGTACAAGAGACCCTAAGGCTGCGCATATGAGCCTCCCAGGTGAGGCGTCGGTCGAATACAAGACCAAGGAAACGGTGCGACTCAACCACATCCAGGTGCACTCCATTAAGAAACAAATCTGGGTCGGGGTGAAGCCGTGGATGGCGGCAGAAGTGCACCACCTTAGTCTTGGCCAAAGAAAACCGAAACCTGTGCGCTTCGGCATAGCGAGAGAAGCGGTTCAATGCCTGTTGGAGTCGACATCTGGGCCGCGCCAAAAGAGATCGAAAGATCGTCCACGTAGAGCGTAGCGAGAACATCTTCCGGCAGCACCGAGGTGATGCCGTTGATGCTCAGGGCAAAGAGTGTGACACTGAGGACACTTCCCTGCGGGACACCCTCTTCCTGCTCCTTTGGGCCGGAGAGGGCTCCCCCCACCCGTACGCGGAATCGACGATCTCGCCAAAATTCAGATATAAACATTGGGGGGCGTCCCCTCGCCCCCATCGTGTGGAGAGTCTCCATGATACCGTATCGCCATGCGGTATCATAGGCCTTCTCCAGATCAAAAAACACCGTGGCGTAGTGCTGTCTACGAAGGAAAGCCTCGCAGACGGCATTTTCCAGTCGGAGCAGAGCATCCGACGTGGAGTGGAACTTACGGAAGCGGCACTGTGCAGAAGACAGATGGCCTCCGCTGTCCAGGAAATAGGCTAATCTAACATTTAGCAATTTCTCCATCAACTTGCACACTCCAGAGGTTAGAGAGATTGGGCGGAAACCGGTCGGAGTAGAGTGATCTCTCCAAGCTTGCGAAAGGCGAGCACACTAGCGATTCGCCAGGAGTCTGGGAGAAGACCCTCCACCCAGATCCTGTTAAACAAATCTAACAGAAAGGCCATGCCTCGCTCACCCAGGTGTCGAAGCATGGCGTACGGGACATCGTCCGGACCATGGGCGGTGTCCGCGCACGAAGCGAGAGCGGAACGCAACTCACTCACAGTAAACTTGTCGTTGAAGGGTTCTCCGCCTCTGGAGGTAAAGTCCAGCCGGTGGCCTTCCGCGACATCACGACGTGCATTGAATGCTGGCGGAGCAGCATCACGGCTAGAGAATGCGGAAAAAGCGGTCGCTAAGGATTCCGCCACGGACGCGGGGTCCGAGATTGCGGTCCCATTCTCCTGGAGAACGGGAGGGGGGGGTCCTGCGAGAACTTGCCCCGAATCCTTTTGACTCGCTTCCACACCTCAGCTAAAGGGGTCTTCCCGTTAAGTGAAGACACGTATGCCTGCCAAGAAGAGCGGCGGGGGTGCTTCGAAACATACCGGAACCTAGCCCTAGCCCGACGAAATTCAGCAACCGTGAAATCGTTCGGGCGGCGCTTATAGCCCATGTAGGCATAACGCTTCTGTTTCAAGGCCATCTCACACTCGGCCGACCACCATGGGAGTGGTCGGTGTGCAAAACGGCCAGACGTCCTAGGAATAGTAGTCAGGCCCACGGCGATGAGGTTGCCGGAGAAGAACTCAACGGCCTCATCTACCGACCTAAACTCCTCGACTGAGATAGAGAATTCAGTCATTTCCTGAAATGCAGGCCACCGCGCCCGCGCCAAGCACCACCGAGGTGGTCTCTCAGGCGGCAGTTGCCCTGAAAATGATATTTGAATGGGAAAGTGATCACTACCATGGAGGTCATCGACCACCCCCCAATCAAAATCAGGCTGTGCATCCGAAGAGCACAAAGAAAGAGCACAAGGCAAGAAAATGAAGCGGTTCTCGGACAGTGATGCGTAAACTCATCCACGTTTAGGACACCCATCTCAAGCTCTTCGATCAGATCGGCAAGGACTTGTCCCCTGGGATTTATGGAGTAATCTCCCCAGAGAGGATGCCTGCCGTTCAGATCTCCAAGCAAGAGATAGGGCCTCGGCAACCGTGCCACGACGCGGTGGAAGTCCCCCGCGTCGAAGTCAGCTGACGGTGGAATGTACGCCGAAATGATAGTATACCTCCTATCCAGGTGCAGCTGCACAGCCACTGCCTGAAAGGAGGTATCTAAAGAGAAAGGAAGAACGGAGACATCATGCCGGGTGTAAACCGCGCATCCCGCGGTGGTGGGGTCGCAAGACCCTTATACCCCGGGAGGGCAGGCAGCGGGCACGCGCCTAGCATGGTCTCCTGCAAAAAAATAGCTAACGGGGAACGGGACGAGACGAGCCTCCGCAGCTCCTCCCAGTTGGCCCGGAGTCCACGGCAATTCCATTGAAGAAATATGCCCTCCAGGCCTAACTCGGAGGAGACGCGGGGGCCCTCCTCGAATTGAAGACCCTCACGGGAATGGCCGTACGCTTCCCGGGGGCAGAACCCCGGGCGCTGTTGGCCGGACAGAGCGCTGAAGGCGCTGTCGCCTTCGAGGGCTTATTGGGGGAGGTTGGGCTTGCCATGCGAGTCTTTTCCTCCCTCCGCCTCGAAACCTTGGGCGGGCGTTGCGGCTTAGGAGGCGGGGGGCCCTCTTTTCGAGGAACCACCGTCTCCGAGCCACTCGCTCCACCTCGGGGCGTGGGCGAAGGGGCCGAAGCTCCTTTGTTGCTGTCCTCCTTTCGGGGAACAGCTTTAGGAACCCCGGAAGATGGCCTAGCGACCATCTTCAGGGGTGTTGCCTCCTGTGAGTCTAACGACTCTGTGGAGGCGCGTGGCCGTTTCGCCTTACGGGAAACGGTCACGCTGGGGGAAGAGGGGGGAGCCCTGGTTTTAGCCGGGGCTGGGTGTGAACCCTTTTTGCCGCCAGCTCTACCAGGGGAGCGCCCGGGTGTAGTACAGCCCGCAGAAGGGCTCCGAATGGGCGCGGAAACAACCGTGCTCGTTGGCCTGGATGGGCCAGGAGCAGAGGGTGCTTTTCTAACTATTGAGGCATATGACGTCCCAGGCAGAGCCGGGCGCGCTAGGACCAAGTCCTTAGCCTCGCGGAATGAGAGTCGATCCTGGGCCTGAACGGCCAGGATTTCTTTCTCAAGGAGATATGCACCACATTGCTTCGAAGAAGCAGGGTGCGGCTCTCCTCAATTGACACACTTGGCCACACACGATTTGGACTTATCGTGTGCGACCTTGGAGCAATTTACACAGACTTCGGGTGACCCCGATTTTGCACGTCTACATGATCGATTCGTGTGGCCGAAGCGGTGACAGTAATAGCACCGCCGAGGCAGTGGCACGAATGCCTTTACGCGGTAGCGGTACCAACCGGCACGCACCGACTCAGGGAGCTTGTCACAGTCGAACGTGACGAAGAGTGTAGGGGTGGGTCTCGAGGCCCCTCCCTGTTTTCTCATCACACGTTCGACCTTGACCGCCCCATGGTCGGCCAGCTCTAGGGTGATGTCTTCTATGGAGTAGTCAACGAGTTCCCTCGCATAAACTACTCCTTTCACAAAGTTCATGGTAGAGTGCGGCGTCACACTCACCGGGGTGCCATGAAGTGTCCGAAGAGCACTTATCTTGGCCGCCTCGGCGGGATTCGCCGCATTCGCCAGAAGGCTCCCGTCCGAGAAACGGGTTACCTTCGGCTCTCTACCAATTGCACTAGCTAATCCTCTCCTCTGATGGATCATGTTGCCCTTGGACAACATGGTGCCATCAGTGGAGCGAATAACGAGGAAGCGCTTGAAGCCAGCGGGCTCGAAAACGCCAGGTAACCTCTGAATCAGGGGCCCCGATGTCATTGAGGCTCCGCCCTGTGCATTCTTGGTGTTAGTCTTATTCAGGGGCTCCGCACACGAGGGGGTAGAGGGGCCGGATGTGCCGATCTTGGCTTGGTCGCCTACCAAAGTGGTAGCAGACCCATCCGTCCCCGCAGCCCCCGCGGATGGAGAGGAGCCCCGAGTCTTCTTCGTCTTTTTAGTATTTTTCTTTTTAGGAGAGGAGGGCGGGGAATGAACCCGCTTCTCACCTCCGCCGGCAGTAGCCCCCATGCCAGGTCCCTCTCCGAAATGGAGAAGGTCCTGGTCGTCGTAGGGGCACCTGTCGGAGGAGATCCCTCCCCTCCTTTTACTGCCTTGGAGCCCTCGGCCGTTTGAGGGGGACCTTGCATAGGGGCGGATTCGGGTTCGGTGCTTGGCGCCGAGCCCGGATTCCCCCCCATGGAAGGCCCTACCATCTGAGGCTGGGTCTCCTCAAGGACCATGTCTATCACAGGAGGGGCCTCCAGTTGGCCATCCCCTCCCATGACATCGCAGGTCCCCTTGGCAGTGTCGCCAGTCTTGTGTGGGGAGGCACAGGCCTTGACCCCAGCAAGGTTTAAAATTCTTGCCAGCAGGTCTTGGAGGGAAGCGACCGAAGGGGCCTGGCTTTCCTCTCCCCCCTAAGGGGGTTTGCCCTACCGAGCCGCTTGCACGAGGGGCGGTCGGCAATGGGCTGCCTGCTGGCTTTCTTGGCAGTCCCCTTAGAAAGCAAAGGAGGGACTGCCGTTGGAGATAGGGAGGTGCCCGAAAGCACCTCCAGAGAAGGGGGTGAGGGGGAGTCCCCTGCACCCGTAGGCGTAGGAGAGGAGTAAGCCTCCTCTCCGGTTAAAGAATTATGGAGGGTCCCTTGCGCAAGCACAAGGGAAGGGACCTCCATTTTCTCGGTGGAGCTGCCCGAGGGCGGCTCCGTTGATTTTCTTGGGGAAGTTGGGGGTTGGGTTTTTTGTTTTTTTTTGTCATACATGGGCATGGTGACCCTCTTTTTAATACGGGACGCAATAGCTCATCACCTCTCGCAGTTGCCCGCACTGCGAGAGGTGCTTACAAGCCCGGCAGAGCCAGGCGCCGCCATTCGGGACCACCCCTCCCGCCTGGTGGCCTGGCAGTCCTTCGGCATGGCGGCTCCACCTTGAACACGGCGTAAAAAATATAGGTTGTGAAGAGGAGAGGAAAAGGGATGTGAGGAAGGTATGGGTGGGGATGAAGCAGGTTGTTAAAAAACCCCCATCCCGAACCGGAGCTCAGGGGTTAGGGAACAATGTCCCCTCCCCCCCCCAGCCCCGATCCGGGGTGGTTGGCTTGAGAAGAAGGTCAGCATTCTACCCTGTGAAATTAGAGGCTGACCAGAAAAGCTGTGGGAGAGGTTGTATGAAAAGCGACGAGGTAGGGGAGAAATCGGGCTATCTGAAGGAAGGAAGAGAGGCTAAGCTGGGGCCGGACGGAGCGCTGGATCCCGTCAGCACGGCGGCCAGGATGGCAAATCGCCGCGCCCCTTACGGGGGATGAAAAAAGAAAGGGAAAATCGCTGCACCATTCAATTATCTTGCCTACAACTTGCGATTGCGATTTTGAGCTGAGAGTAGAGGAAAGACAGCGCTTTGGATCACATCAAACCAGAGGAAGGAGTGGTACAGAGATTGAAGGTATGATGCGTGAATGAAATCACCCCGAAACCCACGGGTAAAAACCACCATTGATTAACCAATGAACCGATGGGTTTGACCAAGCAAAATGGGGCCGTTACCTAGGTGATCATGGAAAGAACGAGTGCGCCCCATGAGCTACAAACCTCGGCTTCTCGTCATCAAGGTTAGACCGTTGCGCAGATGATCTGGGAGTGATGGCGGGGGCTTCACGCATATGACACTTTCGAGGAATCGACAGGACGCCGATGCTCGTGGAAGCGCCGGAGTTAGTTGCCGAGAGTATCGGACATTCAACCTAGAGAGAACAATATTATTATAACCACTTCCGCACAAAGTGGAGTGGGCGTGCATCGTCACTAACCCCCATTACCAACCCGACCACCTACCTCCTTTATTTCCTCTCAAGCACCAAGATCCATCCTATGTCTCACACCAAAATATTCCTATATAGCGATAGATTCATTCAGGATTTACCCCACGGCAAAAGCAGCAAAAGCCACAAATACCCCCCTACAAACCTCTCCCATCAGGCAAGGCTGTTTTTAAACCCTCGCCCCCCTTGCATGTAATCCGTGTGAGGTTAAGCTGCAATTGAACTCTCGCTTCCAGGCAGTTGCACCTGGTCCCTCAGGAGTGTCTGAAAGAATGAGCGGCCACACTTAATTGTGGTAACGGCGGAGGCCTACGGCATGTTGGATCAAAGGCTTTCTCCCTAAATCCTCCAAGCGGTGGGCGGGAAGGTCCTCTGCTCCTTGGGAGCCATGGAACAACATTATCCACTTGTTCAGCAGTCAGACTTTCCTCTCCCATTCGCATTATTAACCCACTTTTGCACAGTTTATCAACCTTTCACTCAGGAGATCTCACCTACATCGTGGATACAGCGCTGATCTTAGAGCGTCGAGGTATCATCCCCCGGGTTCAATCCCAAGCGAGAGCGGGCACAAAACCTCAGCGCACGGTCTGGTCATCGAGGGGTGGATGCGCTGTACTTACCCACGCAACGTGTAGGAAAATCTTACACAGGTAATCACACGGTCAATAGAAACACCGCTAGCTTCCTCTAGTCTTCGAATCACAACATACACTCTTCTCTGTTTCAAGGAATCCTGCCGATGTGTAGGTGTATCCGCCCACCCCTGACACATAACGGGTTGCTCTTTCCCCAGGGTAACGTAGCTTTGTATCTGATCGCTGTTTCGAGTTAAAAAAACAAACATGAAAAACTCTCCCCCTTACACCCGCAAACGAGGCCCACCTCAAGCCGTCCTCACGATCACCAGCGTCATACTGATCTTTATGTTGGTTTCATTATTCAGGCGGGAGTCCCCCCTGGATAAATTTGTACACTTGCTGAGGGGGCATTATGAAATAATAAATGGTATGAATAAGAGCCAATTGTTATGGATTCAAAACGAGGGCCGGATAACTAATGAGGGTATCACCACATGAAAATGGAGAAGTTAGAGGATTGGAAATTTGTGTGGAATGTACAGAGCAAGAAGAGTAATTTACAGACGAGACTAGTTCGGGAGGAGCTTCCCTCCAAAACTAGGCTCTCACTGAGATTGGCATCCGATGATGTGAATCGGTGACGAGAGTCATTCTCTCTCTCTCTTATTTTTGTAATGGACAAAACAACGAAAACTGGTGCAAGGAACGACATAATTTCACCCAAAGTTTCTACAGCACCGGGAGTATTGCGTTCGACCTTTTTGGAGCACACTCCGTGTCACGCTGGATCCGTGCCAGTGTATACGGATGGCTCCAAGTCCCAAGAGAGGGTCGGCTTCCACGCCGTATCGCTTTTTTTGTGGTATTTGGCCAACATCCTCCCATCAGGGGAGAATAACTAAAGTTGAATCCAGAGGGCTCACAAAGGCAAGGTAATCCCTGAATGCGGGGCCTCGACGTAAACGAGGCTCTACTCACCGCACTTGCCACTTCGGTCCTTCCCTGGTGGTTTGCATAAGTGGCAGCAGATCCGTCCGTCCCCTGACTACCCCCGGAGGGAGAGGAATCACTTGTTTTCTTTGATTTCTTCTCTTTGTAGAGGAGGGCGGGGAGTGAACCCGCTTCCCGCCCCCCGGAAATCCCACAAAACAGGACGGATAAACCTCGGCCAGATCTTTCACCGAGATGGAGATCTTGGGCGTCAAGGGGACACCAGGCGGGGGAGGGGGTCCATCAGCTCCTTGTGATTACTCGGGGGTACGTGCCGCCTGAGGGCCTGCAAATGTGCCCGCTTCGAAGACCCTGCTACCAGGGGCGTGGTCATCTCGGGGATCATCTCAATCTGAGGGGGCCTCCAAATAGCTCCTCGCCAAGGTTTCAGGTATCTCGACTCCGAGAATGGCTTCGAAGATGGCAAAGGAGAAACCCCTTTGCCACATTCAGAAAGTAGGAGGGGTGCCCCTCCTCCTGCTAGAGGGGTGTTGTATCTAAACTCTTCGACCGCCCCAACACCAAGGTAGGGCGAGGATTGAGAGAGAGGGAGGAAAGTAGTCCGAACTGCTAAAGACTAGAAAGTTTGACGCCACCACACTGTAATTTCCTAAGCTTGTGGCCACTGCAAAGGAAAAAAAAAGGGCGGGGAGGTTGCTGGCTTATATCCCGCATTCAGGCACTAACGCCTATCCCATCTCGGGCTTTAGGATTTTTCAGGAGTCCACTCTGTGTGCGTTAAAGAATGGTGTTCACAGCCATGACAGCGACCAGAAGTTACCCAAGTGGCTGCCCAGCTCTCAACTGGGCAGCCAGAGCGGATATCCTTAGTACGACATAATAATCCTCGACAGTAGGGCCAGGATTTGAAGACCTGGAGACTGTTAGTTGGCCTGGCAGCCACCAAGACAGTAAAACCCGCCCGCCACACGCAACCCAATAACATCCGCAGGGAGGTGGTGAGTCAATTACACGGAGGGAAGTGGTTATTGGGGCAAAACCCATATTCCCATTATTCTCGCTCCAATGCTCAGGTCCCTTCAATGCAGTCTCTTAGGACCTGAGGGCGTATAAGGGTGCTGTCCATAGAGGTTCCAAAGCCCCTCTTCTGACACAACATAAGGGAGCTGGTCAGGTTCTTAAGCCCAGACAGAGTTGAGGGGATAGTTTTAGAGAAAAGGGGATGCTGAGAGGAGGAGAGGATGAAGCACAACAACTTCCCCAGGCTCCGTTAATGAGTTCGGTTCCATCCTTAATTTTCACTTCGTCCTGATGAAAACAGTTCCTCTTGGTAGCAAGTGCGGGTAGATAAAAGGTTGAGGGAAAGGTGGTAAAGTAAAAAAAGAAAATAAAGTAGCGCTGGGAGGGAAGCGTACCAACAACCTTCCCAGGCCCCCAGCTCAACCCAGTGACGGGGCTTCCCTAATTCCCACTCAGGCCGGGGGGACGTGCAGCTCCAGGTACCAAGTGTAACAGGCTACCCCCTGCGGGGACGAAAGGTCGAGTATCTTCCTATGGGATACTAGTACTTTATCAGCAGGGTTCCAGAACAGAAGAGCGAGTAACTATGTTGTGCTATGAAAATGGGAAGAGAATGAGCGTTTTGTGATCGGCTATGTGGGTGTCAGTGTAGCCGCCAATGGGCGGCAAATTCTTGACGACCTAATAAGTTTTATGTTCGTACTCTCGGAGATTGAGCCCGTGCTACGACGCTGGAAGATCAACGTTATATCCACTAGGCTAACGAGCTTTACCTGCACATTGTTAAATAAATCATAACTAGTCGAAAAATCCCGAAATGTATCGAAGGTCGGTAGAAGTTGTTAAGAGCGAAAAATACTCATAAATTGCTCTTCTTTTGGCCTACTTTCTCATCCTTAGCTTTGCCTTCTAATGACCGGGGTGGGGCTGGGTAGTGGCCAGTGTCCTGAATCTCTAACCCGTCCATCAGATACTCGACAGCGGAAGAAGCAGAAGAGTAAGGGTGCGGAATAGTGAGAGTTCCTGGGGAAAAAGAATACGATGATCAAGTGATGTTACCCTTGGCAATGGCCATACTTCGAACCCCTCTAAGAGCCAGGCTCTGAATTGAAACCTAAAGGTGCAGACTACTCGAATCTCCATGCTACCATTGGAGGGTGGGGGGGGGGGGGGCTTCGGGAAGGCATAACAAATGTAATGTCAAAACTGTCCGCCCATTTGGAAATACTCCTTTATTTCCCTAACCTTCTCCGTGTCATGAAGGCGCGGGCAACAAATTAAATATTAAAGAGGTCCGCCTAATCCCAAACTAAATGACAACACGGACGAGAGACAGGAGGTAGCGACCGAGAATATCGCGCTACCGGGACAGGTACCACTTAGAAGCACGTTCAACAAAAAAATGTTTTATCATATAGGGGAGGGGAGCCATGCATCAAATGGCGCTGTGTCCCGCGAGTGTGTGGAGTTGAAGGATGCAACCATCTGGCGACTGCCTACTTAGGCATAAGTCGCCGTACACAACAGCCTACTATTAGGCTATATTAAAAAACAAATAACACCCCCCCCCCCAAAAAAAAAAACACAACAATATCGAAATAACACACAAGACCGATAAAAAAAGGAAAGGCAAAAAACAACAATAAAAGAAAACAAAGAAGAAACTTAACGAGGAAGCGCGCTCCGGTGTCGGGGGTAGGCCCGTCTCACCCCGGCGCAGGAACGTGCGACCTACAAAAACACACAAAAAGGGTCAAATAAAGTGGAGGGCAGCCTCTTCGAAAAGTCGTAAAGTCCACAAGTCGGTATTTTTTTTTTTTTTTTAAGGGGCTATCTGGCGACTGCCCACTTAGGCATAAGTCGCCGTAAACAAAAGGCCTAGTTCTAGGCTACTTTAAAAAATTTGAACAGGAAACAACAATAACAATAACAAAAACAACAACTAAACCTAGTTAAATGAAAGGGAGAAGGCCGGCCTCCCCCAACAAGTCGGTGTGTACGAACTCGTCCCGAGTACAAGGGACAAGCGGTAGCGATCCCGCTCAGGTAACATGCGCGGAAATCACCCAGACTCGGACATTAAACAAATATGTGCTGAACAGTCTTGGGGACAACGCAGTCATCACAATAAGGCGCAGGCGAGCGCACTAGCAAATGGCGGTGGGTCCCGCGAATATGTCCAATTCGGAGACGACAGAAAGCAACCTGAGCCGTCGCGGCATTGGGTGGTAGGTCCATGGGAACAGTCGTGGCGCAATGGCACGCAACGTTAAGTTCCCCTCGACTGTCTCCCATCTTCTTTGCCAAGCAGGCCGTATTCCTGCCATGTAATCGGTGTGAGGAAGAGCGAAACGCCTGTCTGGTGGCACAGTCCTTCATGACTCTTTGACGCAATCATTCCCCGCAATTCTTACATGTCCAGGAATCCAGCAGAAGATTATCTCGACATCCGCCTGGTTCGCCAAAACAGTGGCGTCACGGTATCGCAAACCAAAGGATGCAGAGTTTCCAATGCCCTGAGAGCATTCAGGGCGGTTTGTGAGTGGCTATAAATCACAATCTAGTCTCCGAACCAGGCACGTCGCGTTATCTCCCGCACCGAGGGGTGTATTGCAACCAGCTCGGCCGTGAAGACAGACGCATCACCTGGCAGAGACTCTCTGAGTTCAAACAGATGGGATACGGCATGGAAACCAACCCCTTGGGACTTGGAGCCATCCGTATACACTGGCACGGTTCCAGCGTGACACGATGTGTGCTCCAAAAAGGTCGAACGCAATACTCCCGGCGCAGTACAAGCTTTGGGAGCAGAGGCGTGGCGACAAATAGCCAAATGTGGTACCCTCCAGGGTGGCGTCCTGGGCAGAACCAGAGGTGCCACCGGCCCGAGAGCTATATCTACCTCTCGAAGGAGTTTCCTGGCCCTAAGCCCTTAGTGCTCAGCTGCGGATGCAGTGAGAGCTGTTGGCGACTGAGGGAGGCGCCAGGCTCACGCGTACAGGCGAGTGATGCACTGCACGCGGCGTAGAGCGAGTGACATCTCCCCAGAATCGACCAACAGGCTCTCAATGAGGGAAGTGCGGAATTTTTTTTTTTTTTTTTTTTTTAAGGGGCTATCTGGCGACTGCCGACTTAGGCATAAGTCGCCGTAAACAAACAGCCTAGTTCTAGGCTACTTCAAAAAATGGAACAGGGAACAACAAAAAAGAAATAACAATAACAAAACAATAACAAAAACAACAACAACAACAAAAACAACAACAAAAATTAAGCCTGGTTAAAAAAAAGGGAGAAGGCCGGCCTCCCCAAAAAAGTTAGCAAGTCCACCAGTCAAAGTGCACGCACTCGTCCCGAGTACAAGGGACAGGCGGTAGCGACCCCGCCCATCCCGGTACCGGGACAGGTGTCGTGCGCGAAGATCACCCAGACTGGGACATTCGACAAGAATGTGCCGAACAGTCTGGGGGACGACGCAGTCGTTGCAATAGGGCGCAAGCGAGCGCTCCATCAGATAGCGATGCGTCACACGAGTGTGTCCGATTCGGAGACGACAGAAAGCAACCTGAAGCCGCCGCGGCATTGGGGGATAGGTCCATTTGAACAGTCGCGGCGCAATGGCACGCAACTTTAAGTTCCCTTCGACCGTCTCCCATCTTCTTTGCCAAGCAGTCCGAAGAGCTGCCCGTATTCCTGCCATGTAGTCGGTGTGAGGAAGAGCGAAACGCTGGTCCGGTCGCAGAGTCCTCGCGGACTCTTTGGCGCCCTCATTCCCCGCAATTCCCACATGTCCAGGAACCCAGCAGAAGATAATCTCGACATCTGCCGGGCTCGCCAAAACCGTAGCGTCACGGATATCGCGAACCAGGGGATGCGGAGATTCCAATGCCCCGAGAGCACTCAGGGCGCTTTGTGAGTCGCTATAGATCACAATCCGGTCTCCGAACCGGGCACGTCGCGTAATCTCCCGTACCGAGTGGTGTATTGCCACCAGCTCGGCCGTGAAGACAGACGCAGCGCCTGGTAGAGCCCCGCTGACTTCAAACAGAGGGGATACGGCGTGGAAGCCGACCCCCTCTTGGGACTTGGAGCCATCCGTATACACTGGCACGGTTCCAGCGTGACACGATGTGTGCTCCAAAAAGGTCGAACGCAATACTCCCGGCGCAGTACAAGCTTTGGGAGCAGAGGCGTGGCGACAAATAGCCAAATGTGGTACCCTCCAGGGTGGCGTCCTGGGCAGAACCAGGGGCGCCACCGGCCCGAGAGCTATATCTAGCTCTCGAAGGAGTTTCCTGGCCCTAAACCCAAAGGGCTTAGGGTATGACTGGCGTCTCTCGGCGGCATAGGCACCATCGAGATCAGCTGCGGATGCAGTGAGAGCTGTTGGCGACTGAGGGAGGCGCCGGGCTCGCGCGTACAGGCGAGTGATGCACTGCACGCGGCGCAGAGCGAGTGGCATCTCCCCAGCATCGACCAACAGGCTCTCAATGGGGGAAGTGCGGAAGGCACCGGTCGCAAGGCGAAGGCCGGTGTGGTGGATCGAATCCACCTTCCGCAATAAACGCTCGGCTGCGGATGCATAAAACTCGCATCCGTAGTCGAGCTTCGAGCGAACAAAGGATCGATAAAAAAGTAAGGCGGTAGCCCTATCAGCGCCCCAAGCGCTGAACGTCACGGAACGGAGAATGTCCATGGCGCGGGTACAAGAGACCCTAAGGCTGCGAATATGAGCCTCCCAGGTGAGGCGTCGGTCGAATACAAGACCAAGGAAACGGTGCGACTCAAGCACATCCAGGCGCACCCCATTAAGAAACAAATCTGGGTCGGGGTGAAGCCGTGGATGGCGGCAGAAGTGCACCACCTTAGTCTTGGCCAAAGAAAACCGAAACCTGTGCGCTTCGGCATAGCGAGAGACGCGGTTCAATGCCTGTTGGAGTCGACGCTCCAGAGTTGGCATCTGGGCCGCGCCAAAAGAGATCGAAAGGTCGTCCACGTAGAGCGTAGCGAGAACATCTTCTGGCAGCACCGAGGTGATGCCGTTGATGCTCAGGGCAAAGAGTGTGACACTGAGGACACTTTCCTGCGGGACACCCTCTTCCTGCTCCTTTGGGCCGGAGAGAGCTCCCCTCACCCGTACGCGGAATCGACGATCTCGCAAAAATTCAGATATAAACATTGGGAGGCGTCCCCTCGCCCCCATCGTGTAGAGAGTCTCCATGATACCGTATCGCCATGCGGTATCATAGGCCTTCTCCAGATCGAAAAACACCGTGGCGTAGTGCTGTCTACGAAGGAAAGCCTCGCAGACGGCATTTTCCAGTCGGAGCAGAGCATCCGACGTGGAGTGGAACTTGCGGAAGCCGCACTGTGCGGAAGACAGATGGCCTCCGCTGTCCAGGAAAAAAGCTAATCTAACGTTTACCAATTTCTCCATCAACTTGCACACGCAAGAGGTTAGAGAGATTGGGCGGAAACCGGTCGGAGTAGAGTGATCTCTCCCCGGTTTGCGAAAGGCGAGCACAGTAGCGATTCGCCAGGAGTCTGGGAGAAGACCTTCCACCCAGATCCTGTTGAACAGATCTAACAGAAAGGCCATGCCTCGCTCACCCAGGTGTCGAAGCATGGCGTACGGGACATCGTCCGGACCATGGGCGGTGTCCGCGCACGAAGCGAGAGCGGAACGCAACTCACTCACAGTAAACTTGTCGTTGAAGGGTTCTCCGCCACTGGAGGTAAAGTCCAGCCGGCGGCCTTCCGCGACATCAAGACGTGCATTGAATGCTGGCGGAGCAGCATCACGGCTAGAGAATGCGGAAAAAGCGGTCGCTAAGGATTCCGCCACGGACGCGGGGTCTGAGATTGCGGTGCCATTCTCCTGAAGAACGGGAGGGGGGTCCTGCGAGAACTTGCCCCGAATCCTTTTGACTCGCTTCCACACCTCAGCTAAAGGGGTCTTCCCGTTAAGTGAAGACACGTATGCCCGCCAAGAAGAGCGGCGGGCGTGCTTCGAAATATACCGGAACCTAGCCCTAGCCCGACGAAATTCAGCGACAGTGAAATCGTTCGGGCGGCGCTTATAGCGCATGTAGGCATAACGCTTCTGTTTGAGGGCCGTCTCACACTCGGCCGACCACCATGGGAGTGGTCGGCGTGCAAAACGGCCAGACGTCCTAGGAATAGTAGTCAGGCCCATGGCGATGAGGTTGCCGGAGAAGAACTCAACGGCCTCATCTACCGACCTAAACTCCTCGACTGAGATAGAGAATTCAGTCATTTCCTGAAATGCAGGCCACCGCGCCCGCGCCAAGCACCACCGAGGTGGTCTCTCAGGCGGCAGTTGCCCTGAAAATGATATTTGAATGGGAAAGTGATCACTATCATGGAGGCCATCGACCACCCCCCAATCAAAATCAGGCTGTGCATCCGAAGAGCACAAAGATAGGTCAAGGCAAGAAAATGAAGCGGTTCTCGGACAGTGATGCGTAAACTCATCCACGTTTAGGACACCCATCTCAAGCTCTTCGATCAGATCGGCAAGGACTTGTCCCCTGGGATTTATGGAGTAATCTCCCCAGAGAGGATGCCTGCCGTTCAGATCTCCAAGCAAGAGATAGGGCCTCGGCAACCGTGCAACGACGCAGCGGAAGTCCCCCGCGTCGAAGTCAGCTGACGGTGGAATGTACGCAGAAATGATAGTATATCTCCTATCCAGGTGCAGCTGCACAGCCACTGCCTGAAAGGAGGTATCTAAAGAGAAAGGAAGAACGGAGACATCATGCCGGGTGTAAACTGCGCATCCCCCAGCCCGGCCATCCCGCGGTGGTGGGGTCGCAAGACCCTTATACCCCGGGAGGGCAGGGAGGGGGCACGCACCTAGCATGGTCTCCTGCAAAAAAATAGCTAACGGGGAACGGGACGAGACGAGCCTCCGCAGCTCCTCCCAGTTGGCCCGGAGTCCACGGCAATTCCATTGAAGGAATATGCCCTCCAGGCCTAGCTCGGAGGAGACGCGGGGGCCCTCCTCGAATTGAAGACCCTCACGGGAATGGCCGTACGCTTCCCGGGGGCAGAACCCCGGGCGCTGTTGGCCGGACAAAGCGCTGTCGCCTTCGAGGACTTATTGGGGGAGGTTGGGCTCGCCATGCGAGTCTTTTCCTCCCTCCGCCTCGAAACCTTAGGCGGGCGTTGCGGCTTCGGAGGCGGGGGGCCCTCTTTTCGAGGAACCACCGTCTCCGAGCCACTCGCTCCACCTCGGGGCGTGGGCGAAGGAGCCGAAGCTCCTTTGTTGCTGTCCTCCTTTCGGGGGGCAGCTTTAGGAACCCCGGAAGATGGCCTAGCGACCATCTTCAGGGGTGTTGCCTCCTGTGAGTCTAACGACTCGGTGGAGGCGCGTGGCCGTTTCGCCTTACGGGAAACGGTCACGCTGGGGGAAGAGGGGGGAGCCCTGGTTTTAGCCGGGGCAGGGTATGAGCCCTTTTTGCCGCCAGCTTTACCAGGGGAGCGCCCGGGTTGGGTAGAGCCCGCAGAAGGGCTCCGAATGGGCGCGGAAACATCCGTGCTCGTTGGCCGGGATGGGCCGGGAGCAGAGGGTGCCTTCCTAACTATTGAGGCATATGACGTCCCAGGCAGAGCCGGGCGCGCTAGGACCAAGTCCTTTGCCTCGCGGAATGAGAGTCGATCCTGGGCCTGAACGGCCAGGATTTCTTTCTCAAGGAGATATGCACCACATTGCTTCGAAGAAGCAGGGTGCGGCTCTCCGCAATTGACACACTTGGCCACACACGATTTGGACTTATCGTGTGCGACCTTGGAGCAATTTACACAGACTTCGGGTGACCCCGACTTTGCACGTCTACATGAGCGATTCGTATGGCCGAAGCGGTGACAGTAATAGCACCGCCGCGGAAGTGGCACGAATGCCTTCACGCGGTAGCGGTACCAACCGGCACGCACCGACTCAGGGAGCTTGTCACAGTCGAACGTGACGAAGAGTGTAGGGGTGGGTCTCGAGGCCCCTCCCTGTTTTCTCATCACACGTTCGACCTTGACCGCCCCATGGTCGGCCAGCTCTAAGGTGATGTCCTCAATGGAGTAGTCAACGAGTTCCCTCGCATAAACTACTCCTTTCACAAAGTTCATGGTAGAGTGCGGCGTCACACTCACCGGGGTGCCATGAAGTGTCCGAAGAGCACTAATCTTAGCCGCCTTGGCGGGATTCGCCGCATTCGCCAGAAGGCTCCCGTCCGAGAAACGGGTTACCTTCGGCTCTCTACCAATTGCACTAGCTAATCCTCTCCTCTGATGGATCATGTTGCCCTTGGACAACATGGTGCCATCAGTGGAGCGAATAACGAGGAAGCGTTTGAAGCCAGCGGGCTCGAAAACGCCAGGTAACCTCTGAATCAGGGGCCCCGATGTCATCGAGGCTCCGCCCTGTGCACTCTTGGTATTAGTCTTCTTTGTCAGGGGCTCCGCAACCGGGGGGGCAGAGGGGGCGGATGTGCCGATCTTGGCTTGGTCGCTTGCCAGAGTGGCAGCAGACCCATCCGTCCCCGCAGCCCCCGCGGATGGAGAGGAGCCCCGAGTCTTTTTTGTCTTTTTCTTTTTCGGAGAGGAGGGCGGGGAATGAACCCGCTTTTCACCTCCGCCGGCAGAAGTCCCCAGGCCAGATGGACCAGCCTCAGCCAGGTCCCTCTCCGAAATGGAGAAGGTCCTTGTTGTCGTAGGGGCACCTGTCGGAGGAGATCCCTCCCCTCCTTCTACTGCCTCGGAGCCCTCAGCCATTTGAGGAGGACGGTGCTTGGCGCCGAGCCCGAATTCCCGCCATGGAAGGCCCTACCGTCTGGGGCTGGGTCTCCTCAAGGACCATGTCTATCACAGGAGGGGCCTCCAGTTGGCCATCCCCTCCCAGGACATCGCAGGTCCCCTTGGCAGTGTCGCCAGTCTTGTATGGGGAGGCACAGGCCTTGACCCCGGCAAGGTTTAATATTCTTGCCAGCAGGTCTTTTGAGGGAAGCGACCGAAGGGGCCTGGCTTCCCTCTCCCCCCTAAGGGGGTTTGCCCTACCGAGCCGCTTTGATTGGGAGCGGCTGGCTAAGGGCTGCCTGCTGGCTTTCTTGGCAGTCCCCTTGAAAAGAAAAGATGGGACTGCCGCTGGGAAAAGGGAGGTGCCCGAAAGCACCTCCAGAGAAGGGGGTGAGGGGGAGTCCCCTGCACCCGTAGGCGAAGGAGAGGAGTAAGCCTCCTCTCCGGTTAGAGAAATATGGAGGGTCCCCTGTGCAAGCACAGGGGGGGGGGACCTCCATTTTTTCGGTGGAGCTGCCCAAGGGCGGCTCCGTCGATGAGCAAGGGGGAGTTAAAGGGGTTTGGGTTTTTTTTGGTTGTTCATCTATGGGCATGGTGACCCTATTTTTGCCACGGGACGCAATAGCTCATCACCCCTCGCAGTAGCCCGCACTGCGAGAGGTGCTTACAAGCCCGGCAGAGCCAGGCGCCGCCATTCGGGACCACCCCTCCCGCCTGGTGGCCTGGCAGTCCATCGGCATGGCGGCTCCACCTTGGACACGGCGTAAAAAAGATAGATTTTGAAGAGGAGAGGAAAAGGGATGTGAGGAAGGTATGGGTGGGGATGAAGCAGGTTGTTAAAAAACCCCCATCCCGAACCGGAGCTCAGGGGTTAGGGAACAATGTCCCCTCCCCCCCAGCCCCGATCCGGGGTGGTTGGCTTGAGAAGAAGGTCAGCATCTACCCTGTGAAATTAGAGGCTGACCAGAGAAAGTTGTGGGAGAGGTTGTATGAAAAGCGACGAGGTAGGGAAGAAATCGGGCTATCTGAAGGAAGGAGGAGAGGCTAAGCTGGGGCCGGACGGAGCGCTGGATCCCGTCAGCACGGCGGCCAGGATGGCAAATCGCCGCGCCCCTTACGGGGGGAAGTGCGGAAGGCACCGGTCGCAGGGGCAGGCTGGTGTGGTGGATGCGGATGCATAAAACTCGCACCCGTAGTCGAGCTTCGAACGAACAAAGGATCGATAAAAAAGTAAGGCAGTAGCCCTATCAGCACCCCAAGCGCTGAACGTCACGGAACGGAGAATATCCATGGCGCGGGTACAAGAGACCCTAAGACTACGAATATTGAAACGCGGGGCGTTTCGCTTTACGGGAAACTGTCACGCTGGGGGAAAGCGGGGAAGCCCTGGTTTTAGCTGGGGCTGGGTGTGAACCCCTTATGCCGCCAGCTCTACCAGGGAAACCGCCAGAGTTGGTAGAACTCGCAGAAGGGTTCCGAATGGGAGCGGAAACGACCGTGCTCGTAGGCCTGGAGGGGCCAGGAGCAGAGGGTGTCTTTCTTAACATTGATGCATAAGACGTCCCAGGTAACGCCGGGCGCGCCAGCACCAAGTCCTTAGCTTCGCGAAATGAGACGATCCTGGGCCTGAATGACCAGGATTTCCTTCTCAAGGAGATACGCACCACATTACTTCGAAGAAGCTGGGTGCGGCTCCCACAATTGACACACTTGGGCACACACGATCAGTTCGGTGTATAAATGCAGACCACACAGTAAAGCGAATTGATTCCGTAGCGGAATTAAGGGGTAGGTCGATGTGAACAGTCGCGGCGCAATGGCACGCAACTTTAGGTTTTTATTTAATTTACTTCTATCTTACCTTACATTTTAATTTGCAGCGCCTGGTAGAGCCCCGCTAGCTTCAAACAGAGGGAATACGTCGTGGAAACCGATCCCCTCTTACGACTTGGATCCATCCGTATACACTGGAACGGTTCCAGCGTGACACAAAGTTTGCTCCAAAAAGGCGAAACACAATACTCCCGGCGGTGTAGAAGCTTTGAGAGCAGAGGCGTGATGACAAATAGTCAAAGGTGGTACCCTCCAGGGTGCCATCCTGGGCATAACCGGCCCGAGAGCTGAACCGAGCTCTCGAAGGTGTTTCTTAGCCCTAAACCCAGAGGGCTTATCGTATGATGAGCGTTTCTCGACGACATAAGCAGCATCGCGATCGACTGCTGATGCAGTGAACAGGGATGTGGAGCCAGAAAAAAATTCCCTAGCTCCGCCACTGGCACCATAATTTTGTTGGACCTCGACTTGCGCCGGATCCTTTTTTATTTAAAATAAATTTAAGTAGTGGGCTTTATTGCCCAAAGACCATTTTAATTGACCACCTAAGAATAAAAATGGATGTGCGGTCTAAGTTACTTAGGGTATCTACTCGTATCATTATCCTCGACAAAAATTCAGTAAATTAAAGATGAACATGTAATAATTTTTTTTAAAGTAATTAAAGTCATGAGTTATTTATTTATCATAACCTACTAATGAATCGTCGTGGAAAAGTGAAAATTATGCGTTTTTAAACATTGTATTATAGTTAATAAATTACAACCTTTTTTGAGTTAGAAACATAAAATCACCTGATTAGAAAATAAAGATTTGTAACCAACTCAACTTTACACCAATAAATCACAATAAAATCCTTTTAAAAATAAATTAAGCATTTTTGTAAAGAATAAACTAAATTTAATTCACTAAAATGATGAAATCATATATCCTAGGTAAAAAAAAAAAAATTGAAGCTATTTATAATTGAGTGAATAAACTTGTTCTTAAAAACAATATTGCTTCATACAAGTCTTCTTTTAAATTAGTTCTTGAAAAGAGATTTTATAATTTTAAGAACTGAAAAGAACCTCTCCACACTGACGGGTTGTTGGCATTGCAACTAAAACTTGTGATACTTCTCTTATGATTTCGGGATAATGAATATTTTCTCTAGCTTCTTCTTGGGAAAATTTGGATCCACGATCAAACTTCTCAATTTCTAAAAAGATTGGCAAATCTGCATCTTAAATTTACTCAATTGGCTAACACTAAGGTGAGTTTACTTCACTTTCTAATAGATGCTGATGTTTAGCTTTTGCACCATGTTCGCTATCAATGACTTTTTCAATGTCAAAGTGACCGTTACTCTCAGAAGCATGAGGAGATGATGGTGAAGATGATTCAATATATTCTATTTCATGATCAGATACCCCATTATCTGTTTTCCTTTGGACATTTTACATTCTAATTACTCGTACTATATCACAGAGGGCACTTTTTGCATTGATATGTTGTTCAGCTGTTAAACGACATCTCTATTTGAAATTAATGTAAACAACATTATCTATTCGGGCATCTAATCTCCTTTTCATGGATGATTTGATGCCATCAACAATGACACCTTCTGGCTTGGAAAGCTGGTATAAAGCAAGGAGTTCCACTCTTTAAAAAACTAGCCATGAGTTAAGTTATAGTCTAGTCCCGTGGTCAATAGTTATGGCACGTCGAAAGGTTATTGGCTGGTAGGTGGCCTATAAGTTATAGGTTACCAGCTTATCGGTGGAGGTCGACTCGGCTGTTTCCCATCTAAGTACTAACCTTTCTCAATGTTGCTTAACTTCGACGTAGCGCTATTGGGGTATTTGGTTAAAGGGCGCTGACCTTGGGCTGACTCCAATTGTGAGATTATCCTTTCACTTGGTTTTAGTGAAGTGGGCTGGGTAAGAAGACCGGTTGGATTATTCTCAGGAAAAGGAATCTCGGAAGGCGGATTCAAGGACTCTTTATTGGGTGGAGGACTTGGTAGGCTTAGGCACAAATAATTTAATCGAACATTTGTTGGGTATTTGAGGCAGGCCTACTAATGTTTAAGTCTATTTCCGTTGTGATTGACGACGTTTCATCCGAATCTACCACCATTCGCTTTGGAGTTCCACAAGGCTATGTCCTTGGTCCTCTACTATTTCGTATCTACCTTCTCCCTCTTAGTTCCCTTCTCCGTAATCTCAGTCTATCCTTCCACCTCTATGCTGATGACACTCAAATTTTCGTTTCCTCATCCCCCACGTCTCCTGCCTACTCCTCCATTTCTGACTGGCTCTCTACCAACTTCCTCAGGCTTAATCACTCCAAAACTGAGGTCCTCCTCGTTGGCACCCCTGCTCTTGTCAAAAAATCTAAATCTCTCTTTCCCTCGCTTACTCTGGGCGGTAATACTATCATTTTCTCTGACTGCGTTAGGAATCTGGGTGTTGTTTTTGATGAGCATCTCTCCTTTAAGCCTCATATCCGCAATGTCAGCAAATCCTCTTTATTTATCCTTCGTAAATTCTCTCGCATTCGCTCTCACTTTGATCGCCAAAGTCTTGATACTGCTGTTCATGCCTTCATCACCTCACGCCTTAACTACTGTAACTCTCTGCTTGTGAATCTGCCATCGTCCTTTCCCGCCCCCTTCAACTTGTATAGAACTATGCCGCCCGGCTTCTCCTCCGTCGCCCTCGCTTCTCTCCCTCGAAACCCTTGCTGCATGAACTGCACTGGCTCCCTGTCAGATCCCGTACTCACTTCAAGATACTTCTCTTCACATTTAAGGCCCTAAACAACAAGGCCCCGTCTTACCTCTCTTCTGCCCTCTCACCACGCCATGTCCCTCGGTCCCTTCGGTCATCACATGCACCTCTTTTGAATATTCCTCTTTCATCCCTCTGCTCAATGGGGGACTGCTCCTTCTCAATCTGCGCCCCTAACTTGTGGAATGCTCTTCCTGCTGAAATCAGGTCTTCTCCCTCTCTTAGCACATTTAAGCGTCTCCTGAAAACGCATCTTTTCAGTATTGCCTTCTCCCCTTCTTGAATTTCCATTCTCATCTCAGCACAACGTGCGCTCTGGGAAGGCCTCAGGCCTTGAAGAGCGCATTACAAAAGACTTATTATTATTATGACAGGCTTGGAAAGGACAGAGAAGCAATGAATCTCTTACCACCCATTCGATGATATTTTTCAAGTATTTGCTTTTCTTTTTCTTCCATGAATTTTAAGACCTTAGGATGAAATATAGTCATGGTACCTTAAATTGTAGACTATTTGTAGAAACACCAGACTTTGTAGATTGAGGTTTTTTAGTTTTCATCCAACAATCCGAAGCATTCCCACTACTATCTGTCACTTTACAGATGCATGAATTCGGTGAAGTATTTGAAAATATCAGATTTCTCTTTTGCTTTTGCATTCATCATTAATGGGCTAACTCATTAAAAAAAAGGTAAATATGTAGATTAGCGGCCCGGCCGGAAAAAAAATATTGTGTGTAAATATTATCGTTCACTTGTGTCGGAATATTCATGCGCGTTTGAGTCCTTTTCGAATTATTAATCTATAAACAATTAGGATTATATACTGGGGGGCTGTGCCCCCCAGACCCCCCCAATTTAATGAAACTCAGGATCATCGTAGTGTAGTCCCCCCATTGTGTTTACCCCCACACGAGCCGTCAACTTAAATGTACTCCAAAAACGTGAAACATTTTGGAACACGGACGAAATAGTACACCCATCGTTCGCGCCGGTAATCTACATATTTACCCCCCCCCCCCCCCAAAAAAAAAATAGGGTTTTTTAATAAAAAAAATATTTTATTTAATTTCATCAGTAAATAAAGATAAATAAATTAAATAGATTTTTTTTCGGCAAGTTTGACCTTGCGCCATATTCAGCGTGCAGCCGCTCTAGTCTATCCTACCTGGGGTTTTCGGACTTTTTAGGAGCCCAACCTGGGTGCGTTAATGATGCTGTTCCCACCTCTGTAGCGACGCACACCGACCAGAAGTTGCCCACGGACTGGTCAATACCCCAAAGGCCGTAGCTCCACAAATGAGCAGCCAGAGCGGATTCCTTAATAGATCGTACTGAGTCTCGACAGGAAGACCAAGATCTGTTGTAACAGTACTCGAGACTTAGTTGGTCTGGCAGGCAGTAAAGCCCCCCCTTCCCCCCGTCATAAGGAGTATAGCCCTATGCACCCGAGAAAGGCCACAAGGAGGTCATCCCATTACACGCGGGGAAGGGGTTATTGGGGCAAAACCGATCTTTTCCATTAATAGCGCCCCAACACTCGTCCAGTCCTGGTCTCTCGCGACCTGCAGGCGTTAAAAGTGGTTGCTTATAGAGGTTCCAAAGACTCTCTCTCTTATGACAGGGCAAAAGGTAGCTAATAAGTCCTTAAACCTAAACAGAGGGATTGGGGGGACAGTGGCAGAGAAAAGGGAATGCTGAAAGGGAGCGCACTGACATCTTCCCAGGCCCCGTCAAATAATTCAATTCAAGCTAAGGACGGGGTGTCCCTAATTTGCACTCCTTCCGGTAGAGAGTGTAACAGGCTACCAAGGTATCCCCTGCGGGGATCTCGTCAGCAGAGTGGGCAGAAAAACACCGCCGTACCCCTTACAGGGCCCGGGAATGGAGGGCTTCTCTGTCCTTCGGGTTTCATTTGCAGGAGGGGTGTTACCGCCGACTACAAAATTCCTTCCTTTGCGGGTTTGAGGTCAGCAAGGAGAGATGCGACAGAGAAGTCATGAATGTAGACAAGATAGAAAGTCGCGGGTCCCGAAACAGTGGGCCAGGGAGGGTAGATAACTGCGGGACCTGGGTCCCGTAAGCCGTGCAGGATGCTAAAGTGCGGACACTCGGGCCAGGAGGACGTGCCGCTCTTCCAGGTACCAGGAGTAGCAATCTACATAGGGTACGCCCCTACGAGAACGTGATGGCTTTAAAACGTACAGGGGTAAATAGAGAAACAAGGAGTCAACTCTAAAAGAACTTACGGTTTCGGGAATCTTCGGAACCGCTTAATGCCTGGGACGAGAGGTAATCGATGTATTTGCGAGCCGCGACGTCCACGGGATCATAAGATCCTGGTGTCAACTCCTTTTCTTTCAGAGAAATTCTACGGGTGGGGGGAGAGATTGAGGGCTTATTTCGGAAGGAAAAGAACATTCTCTTGGCGGGTTAACACGGGCGAGGAAAGAATTAAGAGATAAAAGAGGACTAAGTAATTTTTAATCTCAGGGTCCCTTCTGGGCACAGCCACCAAAATTACAGAGAGAAGCATATCTTTAATCTAATTAAAAAAAAATCAAAATGTCCAGGCGTACAGGGAAGGCATGCTTCCCTCAGGGGCATAAGCGAGCCAACAATAAATAGAATGGATGAGACCTGCCCCATCCCCACCAAAACATTGGGCAGGAACTCACCCCAAGCACGAGCAGCGGGTAGCGACCCCACCTGCCCCCAGACATATAACAGCTACCGCGCAAGAAGATCTCAACCTAGGACATTTAGCCACAGGGGGGGTAAGCAGGCTTTGCAGAACATTTGATGGGAACACTTCAGCATTTTTTTTTGAGAGAGCCCATCTGGAGACTGCTTACTACGGCAAAAATCGGCGTACTTACGCTAAAGACTATTAGTAGGCTAGATTAAAAAGAAAATAATAATATGTAAATAACAAAGATAGAAAGAAAGAGAAGAACTAAACACAGGCTATTTTTTATTTTTTTTTAAGAGCTCATCTAGCGACTGACTACTTGGGCATTAGTCGCCGTATTAAAAACCTGCCTAGTACTAGGCTACTTTAAAATAAAATTAAAAAAGACAAAAAACAACCCCCCCCCCAAAAAAAAAATGGAAGAGGAAGCGAGCAGTAAGCAAGCTCCTGCGTCGGGGGAAGGTTCCCCCGGCGCAGGAGCGTGCGACCTATAAGGTAAAAAAAACAAAAAACAAAACCCCCCCTGATTAAATAATAGGGAGAAGGCCGGTCTCCCCCCCAAAGGCAACAAGTCCACCAGTCAATGTGCACGCACTCGTCCCGAGTACAAGGGACAGGCGGTAGCGACCCCGCCCATCCCGATACCAGGACAAGTAACGTGGCGAAGATCACCCAGACTGGGACATTCGACAAGAATGTGCCAAACAGTCTGGGGGACGACGCAGTCGTCGCAATAGGGCGCAGGCGAGCGCTCCATCAAATAGTGAAGCGTCACACGAGTGTGTCCGATTCGGAGACGACAGAAAGCGACCTGAAGCCGTCACGACATTGGGGGATAGGTCCATGGGAACAGTCGCGGCGCAATGGCACGCAAATTTAAGTTCCCTTCGACCGTCTCCCATCTTCTTTGCCAAGCAGTCCGAAGAGCTGCCCGTATTCCTGCCATGTAGTCGGTGTGAGGAAGAGCGAAACGCTGGTCCGGTCGCAGAGTCCTCGCGGACTCTTTGGCGCGCTCATTCCCCGCAATTCCTACATGTCCAGGAACCCAACAGAAGATAATCTTGACATCCGCCCGCTCGCCAAAATAGTAGCATCACGGATCTCGCTAACCAAGGGATGCAGAGATTCCAATGCCCCGAGAGCACTCAGGGCGCTTTGTGAGTCGCTATATATCACAATCCGGACTACGAACCGGACACGTCGCGTAATCTCCCGTACCGAGTGGTGTATTGCCACCAGATCGGCCGTGAAGACAGACGCAGCGCGTGGCAGAGCCCCGCTGACTTGAAACAGAGGGGATACGGCGTGCAAGCCGACCCCCTCTTGGGACTTGGAGCCATCCGTATACACTGGCACGGTTCCAGCGTGACACGGGGTGTGCTCCAAAAAGGTCGAAAGCAATACTCCCGGCGCTGTACAAGCTTTGGGAGCAGAGGCGTGGCGACAAATAGCCAAATGTGGTACCCTCCAGGGTGGCGCCACCGGCCCGAGAGCTATATCTACCTCTCGAAGGAGTTTCCTGGCCCTAAACCCAAAGGGCTTAGGGTATGACTGGCGTCTCTCGGCGGCATAGGCACCATCGAGATCAGCTGCGAATGAAGTGAGAGCTGTTGGCTACTAAGGGAGGCGCAGGGCTCGCGCGTACAGTCGAGTGATGCACTGCACGCGGCGCAGAGCGAGTGGCATCTCCCCAGCATCGACCAACAGGCTCTCAATGGGGGAAGTGCGGAAGGCACCGGTCGCAAGGCGGAGGCCGGTGTGGTGGATCGAATCCACCTTCCGCAATAAACGCTCGGCTGCGGATGCATAAAACTAGCATCCGTAGTCGAGCTTCGAACGAACAAAGGATCGATAAAAGAGTAGGGCAGTAGCTCTATCAGCGCCCCAAGCATTGAACGTCACGGAACGGAGAATATCCATGGCGCGGGTACAAGAGACCCTAAGGCTGAGAATATGAGCCTCCCAGGTGAGGCGTCGGTCGAATACAAGACTAAGGAAACGGTGCGATTCAACAGATTCAAGGCACACCCCATTAAGAAACAAATGTGGGTGAAGGTGAAGCCGTGGATGGCGGCAGAAATGCATAACCTTAATCTTGGCCAAAGAAAACCGAAACCTGTGCGCTTGGGCATAGCGAGAGACGCGGTTCAATGCCTGTTGGAGTCGACGCTCCAGAGTTGGCATCTGGGCCGCGCCAAAAGAGATCGAAAGGTCGTCCACGTAGAGCGTAGCGAGAACATCTTCTGGCAGCACCGAGGTGATGCCGTTGATGCTGAGGGCAAAGGGTGTGACACTGATGACACTTCCATGCGGGACACCCTCTTCCTGCTCCTTAGGGCCGGAGAGGGCTCCCCCCACCCGTACGCGGAATCGACGATCTCGCAAAAATTTAGATATAAAGACTGGGAGGCGTCCCCTCGCCCCCATCGTGTGGAGTCTCCATAATACTGTATCGCCATGCGGTATCATAGGCCTTCTCCAGATCGAAAAACACCGTGGCGTAGTGCTGTCTACGAAGGAAAGCCTCACAGACGGCATTTTCCAGTCGGAGCAGAGCATCCGACGAGGAGTGGAACTTACGGAAGCCGCACTGTGCAGAAGACAGATGGCCTCCGATGTCCAGGAAATAGGCTAATCTAACATTTACCAATTTCTCCATCAACTTGCACACGCAAGAGGTTAGAGAGATTGGGCGGAAACCGGTCGGAGTAGAGTGATCTCTCCCCGGCTTGCGAAAGGCGAGCACAGTAGCGATTCGCCAGGAGTCTGGGAGAAGACCTTCCACCCAGATCCTGTTGAACAAATCTAACAGAAAGGCCATGCCTCGCTCACCCAGGTGTCGAAGCATGGCGTACGAGACATCGTCCGGACCATGGGCGGTGTCCGCGCACGAAGCGAGAGCGGAACGCAACTCAATCACAGTAAACTTGTCGTTGAAGGGTTCTCTGCGTCGAGGTAAAGTCCAACCGGCGGCCTTCCGCGACATCACGACGTGCATTGAATGCTGGCGGAGCAGCATCACGGCTAGAGAATGCGGAAAAAGCGGTCGCTAAAGATTCCGGCACGGACGCGGGTGTCCGAGATTGCGGTCCCATTCTCCTGGAGAACGGGAGGGGGGTCCTGCGAGAACTTGCCCCGAATCCTTTTGACTCGCTTCCACACCTCAGCTAAAGGGGTCTTCCCGTTAAGTGAAGACACGTATGCCCGCCAAGAAGAGCGGCGGGCGTGCTACGAAATATACCTGAACCTAGCCCTAGCCCGACGAAATTCAACGACAGTGAAATCGTTCGGGCGGCGCTTATAGCGCATGTAGGCATAACGCTTCTGTTTGAGGGCCGTCTCACACTCGGCCGACCACCATGGGAGTGGTCGACGTGCAAAACGGCCAGACGTCCTAGGAATAGTAGTCAGGCCCACGGCGATGAGGTTGCCGGAGAAGAACTCAACGGCCTCATCTACCGACCTAAACTCCTCGACTGAGATAGAGAATTCAGTCATTTCCTGAAATGCAGGCCACCGCGCCCGCGCCAAGCACCACCGAGGTGGTCTTTCAGGCGGCAGTTGCCCTGAAAATGATATTTGAATGGGAAAGTGATCACTACCATGGAGGTCATCGACCACCCCCCAATCAAAATCAGGCTGTGCATCCGAAGAGCACAAAGATAGGTCAAGGCAAGAAAATGAAGCGGTTCTCGGACAGTGATGCGTAAACTCATCCACATTTAGGACACCCATCTCAAGCTCTTCGATCAGATCGGCAAGGACTTGTCCCCTGGGATTTATGGAGTAATCTCCCCAGAGAGGATGCCTGCCGTTCAGATCTCCAAGCAAGAGATAGGGCCTCGGCAACCGTGCCACGACGCAGCGGAAGTCCCCCGCGTCGAAGTCAGCTGACGGTGGAATGTACGCAGAAATGATAGTATATCTCCTATCCAGGTGCAGCTGCACAGCCACTGCCTGAAAGGAGGTATCTAAAGAGAAAGGAAGAACGGAGACATCATGCCGGGTGTAAACCGCGCATCCCCCAGCCCGGCCATCCCGGGGTGGTGGGGTCGCAAGACCCTTATACCCCGGGAAGGCAGGCAGGGGGCACGCGCCTAGCATGGTCTTCTGCAAAAAAAAATAGCTAACGGGGAACGGGACGAGGCAAGCCTCCGCAGCTCCTCCCAGTTGGCCCGGAGTCCACGGCAATTCCATTGAAGAAATATGCCCTCCAGGCCTAGCTCGGAGGAGACGCGGGGGCCCTCCTCGAATTGAAGACCCTCACGGGAATGGCCGTACGCTTCCCGGGGGCAGAACCCCGGGCGCTGTTGGCCGGACAAAGCGCTGGAGGCGCTGTTGGCCGGACAAAGCGCTGGAGGCGCTGTCGCCTTCGAGGACTTATTAGGGGAGGTTGGGCTCGCCATGCGAGTCTTTTCCTCCCTCCGCCTCGAAACCTTAGGCGGGCGCTGCGGCTTCGGAGGCGGGGGGGGCCTCTTTTCGAGGAACCACCGTCTCCGAGCCACTCGCTCCACCTTGGGGCGTGGGCGAAGGAGCTGAAGCTCCTTTGTTGCTGTCCTCCTTTCGGGGAACAGCTTTAGGAACCCCTGAAGATGGCCTAGCGACCATCTTCAGGGGTGTTGCCTCCTGTGAGTCTAACGACTCGGTGGAGGCGCGTGGCCGTTTCGCCTTGCGGGAAACGGTCACGCTGGGGGAAGAGGGGGGAGCCCTGGTTTTAGCCGGGGCTGGGTATGAACCCTTTTTGCCGCCAGCTTTACCAGGGAAGCGCCCGGGTTGGGTAGAGCCCGCAGAAGGGCTCCGAATGGGCGCGGAAACAACCGTGCTCGTTGGCCTGGATGGGCCAGGAGCAGAGGGTGCCTTTCGAACTACTGAGGCATATGACGTCCCAGGCAGAGCTGGGCGCGCCAGGACAAGTCCTTAGCCTCGCGGAATGAGTCTATCCTGGGCCTGAACGGCCAAGATTTCTTTCTCCAGGAGATATGCACCACATTGCTTCGAAGAAGCAGGGTGCGGCTCTCCGCAATTGACACACTTGGCCACACACGATTTGGACTTATCGTGTGCGACCTTGGAGCAATTTACACAGACTTCGGGTGACCCCGACTTTGCACGTCTACATGAGCAATTCGTATGGCCGAAGCGGTGACAGTAATAGCACCGCCGCGGCAGTGGCACGAATGCCTTCACGCGGTAGCGGTACCAACCGGCACGCACCGACTCAGGGAGCTTGTCACAGTCGAACGTGACGAAGAGTGTAGGGGTGGGTCTCGAAGCCCCTCCCTGTTTTCTCATCACACGTTCGACCTTGACCGTCCCAAGGTCGGCCAGCTCTAGGGTGATGTCCTCAATGGAGTAGTCAACGAGTTCCCTCGCATAAACTACTCCTTTCACAAAGTTCATGGTAGAGTGCGGCGTCACACTCACCGGGGTGCCATGAAGTGTCCGAAGAGCACTTATCTTGGCCGCCTCGGCGGGATTCGCCGCATTCGCCAGAAGGCTCCCGTCCGAGAAACGGGTCACCTTCGGCTCTCTACCAATTGCACTAGCTAATCCTCTCCTCTGATAGATCACGTTGCCCTTGGCCAACATGGTGCAATCAGTGGAGCGAATAACGAGGAAGAGTTTGAAGCCAGCGGGCTCGAAAACGCCAGGTAACCTCTGAATGAGGGGCCCCGATGTCATCGAGGCTCCGCCCTGTGCACTTTTGGTCTTAGTCAGGGGCTCCGCAACCAGGGGGGGGGGGGGAGAGGGGCCGGATGTGCCGATCTTGGCTTGGTCGCTTGCCAAAGTGGCAGCAGACCCATCCGTCCCCGTAACCCCCGCGGATGGAGAGGAATCCCCCGAGTCTCTTTTGTCTTTTTCTTTTTTGGAGAGGAGGGCGGGGAATGAACCCGCTTTTCACCTCCGCCGGCAGAAGCCCCCAGGCCAGATGGACCGGCCTCAGCCAGGTCCCTCTCCGAAATGGAGAAGCTCCTGGTTGTCGTAGGGGCACCTGTCGGAGGAAATCCCTCCCCTCCTTTTACTGCCTCGGAGCCCTCAGCCATTTGAGGAGGACCTTGCATAGGGGCGGATTCGGGTTCGGTGCTTGGCGCCGAGCCCGAATTCCCCCCCATGGAAGGCCCTACCGTCTGAGGCTGGGTCTCCTCAAGGACCATGTTTATCACAGGAGGGGCCTCCAGTTGGCCATCCCCTCCCAGGACATCGCAGGTCCCCTTGGCAGTGTCGCCAGTCTTGTGTGGGGAGGCACAGGCCTTGACCCCAGCAAGGTTTAAAATTCTTGCCAGCAGATCTTTTGAGGGAAGCGACCGAAGGGGCCTGGCTTCCCTCTCCCCCCTAAGGGGGTTTGCCCTACCGAGCCGCTTTGATTGGGAGCGGCTGGCTAAGGGCTGCCTGCTGGCTTTCTTGGCAGTCCCCTTAGAAAGCAAAGGAGGGACTGCCGCTGGAGATAGGGAAGTGCCCGAAAGCACCTCCAGAGAAGGGGGTGAGGGGGAGTCCCCTACACCCGTAGGCGTAGGAGAGGAGTAAGCCTCCTCTCCGGTTAAAGAATTATGGAGGGTCCCTTGCACAAGCACAAGGGGGGGGACCTCCATTTTTTCGGTGGAGCTGCCCGAGGGCGGCTGTGTTGATTTTCTTGGGGAAGTTGGGGGTTGGGTTTTTTTGTTTTTTTTGTCATACATGGGCATGGTGACCCTCTTTTTAATACGGGACGCAATAGCTCATCACCTCTCGCAGTTGCCCGCACTGCGAGAGGTGCTTACAAGCCCGGCAGAGCCAGGCGCCGCCATTCGGGACCACCCCTCCCGCCTGGTGGCCTGGCAGTCCATCGGCATGGCGGCTCCACCTTGGACACGGCGTAAAATTGATAGAATGTGAAGAGGAGAGGAAAGGGGATGTGAGGAAGGTATGGGTGGGGATTAAGCAGGTTGTTAAAAAAAAAACCATCCCGAACCGGAGCTGAGGGGTTAGGGAACAATGTCCCCTCTCCCCCCAGCCCCGATCCGGGGTGGTTGGCTTGAGAAGAAGGTCAGCATCTACCCTGTGAAATTAGAGGCTGACCAGAGAAAGTTGTGGGAGAGGTTGTATGAAAAGCAACGAGGTAGGGGAGAAATCGGGCTATCTCAAGGAAAGAAGAGAGGCTAAGCTGGGGCCGGACGGAGCGCTTGATCCCGCCAGCACGGCGGCCAGGATGGCAAATCGCCGCGCCCCTTACGGGGTAAAGGTTAAACGAATACAAAAAAAAAAAAAATTATTCATTTTGTTATTTCCCATTCCGAGTGAAAGTGTATTCGTAACAAAATCATTTCAAGCTGGTAGATGTAACCAAACTATTTCAAGTTCAAAGGACTTAAGAATTCGCATTAAATGAGCTTAAATCTCGTGTATTAGAATTTATTTTTGCGTCAGTCATCTCGTATTACTCATTTGTAGGGTAAATTTTTATTAGACCCTCTTACTATAGAATTAGTGTATTTAAAGATTTAATATTTCGTTGTTTTATGTGATTAAAAGTATATTTGTCGGAGTTGTTTAATTAGATCCTCGAACGCAGCAAAAGGCAATAGATATATCATAATACGAAGCCTCCCTAGTTAAAGAATTAAATTAGAGCACTCTTAGCGAAATGTGGAACGGATTTACTCATGTACGAATCAAACGTACATCCGTATTCGGCTGTAAACCACGACAGACGGGGTTCAATTCCAGTTGGAGTCGATGCTATAGAGTTGGCATCTGTCCGCGCCAAGAAATCGAAAGGTCGTCGACGTAGAGCGTAGCGAGAACATCTTCCGGCAGCACCGATGTGATGCCGTTGATGCTCAGGGCAAAGAGTGCGACACTAAGGACACTTTCCTGCAAGACAACCTATTCCTGCTCCAGTGGGCCGGAGAGGCCCCCTCCACCCACAACGCGGAAGCCACACTGTGCAGAAGACAGGTGGCCTCCACTGTCTAGAAAAAGGCTAACCCAACATTTACCAATCTCTCCGGGGCACCTTCGGAGGATTCACCGCCTTCTAGTCACCCAGCCTAGCACTGGGTGTGGGCGTAGGAGCCGAGGCTCCTTTGGTGCTGTCCTACTTTCGGCGAGCAGTTTTAGGAACCCGGGAAGACATCAAGACCAACTTCAGGGTTGTTGCCTCCTGTGTGTCTAACGACTCGGTAGAGGCGCGCGGCCGTTTCGCCTTGCGGGAAACGGTCACGCAGGGAGAGGGGGGAGCCCTGTTTTTAGCTGGGGCTGGGTGTGAACCCTTTGCGCCGCCAGCTGTAGAAAGGAAAGCAACGGGGGTGGGTAGAACCCGCAGCAGGTTTCCACATGTGCGCGTAAACAACCATGCTCGTAGGGCTATAAGGGACAGGAGCAGAGGGTGTCATTTTTTAACAGTGAGGAATAAGGCCTCCTAGGCAGCGCCGGGCGCACCAGGACTAGGGGTGCACCAATATGCAAATTGACCGATTACCGATTAATTTTTTCTGCATTATGGGCCGATTATTAAGTATTATTGTATTTAATAATCCTAAACTGTATGTACTGGGCTTAAAGCCCCCAAATCTATAAGGTCTACAAGCTAAATTATTACGTCTTGTGCAGTTGTCATGGGTAGACTGCAACCCATAAGTAATTAAATAATAAAACAAAAATTGTAGCAATTTTTTTTAAATTTATGAGCACATCTAGCAACTGCCTACTTGGGCACAAGTCGTCGTACCCGCCAGAGCCTACGATATATAAATAAATAAAAAACAAAACAAAGACTGATAAAAAACCCGACGACAAAAAAAGGAAAACAAAGCAAAAAGGCAACAAGGAAGCGGGCTCCGGCTTCGGGGGTAGACCCGAAAAACAATATTTGCAAATAGAGTGGAGGAGGCCGGCCTCCTCCAAAAAGTCGTAAAGTCCACAAGTCGGTGTGCACGAATCCGTCCGGAAACCGGTAAGGTACACGGAGATCACCCAGACTGCGACATTCAACAGGAATGCGCCGAACAGTCTGGGCGACAATGCAGTCATAATATGATACAGTCGAACGCTTCATCAAATGGCGGTGCGTCCCGGCGAGTGTGACCAATTCGGAGACGAGAGAAAGCATCCTGAAGCCGTCGCGGCATTGTGGGGTAGGTCCATGGGAACAGTCACAGCACAATGGGACGCAACTTTAAGTTCCCCTCGACTGTCTCCCATCTTCTTCGCCAAGCAACCTGGAGAGCTGACCGTATTTCTACAATGTAATCGGTGTGAGGAAGAGCAAAACGGTGGTCTGGTCACCCAATCCTCGCGGAGTCTTTGGCGCCATCATTCCCTGCAATTACTACATGTCCAGGAACCCAGCGGAAGATAATCTAGAAATCCGGACGGCTCGCCAAAACTGTGGCGTCATTGATATTTCGAAGCAGGGGATGCGAAAATTACAAGGACCCGATAGCACTCAGGGCGCTTTGTGAGCGCTATAAATCACAATCCGGTCCCCGAACAGGGCACATCACGTTACCTCCAGTACTGAGCGGTGTAATGCAACCAGCTCGGCCGTGAAGACAGACACAGCGCCTGGAAGAGCCCCGCTGACTTCAAACAGAGAGGATACGTAGTGGAAACCGACCCCCTCTTGGGATTTGGAGCCATCCGTATACACTGACACGGTTCCAGCGTGAGACGAAGTGAGCTCCAAAATGGCAGAACGCAATACTCCCGGCACTGTAGAAGCTTTGGGAGCACAAGCGTGGCGACAAATAGAAAAAGATGGTACCCTCCATGGTGGCGTCCTGGGCAGAACCAGTCATCCCCTAAATCCAAAGGGCTTAGGGGATGACTGGCGTCTCTCGGCGGCATAGGCACCATCGAGAGTAGCTGCGGATGCAGTGAGAGCTGTTGGTGACTGAGGGAGGCGCCAGGCTCGCGCGGACAGGCGAATCATGCACTGTGCTCGGCGCAGAGCGAGAGGCATCTCCACAGCATCGTCAAGTAGGCTTTCAATGGGGAAAGTGGGGAAGGCACCGGTTGCCAGGCGAAGGCACGTGTAGTGGATCGAGTCTACTTTCCGCAATACACGCTCGGCTGCGGATGCATAAAACTCCAATCCGTATTCGAGCTCCGAACGAACAAAGGATCGATAAAAATTAAGGCAGTAGCCGTATCAGCACCCGAGGCGCTGAAAGTCACAGAACGAAGAATATCCATGGCGCGGGTATAAGAGATCCTAAAGCTGCGAATATGGGCCTCCCAGGTGAGGCGTCAGTCAAATACAAGACGAAGGAAACGATGCGAGTCCACCACTTACAGGCGCACCCCCATTGAGAAACAATTATGTGTCAGGATGGAGCTGTGGATGACGGCAGAAGTGCACCACCTCAGTCTTGGTCAAGGAAAACCGAAACATGTGCGCTTCGGCATAGCGAGAAACGGGGTTCGATGCCTGCTGGAGTCGACGCTCCAGTTGGTATCTGGGCCGCGCCAAAAGAGATCGAAAGGTTGTCCACGTAGAACGTAGCGAGAACATCTTCCGGCAGCTCCGAGGTGATGACGTTGATGCTCAGGGCAAAGAGTGACACTGAGGACACTTACCTGCTACATTGGGCCGGAGAGGGGTCCCCCACCCGTACGCGGAATCGACCATCTCGCAAAAGTTTCGATATAAAGATTGGGAGGCACCCCTTCGCCCCCACCGTGTGGAGAGTCTCGCAATGCGGTATCATTGACCTTCTCCAGATCGAAAAGCACCGTTGCGTAGTGCTGACTACGAAGGAAGGCCTCGCAGACGGCATTTGCGGAAGCCGCACTGTACAAAAGTCAGATGGCCTCCGCAGTCCAGAAAAAAAGTTAATCTAACATTTAACAATTTCTCCAACTTATACACACAGGAGGTTAGGGAAATTGGGCAAAAACCGGTCGGGGTAGAGTGATCTCTCCCCAGTTTGTGAAAAGCGAGCACAGTAGCGATTCGCCATGAATATGGGACGAGAGCATCTACACAGATCCTGTTGAACAAATCTAACAGAAAGGCCATGCCTCGTTCCCCCAGGGGTTGAAGCATGGCGTACTGGACATCGTCCGCGCACGAAGCGAGAGCGGAACGCAACTCACTCGGAGCAAACCTGGCGTTGAAGGGTTCTCCGCCGCCCGAAGTAAAGTCAGGTCGGCAGGTTTCCGCATTGAATACTGGCGGAGCAGCATCCCGGCTAGAGAATGCGGAGAAAGCGGTCGCGAGGTCCGAGATTGCGCTCCCATTCTCATGGAGAACGGGAGGTTGGTTCTGCGAGAACTTGCCAGAATCTATTTGACTCAATTCCAAACCTCTACCAGAGGGGTCTTCGTTAAGTGAATACACGTATGCCGGCCAAAAGCCGCGGGCGTGCTTCGAAATATACTGGAACCTAGCACTAGCCAGACGAAATTCACCGAGAGTGAAATCGTTCGGGCGGCGCTTATAGCGCATGTAGGCATAACGCTTCTGTTTGAGGGCCGTCTCACACTCGACTGACCACCGCCAGACGTTCTAGGAATACGAGTTAGGCCTACGGCGATGAAGTGCCGGAGAACTGAACGGCGTCATCTAACGACCTAAACTGCTCGACTGAAATAGAGAAAGTCGCTTCCTGAAAGGCGGACCACAGGGGCGAGCTCTCGGGAGGCAGGGGCCCATAAATTGACATTTGAATGGGAAAGTGATCACTACCATGGAGGTCATCCCTTACCCCACACACAAAATCAGGGTGTGCATCCGGAGAGCACAAAGGAAAATGAAACGGTTCTCAGGCAGTGATGAGTAAACTCATCCACATTTAGGACAAGCATCTCCAGCTCGTCAATCAGGTCGGGTAGGATTGACCCCTGGGATAATAGAGACTCGGCAACCGTGCCACCACGCGGCGGAAGTCCCCCGCGTCGAAGTCGGCTGACGATGGAATGTATGTACGCGGAAATAACAGTATAGCTCATATCCAAGTGCAGCTACACATCTACTGTCTGAAAGGAGGTATCTATAGCGAAAAGAAGAATGGAGATATCATGCCAAATGTAAATTGCGCATCCTCCCGCCCAGCACCCATCCCGTGGTGGTGGGGTCACAAAACCATTATACCCCGGGAGGGTCGGCAGGGGGCACGCGCTCAGCATGGTCTCGAGCAAAAAGATAGCTAACGGGGAAAGGGAGAAGACGAACCTCCGCAGCTCCTCCCAGTTGGCCCCAAGTCCGCGGCAATCCTATCGAACGAATATGCCCTCCACGCCTAGATCGGAGATGCGGGGGCCCTCTTTGAAGAGAAGACCCTCACGGGAATGGCCGTACGTTTACCGGAAGCAGAAATCTGGGCGCCGTTGGCCGGACAAAGCGCTGAAGGCGCTGTCGCCTTCGAGGACTTATCGGGGGAGGTTTGGCTCGCCATGAGAGTATTTTCCTCCCTCCGCCTCGAAACCTTGGGCGAGCGGGGCGGCTTTGGAGGCGGAGGACCCTCATTTGGAGGATCCACCGTCTCCGAGACAACCAGCCTAACACTTGGTGTGGGCGTAGGAACCTAAGGTACTTTAGTGCTGTCCTCCTTTGTGGGCAACTTTAGGAACCTGGAAGATGGCCTCACGACCAACTTTAGGGGTGTTGCCCCCCGTGAGTCTAACAACTCGGTGAAGGCGCGTGGCCGTTTCTCCTTACGGTAAACGGTCACGCTGGGGGGAAGGGAGGGGGGAGCCAGCTTTACCAGGGGAGGGCTCGGGGTGGGTAGAAACCGCAAAAGGGTTCCGAATGGGCGCCGAAACGACCGTGCTGGTAGGCCTGGAGGGGCCATGAACAGAGGGTGTCTCACTTAACATTGAAGAATATGACATCACAAGCAGAGACGCACAACATTGCTTCGAAGAAGCGGGGTGCGGCTCTCCACAAGGTTTAGACTTATCGTGTGCGACCTTGGAGCAACTTACACATACTTCGGGTAGTATGACTTCGATTAGTATGGCCGAAGCGGTGGCAGTAGTAGCACTTCCGCGGCAGTGGCACGAATGCTTTCATGCGGTAGCGATACCAACCGGCACGCACCGACTGAGGAAGCTTGTCATATTCGAAAGTGACGAAGAGTGTGGAGGTGGGTCTCGAGGCCCCTCCCTGTTTTCTTATCACACGCTCGACCTTAACCGCCCCCATGGTAGGCCAGCTCTAAGGTGATGTCATCTGTGTAGTAGACCACGAGTTCCCTCGCATAAACTATTCGTTTCACGGAGTTCATGATACGAGTGCAGCGTCGCACTCACCGGCATGCCATCAAGTATCTGAAGGGCACTAATCATGGCTGGCTCGGAGGGATTCGACGCATTGGCAAGAAGACTACTGTTCGAGAGAAGATTTTTTTTCCCCCTTTAGAGTCAATCTGGCGACTGCCCACTTGGGCATAAGTCGCCGCAAATACGACAGCCTAGAACTAGGCTACTTTAAAATAAAATTATAAAAAAATAACAATGATAAATATTGGAAGCAATCTCCGGCGTCGAAGGAAGGTCCCCCTCACCCCGGTGCAGGAGCGTGCAACCTACTAAGAAAAACAAAAAATAGAACCTACTTAAATAAAGGGGAGAAGCCCGGCCTCCCCCCAAAATTCAACAAGTCCACAAGTTTATGTGCACGAACTCGTCCCAAGTACAAGGGACAGGCGGTAGCGACCCTGCCCATCTCGGTACCGGGGCAGGTAACGTGCGCGAAGATCACACAGACTGGGACATTCGACAAGAATGTGCCGAACAGTCTGGGGGACGACGCAGTGGTCGAAATAGGGTGCAGGCGAGCGCTCCATTAGATAGCGATGCGTCAAACGAGTGTGCCCGATTCGGAAACGACAGAAAGCATCATGAAGCCGTCGTGGCATTGGGAAATAGGTCCATGGGAACAGTCGTGGCGCAATGGCACGCAACTTTAAGTTCCCTTCGACCGTCTCCCATCTTCTTTGCCAAGCAGTACGAAGAGCTGCCCGTATTCCTGCCATGTAGTCGGTGTGAAGAAGAGCGAAACGCTGGTCCGGTCGCAGAGTCCTCGCGAACTCTTTGGCGCGCTCATTCCCCGCAATTCCTACGTGTCCAGGAACCCAGCAGAAGATAATCTCGACATCTGCCCGGCTCGCCAAATCCGTGGCGTCACGGATATCGCGAACCAGGGGATGCGGAGATTCCAATTCCCCAAGAGCACTCGGGGCGCTTTGTGAGTCGCTATAGATCACAATCCGGTCTCCGAACCGGGCACGTCGCGTAATCTCCCGTACCGAGTGGTGTATTGCCACCAGCTCGGCCGTGAAGACACGCAGCGCCTGGTAGAGCCCCGCTGACTTCAAACAAAAGGGATACGGCGTGGAAGCCGACCCCCTCTTGGGACTTGGAGCCATCTGTATACACTAGCACGGTTTCAGCGTGACACGAGGTGTGCTCCAAAAAAGGCGAACGCAATACTCCCGGCGCCGTACAAGCTTTGGGAGCAGAGGCGTGGCGACAAATAGCCAAATATGCTACCCCCCAGGGTGTCGTCCTGGGCAGAACCAGGGGAGCCACCGGCCCGAGAGCTATATCTACCTCTCGAAGGAGTTACCTGGCCCTAAACCCAAAGGGCTTAGGGTATGACTGGCGTCTCTCGGCGGCATAGGCACTGTCGAGATCAGCTGCGGATGCAGTGAAAGCTGTTGGCGACTGAGGGAGGCGCCGTGCTCGCGCGTACAGTCGAGTGATGCACTGCACGCGGCGCAGAGCGAGTGGCATCTCCCCAGCATCGACCAAACGGCTCTCAATGGGGGAAGTGCGGAAGGCACCGGTCGCAAGGCGGAGGCCGGTGTGGTGGATCGAATCCACCTTCCGCAATAAACGCTCGGCTGCGGATGCATAAAACTCGCATCCGTAGTCGAGCTTCGAGCGAACAAAGGATCGATAAAAGAGTAGGGCAGTAGCCCTATCAGCGCCCCAAGCGTTGAACGTCACGGAACGGAGAATATCCATGGCGCGGGTACAAGAGACCCTAAGGCTGGGAATATGAGCCTCCCAGGTGAGGCGTCGGTCGAATACAAGACCAAGGAAACGGTGCGACTCAACCACATCCAGGCGCACCACATTAAGAAACAAATATGGGTCGGGGTGAAGCCGTGGATGGCGGCAGAAATGCATAACCTTAATCTTGGCCAAAGAAAACCGAAACCTGTGCGCTTGGGCATAGCGAGAGACGCGGTTCAATGCCTGTTGGAGTCGACGCTCCAGAGTTGGCATCTGGGCCGCGCCAAAAGAGATCGAAAGGTCGTCCACGTAGAGCGTAGCGAGAACATCTTCCGGCAGCACCGAGGTGATGCCGTTGATGCTCAGGGCAAAGAGTGTGATACTGAGGACACTTCCCTGCGGGACACCCTCTTCCTGCTCCTTTGGGCCGGAGAGAGCTCCCCCCACCCGTACGCGGAATCGACGATCTCGCAAAAATTTAGATATAAAGACTGGGAGGCGTCCCCTCGCCCCCATCGTGTGCAGAGTCTCCATGATACCGTATCGCCATGCGGTATCATAGGCCTTCTCCAGATCGAAAAACACCGTGGCGTAGTGCTGTCTACGAAGGAAAGCCTCACAGACGGCATTTTCCAGTCGGAGCAGAGCATCCGACGTGGAGTGGAACTTGCGGAAGCCGCACTGTGCAGAAGACAGATGACCTCTGCTGTCCAGGAAAAAGGTTAGTCTAACATTTCCCAATTTCTCTATCAACTTGCAGACGCCGGAGGTTAGAGAAATTGGGCGGAAACCGGCCGGCATAGAGTGATCTCTCCCCGGTTTGCGAAAGGTAAGCATAGTAGCGATTCGCCAGGAATCCGGGAGACCCTCCACCCAGATCCTGTTGAACAAATCTAACAAAAAGGCCATGACTCGCTCACCCAGGTGTCGAAGCATGACGTACGGGAAGCCGTCCGGACCATGGGCGGTGTCGGCGCACGAAGCAAGAGCAGAACGTAACTCACTCATACTAAACCTGTCGTTGAAGGGTTTTCCACGACATCACGACGTGCATTGAATGCTGGCGGAGCAGCATCCCGGCTAGAGAATGCGGAAAAAGCGGTCGCGAAGGATTCCGCCACGGACGCGGGGTCCGAGATTGCGGTCCAATTCTCCTGGAGAACTGGAGGGGGGTCCTGCGAGAACTTGGCCCGAAACCTTGTGACTCGCTTCCACACTTCTGCTAAAGGGGTCTTCCCGTTAAGTGAAGACACGTATGCCCGCCAAGAAGAGCGGCGGGCGTGCTTCGAAATATACCGGAAACTAGCCCAAGCCTGACGAAATTCAGGGACAGTGAAATCGTTCGGGCTGCGCTTATAGCGCATGTAGGCATAAAGCTTCTGTTTGAGGGCCGTCTCACACTCAGCCGACCACTATGGGAGTGGTCGGCGTGCAAAACGGCTAGACGTTCTAGGAATAGTAGTCAGGCCCGCGGCGATGAGGTTGCCGGAGAACTCAACGGCCTCATCTACCGACCTAAACTCCTCGACTGAGATAGAGAATTCAGTCATTTCCTGAAATGCAGGCCACTGCGCCCGCGCCAAGCACCACCGAGCTGGGCTCTCAGGCAGCAGTTGCCCTGAAAATGATATTTGAATGGGAAAGTGATCACTACCATGGAGTTCATCGACCCCCCCCCCCCAATCAAAATCAGGCTGTGCATCCGAAGAGCACAAAGATAGATCAAGGCAAGAAAATGAATCGGTTCTCGGACAGTGATGCGTAAACTCATCCACGTTTAGGACACCTATCTCAAGCTCTTCGATCAGATCGGCAAGGACTTGTCCCCTGGGATTTATGGAGTAATCTCCCCAGAGAGGATGCCTGACGTTCAGATCTCCAAGCAAGAGAAAGGGCCACGCTAACCGTGCCACGAGGCGGCGGAAGTCCCATGCGTCGAAGTCAGCTGACGGTGGAATGTACGCAGAAATGATAGTATACCTCCTATCCAGGTGCAGCTGCACAGCCACTGCCTGAAAGGAGGTATCTAAAGAGAAAGGAAGAACGGAGACATCATGCCGGGTGTAAACCGCGCATCCCCGAGCCCGGCCATCCCGTGGTGGTGGGGTCGCAAGACCCTTATACCCCGGGAGGGAGGGCAGGGGGCAAGCGCCGAGCATGGTCTCCTGCAAAAAGATAGCTATCGGGGAACGGGACGAGACGAGCCTCCGCAGCTCCTCCCAGTTGGCCCGGAGTCCACGGCAATTCCATTGAAGGAATATGCCCTCCAGGCCTAGCTCGGAGGAGACGCGGGCGCCCCCCCCTCGAACAGAAGACCCTCACGGGAATGACCGTACGCTTCCCGGAGGCAGAACCCCGGGCGCTGTTGGCCGTACAAAGCGCTGAAGGCGCTGTCGCCTTCGAGGACTTATTGGGGGAGGTTGGGCTCGCCATGCGAGTCTTTTCCTCCCTCCGCCTCGAAACCTAAGGCGGGCGTTGCGGCTTCGGAGGCGACGGGCCCTCTTTTCGAGGAACCACCGTCTCCGAGCCACTCGCACCACCTCTAGGCATGGGCGAAGGAGCCGAAGCTCCTTTGTTGCTGTCCTCCTTTTGGGGGACAGCTTTAGGAACCCCAGCAGATGGCCCCTGGCGACCAGCTTCAGGGGCATTGTCCCCTGTGAGTCTAACGACTCGGTGGAGGCGCGTGGCCGTTTCGCCTTACGGGAAACGGTCACGCTGGGGAAAGAGGGGAGAGCCCTGGTTTTAGTCGGGGCTGGGTAGGAACCCTCTTTGCCGCCAGCTTTACAAGGGAAGCGCCCGGGTTGAGTAGTGCCCGCAGAAGGTCTCCGAATGGGCGCGGAAACAACCGTGCTCGTTGGCCTGGATGCCCACGAGCAGAGGGTGCCTTTCTAACTATTGAGGCATATGACGTCCCAGGCAGAGCCAGGCGCGCCAGGACCAAGTCCTTAGCCTCGCGGAATGAGATTCGATCCTGGGCCTGAACGGCCAGGATTTCTTTCTCGAGGAGATATGCACCACATTGCTTCGAAGAAGCGGGCTGCGGCTCTCCGCAATTGACACACTTGGCCACACACGATTTGGACTTATCGTGTGCGGCCTTGAAGCAATTTACACAAACTTCGGGTGACCCCGACTTTGCACGTCTACAAGATCGATTTGTATGGCCGAAACGGTGACAGTAATAGCACCGCCGCGGCAGTGGCACGAATGCCTTCACGCGGTAGCGGTACCAACCAGCACGCACCGACTCAGGAAGCTTGTCACAGTCGAACGTGACGAAGAGTGTAGGAGTGGGTCTCGAGGCCCCTCCCTGTTTTCTCATCACACGTTCGACCTTGACCGCCCAATGGTCGGCCAGCTCTAAGGTGATGTCTTTAATGGAGTAGTCAACGAGTTCCCTCGCATAAACTACTCCTTTCAAAAGTTCATGGTACAGTGCGGCGTCACACTCACCGGGGTACCATGAAGTGTCCGAAGAGCACTTATCTTGGCCGCCTCGGCGGGATTCGCCGCATTCGCCAGAAGGCTCCCGTCCGAGAAACGGGTCACCTTCGGCTCTCTACCAATTGCACTAGCTAATCCTCTCCTCTGATGGATCACGTTGCCCTTGGCCAACATGGTGCAATCAGTGGAGCGAATAACGAGGAAGAGTTTGAAGCCAGCGGGCTCGAAAACGCCAGGTAACCTCTGAATGAGGGGCCCCGATGTCATCGAGGCTCCGCCCTGTGCACTTTTGGTCTTAGTCAGGGGCTCCGCAACCAGGGGGGGGGGGAAGAGGGGCCGGATGTGCCGATCTTGGCTTGGTCGCTTGCCAAAGTGGCAGCAGACCCATCCGTCCCCGTAACCCCCGCGGATGGAGAGGAATCCCCCGAGTCTCTTTTGTCTTTTTCTTTTTTGGAGAGGAGGGCGGGGAATGAACCCGCTTCTCACCTCTGCTGGTAGGAGCCCCCAGGCCAGATGGACCGGCCTCGGCCAGGTCATTCTCCGAAATGGAGAAGGTCCTGGTAGTCGTGTGGGCACAGGTCGGAGGAGATCCCTCCCCTCCTTGTACTGCTTCGGAAACCCTAGACGTTTGAGGATGTACTTGCTTGTGGGCGGATTCGGGTTCGGTGATTGGAACCGAGCCCGGATTCCCCATGGAAGGCCCTACTGTCTGAGGCTGGGTTTCCTCACGGACCATGTCTATCTCCGGGGGGGCCTCCAGTTGGCCACCCCCCCCCCCCCCCCCCAAGATATCGCATGTCCCGTTGGCAGTATCGGCACTAGTCTTGTTTGGGGAGGCACAGGCCTTGACCCCGGCAAGGTTCAATATTCTTGCCAGCAGGTCTTTTGAGGGAAGCGACCGAAGGGGCCTGGCTTACCTCTCTCCCTAAGGGGGTTTTCCCTACCGAGCCGCTTCGACGTGGAGCGGCTGGCTAAGGGCTGCCTGCTGGATTTCTTGGCAGTCCCCTTGGAAAGAACAGAGGAGACTGCCGCTGGAAAAAGGGAGGTGCCCGAAAGCCCCTCCAGAGAAAGGGGTGAGGGGGAGTCCTCTACACCCGTATGCGAAGGAGAGGAGTAAGCCTCCTCTCCGGTTAGAGAGATATGGAGGGCTTCCCTGCGCAAGCACAGGGGGGGCAGGACCTCCATTTTTTCGGTGGAGCTGCCCGAGGGCGGCCCCGTCGATGGAACAGGGAAAGTTGATGGTTGGTTTTTTTTTGGTTGTTCATCTATGGGCATGGTGACCCTACTTATTTCACAGGATGCAATCGCTCATCACCTCTCGCAGTTGCCCGCACTGCAAGAGGTGCTTACAAGCCTGGCAGAGCCAGGCGCCGCCATTTGGGACCACCCCTCCCGCCTGGTGGCCTGGCAGTCCATCGGCATGACGGCTCCACCTTAGACGCAGCGTAAAAAGATAGATTGTGAAGAGGAGAGGAAAAGGGATGTGAGGAAGGTATGTGTGGGGATGAAGCAGGTTGTTAAAAAAAACCCATCCCGAAACGGAGCTCAGGGGTTAGGGAACGTTGTCCCCTACCCCCTCAGCCCCGATCCGGGACGGTTGGCTTGAGAAGAAGGTCAGCATTTACCCTGTGAAATTAGAGGCTGACCAGAGAAAGTTGTGGGAGAGGTTGTATGAAAAGCAAGGAAACAAGTGTTTTGAAGGAAGGGGAAGAGGCTGAGCTGGGGTCGGACAGGGTGCTGAATCCCGTCAGCACGGCGGCCAGGATGGCAAATCGCCGCGCCCCTTACGGGGGTTCGAGAAACGAGTCACCTTCGGCTCACTACCAATCACACGAGCTAAAGCTCTCCTCTGATGGATCATTTTGCCCTTAGCCAACATGCTGCTATCAGTGGAGCGAATAACGAGGAAGCGTTTGAAGCCAGCGGGCTCAAAAACGTCAGTAACCTCTCAATGAGGGGCCCTGGAGTAATCGAGGCTCAGCTCTGCGCACTTTTGTTCTTAGTCTAGGACTCCTTAGCGAGGGTGCAACGGGACCGGACGTGCCGATCTTCACTTGGTCGCTTACCGAAACGGCTGCAGACCCTTCTGTCCCCGCACTACAGCGGAAGGAGCGGAGGGTGGGGAATGAACTTCCTTCTGTCCCTGCAGCACCCGCGGAAGGAGCGGAGGGTGGGGAATTAACCCCCTTCTCTCCTCCGCCGGTAGTTGCACCTAAGCCAGATCCTTCTCTGAAATGGAGGTCTTGTCTGTCACAGGGGCTACAGCCAGGGAAGGATATCCCTCCTCTCCTTGTGGATTCTCCGAGGCCCGAGTCGTCTGAGGAGAAGCTTGCACAGGGGCTCACTCGGGTTCTGTGCTTGGCACCGAGCCCGGCTTCGACCCCATGGAAGATTCTACCGTCTGGGGCTGGGTCACCTCAGGGACCATGTCCATCTCTTAGGTAGCCTCCATGTGGCCATCTCCCCCCAAAGACATTACGGATCCCATTCTAGGAACCATTCGTATCGTCTTCGGGTGGCAAACTCGTACCAGTAGCAGAGGCGAGGAGGGCACGTACAATGACCCGTTTTAGACCCTGCAACCTCGAGTGCAGGACGTCAGGGGACACTACTATACGGGCGCTGCTATCCTTTGCTCCCCCCCCTAAGGGAGTTGGTCCTAGTGAAGTGCACCCACCGGGAGCGGGGGAGCGGTCAATTTGGACGGCCTGCGTGCTTTCTCGGTACTCCCCTTGCAAAGTAAAGTGAGGACTGCATCTAATAAGAGCTAGTCACCCAATGACAACTCCAAAGAAGGGGATGAGGGGTAGTGCGCTGCACCCGTAAGCATGGGAGAGTAAGCCTCCTCTCCGGTAGAAGTTTGGACGGGCACCTGAGGAAGTACAGGGGGAGGACCTCCTTTTGTGCAGTGGAGCTGCCCCAGGGCGGCTACGATGGTGGTAGAGAGGAAGGTAGAGGGAGAGTACTTTTTAATTTTTAATCATTGGGCATGGTAACCATTTTTGTAGCACTGGACGAATACGCAGTAGCCCGCGCTGGGAGGTGTGAATATAGGGCTGGCAAAGCCAGCTGTCCTCATTTGAGGCCACTCCTCACGCCTAGTGGCCTGGCAGCGCATCATCATGGCGGATCCACCTTAGTCTCTGCGTAAATTTTATAGACTTGTGAAAGGAGAGAGAAAGGGGATGTGAGGAAGGTGGGGGTGAAGCAGGTTGTTAAAAACTCACCACCCAAAACCGGAGCTCAGGGGCGTGGTCCTCTCCCCCACTCAACCCCGATCTGGGATGGTTGGGTGATAGGAAGCTAGTCGGTATCTACCCTGTGAAATTATAGGCTGAGCAGAGAAAAAGTTATGGGAGAGGTTGAATGCGAAGTGAGGAAATAGGGTAAGACAGAAATAAGGAGAAGAGGCTAAACGGGGGCCGGACGGGGCGCTGAGTCCTTTTTTTAAAAAAACAAAATTTAAGAGCCTATCTGGCGACTACCCACTTGGGCACAAGTCGCCTCGTTTACGACAGCCTAGCACTAGGCTACTTTAAAATAAGAATGAAAAACAATAACAATGGAAAATCGCAACGAGGAAGCATGCTCCGGCGTCGGGAGGAGGTCCCCCCCGGCGCAGGAACGTGCGACCTAAAAGGAAAACAACAACCATAAAACCTAGTTAAATAAAAGGAAGAAGGCCGGCCTCCCCCCAAGAAATCTATAAGTCCACCAGTCAATGTGCACGAACTCGTCCCGAGTACAAGGGACAAGCAGTAGCGACCCCGCCCATCCCGGTACCAGGATAGGTAACGTGCGCGGAGATCGCCCAGACTGGGACATTCAATAAGAATGAAGAATGTGCTGAACAGTCTGGGGGACAATGCAGTCTTTACAGTAGGGCGCTGGCGAGCGCTCCATCAAATAGCGATGCGTCACAAGAGTATGTCCGATTCGGAGACGACAGAAAGCGACCTGAAGCCGTCACGACATTGGGGGATAGGTCCATGGGAACAGTCGCGGCGCAATGGCACGCAAATTTAAGTTCCCCTCGACTGTCTCCCATCTTCTTTGCCAAGCAGTCCGAAGAGCTGCCCGTATTCCTGCCATGTAGTCGGTGCGTGGAAGAGCGAAACACTGGTCCGGTCGCCCGGTCCTCGCGGACTCTTTGGGGCCCTCGTCAGCGCGCTCATTCCCCGCAATTCCTACATGTCCAGGAACCCAGCAGAAGATAATCTCGACATCCACCCGGCTCACTAAAACCGTGTCATCACGGATATCGCGAACCAGAGGGTGCAGAGATTCCAATGCCCAGAGAGCACTCAGGGGCGTTTTGTGAGTCGCTATAGATTTTCAGCATATAGAAAAAAAAGAAGAAGTCTTTGTGCTTGTCATCTTTACTAGACCCTAGATTCAAAATAAAATTTCAAAGTAAAGATACGGGAGAGGAAATAAAAAGATGGGCAATAGATCCAGAAAATGATGACAATTCAAAATCTCAAGAGGAATTAGAGTTGATTTGATGAATTAACTTCAGGTAAACGAAGGCATGAAAAAGAGCATGATATCCAAGGGAAGAAAGAAGACAAAAAGAACAAGCAAATCTTTCAGTAGAGAATTACAAGAATATTTAAATTTACCCCTTCAATCATGACCTATTTTTGCGGTGGAAAAATTCAAAAGAACTCTCCTAATTTGAGCAAGCTAGCTATGAAGTATCTGCATGCTCCAGCTTCTTCCGTTGAAAGCAAAGGAATTTTCAGCACAGGAGGTAACATTTTTGGGGCGACAAGAAATCGGATATGCCCTGCAAATGGTGAAATTCTTATCTTTTTACATTACAATTTAAGGTTGTTCAACTTTGAATAAATATATGTGGCTTCTTTCCCACTCTGAGATATACATCCGAACCCATCAGAAGTGACAAAAGTAAGTAAATTATAATTTTTTAGTAGTTTACGATAAAAGGAATCATTGCATTAAAAAAAAAGTTAATTTTCATTTCTTATGTAAATATTTGACAGAGTTTAATGATTATTAATTGGTATTTTTTTTTTTTTTAATTAAGGGGCTATCTGGCGACTGCCGACTTAGGCATAAGTCGCCGTAAACAAACAGCCTAGTTCTAGGCTACTTCAAAAAATGGAACAGGGAACAAAAAAGAAATAACAATAACAAAACAATAACAAAAACAACAACAACAACAAAAACAACAACAAAATTAAGCCTGGTTAAAAAAAAGGGAGAAGGCCGGCCTCCCCCAAAAAGTTAGCAAGTCCACCAGTCAAAGTGCACGCACTCGTCCCGAGTACAAGGGACAGGCGGTAGCGACCCCGCCCATCCCGATACCGGGACAGGTGTCGTGCGCGAAGATCACCCAGACTGGGACATTCGACAAGAATGTGCCGAACAGTCTGGGGGACGACGCAGTCGTTGCAATAGGGCGCAGGCGAGCGCTCCACCAGATAGCGATGCGTCACACGAGTGTGTCCGATTCGGAGACGACAGAAAGCAACCTGAAGCCGCCGCGGCATTGGGGGATAGGTCCATTTGAACAGTCGCGGCGCAATGGCACGCAACTTTAAGTTCCCTTCGACCGTCTCCCATCTTCTTTGCCAAGCAGTCCGAAGAGCTGCCCGTATTCCTGCCATGTAGTCGGTGTGAGGAAGAGCGAAACGCTGGTCCGGTCGCAGAGTCCTCGCGGACTCTTTGGCGCGCTCATTCCCCGCAATTCCCACATGTCCAGGAACCCAGCAGAAGATAATCTCGACATCTGCCCGGCTCGCCAAAACCGTGGCGTCACGGATATCGCGAACCAGGGGATGCGGAGATTCCAATGCCCCGAGAGCACTCAGGGGCGTTTTGTGAGTCGCTATAGATCACAATCCGGTCTCCGAACCGGGCACGTCGCGTAATCTCCCGTACCGAGTGGTGTATTGCCACCAGCTCGGCCGTGAAGACAGACGCAGCGCCTGGTAGAGCCCCGCTGACTTCAAACAGAGGGGATACGGCGTGGAAGCCGACCCCCTCTTGGGACTTGGAGCCATCCGTATACACTGGCACGGTTCCAACATGACACGAGGTGTGCTCCAAAAAGGTCGAACGCAATACTCCCGGCGCTGTACAAGTTTTGGGAGCAGAGGCGTGGCGACAAATAGCCAAATGTGGTACCCTCCAGGGTGGCGTCCTGGGCAGAACCAGGGGCGCCACCGGCCCGAGAGCTATATCTACCTCTCGAAGGAGTTTCCTGGCCCTAAACCCAAAGGGCTTAGGTAATGACTGGCGTCTCTCGGCGGCATAGGCACCATCGAGATCAGCTGCGGATGCAGTGAGAGCTGTTGGCGACTGAGGGAGGCGCCGGGCTCGCGCGTACAGGCGAGTGATGCACTGCACGCGGCGCAGAGCGAGTGGAATCTCCCCAGCATCGACCAACAGGCTCTCAATGGGGGAAGTGCGGAAGGCACCGGTCGCAAGGCGAAGGCCGGTGTGGTGGATCGAATCCACCTTCCGCAATAAACGCTCGGCTGCGGATGCATAAAACTCGCATCCGTAGTCGAGCTTCGAGCGAACAAAGGATCGATAAAAAAGTAAGGCGGTAGCCCTATCAGCGCCCCAAGCGCTGAACGTCACGGAACGGAGAATGTCCATGGCGCGGGTACAAGAGACCCTAAGGCTGCGAATATGAGCCTCCCAGGTGAGGCGTCGGTCGAATACAAGACCAAGGAAACGGTGCGACTCAACCACATCCAGGCGCACCCCATTAAGAAACAAATCTGGGTCGGGGTGAAGCCGTGGATGGCGGCAGAAGTGCACCACCTTAGTCTTGGCCAAAGAAAACCGAAACCTGTGCGCTTCGGCATAGCGAGAGACGCGGTTCAATGCCTGTTGGAGTCGACGCTCCAGAGTTGGCATCTGGGCCGCGCCAAAAGAGATCGAAAGGTCGTCCACGTAGAGCGTAGCGAGAACATCTTCCGGCAGCACCGAGGTGATGCCGTTGATGCTCAGGGCAAAGAGTGTGACACTGAGGACACTTCCCTGCGGGACACCCTCTTCCTGCTCCTTTGGGCCGGAGAGAGCTCCCCCCACCCGTACGCGGAATCGACGATCTCGCAAAAATTCAGATATAAACATTGGGAGGCGTCCCCTCGCCCCCATCGTGTAGAGAGTCTCCATGATACCGTATCGCCATGCGGTATCATAGGCCTTCTCCAGATCGAAAAACACCGTGGCGTAGTACTGTCTACGAAGGAAAGCCTCGCAGACGGCATTTTCCAGTCGGAGCAGAGCATCCGACGTGGAGTGGAACTTGCGGAAGCCGCACTGTGCGGAAGACAGATGGCCTCCGCTGTCCAGGAAAAAAGCTAATCTAACGTTTACCAATTTCTCCATCAACTTGCACACGCAAGAGGTTAGAGAGATTGGGCGGAAACCGGTCGGAGTAGAGTGATCTCTCCCCGGTTTGCGAAAGGCGAGCACAGTAGCGATTCGCCAGGAGTCTGGGAGAAGACCTTCCACCCAGATCCTGTTGAACAGATCTAACAGAAAGGCCATGCCTCGCTCACCCAGGTGTCGAAGCATGGCGTACGGGACATCGTCCGGACCATGGGCGGTGTCCGCGCACGAAGCGAGAGCGGAACGCAACTCACTCACAGTAAACTTGTCGTTGAAGGGTTCTCTGCCACTGGAGGTAAAGTCCAGCCGGCGGCGCTCCGCGACATCACGACGTGCATTGAATGCTGGCGGAGCAGCATCACGGCTAGAGAATGCGGAAAAAGCGGTCGCTAAGGATTCCGCCACGGACGCGGGGTCTGAGATTGTGGTCCCATTCTCCTGGAGAACGGGAGGGGGGTCCTGCGAGAACTTGCCCCGAATCCTTTTGACTCGCTTCCACACCTCAGCTAAAGGGGTCTTCCCGTTAAGTGAAGACACGTATGCCCGCCAAGAAGAGCGGCGGGCGTGCTTCGAAATATACCGGAACCTAGCCCTAGCCCGACGAAATTCAGCGACAGTGAAATCGTTCGGGCGGCGCTTATAGCGCATGTAGGCATAACGCTTCTGTTTGAGGGCCGTCTCACACTCGGCCGACCACCATGGGAGTGGTCGGCGTGCAAAACGGCCAGACGTCCTAGGAATAGTAGTCAGGCCCACGGCGATGAGGTTGCCGGAGAAGAACTCAACGGCCTCATCTACCGACCTAAACTCCTCGACTGAGATAGAGAATTCAGTCATTTCCTGAAATGCAGGCCACCGCGCCCGCGCCAAGCACCACCGAGGTGGTCTCTCAGGCGGCAGTTGCCCTGAAAATGATATTTGAATGGGAAAGTGATCACTACCATGGAGGTCATCGACCACCCCCCAATCAAAATCAGGCTGTGCATCCGAAGAGCACAAAGATAGGTCAAGGCAAGAAAATGAAGCGGTTCTCGGACAGTGATGCGTAAACTCATCCACGTTTAGGACACCCATCTCAAGCTCTTCGATCAGATCGGCAAGGACTTGTCCTCGGGGATTTATGGAGTAATCTCCCCAGAGAGGATGCCTGCCGTTCAGATCTCCAAGCAAGAGATAGGGCCTCGGCAACCGTGCCACGACGCGGCGGAAGTCCCCCGCGTCGAAGTCAGCTGACGGTGGAATGTACGCAGAAATGATAGTATACCTCCTATCCAGGTGCAGCTGCACAGCCACTGCCTGAAGGGAGGTATCTAAAGAGAAAGGAAGAACGGAGACATCATGCCGGGTGTAAACTGCGCATCCCCCAGCCCGGCCATCCCGCGGTGGTGGGGTCGCAAGACCCTTATACCCCGGGAGGGCAGGGAGGGGGCACGCACCTAGCATGGTCTCCTGCAAAAAAATAGCTACGGGGAACGGGACGAGACGAGCCTCCGCAGCTCCTCCCAGTTGGCCCGGAGTCCACGGCAATTCCATTGAAGGAATATGCCCTCCAGGCCTAGCTCGGAGGAGACGCGGGGGCCCTCCTCGAATTGAAGACCCTCACTGGAATGGCCGTACGCTTCCCGGGGGCAGAACCCCGGGCGCTGTTGGCCGGACAAAGCGCTGAAGGCGCTGTCGCCTTCGAGGACTTATTGGGGGAGGTTGGGCTCGCCATGCGAGTCTTTTCCTCCCTCCGCCTCGAAACCTTAGGCGGGCGTTGCGGCTTCGGAGGCGGGGGGCCCTCTTTTCGAGGAACCACCGTCTCCGAGCAACTCGCTCCACCTCGGGGCGTGGGCGAAGGAGCCGAAGCTCCTTTGTTGCTGTCCTCCTTTCGGGGGACAGCTTTAGGAACCCCGGAAGATGGCCTAGCGACCATCTTCAGGGGTGTTGCCTCCTGTGAGTCTAACGACTCGGTGGAGGCGCGTGGCCGTTTCGCCTTACGGGAAACGGTCACGCTGGGGGAGGAGGGGGGAGCCCTGGTTTTAGCCGGGGCAGGGTATGAACCCTTTTTGCCGCCAGCTTTACCAGGGGAGCGCCCGGGTTGGGTAAAGCCCGCAGAAGGGCTCCGAATGGGCGCGGAAACAACCGTGCTCGTTGGCCTGGATGGGCCAGGAGCAGAGGGTGCCTTCCTAACTATTGAGGCATATGACGTCCCAGGCAGAGCCGGGCGCGCCAGGACCAAGTCCTTTGCCTCGCGGAATGAGAGTCGATCCTGGGCCTGAACGGCCAGGATTTCTTTCTCAAGGAGATATGCACCACATTGCTTCGAAGAAGCAGGGTGCGGCTCTCCGCAATTGACACACTTGGCCACACACGATTTGGACTTATCGTGTGCGACCTTGGAGCAATTTACACAGACTTCGGGTGACCCCGACTTTGCACGTCTACATGAGCGATTCGTATGGCCGAAGCGGTGACAGTAATAGCACCGCCGCGGCAGTGGCACGAATGCCTTCACGCGGTAGCGGTACCAACCGGCACGCACCGACTCAGGAAGCTTGTCACAGTCGAACCTGACGAAGAGTGTAGGGGTGGGTCTCGAGGCCCCTCCCTGTTTTCTCATCACACGTTCGACCCTGACCGCCCCATGGTCGGCCAGCTCTAAGGTGATGTCCTCAATGGAGTAGTCAACGAGTTCCCTCGCATAAACTACTCCTTTCACAAAGTTCATGGTAGAGTGCGGCGTCACACTCACCGGGGTGCCATGAAGTGTCCGAAGAGCACTAATCTTGGCCGCCTCGGCGGGATTCGCCGCATTCGCCAGAAGGCTCCCGTCCGAGAAACGGGTTACCTTCGGCTCTCTACCAATTGCACTAGCTAATCCTCTCCTCTGATGGATCATGTTGCCCTTGGACAACATGGTGCCATCAGTGGAGCGAATAACGAGGAAGCGTTTGAAGCCAGCGGGCTCGAAAACGCCAGGTAACCTCTGAATCAGGGGCCCCGATGTCATCGAGGCTCCGCCCTGTGCACTCTTGGTATTAGTCTTCTTTGTCAGGGGCTCCGCAACCGGGGGGGCAGAGGGGGCGGATGTGCCGATCTTGGCTTGGTCGCTTGCCAGAGTGGCAGCAGACCCATCCGTCTCCGCAGCCCCCGCGGATGGAGAGGAGCCCCGAGTCTTTTTTGTCTTTTTAGTCTTTTTCTTTTTCGGAGAGGAGGGCGGGGAATGAACGCGCTTTTCACCTCCGCCGGCAGAAGTCCCCAGGCCAGATGGACCAGCCTCAGCCAGGTCCCTCTCCGAAATGGAGAAGGTCCTGGTTGTCGTAGGGGCACCTGTCGGAGGAGATCCCTCCCCTCCTTGTATTGCCTCGGAGCCCTCAGCCATTTGAGGAGGACCTTGCATAGGGGCGGATTCGGGTTCGGTGCTTGGCGCCGAGCCCGGATTCCCCCCCTTGGAAGGCCCTACCGTCTGAGGCTGGGTCTCCTCAAGGACCATGTCTATCACAGGAGGGGCCTCCAGTTGGCCATCCCCTCCCAGGACATCGCAGGTCCCCTTGGCAGTATTGTCACTAGTCAGGTGGTGTGGGGAGGCACAGGCCTTGACCCCAGCAAGGTTTAAAATTCTTGCCAGCAGGTCTTTTTAGGGAAGCGACCGAAGGGGCCTGGCTTCCCTCTCCCCCTTAAGGGGGTTTGCCCTACCGAGCCGCTTGCACGAGGGGCGGTCGGCAATGGGCTGCCTGCTGGCTTTCTTGGCAGTCCCCTTAGAAAGCAAAGGAGGGACTGCCGCTGGAGATAGGGAGGTGCCCGAAAGCACCTCCAGAGAAGGGGGTGAGGGGGAGTCCCCTACACCCGTAGGCGTAGGAGAGGAGTAAGCCTCCTCTCCGGTTAAAGAATTATGGAGGGTCCCTTGCGCAAGCACAAGGGGGGGGACCTCCATTTTCTTGGTGGAGCTGCCCGAGGGCGGCTCCGTCGATTTTCTTGGGGAAGTTGGGGGTTGGGTTTTTTGTTGTTTTTTTTCATTCATGGGCATGGTGACCCTCTTTTGATTACGGGACGCAATAGCTCATCACCTCTCGCAGTTGCCCGCACTGCGAGAGGTGCTTACAAGCCCGGCAGAGCCAGGCGCCGCCATTCGGGACCACCCCTCCCGCCTGGTGGCCTGGCAGTCCTTCGGCATGGCGGCTCCACCTTGGACACGGCGTAAAAAATATAGGTTGTGAAGAGGAGAGGAAAAGGGATGTGAGGAAGATGTGGGTGGGGATGAAGCAGGTTGTTAAAAAACCCCCATCCCGAACCGGAGCTCAGGGGTTAGGGAACAATGTCCCCTCCCCCCTCAGCCCCGATCCGGGGTGGTTGGCTTGAGAAGAAGGTCAGCATTCTACCCTGTGAAATTAGAGGCTGACCAAAGAAAGTTGTGGGAGAGGTTGTATGAAAAGCGACGAGGTAGGGGAGAAATCGGGCTATCTGAAGGAAGGAAGAGAGGCTAAGCTGGGGCCGGACGGAGTGCTGGATCCCGTCAGCACGGCGGCCAGGATGGCAAATCGCCGCGCCCCTTACGGGGTTATTAATTGGTAATCAGCCTGCATTATTGGTCGACACCGATTAATCGGTGCAAGCCTAGCCAGGACCGAGTCCTTATGCCACCAAAAGGTAAGAAAATAGATATTTAAGATTTCAGCGCGGTTAAGATTTGAGTGGAGTTAATGCAACTTACCATTTGAAAGCTCAGTATGATGACAAGACAGGTAAACCGCCGTAATAGGCACGTTGGTCTCATTCTACCGATTCCATAGATATTAAATTTGCAAAAATCGTATTTTGGGAGTTAATGCATTCTACCTTTTGGCGGCAGCCTTAACTTTGCGAAATGAGACATTCCTGGGCCTGGACGACCAGGATTTCTTTCTCAAGGAGATATGCACCGCATAACTTCGAAGCGGGAGTGCGGCTGTCCGCAATTGACACAGCTGGCCATGCACAATTTGGACTTATCGTGTGCGGCCTTGGAGCAACTTACAGATTTCTGGTAACCCCGACTTTGCACGTCCACAGGGGCAATTCAGATGGCGGAAGCGGTGGCAGTAACCTCCGCGGCAGGGGTACGAATGCCTTCACGCGGTAGCGATACCAACCGGCACGCACCGACTCAGGGAACTTGTCACACTCGAACGTGGGGAAGAGTGTAGGGGTGGGTCTCGAGGCCCCGTAATGTTTTCTCATACGTTCGATCTTAAACGCTCCTTGGTCAGCCAGATCTAAGCTGATGTAATCTATGGAGTACTCCACGAGTTCCCTCGCGTAAACCACTCCTTTAACGAAGTTCGTGGTAGAGTGCGGTGTCACACTCACCGGTGTGCCATCAAGTGTCCGAAGGGCACTAATCATGGCCGCCTCGGAGGCATATGACGCATTCACCAGAAGACTCCCGTCCGCCGACCCGTTCGTCCCCGGGGCTCCCGCGGAGGAAGAGGAGCCCTGACGCTTTTTTCCTGCTTCTTTTCTTTTTAGGAGAGGAGGGCGGGGAATTAACTCGCTTCTCTCCATCGTCGGAAGTAGCCCTTAGGCCAGATGGAACCGTCTGTGGAGAAGCTTGAACAGGTTCGGACTCAGATTCGGGTTCTCCCGACTGCAAGATCCTGCCGTCTGAGGCTTGGTCACCTCCAGAACCATGCACATCTTAGGGGGGGGGGGGCTCCATGTGGCCATCCCCCCAAAAAACAACAACATTAGGGATGCCATTCGAGGTTCCTTTTGTCTCGTCTAATGCCGGCGAAGAGAGGTGGACAGGTACACTGACCCCCTGTAAACTCGAGATGCATGCCAGCAGGACATTAGACGGCACGGGCCGTTATCCTTTGCTCCCCTAAGGGGGTTGGCCCTATCGAGCCGCTGCCACCGGAGCGGTCGATTTTGGGCTGCCTACCTGCTCTCTTGGCAGTCCCCTGTGAAAGCAAAGGATGGAGTAGTTTTGTAGAAATGATGGAGTCGCCCAAGGGCGTCTCCAGAGAAGGAGGTGAGGAGTCCTCCTTCGCAACGGTAGGCCAAGGAAAGGAGTAAGCCTCTTCTCCTCTAAACAAAGTTTGGAGGGGCACCTGAAAAACCATAGGGGGGGGGGAATCCTCTTTTCTGCTCTGGAGCTGCCCCAGAGTATGGGCATGGGGAACCTATTATTACCACGGGATGCAAACGCTGGGGGTAAAATTGATAGACCGTGAAAAGAAAGAGAGAGAGGATATGCGAGGAAGGTGAGGGTGGGTTGAGGCAGGTTGTTAAAAACCTACCACCCCAAACCGGATCTCAAGGGGAAGGGGGCGTCCTTATTAGTACTCACGCCCCCCTCCCCCGATGACAGGACTCCTCCTCACCAAGCCTCTGGGATAAAATTAGTGGTCCCAGCACTGGGCAGGATAATGCCCTTACACCCACACATGGCTGCTCAGGAGAGAGAAGTCACCCCAGAATCTCTCAAGAAGGAGGAGGAAGGATAATTTTCCAAAGGAGACTCGAATGCGTTTGGATAAAATTTAGGGTCTGGCCGTGGCAGCAACAAACGAGGCCATCACAACAACGGAAAGCGGCCCCCCGTGTCCTACTTGTATTCGGGTCGTGTGAGGAGCGAAGCCATGGCACCGGCGTAGAAGGCCTTGGCGAAGCTCAGCGTGAAGACTGTCAAGTTCGGGACACTATGCTTCATCTGGGATCCTTAAGGAGAAATATCCAATCAAAATAATATAAAAAACACACAATTACCCATACACCCTTTTCCACTCTCCCAGATCATATAATCAACTGATCATCACCTCTCGACACTTCCACATTCATCCAATAAAATACTCGTGTCGTTTTAACCACAATCCCACATCAGAAAATCTAAACATAATCTTCCGAGCATCATCCAAGTAGTGATGGCACATATTCACGATAGTAAACGTGCCTAAATGTGCGTGTACGGACATGATTTTGGTGTACACGGAACATCCAAATGTTGAGAACTCCTTTGCAGCTTATGAAAACAAATGATTAGTCATAATCAAAAGACGAGATCAAGTGTCTTTGCGCTCGCGGTTAACTTTTATTACCCTTACGCACGTGCGATTTCCCTCTTCTTTATTTTTTATTTATTTCCATTTAATTCTCTCTTTTCTTAGTGACGAAAAAGATAACACAACCTGAACTGACGATGTACGAGGAAAGAAATGCCAGATTTATGACCAGAGGTCTTCTACAGGTCTCCCCGCCCACATTCGGCTATCGGCTAACATTCATGTAATTCGAAAGTATCCAGTGTAACACTGAAGCCCTCGTACGAGTTCAATAAGTCACGATCGTGTGGGGCGAATTATGAAAAATCAGCCTCCACCGTGATTAGAACCTCCTCAGAAAGTCCCCGTCCGAGACCGGCTAACTTTCGGTTCCCTACCAGAAACCCTAGCTAACAGTGCCTGACGATGAGGGCACATTTATGTCATCAGGATATCATGATCCCGTCAGTAGAGCGAACTACTAAAAACCTCTCAGGGTCTGTGTAGACTGACGTCAGCGAGGCCACACTGACTCGAGTGTGCCGTGAGGCAGGAGGAACCATCATTGGCCTGGTCACCTACTGAATCGGCACAGGGGAGCCGTCCGTGTTCGGAACCCCCTAGAGACAACCAGAAGGGCTTTTTCTTTTGCTTCGTGAAGGAGAATGAGGGGTGTGGGTATCCCCTTCCCTTCCCCCTCCATCTCGAGACCGGACGGGAGAACCGCAGGCTGTTTTTTTTTTATAAAATGGCAAAGGATCCCGTCTCTGAGCTCCACCGTGAGGAGAGCCCCCCTCTGTCTTTGAGGCATTGGGGTCACGTACCCACGAATGGATTTAGGCTCAGGGTATATCCTATAGTCTGTCTTCTCCATGGGGAAAACCCTGCTATATGGTAAGAGGTAGCCCGCGCTCACCTCAGGAGGGAAAGTGAGGGAGCAGGGTGTCAGAAAAGAGAAGACGCGAAGTTGGGGCCGTGGCACTTAGGCTCGTCAAACCGGCGCCAGGGAAACAAATTGCCGTGATCCTTCGGGGGAAGTTTTTGACACAAATGAATCACGGACCCTCCTGCCGACACCAGAAGACGACGACGCATTGTGAGCCTCACCATTGTTGGTTCACATTTTAGGGAAGGCGCAATCGACGCAAACCCGTTCATAGCGACAATTCTGGTTCACATTACAAAATGAACCATCGTTTGGGATTATTGATGTATTTATTGACTTACAGGAATGTAGAGGTCTCGCGCCTTCACGTGAGTAGGCAACTGCTGCCTATCGAAGGTTACGGATAGCCTCCTTGTATTAATTCGGGGACTATTGACGGTTAGGCCTTTCTTTTGGCCATCGATAACACGCCGATCCGCAAAGCTTCGATTGCAGCTCATTACAGCGTACCTCTCTCTTTAGCGAATTAAAGGTACGAGTAGGGTGGAAAGAGATAGTGAAGGGGTACGAAAAGAGAGACTCAAGTCTTGGCTTTATCATGTTGGATGTGGGAAGACATTTCCAAACCAAGGTTACCAAAATATAGGGAGTACATACGACGTGGTTCGCCGCAACGCTTATCGACATCTTGCCTAACTTTGAAAACCTCCACTTTCGAAAGGGGAAAGACGGAATCTGAGAGGACTAGGGGTCGTGTTATCGAGATAAAGAACCATCTCTCTTGAGAATGAAGCAAAGTATGCAGAGAAGTTGTGAGTTGAACACGATCCAATAGTCCAAAGACCAAAACTACAAATTCCTGGGAATGAGCGTTAATGTTTTTTACTCCAAATTTTTTTTTTTACTTGATCAGGCAGGATCACCACTTCACACGATCACTCAGGACGCTTTGTGAGTCACTATAAGTCACAATCGTATCTCCTAACCGGACATGTAGCGTTAGCTAGAGTAATGAGCGGTGGATTGCAACCAGCTCGGCCATGAAGACAGACGCAGAGCCCCTCTGATTTCAAACAGAGGGAATAGGTCGTGGAAACCGACCCGCTCTTGAGACTTGGAGGCATCCGTATACACTGGCACGGTTCCAGAGTGACACGAAGTGTGCTCCAAAAAGGCAGAACGCAATACTCTGAGCGCTGTAGAAGCTTTGGGAGCAGAGGCGTGGAGACAAATGGTCAAAGGTGGTACTCTCCAGGGTGGCGTCCTGGGCAGAACCAGGAGCATCACAGGCCCGAGAAAAAAAAAACTAGCTCTCAAGTAGTTTTCTAGTCCTAAACCCAAAGGGTATGGCTGGCGTCTCTGGGCAGCATAGGCACTGTCAAGATCAGCTGCGGATGCAGTGAGAGCTGTTGACGACTGAGGAAGGCACCGGGCTCGCGCGTACAGGCGAATAATGCACTGTGCACGGCGCAGAGCGCGTGGCATCTCCACAGCATCAACAAGTAGGCTCTCAATGGAGGAAGTGCGGAAGGCACCGGTCGACAGGCGAACGCCGGTGTGGTGGACCGAGTCCACCTTCCGCAATACACGCTCGGCTGCAGATGCATAAAACTCGCATCCGTAGTCGAGCTTCGAAAGAACAAAGGATCAATTAAAAATGAAGGCAGTAGCCCTATCAACACCCCAGGCGCTGAAAGTCACATAACGAAGAATATCCATGGCGCGGGTACAAGAGATCCTAAGGCTGCGAATATGAGCCTCCCAGGTGAGACGTCTGTCAAATACGAGACCAAGGAAACGGTGCGATTCAATCACTTCCAGGCGTACCCCATTGAGAAACAAGTCTGGGTCAGGATGGAGCCGTGAATAGCAGCGGAAATGCACCACCTTAGTCTTGGCCATGTAAAACCGAAGCCTGTGCGATTCGGCATAGCGAGAGACGCGGTCCAATGCCTGTTGAGTTGACATCTGGACCGTGCAAAAAGAGATCGAAAGGTCGTCCACGGAGAGCGTAGCGAGAACATCTTCCAGCAGCATCAAGGTGATGCCTTTGATGCTCAGCGAACTAGCCCTAGCTCGACGAAATTCACCGACAGTAAAATCATCCAGCGTGGATTATAGCGCATGTAGGCATAAGCTTCTGTTTGAGGGCCAACTCACACTCGGCTGACCACCGAGGCAGTGGTCGACGTGCAAAACGGCCAGACGTTCTAGGAAAGGTAGTTAGCCACAGGGGATTAAGGTTGCCGGAGAAGAACTCAACGGCCTCATCTACCGATCTAAACTCCTCTACTAAGATAGAGAATTCAGTCATGTCCTGAAATGCGGACCACCGCGCCTGCGCCAAGCACCACTGGTGCTGGCTCTCAGGCGGCAGCGGCCAGAAATTGATATTTGAATGGGAAAGTGATCCCTACCATGGAGATCATCGACCACCACCCACCCAAAATCAGGCTGTGCATCCGAAAAACACAAAGATAGATTGAGGCAGGAAAATGAAGCGGTTCTCCAGCTCGTCGATCAGGTCGGCAAGGACTTGACCCCTGGGATTAATCGAACAAAATAAAGGGCCTCGGCAATCGTGCCTCGACGCGGCGGAAGTCCCCCGCGTCGAAGTCAGCTGACGGTGGAATGTACGCGGAAATAACAGTATACCTCATATCAAAGTGTAGCTACACAGCTATTACCAGGAAGGTATCTAAAGCAAAGAGAAGAGTGGATACATTATGCCGGGTGTAAATGGCACATCCTCTTGCCCGATCCCCATCCCGTGGTGGTGCAGTCGTAAAACACTTATATCCCGGGAGGGTAGACGGGGGGCACGCGTCCAGCATGGTCTCCTGCAAAGAGAGGGCTAACGGGGAACGGACGCAGACGAGCCTCCGCAGCTATTCCCAATTGTCCCGGAGTCCGCGGCAATTGCATTGAAGGAATATGCCCTCAAGGCTTACTTCGGAGATGACCGGGGCCCTCTTCGAAGAGAGGACCATCACGGAAAAGGCCGTACGCTTCTAGGAGTTAGAACTCCGGGCGCTGTTGGCCGGACAATGCGCTGAAGGCGCTGTCACCTTCAAGGACTTATCGGGGGAGGTTGGGCTCGCCATGCGAGTCTTTTCCTCCCTCCGCCTCAAAACCTTAGTCAGGAGGGGCCGCTTCGGAGGCGGGGATCCCTCTTTTGGAGGATCCACCGTCTTCGAGCCACCCAGCCTACCACTGGGTGTGGGCGAAGGAGCCAAAGCTCCTTTAGCGCTGTCCCCTTTTCGGGAGGAAGCTTTAGGAACCACGAAAGATGACCTCATGACCATTTTCAGTGATGTTTCCTCCTGTGTCTAACGACTAGATAGAAGCGCATGGCCGTTTCGCCTTACGGGAAACGGGAACGGTGATGGAAGGAGGGGGAACCCTGGTTTTAGCTGAGGTTGGGTATAAACCCTTTAAGACTATCTCTAACAAGGCATAGGTCGCCATATTCACCACTGCCTAGTATTAGGCTACTTTAAAATAACATGCCAAAAAAACAAAAACAACAATAAAAATAAAAAAAGGCAACAAGCAGGAAGCAAGCTCCGGCGTCGGGTGGAGGCCCGCTTCCCCCGGGCGCAGGAACATGCGACCTACAAGGAAAAGAAAAAAAAGAAAAATCTAGTTAAATAAATAGGAGAAGGGCGGCCTCCTCCAAAAAGTCATGAAGTCTAAAAGTCGATGTGCACGAATCCATCCAAGGTACAAGAGATAAGCGGTAGCGACTCCGCTCGTTCCGGTTACCGGGACAGGTAACGTGGGCAAAGCTCGCCCAGAATGGGACATTCAACAAGAATATATTAACAGTCTGGGGGACAACGCAGTCTTCAGAGTATGGAGCAGACGATCGCTCCAGGGCACTTTGTGAGTCGCTATAAATCACAATCCGGTCTCCGAACCGGGCACGTCGCGTAATCTCCCGTACTGAGTGGTGTATTGCCACCAGCTCGGCCGTGTAGACAAACGCAGCGCCTGTCAGAGCCCTACTGACTTCAAACAGAGGGGATAGAGCGTGGAATCGACCCCCTCTTGGGAATTAAGAGTCATCCGCATAAACTGGCACGGTTCCAGCGTGACACAAGGTGTGCTGCAAAGAGGCTGAACGCAATACTCTGGGCGCTGTAGAAGCATTGGGAGCAGAGGCGTGGCGACAAATAGTCAAAGGTGGTACCCTCCAGGGTGGCGTCCTGGGCAGAACCAGGGGCGCCACGGGCCCGAGAACTATAGCGACCTCTCCAGGGAGTTTCCTAGGCCTAGACCCAAAGGGCTGAGGGTATGAGTGGTGTCTCTCGGCGATATAGGCACCGTCGAAATCAGCTGCGGATGCAGTGAGAGCTATTGGCGAATGAGGGAGGCGCCGGGCTCGCGCGTACAGGCGAGAGATGCACTGTACGCGGCGTAGAGCGAGTGGCATCTCCCCAGCATCGACCAACAGGCTCTCAATGGGGGAAGTGCGGAAGGCACCGGTCGCAAGGCGAAGACCGGTGTGGTGGAACGAGTCCACCTTCCCCATCCCGCGCAGCTGCGGATGCATAAAACTCATCCGTAGTCGAGCTTCGAACGAACAAAGCATCGATAAAAAGTAAGGCAGTAGCCCTATCAAAGCTCAAAGCGCTGAACGTCACGGAACGAAGAATATCGATGCCGCGGGTACAAGAGACCCTAAGGCTGCGAATATGAGCCTCCCAGGTGAGGCGTCTGTCAAATACAAGACTAAGGAAACGGGGCGATTCAACCACTTCCAAGCGTACCCCATTAAGAAACACGCCTGGGTCAGGGTGGAGCCGTGGATGACGGCAGAAGTGCACCACCTTAGTCTTGGCCAAGGAAAACCGAAACTTGTGCACTTCGGTATAGCGAGACGCGGTTCAATGCTTATTGGAGTCGACGCTCCAGAGTTGGCATTTGGGCCGCGCCAAAAGAGATCGAAAGGTCGTCCACGTAGAGCACAGCGAGAACATCTTCCGGCAGCACAGAGGTGATGCCGTTATTGCTCAGGGCAAAGAGTGTGATACTGAGGACACTTAGCTGCGGGAGACGCACTTCCTGCTCCATTGGGCCGGAGAGGGCTCCCCCCGCCCGTAAGCGGAATCGACGATCTCGCAAAAATTCAGATATAAACATTGGGAGGCGTCCCCTCGCCCCCATCGTGTGGAGAGTCTCCATGATACCGTATCGCCCTGCGGTATCATAGACCTTCTCCAGATCGAAAAACATCGTGGTGTTGTGCTGTCCACGATGGAAGGCCTCACAGACGGCATTTTCCAGTCGGAGCATCCGACGTGGAGTGGAACTTACGGAAGCCGCACATGGCAGAAGACAGATGGCCTCCGCTATCCAGAAAAAAATGCTAATCTAACATTTCCCAATTTCTCCTTCAACTTGCAGACGCAGGACGTTAGAGAAATTGGGCAGAAACCGGCCGGGGTAGAGTGATCTCTTCCCGGTTTGCGAAAGGCAAGCATAGTAGCGATTCGCCAGGAATCCGGGAGGAGACCCTCTACCCAGATCCTGTTGAACAAATCTAACAGAAAGGCCATGCCTCGCTCACCTAGGTGTCAAAGCATGGCGTACGGGACATCGTCCGGACCATGGGCGGTGTCAGCGCACGAAGCAAGAGCAGAACGCAACTCAATCATAGTAAACCTGTCGTTGAAGGGTTTTCCGCCTCTGGAGGTAAAGTCCAGCCGGCAGCCTTCCGCGACATCACGACGCGCATTGAATGCTGGCGGAGCAACATCTTGGCTAGAGAATGTGGTCGTGAAGGATTCTGCTACGGACGCGGGGTCCGAGATTGCGGTGCATTCTCCTGGAGAACTTGCCCTGAATCCTTTTGACTCGCTGCCACACCTCTGCTAAAGGGGTCTTCCCGTTAGGTGAAGACACGTATGCCCACCAAGAAAAGCGGCGGGCGGCAAGGATTTCCTTCTCAAGGAGATACGCACCACATTGCTTCGAAGAAGCGGGGTGCGGCTCTCCACAATTGACACACTTGGCTACACACGATTTGGACTTATCGTGTGCGGCCTTGGAGCAACTTACACAGATTTCGGGTAACCCCGACTTTGAACGTCTACAGGAGCGATTAGTATGTCCAAAGCGGTGACAGTAATAGCACCACCGCGGCAGTGGCACGAATGCCTTCACGCGTTAGAGATACCAACCAGCACGCACCGACTCAGGAAACTTGTCACAGTCGAACGTGACAAAGAGTTTAGGGGTTGGGTCTCAAGGCCCCTCCATGTTTTCTCATCACACTTTCGACCTTGACCGCTCCTTAGTCGGCCAGCACCAAGATGTCATCTATGCAGTATTCCACGAATTACTTCGCATAAACCACTCCTTTCCCGCAGTTCATGGTAGAGTGCAGCGTCACACTCACCGGCGTGCCATCAAGTGTCCGAAGTGCATTAATCAGGGCCGCCTCGGAGGGATTCAACGCATTCGCTAAATACTCCCGTCCGAGAAACGGGTTACCTTCTGCTCTCTACCAATCACACTAGCTAAAGCTCTCGTATGATTGATGATGTTGTCCTTAGCCTACATGCGGCCAGGATGCGTTTGAAGCCAGTGGGCTCGAAAGCGCCGGGTATTCTCTGAATTAGGTACCCCAATATAATCGAGGCTCCGCTCTGAGCACTAGCACTTTTGGTCTTAATCAGGAACTCCGCATCCGGGGTGCAGATGGACCGGACGTGGCGATCTTCGCTTGGTCGCTTACCTAAGTGGCAGCAGACGTATTCGTCCCCGCAGCCCCCGCGAATAGAGAGGAGCAGAGAGTCTATTTCTAGTTTTTTTCTTTTTAGGAGAGGAAGGCGGGGAATGAACCCACTACTCGTCTCCGCCTGCAGGAGCCCCCAGGCCAGATGGACCCGCCTCGGTAAGGTCCTTCCTCGAGATCGAGAAGGTCCTGGCGGTTAAGGGGCACCAGCCGAACGAGGAAATCACCCCCCTCATTTTACTGCCTTGGAGGGCCGAACCGTTTAAGGAGGACCTTGCATAGTGGCGGACTCGGGTTCGGTGCTTGGTGCCGAGCACGGATTCGTCCCCATGGAAGGCCCTCTCGTCTAAGGCTGGGTTGCCTCAAGGACCATGTCTATCTCGGGGAAGGCCTCCATTTGCCCCACCCCCCCGGACATCACAGGTCCCATTGGCAGTGGTGTCACGAGTCAAGTTGTATGGGGAGGCACAGGCCTTAACCACCGCTAAGGTCAGTAAACGAGCCAGCAGGTCTGTGGAGGGAAGCGGCCGATGGGCCCTGTCTTCCCTCTCCCCCCTTAGGAGGTTTACCCTACCGAGCCGATGGAACGGGGAGCGGATGGTTATGGGCTGCTTCCTCTCCGGTCAGAGTTTTGGAGGTTTCCCTGTGAAAACACAGGAGGATGGGGGGCTCCATATTTCTAGTGGAGCTGCCCGAGGGCGGCTCCGACGGTGGACGAGGGGAAATTAAGGGGAGACTTTTTAAAATTTCATCATTGGGCATGGTGACCCTATTATTTTCACGGGATGCAGACGCTAATCACCCCTCGCAATAGCCCGCTCTACAAAGGGTGAGTACGGGGCTGGCAGAGTCAGGTGCCGCCATTTTAGGCCACCCCTCCTGCCTGGTGACCTGACATCCCTTCAGCATGGCGGCACCACCTTGGACACGGCGTAAAAAGATAGATAGTGAAGTGAAAAGGATAGGGGATGTGAGGAAGGTATGGGTGGGGATGAAGCAGGTTGTTAAAAACCCACCATCCCAAACCAGAACTCAGGGGTTAGGGAACATTGTCTCCTCGCCCCCTCAGCCCCGATCCGAGATAGTTGACTGAGAAGATCAGCATCTACCCTGTGAAAATAGAGGCCGACCAGAGAAAGTTGTGGGAGAGGTTGGAGGGAAAGTGAGGAAGTATGGGAGAAACACAGGCTGACTGAAGGAAGAAGAGGCTAAGATGGGGCCGGACGGGGAGGACACAGGTTCGACCTCATGGAGGATGCTACCGTCTAGGGCTAGGTCGCCTCAGGGAGGGCCTCCTTGTGCCCCCCCCCCCTCCTGAGACATCCCAGGTGCCATTCGAGGTACCTTTTTTCATCTTATCTGAGGCCAGCGAACCGGCATCCTTTGGGGAAGGATGCCGGTTCGCAGGTTTTTGGAGGGCATGGACCCACGGGCCCTGCCTTCCCTCGCTCCCCTAAGTGGGTTGGCCCTATTGTGCCGCTCCCACAGGGTGTGGTCAATTATGGGCCCCTTGCCTGCATTCTTGGCAGTCCCCTTGGAAAGCAAAGGGGGGTATTGCAGCTAGAAGAAGCGAGTTGCCCAAGGGCGAAGGAGAGAAGTGGGTGAAGGGGGGGGGACTCCCCTGCACCCATAAGCAAAGCCCGTATGCAAAGGAGAGAAGTAAACCTCCTCCCGGGTTGAAGAGATTTGAAGGGTCCCCTGTGAAAGCACAGGGGGGATGGGGCTCCATTTTATCGGTGTAGCTGCCCGAGTGCGGCTCCGTCGATGTTACAGGGGAAGTTAGATTTTTTATTGATATCCTGGTGACCCTGTGAATGTCACGGGATGCAAACGCTCATCACCCCCACGTGCGAGGAGTGAACACGGGACCGGCAGAACCGGCTGCCGCCATTTTAAGCCAATTCTCCCGCCTAGTGGCCTGGCAGCCCATCAGCATGGCGGCTCCACCTTGGGCACGGCGTAAAAATTGATAGAGATAGAAGGGAGAATGAAAGGGGATGAAACAGGTTAAAAATCCACTACCCGAGGCCGGAGTTCAGGGGCATGGTGCAACGTCCCCCCTCCCTCAGCTCCGATCCAGGATAGGAGGATGAGAGGAAGTTGGTCGGCGTCTACGCTGTGAAATTAGAGGTCGACCAGAGAAAGTTGTGGGAGGTTGTACGGAAAGTGAGGAAGTAGGGTAAAAATACAGGCTGTCATAAAGTAGGAGAAGAGGCTAAGCTGGGGCCGGACCGGGGCTGTTCCCATCAGCACGGCGGCCAGGAAGGCAAATTGCCGCGCCCCTTACGGGAGGGTTTTGAATAGGTTGGTAGATAAGTGAAAAGGGTAGGTACATAATCTAATAGGCGGGGCACTATGAGTTGGGATGATGTGTAAATATCTTCAATCTGGCTCAATTCCCTAACAAAGGTAACTTGGTGGGGGTAATGATGAAATTCATGACTGTACATTCCTCATCCAGGATGTTATCAATACTAAGTCTTAGACTTTGTTTTAATGAGAGGAAAACACAAAGTTCCCCTCCCCCCCACCATGCATTTACTAGAGGCGTCAACTGTGTAGGTCTTGTGTGAACGAACGCGAGTGTGTGGAACTTACGTTTATAAGCCAAAAGGGAGGAGAGGCGGCCTTCGAGATGGGCGAAGGCTGGATCTGAATCGAGGTGGTCCTGAATGCCGCATCCCACACCCTCATCCTCAGAATCTAAAGCGTGAAGTGGCAACATTTCCTGCAAAGGTGAAATAGAGTCGTCATTTCGCCCTGTTATGAAACAAACAGGCAAAGACACCGCGATTCACCGGGGGTAAGTTAAAAAAGATGGGGGGGGGGGAATTTTTCAGCGCTAATCTGGGGACTTCCAACTAGGGTATAAATCGCTGAAATTATCCATGGCCTAATTATATGCTATATTAAAAGACGGTGCAGACCCAAACAAAACAAAAGCAAAATAGCAAGGTGTTTTTTTTTTAATTAAGGCCCATCTGACGACTACCTACTAGAATAAAAGTCGCCGTACTCACGCTAGAGCCTATTGCTAGATTAAAAAACAAGTAACAAATAAAGATAAAAAAGGCACAAAGGGTATGGGCACATAAAATGGAGCAAAAAGTCAGGTAATCCACAAGTCAGTGTGCACAACCCTGTCCCGGCTACAAAGGAAAAGCAGTAACGACCCCACTCGTCACGGTACCGGGACAGGTAACGTGCGCGAAGATCGCCCAGAATGGGCCATGCAACAAGTCGTCGCAATGAGGCGCAGGAGAGCGCTCCATCAAATAGCGGTGTGCCGCGAGTGTGCCCAAATCGAAGACGACAGAAAGTCTGAAACAGTCGCGGCATTAGGGGGTAGGTCTATGGTAACAATCGCGGCGCAATGGCACGCACCTATAGGTTCCCCTCGGCAGCTTCACATCATCTTTACAAGGTGTGAGGAAGAGCGAAACCCTGGTCTGGTTACTCAGTACCTGCAATTCCCACATGTCTAGGAACACAGCACAAGAAAATATCGACATCCGCCGGGCTCACGGCAACCGTGAATCAGGGGATCTGAAGATTCCAATGCCCCGAGGGCACTCAAGGCGCTTTGTGAGTAGCTATAGATCACAATCCCGTTCCGAACAGAGCACGACGTGTTATCTTCTGTACTGAGCAGTGTATTACAACCAACTTGCCCGTGAAGACAGACGCAGCTACTGGTAGAGCCCCGCTAACTACAAACAGAGGGGATACGGCGTGGAAACCAACCCCCTCTTGGGACTTGGAGCCATCTGTATACAGTCGGACGGATCCAGCGTGACATGAAGTGTGCTCCAAAAAGGCCAAACGCAATACTCCCGGCGTTTTAGAAGCTTTGAGAGCAGAGGCGTGGAGACAGAGTCACATGTGGTACCCTCCAGGGTGGCGTCCTGGGTAGAACAAGAGGTACCACCGGCCCAAGAACTATACTGAGATCTCGAAAGCGTTTCCTCACCCGAAACCCAAAGGAGCTTAGCTTATCTTATGACTGACGTTTTTCGGCGGCATGGGCACTGTAGGGAAATCGACCCTCTCCCTCCTCTCTCAGTTGAGACACGGGAAGTTGACCGCAAAACATCCGGGTCGTGTAGGCACCTTAGGTCAATCTCGTAACAACAGCCCTTCGCTCTTTGTCCCTATGCAAAGCAGAACCGTTTAAACTGCAAGATCTCCCCTACGAGTGTGTATTCAATTTCATCTCAAGTACGAAATTGGAGACGCGTTTCTCTCAAGCTCGAATGCCCAGCAGGACCAGAGGTAAGACTTCCTGAGAAAAACCGTTGGAGTTACTAAGAACCCTCCTGCGGCCCGTCCACAAGCCACCCCCCCTCCTACCCCTACCCCAGTGGGGGGACGGTATATATATCGAAAACTTGGGAAAAACGAGGTAAAATACGTGAGTCAGCTAGGCTACGAAGTCCCCGGCAAAAGAGGCCGGGATACCAAGAGAAGGGACTAAGAAGCAGCTCATCCTCGAGCTAGTTCCTGGTTATCAAACCGAACTTTAAGTTAACTTGTTCAAGTTCAACTTATTCTCGTCAGAGAAACCCACCCCCCTTCTATCATGGTATATCCCAAAGCACAGAGATAGGCCTCGCCCTTGAGGAAGACTGGAACTAAGAAGAAGCTCATCCTCGAGCTAGTTCCTGGTTACCAAACCGAACTTTAAGTTAACTTTTCCAAGTTCAACTTTAGTCTCGTTAGAGAAACCGCCCCGACCCCTCCTATCCTGGTGTAGCACAAAGCACCGAGATAGTCTTCACCCTTGAGGAATTCCGAAAGGAAGAAGAAAAAGCTCCTCCTCGAGCCCGTTCCCCGGTGGTCACACCGAACTTCAAGTTAACTTTGTTTAAGAACCAAGTTCAACTTACTCTCGTCAGAGAGACCTCTCCTATCCTGGTGCATCCTAAAGCACAGGGATAGTCCTCGCCCTTGAAGAAGACCCCCCCCCCCCAAGAGTCCCGTGTGGCTCCCTATCTGCCACACTCGCCAAAGTCCCTTGTGGCTTTCAAGTTATTCGTCCACATCAACCATCTAGCCAAGGCACGCGTCAACGAGACCACATGATTCCTGAGGTGTCTGGGCTCATTGAGTTCAAGGTCAGACTCAAACCCGTCGCAGGAGGGACAAAGGTATTTAAACTCCAGTAGAGACAGTTAGCAATTTTTTATATTGAAGTGAGTGGTGGGTTAACCATCACTATAATATCAAGTAGGTCAAGTTAGAAAGCCTTACTTAGAAATTATTGAAGTCCTTACTGTGTATTTAGTTCGTAATATTTCTGTGCTTCAGGTTTTTGTTTTTGTTTTAACAAATTTTTTTTTATTCTATCCATGAATCGCTACGTATGGGGGTAGTACTTAAACAACCGGTAAGTACCAACTCCTTCCATCACTCGGTCCTACCTATACCACGACAGGCACCGTCGATTTCGGCCGCGGATGTGGTGAGAGCCATTGGCTAGTGAGTTAGGCGCCGGCCTCGCGCGCACTAGCACATAATGCACTGTACACATTTTTTTTTTTAGGAGCCTATCTGGCGACTACTCACTTGGCACAAGTCGCCGCACTCACGACAGCGTACTGTAAAATAAGAATATGAAAAATAACAACAGTAAAAAAGGAAAATGGTAACAATTAGGAAGCAATCTCCGGCGTCGGAGGTAGGTCCATCTCCCCCCCCCCGGCGCAGGAGCGTGGGACCTAAAAAAAAAAACAACAACAAAAAAAACTTAGTTAAATAAAGGGGACAATGCTGGCCTCCCCCCAAAGGTCCACCAGTCAATGTGCACGAACTCGTCCCGAGTACAAAGGACAGGCGGTAAGGATCCGGCCCATCGCGGTACCGGGACAGGTAACGTGTGCGGAGATCGCTCAGACTGGGTCATTCAACAAGAATGTGCCGAACAGTCTGGGGGACAACGCAGTCTTTACAGTAGGGCACTGGCGAGCGCTCCATCAAATGGCTCCAATTCGGAGACGACAGAAAGCAACCTGAAGCCTTCGCGGCATTGGAGGGTAGGTCCATAGGAACAGTCGCGGCGCAATGACACGGAACTTTAAGTTCCCTTCGACCGTCTCCCATCTTCTTTGCCAAGCAGCCAGAAGAGCTGCCCGTATCCTGCCATGTAGTCGGTGTGAGGAAGAGCTGCACTGTACACAGCACAGAACAAGTGGCATGTCCCCGGCATCGAAAAGTAAGTTCTCGATGGCGGAAGTGTGAGGCACCAGTCGTCAGGCGGAGACAGGTATGTTGGATAAATCCACATTCCGCAATATACACTCGACAGGGAAGGCGTAGAACTCTCTTGCGTATTCTAGGATGGAACGAAAAAAGCGAGAAAATATAAAGAACTAGCCCTATCAGTTCCTCAGGTGCAGAACGTCAGGGAACAAAGAATAGTCTAAGGAGCGGATACAAGAGACGATAAGGCTGGAAATATGTGCCTCCCAAAACAGGCGGGCATCAGTCGAAAACAAGACCAAGGAAATGGTTCCACACTACCACATTCAAACGAGGCCTATTTAAGAACAAGACTTGTTGGTGGTAAAACCGTGGATGACGACATAAGTGCACCACCATAGTATTAGCGGATCCCGTGCGATTAGGCATAGCGATATGCGGTCCAGTGCCTGTTAGAGTTGGTGCCCCAGGATAGGCATCTGGGCCGCAATAAATGAGATCGAAAGGTCGTCAATGTAGAGCGTAACGATATCTTCCACAAGCATCGAGGAGATATCGTTGAAGAACAAGGTCACAATGAGAGCGCTATTGTGGTCCGACTTCCCCAGGCCTATAGAAGCGGAGGGCTCCCAAACCCGTAGGCGGGATAGATGATCTCGAAACAAGACGATAAGTAGGCGTCTCCTCGCCCCATTGCGTAGAGCGTCTTTATAATACCGTATCGCCATGCGCGATCGTAGGCCCTCTAAATAAAAAGACAACTTTGGCGAGGTACTGTCTACGAAAGAGGGCATCACAGATAGTAATTTCTATCCAAAGTAAAGCATCCATCGTGGAGTGGTACTTGTGAAAGCCGAACTGTGCAGGAGACATGGGAACTCCACTGTCCAATTTCTTCTTCAACTTGCACACACAGTAAATGAATCTGGGAGGATACCGTCGGTCGAAGCATAGCGTACGGGATATCGCGCGGACCAGGAGCGGTATACCCTCACGAGGCGAAGGCGGAGCGAAATTCGCTTAATGTAAAAAGATCACTGAAGGGTTGCCCTGTTTTGAAGAATGAAATCAAGTCGACGGCCCTGAGGGAGCCTACGACGTGCAATGAATGCTGGCGGACCACCAGTCCGGCTAGAAATGCATCCAATCAGTCAGGGACTACGCTACGCACGCGAGGTCAGAGACTGCGGTCCCTTCGCTCCGGGTGATCCTGCGAGAACTTGCCCAGAATCCTTTTGATTCGCTTTCATTCACACCTCTGCATGAGGGGTATGTTGGAGCAGCATCCGGACAAGAAAATGCGGAGAAAGCGGTCGTGAAACCTTCCTATTGGAAGACGGGACGGGAGGGGAACAGAGAGAACTTGTCCCGAATCCTTTTTCACATCTCTCTAAGAGTAACCTTCTCTTAGATGAAGACAAGTATGACGGCCAAGAAGGGAGGCGAACGTGATTAGAAACAACGGACCCTGTCCTTCACTCGACGAAATTTCGATAAGATGATGTGGTTCGGGCAACGCTTGTAGCTCATACACAGTGCCGTCCAAAAAGATAACGTTTCTATTTTTATAAAAACCTTTTCCAGTAATAATTTAATAGTTATATTGCAATAGTAATTTGTTTCAGCCGTCGTTTGGATCATTTATGGAAACCAATTTTCTAGTAAATTGCTTATCTAATAACTGTCGTTTAATTATTATTCCAAATTTGCATAACCTTTACACTAACCACACGGTGTTAATACCATGAGGTTATCAAGCACCAATATTGGGCACCCTGGACTTTCTTTGGCAAAGGTGATGGAAGAGGTTGGAATAGAAATACAAACATTCTGATCTTTATGGACGGAAATTTACGCATAGAATGTGATCTGAAGCCAATTTCACACGAAGCCGACCACCAAGGGAGAGGACGGCGTGGAAAAGTCAGACAGGACAACGCGATGAGGGTGCCAAAGAAAAACTCAACGGCCTCATCAACCGACATAAACTTATCTACTATGCTTAAAAATCGGTAATTTTTTGGATAGCGAGCCATGGTGAGTAAAGAGATCGAGGCAATATAATGAAGTGGATGTCGAGCAATAAGTAAAATCATCCACATTTAGGACACCGATCTCCAACTCATTAATCTGCCCCCTTGGATTGATCGCATATTCCCCCAGATGGGCTGCATGCCGTTAAAATCCGCGCGGAGAAAGGGCCTCGGCAAACGTGGTAAGACGCGGCAGATGTCCGCCACATGGAGGTCAGTGAGGTGACTGGAATATACCACCTATCGCGGTGTAGCCTGTAGGTGCACTGCCACACCCAGAAAGAAAACGGAAACATCATGTTGGGTGTAAATTGCATATCCATCTGCCTCATCCGTGGTGGCGAGATGCTGGCTCCCAAATAAAAACAACTAAAGGGGAGCGGGAAGAGACGAGCCTCTTCAGCTTCTCCCAGTTAGCCCGGAATCTACAGCAATTCCATTGAAGGAAAATGCCCTCCAAACCTCCTCGAAATGAAGAGAATCACGGGAATGGCAGTAGCCTTCCTTGTGACGGAAGCGGAAATAGCTGAAGGCACTACTGTCTTCGAAGGTTTACTGGAGTAAACTTGACTCGACGTACGAGCCTTATCTTCCCCTGTCACGAAACTTCAAGCGAGCAGGGGACTTTAGGGGCGGGGTTCCCTTGTCATTTAGATGGAGGGTAAGACTTTTTAAACTTGGACAAAAGCAATGGAACTGAAGCTCCATTGAAATTACAATCCTTTTGGGTCGCAGTTACGAAAGCCTCGGGATAGCCTCACAACCACCTTTAGCTGATAACCTCGCTATATGTATAAGCGTAAACTGCGACCAGATTAACCAGGGTGGTGCGAGAGTCTAGTTTAACTCAGAGACAGTGGCGTACCTAAGGGAGGGGGTAATCTTGGCAGCCGCCCTCCCCGAAAATTTGCTCTATGGAAGAAGGGAGGGCAACCGCCCGCTACCCCCGAAAATGTGGCAATAATATTTTTACTTTTAGCAATTTGCAAAAGTAATTAGATATTTAGCAGCATTTATTTTTCCGATAAGATAGGTTGAGTTTTAAAATAGCACAAATTGAGGTAAAATGGGTTCAGGGCACTGTGAGTGGCTGCTACTGTCGCCATGGGTGATTTGGAATGTTCGGGAACCCCCAGCACGTGGTTAGCCGCGCGCTACCGGAAGACAATTCCAGCGGTGAGTCACCGCCATGGGCACTGAAATCTCTGTGCCCCGACAGAACCAAGAAGGGTCGACGCCTGAATTGTACTATGAAAGAACCTTACTAGTCCCATTTCTGGATGCGATGATAGCCAAACTAGCGAGCCTGTTCGACGACAAATTCATGTGACAGGTAGTGAAATTGCAAGAGCTCATACTCCGATTTGCTCGGGAGGACACTTCGAAGAAACTACTCCCTGTCCTCAAGATCTACGAGCAAGACCTCGCTGATGGAATCGATAATGCTAACTCCCAAATTCAAGAGTGATTGACAGAAATAATAAGTAGAGTGGAAGATGGAGAGGATTGGACTCTTTAACAAAAGTGCATCAAGGAAGCGACTCGTATGTTGCTACCAGACGTGGCAACACTACTTCGATTGTTCGGAACTGTACCGTCGTCTAACGCCAGTTCCAAGCGATCCTTCTCTCATCTTCGAAGACTCAAAACTTATCTGAGGTTGACAATGACTCAAGAGCGTATCGATGCTTTGGCGCTAATGACACACGACATTGAGGTGGACCCAGACAAAGTTATTGATGTGTTCCGTGATAAGGGCAATCAAAGGCTCCTGCTTTGAACTTTTATTCTGCAGTCGTCAAAAGGATTCATGAAGGTAGTGAGGCAGTCATTTGGTGAAATGCTTGCTAACTGCCTAATGGTGGTTAATTCACTAATTTTATAATTTGATATTTGTGCCGATTATTATTAATACAATAAAGACTCTGTTCAAGCGTGTGCTTTGTATCTCTTGTTCATGTAACAATACAAAAATAATTCTCTGTTTCATTCTGTTCTGTGCCTTTCTTCACTTTTAAACTCGAGAACTTAACTGCTGATAGCATGAATCTGGACCATAAAACACTCAATGGTAGATGAAATCGAGTAATTGAAGTGAAGAATTTTGTTTCTCTAATCAAAATTCTAGGTTTCGCTCCCCCCCCCGGCCTAAAATCCTAGGTACGCCACTGCACAGAGATAGACCGAATGGGCGCAGTAGCAACCGTGCATGTATGCCTGGAGGAACCAAGAATATGACGGCTTTCATAACCAAAGAGGTAGGAAGTCACATGGAGAGCAGGGCGAGACGAATAATTCCCTGGCCTCTGGAGATTTGGTGCGCACAATGAACGATGGGATCTTCGCAAATAGCGCGAGTCTCTTTGCTTGGAGGAAGCATGTTACGGTTCGCTGCAATTCACACACTTGGCCTGACAAGATACAGCTTAATGTGTAAGGCCTTTAGCAGTTGGCACAGGTATCGGATTGTCTCGACTGCACACAACTGCACGACACGGTAGTGATACCAACCAGTTCGCACTGAGTCCAGGAGCCTGCCACGATCGAACGAGACGATGAATGTAGTGGGTGGGTTTCGAGGTTCATTCCTGTGCTTTCATCACATGCTCGATCTTGGCCGCGCCGTGGTCGGTCAGTCTTATACAGGGTGGAATAACGAAGTGTAGAAAAATATTTATTCAATTATTTTCGGAGCACAATGTACTATTAAATAATGCTTAGACTAAAAAGGAAGAAAAATATATATGCTACAGGATGTATTCATCGATGATAAGACAAAGTCTAGTTATGACCTGAGCACAAGACGCACGCAGGGTTTTAGCTGATATTTTCATCCGGCATTTTTTTCAGTTTTCACTTCAGAACATCGCAACTTTGAGGCGATTTAATAAAGACTTTCTGCTCAAGCATCGATCACACTCCAAAGCCCATTAAAATCTGCCTGGCATCAAAATTGAACAATATATTTTGGTATTGTGTGTGGTTGCTTCATCTTGTTGAAGAGTTACATTGAAATTTCCTATAGGTGGCATTCACCCAAGGAATGACTCTCTCTTTCAGCATCTCCAATAAAATGATTTCTCCCCAAACATGATCATTCTGCGTTGCGGGAGGCCTAGAGAGCCAATAGGTTCTCAACTGTTCATACAACTCGAAGCTGAGCCTCCAAGGAGCCTTTTTTTTAATTTTAAGAGCCCATCTGGAGACTGCCTACCGAGGCAAAAGTCGCCGTACCCAGCCTAATACTAGGTTAGATTAAAAAACAAGTAACAACATGTAAATAAAGATAAAAAAGAAACAAAGGCTAAGACAAGTTAAAAACAACTACAAATAAAACAATAAACAAGATAGGCAAAAAAGCAACAGGCAGGAAGAGCGGTCAAGCGTCAGGGGTAGGCCTGCCTCCCCCAGGAACAGGAACATGCGACCTATAACAAAATCAAATAAAGTGGAGGTGGCCAAGCCTCCTCCAAAAAGTTGTATATTTCACAAATCTGTGTACACGAACCAGTCCTGAGTAGAAGGGACAGGCGGTATCGACCCCGCTCGTGCTAGTCCCGGGACAGGTAACGTGGGGGAAGATCACCCAGACTGGGACATTTAACACGCATGTGCCGAACAGTCTGGGGGGCAACGCATTAGTCACACTAAGGCGCAGGTGAGTGCTCCATCAAATGTTAGTGCGTCCCGCGAGTGTCTCCAATTCGGAGAAGAGAAAAATAAATCTGAAGCTAACGTGGCATTGGGTGGAAGGCATTGGGTCAAACGAACAAAGGGTCGATAAAAAGTAAGGCAGTAGTAGACCTATCACCACCCAAAGTGCTGACCGCAACGGTACGAAGTGCTATCACGAAGCAAGGCCTCGCAGAAGGCATTTTCCAGAGGGAGCATAGCATCCGACTTGGAGTGAAACTTGCGGATGCCGCACTATGCAGAAGACAGGTGGCCTGTCTTCTGCATAAGATGTCCCAGGCAGCACCGGGCGCGCCAGGATCAAGTCCTTAACCTCGCGAATGAGACGATCCTGGGCCTGAACAGCTAGGATTTCCTTCTCAAGGAGATACGCACCACATTGCTTCGAAGAAGCGGGGTGCGGCTCTCCGCAATTGACACACGTGGCCCCACTGATTTGGACTTATCTTGTGGGGCCTTGGAGCAACTTACACAGATCTCGGGTGACCCCGACTTTGCACGTCTACAGGAACGATTCTTATGGCGGAAGCGGTGGCAGTAGCAGCACCTTCGCGGCAGTGGCACAAATACCTTCACGCGGTAGCGATACCAACAGGCAGGCACCGACTCAGGGAGCTTGTCACAGTCGGACGCGAGGAAGAGTGCAGGGGTGGGTCTCGACGCCCCTCCCTGTTTTCTCATCACACGTTCGACATTGACCGCTCTATCATCGGCCAGCTCTAGTGATATCATCTATGGAGTAGTCCACGAGTTCCCTCGTATAAACCACTCCTTTCACGAAGTTCATGGTAGAGTGCAACGTCACACTCACCGGCGTGCCATCAAGTGTTCGAAGGGCACTAAGCACGGCCGCCTCGTAGTGATTCGACGCATTCACCAGAAAGTACCCGTCAGAGAAACGGGTTACCTTCGGCTCTCTACCAATCACGCTAGCTAAAGCTCTCTTTTGATGGATTATGTTGCCCATAGCCAACATGCTGCAATCGAATAACGAGGAAGCGAATTGAGGCCAGTGGGCTCCAAACCCCAGGTAACCTCTGAATGAGGGGCCCCGACCTAATCGAGGCTCCGCAATGCGCACTTGGAATTTTGGTCTTTAGTCAGGGACTCCCCACCCGGGGAGGACTTGCCGATATTGGCTTGGTCGCTTGTCAAAACGGCAGGGAACCTGTGAGTTCCCTTGGCTGCCGCGGAGAGAGGCTTTGTTATTTTGGTCTTAAGATTTTTTTCTTTTTAGAAGGGTGGGTAATGAACCCGCTTTTCTCCTCCGCCGGAAGGAGCCCCTAGGCCAGATGGACCGGTCTCAGCAAGATCCTTCTCTGAAATGGAGGTCTTGGCTGTCACAGAGGTATCAGTCAGGGGAGGAGATCCCTCATATCCTTGTGAGGCTTCGGGGGCCCGGGCTCGACCTCATGCAAGATCCTACCGTCTGGGCCTGGGTCATCTCAGGGACCATGTCAATCTCAAGGAGGGGGGCTCCATATGCTCCCCCCTCTAAGACATCACATTTTTTTTAAGAGCTCATCTGGCGACTGCCAGATGACCTCAAACAGAGGCAATACGGCATGGAAGCCGACCCCTATTGGGACTTAGAGCCATCCGTATACACTGGCACGGTTCCAGCGTGACACGAGGTGTGCTCCAAAGAGGTCGAACGCAATAATCTCAGCGGTGTATAAGCTTTGGGAGCAGAGGCGTGGCGACAAATAGCCAAAAGTGGTACCCTGCAGGGTGGTGTCCTGGCAAAACGAGGGGCGCGGAATGAGTTTTCTAGTCCTAACCCAAAGGGCTTAGGGTATGACTGGCGTCTCTCGGTGGCATCAAGGTCAGCTGCAGATGCAGTGAGAGCTGTTGGCGACTAAGGGAGGCGCCGGGTTCGCGCGTAAAAGCGAATAATGCACTGTGCACGGCGTAGAGCGAGTGGCATCGATAAGTAGGCTCTCAATAGGGAAAGTGCGGAAGGCACCGGTCACCATGCGAAGGCCAGTGTGGTGGATCGAATCCACCTTGTGCAATAAACGCTCAGCTGCGGATGTATAAAACTCGCATCCGTAGTCGAGCTTCGAACGAACAAAGGATCGATAAAAAAGTAAGGCAGTAGCCTTATCAGCACCCCAAGCGCTGAACGTCATGGAACGAAGAATATCCATGGCCTGGGTACAACAGACCCTATGGCTGCGAATATGAACCTCCCAGGTGAGGCATGGGTCAAATACAAGACCAAGGAAACGGTGCGATTCAACCACTTCCAGGCGTACCCCCATTGAGAAACAAGTCTGGGTCAGGGTGGAGCCGTGGATGGCGGCAGATTTGCACCACCTTAGTCTTGGCAAGGAAAACCAAAACCTGTGAGCTTCAACATAGCGAGAGACGCGGTTCAATGCCTGTTGGAGTCGACGCTCCAGAGTTGGCACCTGGGCCGCGCCAAAAGAGATCGAAAGGTCGGCCACGTAGAGCGTAGCGAGAATATCTTACGGCAGCACCGAGGGGGGGGGGAGGGGGCTGACTAGCAAATCCTGCTTCAATTACATTTTGTCACCCAAAATTGCTAGGAAAGCCATTTGGAATGGGAATAGGCAACCTTTCGTCCTGCGGCCACACCCGTCTAAGGCCGTGTTAATTATTTTTACGAGCGCAACGTAATTATATTCTAGCCCAAAATTAGAATTATCTTTATTTGCAATCAATTAAACTAAAGCAAATAGCAATTTTTCAGTATAAATGATTGAATTTGTATTGATAAAAATTACATGGGAATTTTAAATTGTTCAGATTAGCCAAGGACCACAGGGTAGTCAACCAACGAACCAGATATTTCTGTCCCAACCAAAGTAATTCTAGGACTCATGGAAAAATGGATAGTCTCAATAATTTGGTTCTCCTCTCTAAGCAATCCATTACATTCTTAATACAATGACTACGAATTGGGTTATGTGATGCACCTAGATTTGTATGTATTTTATTCATATTGTGAGGTATCATACATTGCGAAACGCTTGCATCCTTTCGTATTCAACATGTTGACATCGATTTATATGTTGGCCGCCACCTCACCCCCATTTATGTAATTTTACATAGCTTCCGGCCCCCCAAATTCATTGCATATTGAAATAGTTTTATGTACCCTTTTGTTTAATTTGCTACATCTATAACCCCACACCCAGTCGTAAATATGACTGGAAATACCAACATTTTCACCTGATGACGGCCTTAAGAAATCCTAAAACTGAATCCTCTTCTGTCCTTTTTCAGGCTTCATTGATTTTAACAGAAATTCTGACTCATCGCCAAATGCAGCTCAGTTTGATGAGTGGTAGATCAGGAAAACGTTTTTTATAAGAAAAATCGGACGATTTTCTTGATTTTCCTATTCTTTAGAACGTGTTAAGGCGAGGTAATTAATTGTCAGTCCCATAGAACATCGATTTCCATGTTGATTGAATAAAATAAGTTAATATATGTAAGGGTTTTTTTTTTAGACTTGACACTGAAGATCGTTTTTATATAAGATTTACACACAAGACCGCCAATCAAGGATTTATGAACTGATAAAAGGAATTGATAATTTTAAGTGTTTGCCTTTGCTCGTCATGATTTCTGCAATTCGCTCGAGTCTATCAACATGAGCGATTGGGATTTCGTTATTTATTATTAATTAAAACTGAAAACAAAATCTAGGTCATCTCCGACATAGTTTGAAAGAAGTTTGTAAATAACTAGATGTGGAAAGTATATCGCCCAAATAGTCTAGAGATGAGACTACTGGGCGTGTATTGGAGCAGAAGGGTGTGCAAATTTCAAGTACCTGGTTAACCTCCACAATTAAGGCAGATTCCATGGCGAAGTCTAATAAAGCTGGGAGTTTGCTACGACTTTTGAGGCCCCCGGTTCGGTCATACGTTTGGGTAAGTTTCTTTAATTATAGACTCCATTTATGATGAGGTAGCCGTTTCTCTCTCCATAAAATACTCTATGTACCTAATTATTATTAACCTACATTATTGCTATCTGTTGCCATCTTAAATTTCTACGGCTACAGCCGTAAAAACATGTTCAAGTCCCAAGAATTCATATGTTCATTTCAATATCCTTATAATATGTCAAACTTATCTTTAAATCTAAATATTTTCCTATTAATATTTATTAAATATCTTTGTTCGATCAATTCCTCATTTGATTCTCTAACTCAATTGCGGGGACAGCCTTAGAAATCTCCGAAGACCGTCTCACGAGCCTCGGGTGGTTTGCCTCCTGTAAGTCTAGTGACTTGAAGGAGGGGCGGCGCTCTTCGCCTAGGGGAGCACTTTTCTGCCAGTACAGAGTGCGCTTAGAGCCGTCAGTTCTACCAGAAGAGCGCCCGATAGGGTGGGGTGTGTAAGAGTACCGAAACTTAGGAACTAGGTCCGATACCGTTAAGGATTCTCGGGAACCAGGAAAGAACCGACCAAACCTTGGTTATCAGGAAGAAAAGAGATTCCACGCATTCACCAGACCAGACATTAAAGTTTTTTGTTTTAACCATTGTTCGGACATTAAACAGTCTAATTGGCATAAAAAAATCAAAGCATTGAGATCAATTATGTTTATCTTTTTTTTACATCATTTATGAAGTATTTTAATCAAATTTCCGCCTTTAGAGTTTAAAGCTTCATTAGATAATTCAAGACGATACTTTGAAACAAATAAAATCTCTAAAAGAAATTAAACTTATTTAATTGGCCTAAAAAATGCAAGCAGTCGTCGTCGTCGTCGGCTCCAGCTTGTGTCCGAGCATCGGTTTCGTCAATTATCCGGTCTCCTCGGCTGATATTTGTGCCGGATATGACTTAGGAGACCCAGGCTGTTAGGGAGAGGGTCCAGTCCGGGAAAGAAAACAGACGAATGCCATTCGCTCTGGAATTTGTTTCGGGCGATCGTGGTTGCGCGAAGGCCACGCGCGCCCCCTTGGCCAGTAATGTGTCCACTGCGCCTCAAAATATTGCGACATGCGGTTTCGGCGAGGCTGGTTACATCGGGCTGCAGGGTTTTTAAGTCTATCAAGGCCCACCTTTGTGGCGCCTGCCCGCTGGGCACTGCCCTCCTCCGCCGGAGCCAGACATAGGAATCTTATATGGCCCATGTCTGCTTGGTCCGCCGTTGGGGTCTTGCTCTTGGTCGAGTTTATTCTATAACCTCATCCACGACCTTACCGCCTTTGGTGACCCTGTCAGGAGTTTGAAATTCCCGACGGAATCCCTCTTGGAATCAATGAAACACTCAAGTCCTTCCACCACTTGAGGCTTTGGTAAAGGTTCAATGAATAAATGATTCACATGATCCAAATCTTCGATCTCGAGCAATATTTTAGTAGCATCCTGCAGGTCGGAAAATAAAGAGGAATTTTGGGGGAGGGGTTGAATAAACTGATTATACACATCCAGAGAGAAAAGCTCCCGTAAGGAGCGGTTTCACCACTCGTAATTTGTAATTAATAATCACTTCCTATATTAACTGGCAAAACCCTCCATCAATTCCACAATATAAAGAGTGATCCCTCACATTGCTGGGGACCAAATGACTTCTAGTTGCTGATCTTGTTCGTTATAGATAAGCTTCCCAAACTTGTGCATATACCAATGAAATTGAAAGAGGAAGACCCCATTCTTCAAGATATCAGCGCTGTTTCTGATGTCAGACGAGATTTACTCTATGATATTTCATTGAGATTATACACAAACCCCATGCCACCCTTCTCCAAAGAGAGCAGCGGTATACTTATTAGGGCTTGCAGGGCCTGTGAAGAAAGGGCAAACAGGACAATATTATTATCATATACCAGGGAAGGGCTCGAGTGTTCCAATGATTTCAAGAGCGATTCCGTCGGGAATTTCAAACTCCCGGGTCACCCAAAGCGGCAAGGTGGTGATGAGTTTCCAGACTAAACACAACCAACAGCAAGACCCCAACGGCGGATCAAGCAGACATAGGCCATATAAGATTTCTATGTCTGGCTCCGGCGGAAGATGGCAGTGCCCAGCGGGCAGGCGCGACAAAGGATGGCCTTGATAGACCAAGCACTCGGCAGCACGATGCAACCAGACTCGCCGAAACGGCAGGTATTGACGTTTTGAGCCGCAGTAGACGCGTTACTGGCCAAGTGCGCGCGCGTGGCCGTCGTGCAGCCACGATAGCCCAAAACAAATTCCTCAGCGACTGGCATTCGTGTTTACTTTCCCGGACTGGACCCTCTCCCTAACAGACTGGGTTTCCTAAGTCATATCCGGCACAAACATCAGCCTAAGAGACCGGATAATTGAAGACGAAACCGATGCTCAGACACAAGCTAGAGCCGACGAGATAATTAGTAATCAGTGGAAGGCAGATGATTTAGGGAAAGACCATAAATTGATAGGACAACGTAGAAAGACTCGTATGTTGCTCTACGATCGCTATTTATCGCAAGAAGATTTATATCATGAATCTTCAAAATTTATCAAAAACAAAACCAATAGTTTCTGCGCGAGTGTCATTGAATGGTAAAAGAAGGATCCATCTTATCGAAACACAAAAATCCAAAGTAAGAAATTTGAGATCAATTTTGTTTATTTATCTTTTTTTATATCATTTATGAAGTATTTTAGAAAATTTGAGTGTTTAGAGTCGCATCAGATAAGTGAGAACTAATCTTTGAAAGAAATAGACCAGCTGCTAAAAAGGGCTGCTTTCAACGCTTGTTGGCTTAATTGCCAGAACTACAGACAGCTCTCAATCGTTCTAGCTTTACTGGGCGATTTTCCGTCGCTTCAAACTGTTTTGAATTCTTTGCTGGCATCGACATTTTCTTAATTGTTTACGCTCTTGTGAGATTTAAGTTTACTACATTTTAATATCTTCTTCAGTACTAGTACTTCTTCGTTCTCTTCATTAGTCTGAATTTTTTTAAGGAACATTTAATGTCTTATTTCATCATTTGCTGGTATAAACATGCACAAAAAAAGAGTGGGAGATTTAAACGGTTCAAAAGATGACCCGAGAAAGAGCACCAGGTTTCTTGTGACACTAGGGTTGGATAATTAATGGGATTATGAATATAATGAAGCAGTCCGGAAATTTCTTTGCTTTCGGCTTATGCATCGATCAATCAAAGCTCGTCGTAGGCTGACAGTCAGGCGATCTTCTTTGCTTCTTAAATGAGTTAAAATGAAAATGAACGAAGACTGCTTTTAAAAGCAAGGTATCTCTGGACGAGAGATCTTTGATTGTTTTAAAACTTAAACAATTTCTTCGATTCTTTGCCATTTAGAATTTGATACCGAGTTTTCGTATGTTATGACTCTCACAGCTTTAGGGATGCAATCTTTCATCTTCAAAATTAATCTCCATAAAACTTGCGAGAGACTTTCATCTTGTAAAGGGGTCATTTTTTTAGGCAATTTTCCGAACCTTGCGAATTAATCAAAATCTTCATGAAGTTCAGGATAAAAGTCCCAAGATTGTGTGTCTACCAAGTTTTCTTCTTCGTCTTTTCATGTAGAAGATTCATTTTTCTGGTTGCTGAATACTGTGAGACCGAACGTTATTATATATCACAAATGCTCAAGATTTATTGTGTGTGTCAGGCCAGTCGGTGAACTGCCTCACATTTTTGCCGAATTTCAACATGACCGAAGCTCCGTCTATGGTACAGGATGTGATCTCATGATAAAAATCAAGATTGAACTCTCTTAATCTAATTTTAATCATATTTATACGTTTCATTATCAAACAATCTTTTAATACGACTGATGCTTAAATTTCAATGCATTTTTTTCTTCACGAACGTTGATATTGACGTAACTTATATTTTGTTTTGAAGTATATTCATCAAGGCTAACCGAATACCGCTTGCCTTCTTCGACTTCTTTCTTGAAAATAAAAAAAAGTCAGACAATTCCTTCTTCTTCATATAAAAGTTTATCATAGAATTTTTAACACATTAATTGAACTCGCAGCTTTCGAGTCGTATTGGGATTTTGCAAAACTTTTTGGAATAAATTCACAATGGATTAATTCATCGAGCGAATTATTTTTAATAAAACTTGAGTTTTGTTTTTAAACGAAAGTAAATCACTTTGTTTTCATATCTCTGTGATGCTATCTACAGGGTGGCCCATAAGTCTCTACTCATCCATATATCTTATTGTATCCAGGGTGTCACCAGTATTATAGCACTCATGTACCCACATGTACCGAAGTGGTACTGCCATAATACATTTAGCTTTGCAAGTTAAACATTCGGCTTCATTTTAAAAGTTTTTGTAAGATAATCCCATACAATGGGATTATCTTCAATGGGAACAGCTGCACAAGACTCTTGAATGTCTTGATGTTACACTATTCAAAGTATGCAAGTACCTAAACTTTATAAATGTACCTAGTAAAACATAGATCTAAAAAAAAAAAATTAAAAAAAAAAAAATTCAACCTCTTAAAAGAAAACTGGAAAATTAATTTTCTGTATCATTGGAAAATGATGTTGATCCATCCAATAAAGTCCTTATGGAGAAAGAAATTACAAAATATGGAAGAAACTGTTAAAATTAGTTAGCTATAAATATAATATAAAAAATTCAAAATTAAACATCTCATTTCTTATGCAGCATCACCTATTTTTATTTTATTCTCATTTTATGTATGTAACAAATTATCTATTTTTCTTCTTTCAAACAGGTGCGAGGGTGACGAATGATCTCAAAGAAGAATTCAACTCAACAACTTCATATGAGTGAAAACTTCAGATCCTTACATTCTCTCACTATTACAATTAGTAGAACCCGACAGTTCTAATTGAAAGTTCAATTTGGCATTCTTCCAGAAGTGCAAAATAAGAGATAAACTGATGAAAAGTACAAACAAAAACGTCTCTTATTGGTTAATTTAAAAAAGCTGTATGCAAAATATAGAGAAACTAATGAAAGTGTTGGACTATCATCATTTGCAAGTTTAAGACCTAGATGGTGCGTCATTGCTGGAGGTAAAGGAACACACACAGTCTGATGTTTGCACTTATCAAAATCCTAAGCTTATGAACTAGGCAATTAGCAAAAAAGACCCAACATACGATACTATTATCAAATGCAGTATTTGCATTGCCAATAATTTAAACTATGTTGCATCTTTGTTAGAATGTCCTGGTAGCAACGGTGTAACAAAGTATTTGAAAACATTGTCCATATTAATAGATAATGTAGAAAATGTTCAATGGACTACTATTGATTGGTCAACACTATGAAACTATCTAACTACTGTAGAGAAATCTAGAAATTCTTGCAGATCTAATTGGCTCCCTCACACATCATCATTATATACAAAATGTCAGTCAGCACATAAAGAACCTACACACTGATGAAATGCTTGCACTAGGGGAATTTTGCTGAAAAGTGTTCCTTCATTACTCAGGATACCCATCAGTTTTGATTGGAAAAATGATCAAGCAACACTCCATGCATTTGCAGTAAATATGATAAAGTAAAGGACATTAGTTATGGCATTATCAGTGACTATCTTGATCACTCAACTTTAACAGTTTATACTTTTCAGCAGCTTTTGATTAAAGATATAAAAGCAAGATTCTCTGATGTACAAAAGTTTTTTTTTACTTTTCCAATGGCTGTGATGGACAATTTAAAAAGATTCAATTTCCTTAATCTCAGCTATCATGAACGAGACTTTAGTGTTAAAGCTGAATGGACTTCATTCGCCACAAGCGATGGTAAAAATGCATGTGATGGTATTAGAGGGACAGTAATGAGAGGTGCAGCAAGGGCTATTCTGGAATGAATTGATGCTCATCATATTTCAAGTCCCAGAGCCTTAGATGATTTTAGTATTAAGTATTTCAATTCAATTGCCTTTTTTTATGTTACTAAACAGGAGGTGGAATCAACTAAATTACATATGTCTGATAGGTATGATGAAGCTTTAAATGCCAAAGGTACAAGACATTCCATAAAATTGCACAAAGTCAAACAATCAGATACATACAGGCTTGCATAACATCCAAATTAAAAAAAAATTATACTTTGTTTAGAATAAGTAATTGACCATCAGGATGAAAGAGGTAGGTTGGTGAAACAGGATACCGAGTATCACATTGACCAGTATATTGCCTGTACCTATAGCAGTAAAATCTGGTTAGGAATAATTAAAGACAGTTCAGAAGAATTTTAATGATTATCTAATTAGTTTAGAATATTCAGGACAATCCAATAAATTCTATTTTCCAGAGAAGGAAGATATTTATTGGATGAGACAAAGTGAAATGATTCAGCCAATGTCTACTCCAAATGTCCAGCCGAGTTAAAATTGCTTACTCATTTCACCCAAATGAGATAAAATTAGTGGAGCCTTAGGATAAAAGTCAGTGAATTAGGTTAGTATTCATTCACTCACAGAACTTTGGAATTGATACTTATAATTTTAAGTGTTATACAAAATATATACATATATATATATATATATATATATATATATATATATATATATATATATATATATCTATATATATATCTATATATATATCTATATATATATCTATATATATATCTATATATATATATCTATATATATATATCTATATATATATATCTATATATATATATCTATATATATATATCTATATATATATATCTATATATATATATCTATATATATATATCTATATATATATATCTATATATATATATCTATATATATATCTATATATATCTATATATATATATCTATATATATATCTATATATATATATCTATATATATATATCTATATATATATATCTATATATATATATCTATATATATATATCTATATATATATATCTATATATATATATATATATATATATATCTATATATATATATCTCTATCTATATATATCTCTATCTATATATATCTCTATCTATCTATCTATATCTATCTATCTATCTATCTATCTATCTATATATATATATATATATATATATATATATATATATATATATATATATATATCTGTATATATATCTATCTATCTATATATCTAGATATATATATATCTATATCTATATATCTATCTATATATCTATCTATCTGTATCTATATATATCTATCTATATCTCTATATCTTCTATATCTATCTATCTATCTATATCTTCTATATCTATCTATCTATATATATATATATATATATATATATATATATATATATATATATTCAAGTAAATTACATCTACATTCTATCCCTTATATAATTATTTTTGATCAAAATCTAGAAATTCTAGTAAATTGTTAGATGATATACCTGGTCTTAAACCCCATCTTTCTGTTACTTTCTCAACATAAGGTGAAATTGTCTTGTTTGCCAATAGATGACATCTGATGGACTCTGGTAGACCTTTATCATCCGGCACTATCTTTTATATAAATGATCTTGGGGAGGCAGTTAATTACCAGTGTCAATTTTTGCTGCCGATACCAAATTGGCAGCCAGGGTAAAGAAGCAAACTTTAAAGTGTAGAGTGATTTAAATAAATTAGTATCCTGGGCTCATAGGTAGCAATGTTTTATAAAGTCCAGAAATTTAAAGTTATTAACATAGGATGGGATAATAGGGAATTTAACTACATAGCATAATTCAATGGATGACAGAAGCCACAAAGGTCTATCAGAGGTCCTCTGAGCCAACACATAGGTAACCCATAAACCTCATCCACAAGATTGTGTCCCCTAAAAATTTGATGGGCATTATCGGAAATCAATAGAGATGAAAAAGAGAATAGTAATAGGTAGGTCATTAAGATTTTCTAAGCAGTTTTGAGGCAAAAAACAGTAAATAGTGTTGTGCGTAATTAAAAAGAATATTAGTTACAAATGAATAGAGGTTATCAATAAACTCTATAAGTCATATGTCCGACCACATCTAGAGCTCTGTATATAGTCATAGTCTGCACATTTTAGACATATCAACCTGCTAGGCAATTGAAAGGAGGGCAAAGATGATATCTTCCTTGATGCAGCTTGACTAAGTTGAGACTGAAGGTACTAAATATGTTCTCATCTGAAAGGTGAGCGAGAGGAAATGATTGAACTTTTGAAAAAAATTCTGGGATAGATAAATTGGATGTTAGGAAGTTCATTGAGTTGGAGGGCAGATAATAGGACTAGGGATCATCACTTGAAAATTAAAAACAAATGTGAAAATTCGATTTGGTAAAATATTTTCCCAAATGAGTAATAAACTTTTGGAATAAATTACCAGAGTTCATTGAGAGTTCAAATTTAAATTTGTTCAAGGGCAGGTTAGAGTGTATAGGAAGGCAAGTTATGTTTGTTTGTTTTTTAGATTTGGGGTGTTTGGTGTACATATTGTAATATCAATAGTTATACATTTTTCAGGTTATGCTTCCCTTAGAATGAAGATATGGAGTTTTATTTCCTGGGAGAAGAGAGAATGGCAGTTAATTTGGATGTATTTTGAAAAGTGTAGGTCTCTTCTTCCAGTACATATGTACTATTTCTTCTTCTACAAACTGACCCCAAATCCTTTTGTTGCTCCCACTATCCTCTTTCTCTTCCCATAAATATCATTTTTTCCACATTGAAATTTTACACTACATAAGTCCACAATGTGAACTTGTCTGGGCATCATCTCACTTCTCTCCTAACAGTTTCCAGCTCATTTATCAGCCTCATCCTCTCTACAGTGTGCCCCTACATTCCACTATCATTGTAGTCTATTGACTCAGTCCCAGTGTGAACCACTCCATTAATCTCAGTTCAATTTGGAAGTATTGCCTTAGTATTGGCACATCTTTTGTCCTTTTCTTAGACTATTTTAATTTTTTCCATTCTTTCTCTTAAGAATTTCTCTCACTTTTACCTACAGTGATCCTGTTCATGCCTTGAATAACAGCTGGCTTCTTTCATACATTTGTTTCACAGAAGGCTCTCTTTTTTTCCTATAAATAAAGCTTTTTTTTTTATCTATTCCTCCTTTTCAAAATTTTTGTCCTTTTGGTAATTCTACAGATAAACAACAAAACAATCACAGGCACTTTGTTATAAATATCTTCTTTTTTTTAAAGCACCAAATCCTATATAGTGTATACCAAAGATATACACTATATAGCACTTTCAATAATCAAGGTGTGCCAATTTATAATTCTAATATGACAAAATATAGATTGGCACCTAACTTGTCATTAATAGATTGTATTTAACCATCAAAAGAATGCTTGCTATTTCTAAAAATGAACAATTCCCAAAGAATTAAGACATCAAATACCTCTTATTTAAAAAAATGCAAATGCTTTATAGTGTATATAGATATACACTATTAGTATGTATACTAATTAAGGCACGCAAATTTCTAATTATAATGTTATGACAAAATAGATCTTGTTATTGATCACCCAAAACAGAGGGTTAGTTTCTTTAGTTCTTTTAGTTTGTTTTTAGGTTAGATTAATTTTAAGGGATTGGTTTAGTTTGTTTTTAGTAATTTGTTAGTTTTTTGTGCTGGTTTTCTACCAGAAATGAACCAAACAAGAAGTTTATTCTAGTGACACACTGAGACATAGCCTTTAGTCCAAAATGACTACTCTTTGTGATGGTTGTGAAATAACTATTTGCATTCTTGCAAGAATATTATAGGGCAAAGATTTGTTTTAACACAAATGTGCACAGTATTTAAAAATATGTCTTTTTCTATGCAGTTTTATATGTACTTTTCAGATCTAATACTCATTTTTCCTGGAAATGCATACTTTGCCCATAATCGACTGGAGGTCCATAATAGGAAAAGTCTGTATTTCTAGTGAAAATGAGTTTCAGATCAGAAAACTAAACATAAAACTGCATAAGAAAATCACTGTGAAAATGAGTTTCAGATCAGAAAACTACACATAAAACTGCATAAGAAAATCACTGTGAAAATGAGTTTTAGATCAGAAAACTACACATAAAACTGCATAAGAAAATCACTGTGAAAATGAGCTTCAGATCAGAAAACTACACATAAAACTGCATAAGAAAATCACTGTGAAAATGAGTTTCAGATCAGAAAACTACACATAAAACTGCATAAGAAAATCACTGTGAAAATGAGTTTCAGATCAGAAAACTACACATAAAACTGCATAAGAAAATCACTGTGAAAATGAGCTTCAGATCAGAAAACTACACATAAAACTGCATAAGAAAATCACTGTGAAAATGAGTTTCAGATCAGAAAACTACACATAAAACTGCATAAGAAAATCACTGTGAAAATGAGTTTCAGATCAGAAAACTACACATAAAACTGCATAAGAAAATCACTATCAAAATGATTTAAAAGATTCAGAACCAGACCAGGCCTAACCAGAAATTAAATTTTTTTTTTACGTACTTTCAAAATGGGGAGGAAGATCTAAAAAAGCCTGGTATTGGTTGGATATTGCCAAAAGATGCATGTGCAGATCGCCACCAGATCTAAAAAAGCTGGGTCTGGGTGAACTAGTGGGGTAAAAAATTGAAGGAATGAGGGTTAAAATGATGCAGAAAGATTCAAATTTAGCAAAATAAAAATATATTTTTGAAAAGTGAATAACTACATTAGTATAAAGTTCTGGAAGCTAAAAATAACATCTTTGAGCATCATTTTTAGAATTAAAAAAGTTTATGTCTTTAAAAATGACAAAATCAATTTGTTTTAAAAATGAAGCTTATCTTATTATAGTTGTTTCAAAGTTGCAATTGTGTTTTGTCAAATAAATAGCCTAATCCAGAAAGAACATGTTTGTGGGGAGTAAGGTTGAATTAGACTTACTGAGATTGATATGGATATGCCAGAGAAATCTGAAGATTCAAAGGCAAATAAAAAATTGTACTGGGTAAGAATCAATTTTTTTAAAGTTAAAACTAAATATGCTTAAATAACTTACCACCCTAACCTTATATATCCTAGTTATTTTCACATTATTATTATTGATAATATATTCCTGGAATTAGTGCAATGAAACTCTTTCCCTCCTGAGTATTATGACATCATAGCAGCAGAAAATAATAACTTTATATATTGGAAAATACAACTCAAAAAATAGTGCTTTGAATACCGAATAATAGCAACAGGCATTTCCGATAGGTCTATGGAATAGATAGAGGGTTTGTTTTTAATGAGTGTTCATCTAAAGAATTAGCCCTTTTCCAGTATCTTCTATTTTAATTTGCATTACCTTTTGCAAAGGTATTAGAAGTTGCATAAAAATGGCATGCCCAGGTTTCCAGTCCCATTTCCTGGATTCAACCAGTTTTATCCCTTGTGGCTTCCACTGAACAGGAATTGGCTGTGCAGTTGCCTTTTTTTATTAACTATTTCCACTCTCTCTAATTCTACCTTTGTCACTACATACCTCAAAACCATAAAAAGCTTCTTGGGACCCCTAGACAGTTTCCCCTAGCTACACGATCGGTTTTGACAAGGGTAAATATGTAGATTAGCGACTCGGCCAAAAAAGTGTTTTTTTTCTCAATTTAATTTTTCTCAATTAATTTACCAAAAAAGTGTTTTTTTGGTAAATATTTTCGTTCACCCCTACCGGAATATTCATGCACGTTTGAGTTGTCTGACGTCAGAACCCACCCCCATTATAATTCGCAAAACGATTAAAGGCGCTGACATGATTTGGTTAAATCATTAACCTGTAAACGTTAGCACATTAGTCTATAAACAATTAGGATTATATTCTGGGGGGCTGTGACCCCCCCCCAATTTAATGAAACTCAGAATCGTAGTGTGGTCCCCCCATTGTGTTTACCCCCACACTAACCGTCCTCTTAAATGTACTCCAAAAACGTGAATCATTTTGGAACGCGGGCGAAATAGTACGTCCCATCGTTCGAGTCGCTAGTCTACATATTTATCTTGACAAGCCTCGATTGATGCCTTTGGAGGAGTATTGGGAACCATCCAATGGATAGTTTATGGGGAATGTCGGGTGCTTGATAGTGACCTTTTGATTGACTCGGATGACCTCGTAGATCCCTATGGCCTTTGGCATCAGATGAATTTTTGTTCCCTCGCAATTCAGTAAAAGGTTCAACGACTATGCTGAACAGCTAAAAGAAACTTCCCCCTCCTACCCAACAAAGAATAGTTATATTTTCTTACGCCTAGTGTCCATTTATATCTTATAGATTACACTAACTTAACTTACAGGATAATACATAGTGAAGGTAATTTAGTATATTAATTGAGAAAAGAAACCTATTATAACGAAAAAGAGAGGAAACGCGGCTTATTAGCGAGAGACATATGTTTTTTATAACAGGAGAGGCGATCTGTTCTTTGACGATGACAGGTAAATTGAGACGACATAGCGCCGTCATTCCCATGGTTTTAGAACCTTCTAATCAATAAAAGTTATAGAAGAAATGTTCTTAAGCCTATCAAATTACATAGAAATACAATTTTTGGGTGTCATTTTGATGATATCAAGTTTATTGATACTTTGTTTCTTATTTTAAGTTCTGACAAAAACAATAGATGACCGCCATCTTGGGAGCCAGTAGCCAAATCGTTAATTAGAATCGCATCATATTATATTATATATCATTTGAAGGGAATTTTTTTTCTGAATTAAAATATGATATGGGCATTTCATATTAATCAATTCTAAAGAAAATATGATTGATTTAAATAGCATTCGGAGGCGAGGCTTATACGTCTGATGTCAATGAACACGGTAGAAAAACTAGAGGCCTAATGATATTTAGAAATCGCCTTTTGAATTCGAATCTAATTTTAGCTTTCGAATTAGGAATATTACTAGTTTACTTAAAAAATGCGGGGCGCCCCTCATAATTAAGGGAGGTATGGGGATGAATCCCACAGGTCGAAATTAGCTTAGAAATAATAATGTGGGGCGGAAATAGGCAAAGGTAGGCGGCGCTATCTTAGTCTCAATTTACCAACTTTTAAACCAACTAACCAGCGCCCGCGTGGGAATGATGCTCAAATTTACAGAAGATTTATATAAAGAACAAAAAAATTAATGTCGAAGGGAATATTTTTTTTACAGGACAATAAAAGGAATTATTATTAAGATAAAAATATTGAATTTTAATATAATGAGAATTGCCTGATATGGCAATTATATTAATTATTGCTACTAATAACTAAACATATGTCAGTCGAAATTATCTAACTTAGAGGATTTCACTGTAAGGCACACATGTATTCACCTGAAGGGTGTACATGTAGATACCCTACACAACGGAACCCGATTACTGGGAGAGAAAGCGAGTCTGGAATGTCGAGATAAAGGCTCGATTTTCTCACTGTAATAAAGTGGTAGTTTCCGTATCTTGGTTTAAGTCAGACAGGAGCTAGAGAATAAATATTGGGAAACTGAGAATGTCTGGAGGTAATAAAAGGGCGTGTGATAAAAGCATTTCACCATTCTGTAACAAAGATAGCCAGAAATTAAACAAATGTATGTCTCATAATAAAGCTCCGCCTTCTAGAAATATTGGCCAATAACGAGGTACGACAGTTTAGCCGCCATCCAATCAAAATTAAATAAAGGATTAATTTAAGCCAGTCAGGAGGCCAGCTAATGGAATGAGCAGCCAATCACGGCCACCAACGTCATCTGTAGACTGGACGTGAGTCTGACTCGATGGACGTTGCTCCCCCTTTATAAATGGGTGCAGAGAGATTAAAAAGAGTCATTCATTATTAATTTTTACTTTGTTACGCGTTCATTAATTCAATAAGTTGATCATTATAATCGTTTGGTCACTCTACCATTTCCCCGCATTACTTTGTTGTAAAATCGAATCATGAAATTGTACGCGGAGTATTTCCTATTTCGGTGCAAGGTAAAATAAATAGACGGAGTCTCGTTTACATCTATAAATAGATTCTTTTATTCATTACAGCTGGTACCCTCTTCTCGGATCAAGTACAAGGCTACCTAAAAGGATATTTCCGTTGCGCATTCAAATAACTTGTTACCATTGCCGGTGGCAAGCGTTATCCCTATCCTACCAAACTCACCCTTTTCAGTGGCAACGTTACCACTAACTCGGCAACCAAACCGCATATTGGTACGAAGGATTACCACTCAAGAGGCAAGCCCATTAACATGCAGGGGGTGGAAACATTGGAATAAGAGGAAGCAAGCAAGCAACACCCCCTCCCTCCCATAACACCATTTTGAAATAGCTCAAGACATGGGTGCAGGTATATTTGCCTGTGCACTTAACTGATATTTTTGTGAACAGAGGAATTGCAATCAAATGATCTATTGTTGTCGATACTTAGATACTGTACAGAGGCGTTAATTCAGCTGAAGCTAGGGTCTGGCAACGCCATCAGCCCCCCCTCCTCCCTCCTCATTACTCATTATTTATGTAATTATTTAAATGCCTTTAACTGCCTTCATTATATCTGCCTATGAATATGGAACATTTTGTTATGAAGTGTTCAAGACACATTGAGATATTTGCCTCATTATCACGCCACTTTGAACACTAGGCCCCTGGCCTGCACCTACTCAAGGTATATAGTTGACAATCGAGAAATTCGGTTTTAGCACCATGGATAGCAAGAAGCAGGGAAATAAATAGCCTGCCTATCGACATTCATTTCTATTAAAAAATAATGCAAGTGCGACAATAATATCACATGATCATAGAGTTAAATTCCAAATGCAACAAAATAGAGGGGGGGAAGAGACTGAGTGATTTGACATTTATTTGCCTTTAGATGAACTTGTCACATAAACTTCACAGCAAACCGGAATAGTAATAAGTCCATCAGTGGAAATGGCCAAGGCCTCATACCAGCAAAGTCATTAACTAGTTCATTGGGTCTAGTGATTTGACAACAGTAGGTTCCACAGCCATTAACATGAGATAGGCAAGTCTGTAGTCGCCCATAGTTGTCCTCAGGTATGTTTTAACTCTCTTTAAAACTGAGAAAAATCTCTCGTTTGATGCAGTTGAAACTGGTATATTTGCAGCAATCTGAAATAATTTAATCACCTCTGAAAATGCAACAGACATAGTATTCAGCTTTATGAGAACTAAAATTATGTTGTTCTCTTCCTGTACGTCATTCAACTAAAGTTCAGGGAAAGCTCTTGCCATATGACACTGGAAATCGAGAAGGGAAATGTCAATCGGTTGAGCATACAGGTGGGCAAAATTTCCATTCTTGTCACATCCATGGAATGGGGAGATGAACAGTCAAATACCTTGATACCAATCATCAAGTAGTTCATCATTGCCTGCAAATCGCCTGTTTAACTCGGAGATAAAGCGATCCAGTGTTTCAAAGTACAATCTTTTTTGGTCATCTCCTGTTTGTCTTTGCCCAATGGATGATACAACAAACGCTGCCAAAACTGTGGACACACTTCGTGCTCATGCGGGCCGCAGGGGGTGGGGGGTCACTGTTTGGGAGACCAATTTATGTGTCAAATGCTTTGGCTCTGACACTGTTCCCTGATACCACATCTCTAACCTCATCTGTTCCAGCTTGTCCTTGGTACTCCGTATGTGACTGAAAGCCATGGCTATAGAATTATCTTTATCCTGGAGTTTTTCTGACAGCGCAAAGGTAAGACTTAAGATTTTCTCGAGCATATGAAAAGGAAAAGTAAAAGAGGCTGACAGCATATATGACCTAAGACCAGTGGCTACCGTGGATACCTCTGCATGCGTGCCAATGGAAGCATCTAAAACAGCCAGTACAGCGTCGTAGCGCAACTTTATCTTTTGTAAAGCCCTATACCAATACAGCCACCGAGTGGGAGATGTGCGCTCCAAGTGTAGTACTTTGTTGTATCCCAAGTTACTTTAGGCCTCAATAAAAAGCATCTGTCTAGATTTATATTTACAATAAAAGTATACAGTGTTTGAACAATACGAAAGAACTCGACCATCTCAGGTATTTCTGTTAATACGCACACAAGCCCAAGATTTAACCTATGTGCATGGCAGTGTACATAAGCAGCATGAGAAACTATATCACGTATTAAAGCCTGCACTCCACGTATATTATACCGCATCACACTCGCACCATCATAGCAATGAGCGACACAGCTAGATATCTAAACCTAATGTTTACAGTTCCGTTAATATTTGCTGGGCCAATGATTCAGCTATCAGATCCTTCATGTGGAATGTGCCTATGGCTCGTTCCTTTATCATTCCATTTTGTATATAGCGGATCAAGATAACCAACTGCTCTTTTTCATAGATCTTTAGTTTCATCCACTAAAAAAGAAAAGAACCTAGCTTGTATTATTTCACTTGTTATTATCTTCCGTATATTTTTCCCTATAACTCTCACCATGTCACTCTGAGACTGGGGAAGGAGTGGTGCCCATAGCCGCGCTCCTGTTTGCTTTTAACGTATTTGTCATCATCAGTGCTAACATCTAAAGGTTCGAGGAAATTTCCTTTATTTTCAGCGTCCTTTCAACCTCTGTGGCCTTCGGAAAGGCAGGCCCTGTCGCCCCAGAAATACTGTGATCTTGAATAAAGATTTCATGTGCTCCTTGTTCTCTTGAACCTGTATGAATAAATTAATGAATGTTTATTTGCTCATTTCAACATTCAAGATAAGTACATATTAAAAAAAAGAAATCTTCGAAACAATGGCAATTTAATCTGACTTGCGATAGATTCTTTGCGTCCACTCCTCACAGCCTGGAAGTTAGCCCACGCTATGCAGCATCTTTATGCCTACTGCTGCCTTGGTGATCCCGTATGTTTTTTATTGATGTTCTTACAGCACTTGTAACCAGCTTCCCCTGCTTTTCACCCGCTACAGTTATTGCTGATTCAAAATGACGGCATGCGAAAGAGTAAATGGAATCCCAGTCATTCCCTACCTAAACACTCACATTAATGCGTCTACCATTAGTTATGGGGAAGTGGAAGTGGGACAGACGAGAACGCTTGAGTTCATCAGTCTTAGTTGAACTTATGTCTCTGGCTGTTCCAGTCATCCGGTTCGTCCCAGTGGTAGTTGACATGGATGCTGCTACACTGGTACCCTGGCCTTCATCACTGACGCTGTCCATGTCTGAATCTGAAAACGATTCATTTGAGTCTAACTGAGCTGGTGTCGATGGTGGCTGCTCTCTTGGTGTAGCCGTCATGCTAGCCATGCTGAAAATATTCACGTTGCTTATTAGCCTACATATTTTAACAGCGAAAAAACAAATACCATTTTTAAAATGATTACTGCCAAAAGTGGGCTGGCTTGCACCGTAATGTTAGCTAACGTAACATATTTTCATAGACAACTACTAGCTAGCTTATAAGTTAACGGTACCAACCTTGCTCGCTCAGAGTTAACGTTAGCATTAGAAGCATCGTGTGTTGCAGTAGTGGGCTCGCTCGCTGCTTGTAAGGCAACATTATCACCACCTGTCTCTGTCTTGTTCTTACTACTGAAGAATTTATGCAAAGAAGTCTGACTCTGGTTGCTCCTTTTCATTTTTTAGTTTTTATGTAGCCAAAGCTAATCTAGTATACCACAGCTGGCTATGTCGTTAGACTGCACTGCATGATCAACTGCCTGTTCTATGGACTCTGTTATCGTCAGAGCGTGGTGAGATACATATAATAAACACCTTGTGAAATTGAGATAGTTTTGATATAATTTACATTTTTTAGTTATTCTATATTATTCAATCACAGTATAATAACAGATGTCATTTTAAGAATTAAGAACGTTTATGACTTTGAAAATTTAAAAACCGCAAGGATTTTAAAATGAATCTTTACCGCTATACTTTACCAATATAGCTATAGACAACCCATTTATATGTCTTGGATGCCAGGCCTAAGCTGGCACGCGAGAAGGCCAGCGAGCCAATTTTTTTATTTTCTCCCATTCGGGTACAATTCAGTATTTTAATGGTTTTAGATTCCAACTGAAGAGCAAAGAATGATAAATATTTAACTTACTTCGATTTCTTGATCCGCGAGTGCAGCGACGCTTGCCTCTTGGCTCTTTTCTAAAACCACGGGGTTGGTAGTCATCGATTCCATTATTGCAGCTTCACGATTGGTAAAGGGTTCCTCATGGCAACGTCAACTGAGTACGATAGGGAAAAATGTTGCAAAATTATGGTTTTAAAAATATCACACTTAAAAACTATAAATTCAACGAGATCAGGAAAACTAAAGGTTATCATTCTTATGTCAGAAGGGGAAATGAAGGTCACTCAACCCCTATGCGTTAATATGCGCCTCCACATGACGTCAGGAAAATGACGTCCTTGCATTAAGTTTCCATTTTTTAAAATTTCTATCAGCACTTTTTGAATTAATTTGTTATTCATTGAGATATGTTGAGTTAAACCACACATGCATATGCATGTAAGTAATGTTTTAGGGTGATAACGGTCGTTTAAGAAAGCAGTGTTCGGCGTTTTAGGCAATTTAACATTTCAAATTCGAAATCATTGAATTTTGTGTTTGGAATGAGAGTAACAAAATTGAAAATAAATTCGGGGCTTAAAATAAGTCCGCTAACTGGCATTTCAGACACTCTGGAATATTTGGAAATTATTTTAGTAAAAGACAAAGTCAGACAGGAGCAAACAGGCCTGGTCTCGAGTCTTTATCTAAAACAAGCAGGACTGCAACGTCATTTATATCCGCCAATGATTCATTCGGGACATTTCTTTAACAAAACAAGAATGTATATAGGTGATATGTAATCCAACAAGGAACATATACTCACATATGATCGTTATACAGAGGGTTTCATATTCTGATCGTGCAAAATAAGGATAGGAAATATATCTGATGTAATCCCGCAAGAAATACAATTAGCGCCCCCTTACGGAAAGCAGCATAAACAGGGTATGGAAACTGAAGTATAGTTTTTATTTTAAAAAGTAAGAGACAGGAGGGCAAATACAGACGAAAGATTATAAAAGGCAGTGGAGAAAGTGGTCAGCTAAGGGAAAATGAAAATGTGCCTTGTGCACCAATGATCTACCCATCTATGATGGACAGAGAAATTTCATACATTTATTTTATAAAGGTACATTTTACATTTTCTCCTGGGACCTAGGGTATGGTGGTTGCCGCACCCTGCCAAATCCAATTGACGCCCTTGGTACTGTAAAAATAACTAGCCAGTCTACGCCCGTCACCAACTTAGTGAAAACAAATAGCGACCTACTTAAGACAAAACTATATGCACAACCCTACCTGTTCATATCACAACCTAAATGATATATTATACTTTATTTACTAAACCTGTAGTAACCACATCGTGAGATAGAATAAGACACTCAAAGACACCTAAGAAATGATCACTTTAAAATTTTATGAAATCTTATAATGGGTTTACACGTTGAACCAAAAATAACAGTTGAAGTAATTAAATCCGAATGGATTAGTATTACCTCTCCTTTCGGAAAAGTCCGAAAGGACAGTGGTCAAATGACCTGTTTTTTTGTGTGTGTTCTCTAAGCTGGTGGGATTTTTGCAAACAATAAATTTCTACAGCTAATAAATACAAAATTACAAAAATAATAACGAGCGCCTAAAGATACTACCAGCCCCCTTAGATAAACGAGGAGAAACTCATGCAACGTTACTTATGAATAAAAAATATGAAAATAAGAACCATCGTTTTCCTCAATTTCCAAGCTCTGCCCGCAAAAGTAATTAGTTAATTTTATAGTAGCAAAACCGTCAACATTATAATCTAAATATCTTCCAACCTTAAAGAATAAACAATTTATTTAGACTTTTTCAAATTTGTCATTTTCTTTATCATTTTGTAATTTGTATGAATAACTAAATATTGCTTTCTTTCTGTTAATTCGAGGAACCTTATAATCAGTTAAGAAAATACAGGAATATAATAATTTTGATTGTATAATTACACAAACCAGTGTAAAAGTCTGTAGGTAACAATTTTAATCCCACTGCTTCTATATATTTAATATAAATCGTATTTAATGATTAAAAAAAAAAATTTATGATTTGAACAAAAAAAATAGAGAAATTGTGTCATTTGGCAACAATTTACGCGGATGTCTCTACAAACCACCATGTCTGCTAATAAAATATTAAAATAACCATTAAATGACTTTAATCTCATAGAAAACACTTAATATAATTACTTTGTTTTGTTTCTGTTAAGAGTAAGATATCTGTAATTAAAAACAAAACCATTGAAAAAATCTATTTTAATGTTTTAAAAATTTCTAAACTGAACCGATCATGTCGAAGAAATATATTAAAGGAAACTTATTAAATCTTATTAAGTTGCTAGGTCTATAATAATAAAACAAATGTAAGATCGAATAATAATAATGTAAAACATTATAAAACTAAATTCATGTATTATGTGCGGGCGGTTTATGTAAAAGGGAAATTGGAAAGTTCCTAAAGATTGAAAACTATCTAAAAAGAGAGATACATCTGAAGACTTTCCAAGTTCCCACCGAATAAAGAATACTGAATCCAGCTCCAAGATTTCTTTACCTTTAAAGAAATCCCTTATCACCTTTACCCAGCCTGCAATCAAGAAAGAAGATAACACTACCCTTTGAAATCAGTATCTCACGTATAAGGCACTCCCAGAAGGATTGACCCGGTAGCGACCAAGCTGAACTAAGGAATCTATCTGGCTACCCATGAGTAGTACCGAAAACTCGGTGACAAATCACCGATGGTAACCAAACCACTCACAAAAGGGCCATTGGCTTAACCCTATATCCCCTACTAACACTTTTTCGTGAAACTTATTACTACATCTGTCACATCACATCATGTATGGTGAGTGTTGCTTTTTGATAATATATATATATATATATATATATATATATATATATATATATATATATATATATATATATATATATATATATATATATATATATATATATATATATATATATATATATATATATTATATTGGCTACATTTGCACTCTATTTTCTAGCTAACTCTATCCCAGAGGAGAAGATAGAGTTAGGACCTAGGTGTTTGCCTTAGCTAAAAGTCAGGGACTTACAAATATCCTGACATTCTTTAGGTTTTTAAAGAACATTACAAATCCATTCTGATTTATGAAAGATTTAAGTTTTATTCTAAGAATTAAAAACCTGTTGAAACTATTGTTCATTTTTTTTTGCTGGAATTAAAGCACTGGTTCACGCATATGAGTTTGGTGACCATTTAACAGATATGCTAAGGGACCGATTTGTGATGCACCCATATAATGAGTCTACACAGCACATTTTGCTGGCAGAATCGGATTTAACTTTCATTAAAGCTGTAGAAATAGCTAGAAAGCAGTTTTTAGAGATGTACAAACTATAAGACACACGGCTATAAACAAAGTGCACGAAGAGATCCCAAATTTCAAGAAAAAGTATAGTCAGCCTAAAGCTGAGGTGGCTGATACTACATTGAAACCTAAGTTACTTGTTCTAGCTGTTGTAAATTACATTGGAAGCGGGAGTGCCCGCCCGCTCAAAGATGCTATTTGCTTTGCTTTTAATCAGAAAGTGCATATTAAACCCATGTGGAGAAATGTTCAAGTGTTAATATTCGTAGCACCAAACCAAAATCTAAAGGGAATAATAGAGTCCATAAACTAGTTAAGGCAAAATTCAGTGAGGTAGATTCTAGCTATGACTATGTCTTTAATGTTACTCCTACTAACACTAATCCTCTTAATGCCATATTATTTTTAAATAATTTCTGTGTAACTATGTAATTTGATTCAGGTGCTGCACGTTCCATTATTTCTGAGAATATTTTATCTAATCCATAGCGTATTGGCTGTGACAGACATGCTCTTCATCCTTCTTCTATTAACCTAAGACTTATGGTGGTTTTCCACTCATGGTAGCAGGCGAAATTCCTGTCTGTGCTGGATTTGATTCTACTAATTCTTGTCAAGTAACTATTGTTTTTGTTAAATGATCAGGCCATGTCTTTTAGGAAAATATTTAATCAATTCCCTTCATCTAAATAATATGAAACTCTCGGATATAAATAGTGTATCATATATTAAAGCTGATCTAGTAAAAGAATTTCCCAAGCGTCTTAAAATTAACCCATGAGGTTCATTCGTTTTGCTCGGTGCTTCGGTAAAAAGGTTTGTAAAAATGTGAATTGTAATTGTTTAGCTAAATATTTCCCCAAAGAATCCTGAATTAATGCGTGATTCTTTTCTCATTTACAGACCCTTCCAACTCCGTTATAATCTATTTACCCACTTAACTATAATCACTTATCATCCAATTAGCTACAAATCCATTTAATAATTTATAATCTGTTTAATATTTATCAAACGATTTACCACTATTTACTAATTTTCCAATTTATAATCTATTTAATATTTATCAAAATATTTACCAATTGCTATTTATCAAACAATTTACCAATTAATAATTACCATCAAATTACCAATTTTACCAATTACTTTTATCAACTATAAATCAATTACTAATTGCAAATCAATTTCCCAATTATTATAATTCCCATTTAACAATTAATTTATCAAACCATTTAACACTACTCAATCTAATTATCAATCATCAATTGTTATTCTCAATTTAAAAATTACTATTTAACAGTTATCCAATCTATTTAACAATTACTGCTTACAAATTACTTATAACACAATCTATTTAACCATTATCCAATTACCAATTTTATTCTAATTATCAATCATCATATATTCTACTCTAATTAACAAACCATATTTATCAATTGTAAATTCATTCTCGTTAACTCATGCAAATTTAATTCACACGCGTAATTCAATCCAATCATGAACGTTACTGTATAAATTCACCTTTCAATAATAACTGTTTATTCAATAATATATATTTTCTTAACTCTTTGTTTTTAATACACGTTTTCCCAACGTCCCTCAAATTTAGGCCTAAGGAAGTTCGTCTGCAAAATTTAGATTTCGCGTTAGCATTTAACTTCATTCTCTTAAATAACGAAATATAGGTTTTTATGTTTATTGTGATCAGAGCTATCTAGGAAATAGCTGCAATAATCATATAAAACCTATATCAGTACTGCAGATACTCTAAGCCGTCTAGAAGTTTCTAGTATCGACAAAACTGGCAATGCTCCAGTTCCAGCTAACTGGACTATGCTAGTGAATTTTCTAGACTTTTCACCAGTCACTAGTACCGCTGTTGGCATTGCACACGTGCAGTTCCTGTACTTTCTACAGCACACAACTTCTGTGAGATTGGGTGGCCAGCCTCAACTATGGGGGATCCTGGCCTTGCTCCTTATGTATGAAGGAGGGATTAGTTGTCCATTCAGTCCCATACAGCCTTGTAATGCAGTAAAGTAGTCATTCCTTCTAAATTAAGGAATGCTCTATTGCATGAACGACATGCTAATCATGTGGGTGCTTCATGCATGAAGAAATTAGCTAGAGGTTACTTTTGGTGGCCTAACTTGGAAAGTGACCTCGAATAACTAACCCTGTAGGTCGTGTCCACAGTGCTAAGTTCCACACTCTACACCTCTTAAGGCGGAATTACATCACTGGGAGTGGCCACAGTCACCATGGCTCATAATGAATGTTGATTATGCTGGGCCACTAGATGGGAAGCATTTTCTTATCATAGTGGATTTTCACTCTAAATTGGTTAATGTTTACCTTACATTAGGTCCAACTGCTAGAGAAACTATACTATTAAGTTTCATAGACATTCTTTCGCTCAATTTGGTTTGCCAGTTTCATTTGTTTCTGACAATGGTCCTTGTTTATTTCTGCTGAATTAAAGGAATTTGTTACAAGTTTTAGTATTCATCACATTACTACGGCAATATATAAACCCTCTACAGATGGTTCAGCTGAGAAGATGGTTCAGACCTTCAAGAAAGTTCCCTGTGCATCTTCCATACCCCTTCAGGCAACTATAGTTTCCTGTTTAACTATCGACTGACACCACACTCTACTACTGGACTTTCCTAACCTAACCACACTCTAGTACTGGACTTTTCCCAGCTGAGTTGATGTTTGGCCGACGCTTGAGTTCTCTATTAGATTTGTTGTGGCCTACAGAAAAACTACCTGCTAGAGTGGCCTATAGGCAGGAATGTTAGAACGCTAACTACTCATTGTCTGCTAGAAACTTATCCCTGCCACCATCATCTCCAGGGATGATCTTATAAAGTGAAATAAACTAAAGCAATGGAATTTGAAGATCGATATTAAATTAATGAAAATAATTGAAGAGAAATGTAGGATAATATAATTGAATACAAATACAAGAAAATAATTTGAATAATTGTAAAATTGCATAGGAACAATGAAGTGAGATCGAATAGCGCTTTTCAAGTTGGCCCAAAGGTGACAGAAATATTATATATTAATGATAGATACTTACATCCAATTCTGGTGAAAATGGGGTTACATATAGTGTTCCGTTACAGAATAACTAAAATAATTATTTCTTATTGGTTTACAGAAAAAGTGCAAAATAATAACAATGTATAAAAAAAAAAAATCCGGAAATGAGAATAACTTTCTCTTGGGGTATATTTTGCGTAAATCACGAATGTAGCATCAGTCTCTGTCTGCGACCCTCCAGTTTCTCGTAAATTACCATCTGACTTACGTTAAATACACTGATGGTTGGGTAGGGAATGAATGTAAACAGGATTGGGCCGAAACTGACAACTCTTAAAGTTATAAACGGATTTTAATATAATTTTAAAGGGGTGTTCCTAAGGTATATGTCAACCTAACCTATGAAATTTATTAAAGTATACCCAATCTTATTTTAGTTATATGGGTGCAAATCCTTTGTAACTTTTACTTAACGCTTGATAATTTTGTAACCTACTAAAAATGGTTCCTATTTTTACTTCTTTATTTGATATTTGTTTTTGTTGCTATTTATATTATTTTTCACATACTACAGTGTTTTTTCTTAACATGAGACGGTTAAATTGCCTAGAGAATACGAAAATTCTCCAGACTGTTTCTGTTATATTTATATGTGGATCAGTTACATTAAGACAATACAAGAGACAGTTGACATGGGAAGAAACTTTATGAACTGTACTTTGAATGTAAAGTGGGTGACCAGGACAAACGCTGGGCACCTCACATATGTTGTGTCAGGTGTACAAGTTCCCTTTCTCCCTGAGTGAAATGCCGCGCGCCTAGCCTCATGTTTGGCATATCAATGGTCTGGAGGGAGCCAAAGGACCATTCAACGGATTGCTACTTCTGCTTAACAGATATTAAAGGTGGGTATTCAATGTGTTTTCTTTCCTGGTTTTTAGTATATTTTCGAGAGATGTATCAATTAAAAAGATCAAAATACATAATATGTTGTACTTCCACTATTTCTGCAAGTGATCACAACCACTAATACTCATTTTTTGTATGATTATATTTTATTTCACTGCAGCTCGCAACAGAAAATGCAAGAAATCTATCATGTATCCAGATCTTCAGTCTGCTATTCGCCCAGTTCGACATTCAAGTGCCATTCCTGTACCACAGCGTCATCTGAACTACCAAGCAATGAGACGAGAAACTCAGACGATTCAGAATCTCAAAATACACCATATGTCGCGCAGTTTGAATCTGACAAGAAACCAAAGCTCATCGCCCAACCGAAACTCAATGATCTAGTTTGTGATCTAACACTTACTATGCAACAGAGTAAACTCCTGGCCTCAGAGTGAACTCCTGGCCTCACCTCTGAAACAATGGAACTTGTTTGATGAACAAGCTCGCATTACAGTATTTAGGAATCGTTCTGCAGACCTACAGCAATTCTTTACTTTTGAAAACAACTTGACTTATTGTAATGATATCAGAGGCCTATTCGATGCCCTTGAACTGACCTTTGAACCATATGAGTGCAGGTTATTCATAGATGCATCCCTTTACAGAATAAAAGTGGTTATGTTGCACATTGTGAACACCATGCCTTCAGTTCTAGTTGCTCACTCAGTCATTTTAAGAGAAACATATGAGAACTTTGTTTTTACTCTAGACCGTATAAGTTAAATGAGCCTGATTAATTTGTGCGGACTTGAAAATAGTAGCCCTACTTAATGGACTACAAACTGGATACACCAAGTTTATGTGCTTCCTTTTCAAGTGGGACAGTAGGGCAAGATGAGAACATTATGTACGATCAGAATGGTCATCTCCGGAAACTATGAGGCCTGGATGCCATAATGTAATTCATGAGTCACTAGTTAAGAAGGAGAATATCATTTTGTCACCACTGCATATAAAACTAGGCCTAATGAAGCAATTAACCAAATAACTGCAACATAGCAAGCCATGTTTCTAGACCTCAAAGCGATCTTCCCTAAAATAAGTGATGCCAAGATTAAAGAAGGCATATTTGTAGGCCCTCAGATTCATCAACTTCTAGCTGACGAGGACTTAGAGGCGGCAATGGATTAAACTGTGCTAGCGGCCTGGCATGCAGTTAAATATGTATGCAAAGGACTTTTGGGAAATCACCAAGGGGCCCAACAAGAGCGTATAGTAGAGAGCCTAATCAAGTGCTACCGAGATCTCGGATGCAATATGTCACTGAAGATTCACTTTCCTTATTCTGATCTGTCCTTCTTCCCAGAGAAAGTAGTTGATGTGTATGATAAACATGGAGAGAAGTTCCATCAAAATATAGCGTCAATGGGAAACAGATATAAGGGAAAATGGAGTCCTGCTATGCTGGCTGACTTCTGCTGGAACTTGAAGCGTGACACACCTGAGGGGTCTTACAAACGAAGAAGTAAATACTAATATGTAGGTTTATACATTATATAATGATAACTCATTATATATTCATGAATTAATTACAATGGACACACTTAATCTGACTTTGAGACCGAAATATATTTATGGTATCACGGAAATCGGTATCAATTGCATAATTATTAAATCGGTAATTTACAAGAAAATGTTACATAATGGGATTTTCTTTTTCGCAAATTCGAATTCAGCACACTCAACTTCATAATAAAATGCACGTGAGATCTATGTCTTTTTTCTTGACATGAAATTTGTTGTATAGTGTAATTTATGTACGAATCTGCAACACGATTGTAATATAAGTAATCAATTTTTAACCAGTCAACATGGAAAAAGATTTAGCTTTTCTAATCTTGAGTGATCTAAAATTTTCAAAATAATGAACTGTATCATCATAAAAACTCAAATAGGGTTCTAGCATACAGGCTGGACATCCTGTGCTATATCTAAATATATTAATCTTCCTTTATACAAAGCGTTTATAAGACTACATTCGGAGTATACGGTGCAATTCTGGCCTCCATATTTGGGAAAGGCCATTACAATATTGGAATGCATCGAGCGATGAAATTAATCCATAAACTTAGGAATAGATTGCATTTTGACACTGGCATATCAATTTGCCTTCCCTGGAAGATCGGCGCAGCCAACTTATTGAAGTTCTCATTAATATAAATTATGACTCAATATTTGAATAAGATAACCCGATCGGACACTTGAAATAACCGTTTCGATCTAATAAACAAACGATTTAACACTGCGATAGGATTTATTTTCTTATAAAATAACACGAACTTGGAATAACATGACTAAGAATGTCAATGAAAGCAAGATAGTAAATATGTTTAAGAATGGAATCGATAAAATTATTTTAAGCTATTACTTTGCCGAATCTAAAAAGTTGTTCAAGTAAATTTTTATCCACATCTCTTCTTCCTTCTACCTTCCCTTCTCCTCTGACTTTTACTCTTTCCCTTCTTTCTTAAACATAGGGTCTTTGCTGGTTCTTAATTCTCCAACTTCGAAATAGAAAATCAGGCAAAACTTTAAATAATTTATCCAAACTACTTATGTATTCAGCGGCAGATTTAGGTATGGACAATATGGGCATCCTTCCAGGGGCGGCATGGATTGCCGGGGAGGAAAAAGACGTGGGGGGGACGATGATAATTATGGGTTATTGTTCAAAATAGATGAATAATAGTAATAATAAACATAAGAGTTGCTTCCGACTGTTTTGGGGGAGACTCAAATAGTTCAAGAGAGGCCCTAAAGGGGGGTTTTGCCTGGGGCGATATACCTGCCAGAAGCGCCACTGTGTGCATTATAAGTTCTTTTCTAACATTTTTAATGCGCCTTTATCAATTTGCAAAGCAGGTTTTTAAAACCTTTTTACCATCAACTAATGACTTGTCTATATTTTAAGTTGCTGTCTCTAGCTTCCAAATGGTTCAGACAGAATATTCTTTCTTTTAGTAACGTAATGAAACTTTAATTCGAGATTTTGATTCAGTCAATTTTTTGGTAATACTTGAGTTTATTGGCGCACGATAGGGGGCGCTATTTCTGGGTTACACTTATGGGCTACAATTTAGACCTTATGACGTCAGACGGTAGCTTCAGGTGTGGTCAATCACGGCGTTGTATGTTTTATTTGTTTTTGGGGTCTCTATTCTTTATTATTTAATAAGTGCCTGCACTTCTACTCGATTATATTTAATTAGTATTGTAATTAATTTTGCGCAGCTTCTCTTAATATAAAAAAACCCATTATTTTCACTCACTAGCAACTCTTAATTCAACCTTATTTCAAACATTGGCAACCTGGAGCCAAGCAGTTAAAATAGCGCGATTCTTGTGCACTCGGTTTAAAGGACTTTAATACGACTGTTGTAAATACCTCGGTCGTCAATTTAATAGGCTTTTATACAGATCATGGAGATGATTTAGCCTTGTTGTGAAGTGATTATTTATTAGGTAATTTAAGAAGACAATAGCACCGCCGACATTTATCAATCGCCTAAATGTAAGACCTTTCGAATTAACAATATTAAGATTTTTTTTTATAGTTGCGGGGTGTGTCAGGGTGCGACCCACACAATTAAATGGGGGATATGGGTGCGAAGCCCCCATTTCGAAAGTAGCTAAAAAATGTTACTTTTTGGCGGAAATAGCCTAAAGCAGGCGTCGGTATCGTCTTTATTATTTCGATAAACGTGCCAAATGAGCGCATTAATTGTAGCCCAGAATTAGTGCCCCCTATTGTGCGGCAATAAAATCAAGTATTATCAAATTTTTGTTAATAATCTTCTTATTTCTCGCTGGTACATATTTTTTGTTCACAAATCCTCAAGTAAATTTACTGTTTTATTGATTCTTTTAATGCAATATTGAATCTTCTTTCTCTGTTTCTTATCCCTCTCATCACACAAGGTCGATGTTCTTGATCGTTTCCGCCACATTTCTTGGTTCTGCGTCTAATCCCCGGATAGTCCCTTTTTTCTGAGGACGAATGATTTTCTAAGATATACAAGAGGTTTAGGTTTTAATGAAAATTGATCATAAACCACGAGAAGAAAGTATTACGAAAAGTTCGCTAAGCAATTATAAAACCCATCTTTCCTTATTAAAGTGTCTGAAAAGTTTACAAAAGTTATAATGATATGGTTAAAATTCTTTGAATAAGCTTTGAGACAGAACTCTATTTGTAATTTTCATCAGGAAATTCACTCGTTTTGTAATGACACTGAAAAATGAGACAAGAACAACTTTTACGAAATAAAAGTTTATCCAGATTTGATGAGTGAGATGAACGATCTTCAACTTATGAACATAGCGGAGGTTAAAAATAGCTGATGGTACCTTTTTATTTTATTTTGAAACCCCTTTAAGTTTCTCGACACAGGCGTATATTTCTAAATTGTTAAATAAGCATTATTTTACACCAGTAGCTGCTCTACTCCTCCTCTTCTTTCTCTTCATCTTTACTCACTCTTACGTGGGGTCGGCGTTTCTGACAAGCCTTCGTCACTCACTCCGATTCTGCGTGCCTCCTCTTGTTAGTCCCTTTCTATCCAGGGCTTCCCTAATATTTACCATCCAACGTCTTTTCGGACTTCCACAGTTACAATTTCCCTCCACCTCCATCTACATCACCCTCTTTCCTACATACTCGTTCTCTCGTCTCATCACGTGCCCATACCACTCTAGTATCTTTTTCTGTATTATTTTTGAAATTTCTGTCACTTTTATTCTTCCTCTTTTTCGTTCATTCCGGATCTTATCCATCCTCGTCACTCTGTTCAAGATTTCCTCTTGCAATCTAAGCTCTCCTTCGGTGTCATCCAAGAGATTCAGATACTCCATTTTTCTCCTACTAATTTTAATCCCTCTTCCCTCTAATGCTTCTCTCCAAAGCTCCAGCTTCCCTTCAATCTCTAATCTACTAGTGCCGCATAAAACAATGTCATCAGCAAAAAGCATGCACCAGGGGGAAGGGTCCCTTATACCTTCAGAAATGACATCCATTATTAAGTCAAGGAGGTATGGTCTTAGTGACGACCATTGGCGTAAACCGACTTTGACAGTAATCCATTCCATCAGTCCCACACTGCCTCTTACCCGAGTTCTAGCATCAGAATACATATCCTGTATCAGATGTACATACTTTTCTGGCACACCTTTACTTCTTATACATCTCCATACTTCTTGTCGTGGAACGCTGTCGTATGCCTTTTCTAGATCAATAAAAACAATGTGTAATCCTTTTGCCTTTTCCCGGTATTTCCCCATCGTCTGCCTTAAAGCGAAGGTTGCGACAGTTGTTCCCCTGCCAGGCATGAAACCAAATTGCTTATCCCATATTGCTGTTTCATTCCTCAATCTTCTTTCTATTATTCTTTCCCAGATCTTTATAGTGTGAGACATTAAATTTATACCCCAATAGTTCCCACATTCTTGGATGTCACCCTTATCTTTATATATTGGTACTATGATACTATCTCTCCATTCGTCTGGTAATTTTCCTTCCAGGTAGATTTTCCTCATCAGATCCCACAGTTTGGCTACACCCTCATCTCCAAGCGTCTTCCATACTTCTGCTGGGATACAGTCTGGCCAACTTGCTTTACCGTTCTTCATCTTTTTCACTGTCATTCTCACCATCTCCTTACTTATCTCGGGTGTCAGACCCACATTTGGGACTCTCTCCCCATAGGTGGTTCTGGGATTTTCTTCGTTGAGTAGTTTCCCATAGTATTTCTCCTTTCTCCCAATTATCCTTGATTTTATCCTCCTCATTTAACACTATGCCTTGATCATCTTTCACCTGCTTTATGTGGGTAAAATTCTTCGAGCCTTTGTCTCTTACCATCGCAATTCTTTACAAGCGCCTTTTTCCTCCTGCCGTTTCCAATTCTACTTCTACACTTTTACAAGCTCGTGCCTTTGCTGTAGCCACCGCTTTCCCCCCCCTCCCAACTTTTGTTTGATAGCTTAAATCTTTCCTTGTCTTCGTATGATCCAGATAGCTCCCACTTCTTTTTCGTATCCCCCTTTTAGTGCCGCTTGCACTCCTTCATTCCACCACCACTTTCTCTATTTTCTAGGGGCAACCTTCCTGATGTTTTTCCAGTACTTCTTCTCCAGATTTTATAATCGCCCTGCTTTTCTTCACCCAACACTGTTGAACTTCCTCACAAGACCGAGTCCTAAGCAGCACTTTCTCCTTAAATTCCCCTTTCAATTCTTCCTCTTTCAGTCGCCACCATTTGATTTTTGGTTCAACCTGCTTTCTTCTGCTATTCCTATCTACACTCTACTCAGTATCTATCACTACAACTTTGTGTTGCGCCACCACACTCTCCATGTTTAACACCTCAGTTTTTCACTTCCTTCATATGTTGTCGCCTATACATAAGAAAATCTATCTGGCTCTCTTTACCACCACTCTTATAAGTTACATAATGCCCTGCCCTTTTCTAGAAGAAAGCATTGCATATTGCTAAGCTAAAAAATGTAGCGTAGTCGATAAATCTCTCTCCTTCTTTGTTCATATCTCCCATACCCCAGCCTCCATGCACTCTATCCACAACGGTTCTCTCTCTTACTATGTGCCCATTCAGGTCAGCTCCTATAATCAGTTTCTTTTTCACTGGTATCGGGTGTGTTTCATTATTTATCTGCTCCCAAAAGATTCTTTTCTCTTCCTCATTGCAGCCCATTTGGGGTTTGTATGCTCACAAGAAGTTTATTGTCTCCTCAAACCTTAGTTTAATATCATAACCTTGTCACTTCTTCTACTGATGGCAGCTATACTGCTTTTAAGGTGTTTCGACATTATGATACCAACCCCATTTCTTCCTTCCTGACTCACTCCGTTGAAAAGTATGTTAAAGCCGCCCCCCAGTTCTTTTGCTTTGTTTCCTTTCTAACGTGTCTCCTACACACATAATACCTCTATCTTCATTCTTTCCATCAATTGGTTACTTCCAAACCTTTCACAGTCATCTACCCCACGTTCAACTTGCCCACTCTCAGTTGGACTACCTTAATTAGCCGATCCCGTTATTGAATCGGTTGCCCTAGCTCCGTTCTCGCATCCCCCTAACTGGAACTGCCTGTATGTGGTGGTGTTGGTGGGGGGGGGGATTGCGTGTCTCGATGATCTGACGAGCCACGCTAGGGGGGAGAACCAAGCTTCATACTCGGCTCAACATTGTGGGAGAGGGCTACCCATACTGGAGGAGTCAGTCGCTAAGAAATTGGCGAGCCATGCTAGGGGAGCTGGGTACCCTACTCCATTCATCATGGGGGAGAGGGTTGCCCATACTAGACGGGTCATCAACTAGCGGCTATACCAAATGGCTCTCCAAAGTAGGCTTTCAGTACGGGTCAACAGCGCCGCCCGCCAGATGGATCACTCTTTAGAGTAGTCCTGTGCTGGATGGTTGGGTGTCCAGGCTGGGGATGCGTGAGGGGGTGAGGTCAGCTTCGGGAAATCTTTCGCATCACGGGGCCTGATTTTCAAAACGAGCAGTCTCCCTGGGGACGAGGTACCCAGTCCTCGTCGGCAAGCGTCCAGTCCCTGCGCAGACCCAGTAGGTGATGGCTCTTGGCTCCTGGGAGAAAACAGGAAATCAACACAAATATGAGTGTAAAAAAATTCTGTTTATCGGAAGGTAATCTACCAGGCCTCCGAGATATCATCTACTGGCTATTGTGTTTCTGAAGAGAAGCAGATGGGCGCACCTTCCACTGACTCAGAAATCTAGAATGGGAAAGTTGGTAGCAGGACACCTGCTGGGTTCTCTACCTCATCATAAAATAGAGACACACTTATGATGAGTGATATCTTACAAAGACTCACAAACAATGTAATACACAATATCATGAAGAAGTTTGGTACTGACACAGAATCAGAATCATCTATGAGAATAATGATACCACCATCAGATGTTATGTGGTCTTCCTGACAAAGTAGGCCGCTAAGACAGCCCTTGAACATGCAACCTCCTTACGCATATGAAACAAGAACTTCTCTGTCAGACTCGTAAGATCAAGTAATCTGGAAGAGACAGAACAGGACTACTGTCCAAACATATTTAAAGAGCATCTCACAGAGAAGGCAACGAGGCTACGGAAATTATGCACTCCATACTGGTTCGTTGCCTACTACAAAGATGGTTCGGGCAATTTCCTCCGAGCCACTCTGTATCTCAAAAGACAGATAGGACTCATCCCTGAAGGCCATCTAAAAAGTATGGGAAGGGAGTCCTCATACACGCCAAAGATTTCACCTCCCATACCCATCTGATGGCATGTTTGGAACCATTTCGACTTCTCCGAAGAGGAGATAGTTGATATGTTCCCTGACAATGTGAGCCATGCCACATAAATGAAGGGGTCAAAAAACCTGATAATCTTGGTTTTCTTCGGATACTTCGCACCTGACAGGATCAAGATCACCTCTCAATCCATGAAGGTGAAACCTTTCACAGAAAAGCCCTGCCTATGCTACTGGTGCTTCAATTATGGGCATGGAAGGAAGCATTGTAAAGATGTACCACGATGCGGCAACTGATCTGCCGTAGATAACCATGCCACGGCGGAATTTAGTAAAGAGGCCTACTGCTTCCACTGCAGGGGAGATCATCCTGTGAATTCTCGGTAATGCAAAATATATAATTTGGAGCCTAGGAAGCGCTAGGAGAGAGTTGATGTTTCGGCAGGGGGAGGGGTGAAGACTTTCTCCTCCACCATGGCTAGTCGCCCTGTCACAGAAGGTGCATATGTTACTCCGGCAGTTAGGAATAGATTTGGTACCCTAGAAAACGAGGCCGATTCGACACACACAACTCATCTGAGTCACCACCGGTCGACTCAGTCCAAGCTTTAGAGCCAAAGCCAAAGAAGGACCTGTCTACAAAATTCTCACACCAGAAGAGACATCGCTCCTCCTCAGAATCCTTGGACTCGGTGGAGGTGCCACCACCGGCTAAAATAATCTTAGCAGCGGAGGTTCAGGAGCCGGATGCAGTAGGTGCTGCCTCCACAACTCTAGAACCCCCAGCGGACAATGATCAAGACACCGAAAACCTGTCTAGAACGGCGACATGTAGAAGCAGGAGAGCAACGCTGCCACCAGCTCCAACCTAAAGCTCCACTTGGCACCCCATTTGGATGATGACGTCTTGTCATGGCCTGAGGGTGTACAGTCCCTCAAGAATTCCATAAGGGCACAGGCAGGTGACATGCAGCAATCAGTGGATCTCCCACAAAGGGGACCACTGGGAGATCTACAAAATCATCATGCCCCTATAAAGAACGGTGGAGAAGAAAAGGGAAAAATATTTACAACCCTCACCCCAACCCTACCTTCACCTCAGGGGGGAGGTTAAAAAAAAAGTTAAGTTCTACTGAAGGAAAAAAAGACGCCTAGTTGTCCTTAAACCTCGATCGAAATAAACATGGCCATGATCCTTCAGTGGAACATTCATGGTCTAAGAGCAAACTGGGAAGAACTTGCTACCCTAGTGGAAGACTCCTCCCCAGCAATTATCTGCCTTCAGGAGACCATGATGAGGCAGATAAATTATCCCTGCCCCACGGTGTATGAGGTGCTGCAAACCTCTACTCTCGGTGGTGGAGGACATGGCGGCGGAGGTTGTTTATACCAATGTCGTGATGTCTCCTTCCAAGAAATAAAATTACAATCCCCCCGCAGGATGTGGCAGAACGAGTCCACCTAGGCTCAGACTACACACCAAGTGATGGAAATTGTACTCCAGCACCTAGCAAACCTTTTGGGGCAGCTCCCTCCACCATTGCTACTGTTCGGAGACTTCAATTGTCGTCATCAGTTGTGGGAGGATTCAATCTGCAATAGCAGGGGTGACTCCCTCCTCACCTTTATTGATGAGCATGACTTAGTTGTCCTTAACACTGGTGAACCTACCCATTTCCATACTTAAACGGGCACATTCACTGCCATTGACCTCTCGATCTGCAGCTCAAATATAGCAGCACACTTTACTTGGATGGTGGAAGAAGATCTACGTTGAAGTGACCACTATCCTATAATTCTAAAGACCGTTGTATCCCCTCCCACGATGAATGGGATGAGGGTAGTGCCCCGTTAACCCCTTCCCTGGCGCGTAATTATTGACCGTTCCCAGTGCCCGTTGATGGGTGCCTCTGGTAGCATCGGTCCGAGGTGACGGCCCTTTGTTCCCAGGTTGGTTGCCAGGCCAATAAAAAGCCTTGGGTCGAGTTCCTTGGTGTGGCGGAATATCCATTGAACGCTACTCCGAGATCCTGGCCGTTGTGAAGGGAACTAGTAGGAGTTTAGTAAGGGGTGTGCTTCGTTGTTGTTCACCTGGTGAGAAATCGATGGCCCCTTCGGGGACCGTCTGTGCTGCTTGGTTGGGAGCCACGGCACGCCGAGGCTTGACGACTCGGTCGGACGAACAGCAGCACATGGAGCGTGTATTCTGGAAGACTCCGAAACGACTCCGATCAATAGGCGGGAGCGGCTCACGCGGGGAGAACTCACCAACCCCCTTTTTATATATTGATTGGTCACAAGCTTAAGAAATAGAGTGTTCAAAATGGCAGGAAAGAAAGGTCCAGCAGCGCTAAAATTCACGTGTGCCACATGTAAGAAGGACAAGTGGTGCGTTGACTTCCCGGAAGGCTGCTATGCGAAATGCCACCCAGACAGTGTATGCACCACTTGCATTTTAAAGAAGGAAGTGGAGGAAGTAGTCGCCTACTTCAGGGAAAGAACTACAGACCTCGAACAGAAAATCGAGAGGCTCAAGGAGGAGCACTCCCACCAGATCCGCAGGCTCGAAGAGAAATTAAACGATCTCTCGAGTCCTGTGGCAAACAACACCTCTGCAGAGAGCCCGTGCCCGAATGTGGCAGTGACACCAAAAGGAAAAAAGAAAAAAAAGACGAAAAAGGGAAAGAAGAAAGAGGAAGAGAGAGAAATAGAAGAAGAAAAGGTAGAAGAAGTTAATGAAAAGGATGACAAGGGGGTAAAGATCATAGAGAAGAAGAAGAAGAATAAGAGGAAGAAGAAAATAGAAAAGCCTGAAAAGACCATGATGGGGAAAAGAGAGGAATCAGAGAGCTTGCCTCAGAAAATAAAGAATCTTAGCTCAGCAGGCAAATGTGCCAGGGTCATCCTTGTGGGCGATTCCCAGGCACGGGACCTGCAGCCCCTGCTAGCGGCCCGCCTTCGCACAAGCGTTAAGGTAAGCTGCCTGCCAGGATGTGGTAACCACCACATCAGAGTAGAGGCTGAGAAATCACAGATTTCTGAGAGCTCAGTCGTTGCTCTGATGGTCAGTGGAAACGACCTCTACCTGAGTGGAGGTAGGGTAGGCCCTACAGATAAAATCCTCCACACGGTCATGGGTGCCGTGGACGACTGTGGGCTGAAAACCCGCAAGCGCGTGGTAGTCGGGATGCTCCCGAGGAGAGGTCCAACACGGACCGCTCACTCGATGAACGTGTCTTTAAACCGGCGCCTGGCAGATTTGTGTACGGCAGAGGGGGTCTTTTTTGTGGACCCGTACCGCGGCTTTTATGGTAGAAATGATCTCTACCAAAGGGATGGGGTACATCTTTCCTTTAAAGGAAAGGCCTTTCTGTCGAACATGATCCAGGATGTCGTAGAGAGGACCGAAAGGAGTATCCGGCCCAGAGTGAGGGCGGACGTACGCCAGTATGCCCGTGTCACTCCAGGAACGACCTTCTCAGAGGTCGCAAAAAGGGGTGCCTCGCCAACAAACAAGCCGGGAAACGGAAGAGCGTAGGGAGTCCTACAGTCAGGGACTCCCTGAAAGTTCTTCTGTTCAATGCGAGGTCAATCAGGAACAAGTTTCCTGAGCTCCGTGGCCTCGTAGCGACGGAAGAACCCAAAATGGTAGCCATAACAGAATCGTGGATAAAAACCTCAAACCGAGACTTTGAAGGCGAATTCACGATTCCCGGTTACCAGCTCTTCTTGAAAGATAGGCCAGACAGAGAGGGTGGCGGTGTGATGTTGTATGTCAAGGATACTCTCCACTCGACGGATTGCAACATCGTATCCGACCATGAACTACTAGGTGTTGACCTAGAGATAGGTCCTGCCAAATACAGGACCCTGGTGCTTTATAGACCTCCTGTCCAACTCGTTGAAAAGGACAGAGATCTGTACCAGCTACTAGGAGAACTTGTCGAAGACAGAGTGTGTATTGTCATGGGTGATTTCAACACACAAGTTGACTGGGAAACCAGAGAACCCTGTGGCGAGAACGCCCTACTCCTGGAGTTCACGAACAACGAGTTCCTCACTCAATGGGTGAGAGAGCCAACGAGAGGAGACAATATCCTCGACTTGGTTTTCACCTCTGAGGATGACATCGTTGAGGACCTCTCTGTTGGCGAAGAGCTCGGTGGCAGTGACCACCGACTAATTAGATTTGTAGTCAAAGTCCCCAAGGCAGAGCCTGCAACTAGTAAATCAAGGAAACTCGATTTAAGAAGAGCAGACTTTGCAGGTCTACGCGCGGGACTGACTGACGCGAGGCTAGAGGAGTGCGATGCTGTTGAAGACTCTTGGAACAGTTTCAAAACCACATTCATGAGTCTTCAATCGCGTTTTATCCCTCTGAAATGCCCCCGTCGGTCTTCTGTTCAACTAAAGTGGTTTAATCGAGAAATCGGGCAACTGCTTAGGGAGAAGAGAAATGTGTACCGGCAATCGAAGGTCTCGGGTGACTTTGACGAATACCGGAGGCTAGCCAGGAGAGTGAAGTCCAGCATAAGGGCGGCTAAGCGGTCTGAGGAACTCCGAGTGGCGAGACTCTGTAAAGAGAATCCAAAGGAGTTTTTTGGATATGTGAACAGCCGTAAACCAATCCGTCGAACGATTGGCCCTTTGAGGAATGAGGAGGGGACATTAAAGCATTCAGATGCAGAAAATGCCAACCTCCTCAACGACTACTTCTCTTCAGTGTTTACTGAAGAGTGTGGTCCCATTCCCCAGCCGACGGATTCCTACTCGGGGGAAAAGCTGGAGGCAATGGACTTTACCGAAGGAGAAATAAAGAAAAAGATCGCTGACCTAAAGACGAATAAGTCCCCTGGACCGGACGGGTTTCTACCTAAAGTGTTGAAGGAAGTGTGCGATGAAGTATCACGACATCTGTGCGCTATCTTTAACATGTCAATCCGGACCGGATGCGTTCCTAGAGACTGGCGTGAGGCGGAGGTGACTCCTATCTTCAAGAAAGGAGACTGTAACCAACCGTCGAACTACCGACCTATCAGTCTGACTTCGATAGTCGGTAAACTCATGGAAAGCATCATGGTGGACAAAGTGACGTCGTATTTAGAGTCAAACCTGCTACTGAGGAGTTCCCAGCACGGCTTCCGAAGGCAACGGTCATGCCTGACGAACCTTGTAGAATTCTTCCACTTCGTTTTCAGTGAGCACGATCGGGACAAGGCGGTGGATGTGGTCTACCTAGACTTTCACAAAGCCTTTGATAAGGTACCACACCGCCGCCTTCTCCGGAAAGTGCGAGCGCTTGGCATAGACGGAAAGGTAGCCGGCTGGATCGAGAACTGGCTAAGTGGCAGACGGCAACGGGTGGTGGTAAATGGACAGTCTTCTGAGTGGGTGCCCGTTACTAGCGGGGTGCCTCAAGGTTCTGTCCTGGGACCACTACTATTCATCATCTACGTCAACGACATGGACGGTGACATGATTGCGAAGATTTCCAAATTTGCCGACGATACCAAGCTTGGTATGAACGTTGCAAAGGATGGAAATACTGCCCGCCTGCAGGAAGATCTTGGGAAGATTGGGGAGTGGTCGGACACGTGGCAAATGCCTTTTAACGTGGGCAAATGCAAAGTGATGCATTTCGGCCACAGAAACCCCCAATCTCAGTATATCCTTAAGGGCACTGCTCTTGAATCGAGTGACACTGAGAAGGACTTGGGTGTTACTATCACTAGTGACCTCAAGTTCTCGAAACAGTGCATTGAGGCGGAGAAAAAGGCCCAAAGGATGCTAGGCTATATTAAGCGCCAGTTTGGTTATCGGAACCAGGAGATTGTACTGTGCCTGTACAACTCACTTGTCCGACCGCACCTGGAGTATGTCGTACAATTTTGGAGTCCTTCATTGCGAAAGGACATCGCGAGATTGGAACGCGTACAAGCCAGGGCAACCAAGCTGATTCCCTCTATCCGACATAAAAGTTATGAGGATAGACTAAGGGAATTAGATCTGTTCTAGCTGGAAACCCGTAGACAGCGTGGTCAGCTCATCGAAGTTTTCAAAATACTTCGAGGGTTCGACAATGTTGACTACCGGGATATTTTCACACTGAGTGAGAACAGAACGCGCAATCACGGCTTCAAACTTGAACTGAAGCGTTACAACCGCAATCTGTGTGGAAATTTTTTCACTTACAGTATCTGCGGTATGTGGAACGCACTTCCAGTGGAAGTTGTCAACAGTGAATCTGTTGACCAGTTCAAGTCAAGACTAGACAAAGTCTTGAAAAGTGGCCGTTTAGGGACGCAAAACAATTGAGCAGCCTTGTGCCCGCTCAATTGCTAGTCCAAAGGTACCCTCTTTGAATGGACCGTAAGGTCTCCTAGGGTACCTCCTTTCCTTGTTGTTACTCCTTGTTGTTGTCTCTTAAAGTGATTTTTTCCCCATGCAGATTAGCTGAAGTTTGAGGACTCCTGCAACTTTGAAAACCGTGCAAAAGACTTTAGCAGTGTCGATGCGGCCTTGGAAACATCCTGCCTCCACTTTGCCGCATCAGTGAGCATCCCCCGCACATCTGGGAATTTCCAACAGCGTGAGGTTCCCTGGTAGAACCAGGACTGTGCAGCTGCTAGAAGGGCCTCTTTGCTGGCAGAGAGGAGCTACAGATCTCAGCCTAACTCGCAAGCTCGTACGATTTCCTTCCACAGAGCTAGGGCTCACTATCGCTGGACGATGAAGTCAGCTCACCCCTCATCCTGGTATTCCTATGTGAGCTTCATCTCGCCGTCCACACCAATGTCAAAGATTTGGAAACGAGTCCTTAAAATGAAGAGGAAGTACGTTGCCCCATCATGACCCATCCTGTCGCTAGAATGGAAACACCATAGCTGCACCTGCCGATGTGGCAGAGGCCTTTGTCACCTTTTTGGGTTCAGTAGCCCAGTGCGACACTACTTCTCCTTCAGTTATACGACGACTCCAAGACGTAGGGAAGGACATTGACTTCGCATCTAGAGATGTAGACTCGTACAATGTGCTCTCCACCATAATTGAATTAAGAGAGGCCTTGAAAATATGTAACGACAGATCCCCAGGGTACGACGACAACCCGGGTCTATGCAATGCTTAGACATCTTCCGCAAGAGGGTATGTCCTTTCTGCTAGGCCTCTATAACCGAATCCGGATTGGATTCTCCAGCAGTTAGAGGCGTGGCGGTGGTGATTTCAATCCCGAAGCCGGGAAAAGATCACTCGCAGCCTACCAACTTCTGTTCAATCTCTCTCACGCCGTGCATGGGCAAGCTGTTTGAGAAAATGGTCAATGTCCGATTGATGTGGATCCTGGAATGCGAAAAGTTCTTCGCCAAAGTCCAGTTCGGGTTCCGAAAGCTTCGTTCCACATCAGACGCTCTCCGACACTGGAGTCGTCAGTCTACAGGGTGTTTAGATCGCAGTAGCATCACATTACAGTTTTTTTTTCACCTGGAGAAAGCTTATGACACTGCCTGGAGACACGGTATAAGGGGGGAGCTGGCCGAGTTTTTTCAAAGGCTTTCATGGCCAATATGATTGTCCGAGTTCGGGCCGGACGAGTCCTCTCCTCCTCCTATCAACTCAAAGGTGGAGTTCCACAAGGCAGTATCTTGAGCGAAACTCTATTGGCTGTTGCGATTAATGACATAGTGGATGTGCTCCTAAATGGAGTGATCAACACCTTATATGTTGGAACACCTGTCAATATCATTTGCCGCCTCATTGATCTCAGCGGCCGAAAGACTAGTCCAGCTCGCCATAGAGAAAGTCTGTGAGTGGTCTACCCTTAGGGGTTTCCGCTTCTCGTAGAAAAAAAACATCGCAGTACATTTCTGCAGGGTCCGGGGCATACATCCCGACCTCGATTTGTATTTTTATGGCAAGCGGATCCCGTGCAGGAATGAGGCTCGGTTTTGGGGGTTGGTCTTTGATACCAGACTAACCTGGTCTCCTCACCTCTGTTCCCCGAAGGTAGATTACCTTAGGGAAATGAACTTTCTAAAATTACTCTCAAATACATCGAGGTGCAGACCGTAATATCATATTGAGGCTGCACAACACAATAATATTGCCAAAATTACAATATGGTTGCGAGCTGTACTCCTCCGCTACCCAAGTCCGGCTAAAGGCACTAGATTCCATCCACCATGGAGGAGTGCACCTCGCGACTGGGACATTCAGGTCATCCCCCATCCCTAGCCTTCTAGTAGATGGAGGTGCAATTCCCTCGGACATCCACAGGCATTCCGCACTGATCAGGTGCTGGCGCCGCCTACAGAGACTGCCTGATTCTCTGGCTAGCCAAAGAGTGTGAGAGGATGCCAATGCCACCCAACACCCTCGTAGAGACTCCACTCCAGAGGCATTTGGTGCACGAGTCCGGGTGTTGCTTGACTCTCACCCTGACTTGAATGTGCAAATAAGCCTATAGTAGCAGTCCAGACTAGGTCCCTGGGATCTATCTGAGGTCACCTTCTGGAGGAGACTTTCAGGGAGAAAAAGATCACTTCCGCTACAAGCTGAACTCCTCCAGGTTAAAGTCCATCAGCCCTTGCATGGGGGATCTATACTAGTATACACAGATGACTCCAAGACCGATGAGGGAGTCGGTTTTGGAGTTATCTTTTCCTCCCTCATCCAAGAAAGGGGGACACACTTCCTAGAGCTGCCTCTATATTCACTCCATAACTTACTGCAATCTTGACTGCCCTCAGCCTTATTTTCCTGAAGACTGATGTGTCCTATGTAATTTATTCAGACTCTTTAAGTGCCCTTCAGGCGATAGATTGTTTTAATCCCGACCACACGCTGGTTCTATCAATCTTAGAGTGGCTCCATCTACTGATGAACCGAAGTTGCACTGTGCAGTTCTGCTGGGCCCCTGCCCACGTGGGTGTCAATGGCAATGAGGCGTCTGATGCCCTCGCTAACACATTTTCATTAAGACCGGCAACAAACCGCCTCACAATACCAACATGTGATCTCCGACCTGCCATCTGCCATGCCATACTTCAGACATAGACAGAGCAGTGGACCTCGTTAGATGTAAACAAACTAAGGTCGATTCGCGAAAGCGTTGAGAGAGTGGAGTAGAGTGGTCTGCCGCGTCGCTTGCAGGTGGTGGTTACACGCCTCCGGGTGGGCCACACCTAAATTACTCACTCATAGGCACCTGATGTAGAGGGGTCCACCCCCTTATTGTGATGATTGTTTGGTGCCCCTCACAGTGTTCCACATGATGGCGGAATGTCCCAGCTTGGGGGATCTCCGCAACGCCCATCTTGTGAGCCACCGGGGAACAGATGGTTCCTACTCCCTACCCTCCATGCTTGGCCAGGCTGGTGGAGTGGATCATATTTTGGAAGGAGTCTGATCTCCTCCAACATATATAATTCAAAAATACCTTATTCCAAGTATATATTCTTTTTGAAAACAATATGAATATTCTTTAAATAAATTTTAATATATATTCCATATATTTTATCCTTCATCAATCTACTGATCATCTTTCACCCATTCATCCCCATTATCCTCATTCACCCATCAAAGTATTATTTTGTCAATATCTTAAAACAACTTCATCAGGCATAATTCATCTATTCAGTCTCATTCACCCACTCACCTCCACCATCTCACACATTCATTCATCCACTCATATATCCTTAATCATCCATTCGCCCTCATTCATCCATAACTTTGAACTACATCTGTAAATACTTATTGCTTTAAATTTATAATTAATTTTCTCTTTAATATTCTTTTTAACAATTATTGAACTATAATTGTAAATATTCAACCATTTTAGAGCTTTGACCATCCGTCATCCATCCATCACTAATTCACCTCCCTTAATAAATGCATAAACTACATAAAAAGGTTTAGCTGGCGGAAATAACCGAGTAGTTGCGCCACTTAAAACACTCCAGTCAATCAAACCCTTCTCTCAGGCGAAACCCCTGCGCGTCCCTTACTGGGTACGCCCTGGCATGGGCGTCCGTTGTTCCCGATGGGGGGGGGGGGCATTTGCCACCCCACCTGGAATTCCTAAATAAGTGAAATATAGGAATATGTGGAAAATATAGGCGGCTAGCATTTGATAGCAGTCGTTCTTTCCGTTTATTTGTTTTTACATTTAATACTATTAAATTACTAAGTATAAATTATTAAACTATTAAATTATTATACTATTAATACTATTAAATTAATAGTACTGTAGTTTTATTTTTACATGTAATAGTTACTGTATGTTTGGATATCCTAATGGTAAGACATCTAAGATACTTAAAAATAATTTTTATATGGATAATTTAATATATAATATTATATATTTCATTTTCTTTTTTAGGATTGTGAAATGGATATGAGGAGGTTCTTCAAAAACGTAAATCTGATTACTCGGACGACAATCAAGATACCCCAGGCACATCGGAGACACATGCTGAACCAGCAGAGCAGTGTAGAGGAGGGTATGATGAGCAGTTACTCACAGCAACCAATCAGATGCCACCCCAAACACCACTTGCTACAGTGGCCGATGACTTGCCTCATCCTCTGGATATCGGATTATATGTCAATACCGAAGAACATTTGACCAATGATAGAATATATGATCTCCTGATTAACACATATGTCCCCTCACCAACAGATTACAACTATCAGAAAGATTCACAGGGCTCCCGTTGTTTCCGTCACCCGTGGATAAACCAATATTCTCCATGGTTGTCTTACCCCAGTCACTTGAAAGGTGCTCTGTGCAAATAATATGTGCTGTTCTGTCAACCAGTGCACGGAGGTCTAATGGGTGCTTTCATCGTGACTCCTTTTGTCAAATACAGAGACTTCAATGAGCACGCGAGGAAGCAGATGCTTTCATCCTGGCACAAAGGCGCACTACAAGATGCCAACAATTTCCTCACCACTATGAAAAACCCAGAGTTGGCCATCGTAAGCCAGATGAACCGAGCAGTCAACCAAACAGTCACTCGAAACCATGAGAAAGTGTTCTATATCCTATCTAGTATTCTGTTCTGCTGCAGTCATGCCATTGCTTTGAGGGGAAAGGAATCTACATCGGGAAACCTCTGTGACCTACTGCGATTCAGGATAGAAGCAGGGGACACGGTCTTGAAGGATCACAGGGAGAGCGCGAGTAAAAATGCGAGGTACACATCAGTTCGTGTACAGAACGAGCAGATACCTATCTCCGAAAAAGTGATAATAGAAGATATTGTGAAGGCTGCAAATAAATCAAATGGATTCTCGATCATTGCTGATGAAACTGCTGACATATCAGGCACCGCAAAAATCTCCATTGGCCTACAATTTGTTGAGCAACAGGAGAAACGGAATGATTCAGCTACCATACGCGAAGAATTCCATGGATTGCTCTACTGGAGATCATGGACTCTGCGACAATTGCAGATACTATCATCAATCAAGCAAAGAGAATTGGTCTTGACCTCAACAAGCTTCATGGCCAAGTCTCTAGAAAGTCGCTTTGGTGATAGTAACACATCATATTTTCATATTTTTGCATTACATCTAAAAGAAATGAAGAAAATAGAAAGAGGTGAATTTAAGAACATCGTTTCATCTATCAAAGAAATATACGAAATTGAGAGTCTTGTTGAAGAAGCACTAGCGCGGTGTGACGTGCTGAAACATAAGGGCACACTGGATGACAACTCTCTTTCTCTCTCTAGGTATGATTGAGCTGTTGAAAGAGACCACTCTGTTCCCTGCTGTGCGCAAGGCTATCTCCATCGCACTGACTCTGCCTGCAACAACATGTACAGTGGAGAGGTCTTTTAGCACAATGCGCAGAGTGAAGACCTGGTTAAGGTCAACAATGACCGATCAACGTTTGTCCCGTTTGTGTGCTCAGTGTCCACCGTGAAAAAGTGAACAACCAGACCAAAGAGATAATGAAAATGGTCATTGACAAGTTTGGAAGAGATCCCCGACGACTCCATTTCCTGTTCACGTAGTAGTAATAATAATACTTGAATAGTGGAAAACTGAATAAACAGTTGAACAATGTCTATGGTATTTTATTCATTTTGTATTTTTCATACAATTTTTTTATTTTCCATAAATTCTAGGGGGGGCAGGCAAATACCCATCCTTGACCCCCTGGACGCCATGAACACAGCCAATGCTGATGACACAACACATCTCCATATTCCCCCCCCACCTGCATTTTTTTCTGCGGACGCCCATGCGCCCTGGCATTTTCCTAGGCTATGTTTAGATTGCTTTGTCGTGTTGGGTTTTGGCAAGTGTTTTACGCCTGGATCCTCTTCCGGACCCCAACTCTTAATTGTGTACAATTTTATAACAACTTTTTAATTTTTTTTTCAGAATCCAATACATAACTAAATATTGAAAACCACTGATCTTAATTTAACATCTTATTAGTCGTAGTAGTCGACGCCAATCCTTCCTTGATTCAGGAGGATCACCGACCGGAAAATGAAAATCTACATAAAGGTCAGTATGACAATCGCTGGTCAGCCCTAGGGCACCGGGGGCAGGTACTCTTTTAGGGAGAGGTGCCAGGAAGTGTTATGTTTGGATACCAAACGGCTTTCAGGTGGAACCTTCGTTCCCCCCGGGGCAGAGGGACCTGTTCCGCGTCAGAGGTATGTGGATATAGATACCCATGGGTAGGATTCCATGGAACAGAGAGTGTGTGTGTGTTGTGCTGTGAAGACGGAGAAGGAAAGAAAACAGTGTTGTAATTGGAAAAATGGAAAAAACAATTCAACTGGGAATAGTGGAAGAACCAATGTACCATTAAGAGAATAATAAACAATACACAAAATCATATAAGTGATAGACTTCTAAGGAGCTCAACCGACCAATGACTCCCCCTCGCCCCCGATAAATACTCCAACCGATTAAGACAACCAGAAAGTGACCACAATAATGATTACCCGAATCAACCGAAAGTGAAAAAATAATACAACCCAAAATAGCACAGTCAGTATAAGTGGCTAATGTGAAGTGTTTAGAAAGAGTGACAAAAGTGAAATACAGTCATAGCCAAAAGTTTTGAGACTACTATATTTTTTCATATTAATATATATATATATATATATATATATATATATATATATATATATATATATATATATATATATATATATATATATATATATATATATATATACATACACGAGGGGCGGTCAATAAGTTTTGCGAATCAGTAGGGCAAAACAGAGGAAGGGGGATGGCTGTTTGTGGGGGTGTTAGGACAAGTTACAACAAGTCAGGACCTGCAGCCGCACGCTCCTGCCTCGTCTATTTAAGAAGCAGTAGCTGATCGCAGATCGTCAGTCACAAATTTTTCAACAATGGAGAAGGTTGAGCACCGCGCAGTGATCAAATTTTTGACTAAGGAAGGCAAAAATGCAAAAGAGATCCATGAACGCATGGTTGCAGTGTACACCGACACCGCCCCTTCCTATGCAACCATTGCTCGCTGGAATAGGGAGTTCCGCCAGGGTCGTGAGTCCCTTGAAGATGACCCTCGTCCAGGACGCCCGTCAGACGTGACCAACGAGGACAGTGTGACCTGTGTGGAGAGGATGATGCTCGAAAATTGACGGGCAAAGGTCGAAGAAATCGAGCGAGAACTTGGAATATCACATGGAAGTGTTATGAACATCATCCACGACAATTTTGCCATGACCAAGGTCTCTGCCCGTTTGGGTCCCTAGAAACTTGAAGCCCCATGATCGACTTCAACGTCGTCAAAGTCCACAAGGCCAGAGTTGCACAAGCTGCCCTGCGCGAGTGCGGATTCGAGGAGCTCAACCATATCCCCTACAGTCCAGATCTGGCCCCCAGTGACTACTCTTTATTCCGCCAGCTCAAGGCTGCACTGCGTGGACGCCGGTTTGGGGACGATGAAGATGTCCAGCTCGCTGTCCAGGAGTGGATTGAACAGCAGTCGGGAGATTTATGGTTGTCGGGAATTCGAAGCCTCAGGCACAAGTGGCCCAAGTGCATTGAAGTCGAGGGTAGTTATATTGAAAAATAATAAAATACTTTTCCTCATATCTCGTTTCCTTATATCCGAATTGCAAAACTTATTGACCGCCCCTCGTATATACAAAGGAAGAGCAAATATAGGTTCTGCGGGTGATAATATAACCACCACAGGGCTACGCCATTTTATTTGAAAGGCAGAAAATAAAAATGGCGTAGCCCTTTGGTGGTTGTATTATCACCCGCAAAACCTGTAGTTGCTCTTTCTTTGTATGGACAATGAGCGTTTAAATTGTGAGCGGGTAAGAGGATGTGGTATAAAAATTCCTTGGAGGTTCCTAGCTTAAGAAGATACTGAGTTTGATGGGGTAACACTTTGGGCGAAATATAGTTACTGTGCCTGGTAGCTTAGCGGTAAAGCATCTGACCGGCAATCAGCAGACCCGGGTTCGAGTCCTGGCCAGGAATTTTCAAAAACTTTTTTCCCAGGCGTTAGTTCTGTCTTCTTGGTAAAGGATCGCTTTGATTGTGCCGCCCTCTGCTCCCTTTGATTCTGGATTCTTCTAATGTCCCTCTCTCTTGCCTTTAAAAAACTCCGGTTTCTTGTTTCATTTGCTCATTCGCATCCAATTTTTCTTTCTCTTGTAATATATATATATATATATATATATATATATATATATATATATATATATATATATACTATTGAAGTCCACGTCCACAGCTGTCGCAGCGTTATTAGTTTTTAACCTGTATTTTCTTAATCTTTCTTACAAGTTTTTAACGGGGTCTTCGAGGCGAAAAAAACATCCGCGAATGACATTCTTTATTCCTAGACGTCTTTCGACCATGTTAGGTCATCTTCAGGAAATGAACAGAAATGGAATTATGAAATGAAATGGGAAAGTAGGAGAAAAAGTTATAGATCCCCGTGCCCCTCCCCCCCGATCAGTCCCTCTCGGAGGAGGGACCTGGTCAGGGAGGCAGGGAGAAGCCCCGTTCCCCTAGATTCCCCAGCGCCCCCCTACCTCTACCGAGAGAGAAGAGCCTCGGAGAAGAGAAGAGAGAGAGAGAGAGAGAGAGAGGGGAAGAAGAAAAAAATAAGGAAAGGCCAGACGGAAATAAAGTCAAAGGCTTGAAAGTTGATCGAGTTGGTCTGTTTGCGTGAAGGTGACGCTAATCTCTGTACTATAAGCCAATTTTTAGAGTTAAGTTAGAAATAAGTAAGAGTGAAAGTATGCCTGTTTGTTTATTTCTGTGTTTGTTTTGTTTTATATTATGTGTACTTATTACAGAGCCGTAGCAATGTCTAGTGCCCCCCTCCTCCCCATTTTAAGATTGTGGGGTCCCCAGGCACGACAAATACTATTCTCAGCAGTCCCGAAGCTGCGGAATACTTGTCCTTAAGTGTTTTTATTATCCTTGAATATTGTTAGTTAGCCAATTGGCCATGGGACCCAAAGGTAGACTGGGCGCAGCGCCAAACGAAAGGTACCCCTGTGGATGGTTTATCCCATCCAACCTATTTAGACAAAGAGGTTAAAACACACGATATAAAATAATGATTTATTAAAAAAAAACTAAACTCAACTTGTATATGGGAAATGCCTACATCACAAAAATACAAAATACATAATGAAAAAAAATAGAAAAAATCAGAAAAACACAAACATCAACGCAAGAAAATGTTTTTGTCAAATTTCGTGAAAATCGCCCCAGTATTTTTTGTGTAATATTGTTAACGAACTATCCAACGAATGAACGAATGAGCAGACACGACAGATCATTACAATATACTATTTCCAGCAAAGCTGGAAATAGTATAAAAAAGCAATCCAAAAATCAAAATGCGCTTATTAACATTTGCGGTTAAGTTTTAGGGGTTATAAAAGTACTTTTTTCTTGTTTTAACTTGAGAAAATTTTCCACCAATTCATCATAATCAAGATATTTTGCAATATCATGCTTAATTGATATTATTGCCAGAGCATTCAGTCTTTTATTTGACATTGTTGATCGCAGCACATTTTTTATTATTTTCATTCTGTTGAAGCTCCGCCCAGCACTGGCAACAACCCCTACAATACTACTTCCAGAAATATTTATGTAATACACAGTTAAAAGGGAATAGATAAATTAGATAATTACAGAAAATGTGTATTCTAAAATTTTATATTTTCATTAATAAAATAATATTGGGGCCCTTTTAAGATATTCCCCCCAGCCGGGGGGTTCGGGGGGCGGTTACTACGGCTATGTGTGTATATGAGATAGGCGTTCAAACCGTTGTTAGTATTGCTTTATTTTCCTGCTATATTATCAACTCGAGTTTCTGTGAGTTTATTCCCGTATCCGTTGTGTGAATTCATGTTTCTTAGTTAGTTATTTGTTTGTTTCTCTCTTCTTTATTGAATGTTGTATTTCGATTTGTTCTGTAATTTGCTCCTTTTCGTCATTATTCGTGAATATTTTGGTCATAATCGGGTGTCCGTATTTGGTTCACACATAAATCTCCTGCTCTTTCCTTTGGTCCGCTTTGTTTTTACCATTAGGTAACAGCATATGTTGTTTTCATCCTGCTCCTCGTGCTATTTGATTAATTAATTCCTCTTCTATTTCTTCTTGTGTTTTTTCAATGATTTTTTTAGGCTCGTTTTTCAGTTATTTCGTTTAATGTTTTTATTTTCGCTTTGTTGTGTAAGTCTCTTTGTTTTTTCCTCTCTAGTCGTCGTGTGTTCGTAATTATGTATACTGCCTTATTCTGCATAAGTTGCATTCTTATTCGATTGCTTCTTGAAACCTTATACATGGCAAATGTTAGATATATCAAAGTTGGCTGGATCATTGCTTGATAAATCCTTTTCTTATTTTTCATATTTAGATTTTTCAATTTGTAAAGTAGAGTTAGCATGCCTCGTGCTTTATTTATTCTTTCGGTAACGTGTTTCTTGTTACCGTTTTTTGTATTAGTTAGGCCTAAAATCTTGCCTTCCCCGTTATACCTGTATCGCACTCCGTCTACATAAACGTCGGATAGATTTTTGCGATACATCGGTATAATCCTAAATTTATCTTTGTTGGTTTTAATTTTCCATTTTCTTTCGTAATCGTTTAGGTTTTTAATTTCTGCGGCCGTTATTCTGGCTTGCATCTATGGGTTCCGATAAACACAGGAAATAAATTGAGTGAAATCATCCAAGTATTGTATGTTCAAACATCCCTCGCTCCTGGGTGGAGTAATGTCCGAAGTATACACAGAGTATAGCGAAGGAAATAAACACCCTCTCTGACCGAGGCCTGCATTAAGCTTGAATCTTCCACCTTGGTAATTCCCCGTGCCTATGTATGCATATCTTTCCATAACGTAGTCACATAAAATTCTTTCTTTCATTACTAAGTTTAGAATTTTATGTTGTATGCCTATTTGCCAGACTTGACCGAATGCCTTCGATACCTCCCGGCATACTATATCAGTGCTGCTTTTCTCTCCTTTCACTTCACTTATTTTCTCCCTGATCATGCTGAGGGCCATCTCCGTGTTCCTGTTCTTTCTGAAGCCGAATTTTGGTTGTTCCAAAGGTTGTTTTCTGTTAGATATTCATTTAAACTTTGGTTCAGTATTTTTTCAAATATCTTCTCGGTGAAGTCGAGAAGGGATATTGGTCTGAAGTTTTCAACCTCCGAAGGCGGTTTTCCCGGCTTCGGTATGAATAGAATTTTTGCAATTTTTTAACTCATCGGGGAAGTATCTCGTGTTAAGACAGGCGTTAAAAACGTTCCTTATCTTTTCGAGTATATTATCCGGTGCTTCTATATAATTTTCCTTAGTGAGGCCCGATTTTCTATGAGCCTTTTGTTTAAATATGGTGATGGTGTTCTTTAATTTCTCGATTGTGATTTCGGTGTTAAATTCTTCGTTCGCATATCGTTACTCTTCTAAGTAGTAATATGGAAAAGTCCTTTCGATCCGTTCATTTAGTTCGTCAATTATTTGGTTTTCAAAATCTATATCGTAGTTTTCGTTTTCCTCTTCACTGATGTTAAACACTCCTTTCCAGTGTTCCCTGAACAATTTTTCAATCTCGTGTTCGTCTTCCATTAAATTCCCGTTTCTGTCCTTGATCTTTGTTGTTTTTTTCCCCTTTAGTGCTTCCCATACGTCTTATCTTTTTCCAAATTCTCAGGGCATTAGCTCGTTGTCAATATTTTGAATGACAGTGTCCCAGTATTCTCTTTGTTTATCCGATATTGCGCTTAGTAGTTCTCTTCTTTTTGTTCTCAGATAACAGTATTTTTCTATTGTTGTTCCATTTGTTATAATGTCATCTTTTATCGTTTTTATTTCTGCATTCTTAGTCTTCATTTCGTCGGTCCCTATAAAATATTTGATAGTATTGTATATGCTTCTGGGTATCGCGCTTTTTGTTGGTGATCTGTACCCGTGTCCTTATTTTTTCCTGTTCGTCGTCGATTTCTTCTAAAGTAGCTTCATTTAATCCGTTCGGTGTGTAGTCGTTCAATTCTTGTTTGTATTTTTCCCAATCTGCTCTATGGTACGCTTTCCATTGCTTAGCGGTTATTTGTATAGGTTGTTGATTTATGGTTAGTAGCGTCGCTGAATGATCGCTGCAGATAAAGTCTCCAGGTCCCATATGATAGTTAAATAAAATATTATAGTTTGCAAGGCAGATATCTGAAGTCGTCGCAGTTCTCTTTTTAATTAGTGTTGGAAATTCTGGTCCAAGTCTTCTTGTTATACTTCTGTCAATTAGTGCTCGTAGGTCTTTTCCCGTTTGATTTATGTCCCTGTATCCTGTGTGCGTGCATCTTGCGTTCAGGTCTCCCAAAACAAAGTTGGGATTTTATTATTAAATATTCTCACAAAGTTATTTATTGGGAGTCCCGGGTGCCTCGGTGGTTGGTATCCTGTAACAATTATTATATTAGTTAATTCCATTTGGATCTCAATGGAGAGGTAGGATTCGGTTAGTTCTTGTTTTGTATTGTACTCTAATCCTCTTTTTAGGCCTAGTGCTGCTCCGTCATGTTGTTCGTTTGTGTGGTTAGTCGCTATTACGTCGTAGTTCCATATTTTTAGTTCGTGAGTTTCAAGGTTAATCCCGTGATCTGAAATTAGAATTATGTCGGATCTATTTCTCTAAATATATTTCCGTATGTGTTTTCTTTATTCTTACAACTATTCGTATTTGTCTGTAGAATTCTTAATTTTCTATTATCCATCTTATTTGTTTGTTTCTGTGCGGTTTTTCTTTTATGGGAGAGTGGAGCTTTTACGATTATTTATTTGTATCTTTTTTCTGGCGGTTCTGCTTTTCCTTTCTGTCCGTGCCAACATCTGGCTCTTCTCAGTTTCACATTTTGTGGTTGCTACATTCGGTGGCGGCGAGCTGCCCCTCGTCAAATTCATTTTTGTTTTATGCTTTTGCGTGTGCTACTTTTTACGTTTTTCTTATTCGTCTCGTCAGGGGGGCTTTTATATTCTGTTTCCTTCCTTTCTGTGTCCTCCTCTTGTTCTGATTCGCTTTCATTTCTTTTTGCCTCTTCGATGAGTGTCTTTATTGTATCTTCTGAAATTTTTATGTTAAATATGGCCGATGAGTCAATATTTTGCGGGAATTTCATTGGCTCTAGCCCGTTTCCCTTGAGCATGGAGTTCAACGTATTGGCATATGTTCCTGGTTGTGCAATATTCATGACGTGTGAGTGAAGAATACACGTCAGTATCTTTACGTTCAACGTTCCGTCAATTGTTACTTGAGTAGTTTGTCCGTTATTTTTATTTTTCGCTGCTGCTGCCGCGTATGAGGAGTTTTTTTGTTGCTTCTTTTCTTTGATATGTCTCCGTTTCTATTCTCTATATTATTTCTTTTCGCTTCGGGCATGTCATTGCCATTGTTCTGCCGTTCCCTCCGCAATTAACACATTTTTTAGTGTAATTTGGGCAGCTCCTCCATGAGTGGGGGCCACTGCATTCCAAGCTCTGAAGAAGGGGAGAAAGGGAGGGGAAGAAGAAAGAAGTAAGGATAGGACCGATTGAAATAAAGTCAAAGGCTTGAAAGTTACCTAAGTTAGCATGTGGCTTGCTTAACGTGGGACCCGGACCACGGTGTTTTTATGTTTTCCTAGCATTTAATTGTTACTATTTGCTGTACCTGTCCTTGGTGTTAGTGTTTGGTCTATCTTTAGAAAGCGGTAAAGGAGGAAGATGATTGAAGTGGAAGGAAGCTGGAGGTTTGCAGAGAGGTGCAAGTTGCGTGGAGGTCACGTTAATCTCTGTACTATAAGGTAATTTTAGAGTTAAGTTCGAAATAAGTTATAGTGAAAGTGTGTTTTTGTTTATTTCTGTATTTTTTTTTGTTATTATGTTATATGTGTAGGAGATAGGCTTTAAAACCGTTGTTAGCATTATTTGTTTTCCTGCTATGTTAATAACTCGAGAGTCACAAGGAATAGTAGTCACGGTAGTAACAGGAAATTTTTTATAAAAAAGTTGAAACCTATCTACTTTACTCAGATCTATAATCTATTTAGGTCAGGGTGTGGATTATCTTGTCAATTCGAGACTTGAACTGTTCGACTGACAAACTGTTCACCACTTCTGGCGGTAGACGGTTCCACGTTCCGCAGATTTTGTATGAGAAGAAGTTTCCGCAAATGCTGGTATGGAATTGCGGTAATTCCAGTTTGTAACCGTGGTTACGTGTAGCATTTGCGTTCAAAGTTAACAGCCTCCTGTGATCTACGTTTTCAACTCCTCACATTATCTTAAAAGTTTTAATCGCTTGACCTCTTAACCGGCGCGTCTCCAAGGAGAACATTGCCAGTTCTCGTAGCTTATGCTGATAACTTTTATCTCTAAGGGAGGGGATCAATTTTGTGGCTCTGGCCTGTACCCTTTCCAGCCGTTTAATATCCTTCCTCATGGTTGGGAACCAGAATTGTACGGAGCATTCAAGGTGTGACCAGATTAGAGAGTTGTACAAAGCGAAAACAATCTGCTTATTTCGGAAGCGAAAATGCCTCTTTATGTACCCCAGCATTTGCTGGGCCCTCTTTTCCACCTGGAGGCACTGCTTAGAGAACCTTAGATCACTGCTGATTAGCACGCCCAAATCTTTCTCAAGGTCAGTGGTATCTTGTTGTTTGCCTAGAAAGGAGTAGTTTTCCCGAGAGTTATCATGGTTGATGAGAGAGAGAGCTACAAGGAGTTACAAGGATAAGAAGCACCCTAGAAGACCTTACCGTCCATTCAGAGAGGGTAGCTTTGGACTAGAAGTCGAGCAGGCACAGTTCTGCTCAATGGCTTACGTGGCCAAACGGCCATTTTCAAGACTTTGTTCAGTCTTGACTTGAACTGATCAACAGAATTGCTGTTGACCAGTTCCACTGGAAGTGCATTCTAGCTACCACAGATACTGTATGTGAAAAATATCCCATACACATCGCGGTGGTAACGTTTCAGTTCAAGTTTGTATCAGTGATTTCTAGTTCTGCCCTCACTAAGTTGAAAAACATCAGTGTAGTCTACATTTTCGAAGCGTCAAGGTATTTTAAACACTTCGATAAGTTGACCACGCAGTCTCCAAGTCTCCAACAAGAACATATCTAATTCTCTTAATCTATCGTCGTAACTTTGGTATCTGATAGAGGATATCAGTTTGGTTGCTCTAGGCTGCACACGTTCCAATCTCGCGGTATCCTTTCGAAAGGAAGAATTCCAAAATTGTACGGCATACTACAGGTGCGGTCTATCAAGTAAATTGTACAAAGAGAGTACTATTTTTTTTTGTTTCGATATCCAAACTGTCGCTCTATATAGCCTAACATCCTTTGGGTCTTTTTCTCCGCCTCTATGCACTGTTTCGAGAACTTGAGGTCACTAATGATTGTTACACCTAAGTCCTTCTCGGTATCAGTGCGTTCGAGAGCAGCGCCCTTAAGGAAATACCGTTATTGGGGGTCTCAGGGGCCGATATGCATTACTTTGCATTTGTTCACGTTAAAAGGCATTCACCACGTGTCCGACCACTCCCCAGTCTTCCAGTGATCTTCTTGTAGGCGGGCAGTGTTTCCTTCCTTTGCAATGTTCATACCAAGATTGGTATCGTCAGCAAATTTAGAAATCTTCGCAACCATGTCACCATCCATGTCGTTAAAATAGATGATGAAAAGTAGTGGGCCCAGGACAGAACCTTAAGGTACACCGCTGGTAACGGGCACCTAGTTAGAAGCCTGTCCATTAAGCACCACCCGTTGCCGTCTGTCGCTTAGCCAGTTCTCTATCCAACCTGCTACCTTTCCGTCTATACCCAGTGCACGCAATTTGCGGAGAAGGCGGCGATGTGGTACCTTATCAAAGGATTTTTGAAAGTCAAGGTACACAAATCCACCGCTTTGTCTCGATCATGCTCAGTGAAAAAGAAGTGGAAGAATTCCACAATGTTCGCTAGGCATGACCCGCGCCTTCGGAAACCGTGCTGAGAACTCTTCAGTAGCAGGTTCGACTCTAAATGTGACGTTATTTTGTCCACCATCATGCTTTCCAAGAGGTTACCAACTATCGAAGTTAAACTAATAGGTTGGTAGTTCGAAGGGTGGCTAGAGTCTCCTTTCTTGAAGATGGGAGTCAGCTCCGACTCACGCCACTTTCCAGGAACGCATCCGGTCCGGATTGGCATGTTGAAGATTGTGCCTAGATATTGTGACACCATCGCGCACTTTTTTCAACACTTTGGGTAGAAACCCGTCCAGGCCAGGGGACTTATTCGTCTTTAAGTCGTTGATTTTCTTCTCTACTTCGAATTGGGTGAAGTCCATTTCCTCCAGCTTCTTACCCAAGTAACAATCCTTGGGCTGGGGGATGGTACCATACTCTTCAGTGAACACTGAAGAGAAGTAGTCGTTGAGGAGGTTAGCATTTTCTGCATCTGAGTGCTTTAATGCCCCCTCCTTATTCCTCAAAAGGCCAATCGTGGGATGGATTGGTTTACGGCTGTTTACATAACCAAAGTCCCCTTGGGATTCTCCTTGGAAAGTCTCGCCACTCGGAGCTCCTCGGCACGCTTTGCTGCCCTTATGCTGGACTTCACTCTCCTAACTGGCCTACGGTAGTCTTCAATGTCTCCAGAAATCTTTGACTGCCGGTACACATTTCTCTTCTCCCTCAGCAGTTGATCAATTTCTCGATTAAACCACTTTGGTTGAACAGAAGACTGACGTAGGCTTTTCAAAGGGATAAATTGTGATTGAAAACTCATTAACCTAGTTTTAAATCTATTCCACGAATCTTCAACATCCTCGCACACTTCTAGATTGCCCTCGCATCAGTCAATCCAGGAAAAAGATCTGCAAAGTCTGCTCTTCTCAAATCAAGTTTCCTCGATTTACCAGTCGCAGACTCTACCTTGGGGAACTTGACTATAAATCTGACTAGTCGGTGATTACTGCCACCGCACTCTTCGCATACAGAGAGATCCTCAACGATGTCATCCTCAGATGTGAAAACCAAATCGAGGGTATTATTGCCTCTGGTCGGCTCTTTCACCCATTGAGTCAGGAACTCGTTGTTCGCGAACTCCAGGAGTAGTGCGTTCTCGTCCCAGGGTTTTCTAGTTTCCCAGTCAACTTGGTATTGAAATCACCCATGTCGATACACACACTGTCTTGCACAAGTTCACCCAGTAGCCGGTACAGATCCCTGTCCTTTTCAACGAGTTAGGCAGGGTGTCTGTAAAGCAGCAGGGTTCTGTATCTGGCAAGACCTATATCTAGGTCAACTCCTAGTAGCTCGTGGTCGGATACAATGTTGCAGTTCGTCGATATTTGAGTGTATTCTTGACATATAAGGAGAGAGGGAGAGGAAAGAGAGAGAGAGAGAGAGAGAGAGAGAGAGAGAGAGAGAGAGAGAGAGAGAGAGAGAGAGAGAGAGAGAGAGAGAGAGAGAGAGAGAGAGAGAGAGAGAGAGAGAGAGATATGCGCACGGCCACGCCTTTCAAGGAGAGAGAGAGAGAGAGAGGACAGGCACCGGTCGTCCCTTTTTGTCTGCGCTAAAGAAGTTGCGAAATCACGAGACGCCGTGGTGGCCTGAAAGCTCGTCAATGCGGGAAGCTGTGAGAAACCTGAAGGTCCCATTGGGAGTCGGACAAAGTTTCGCCTTGCCGGCGTAGGAACTTTCCCGCGATCGTGCTAATAGGTTGAGACTACCCTCGTCTGTTGATACGTTGGACACTGGCACCCTCTCCTTCTGCCGGAAGGGAAGAACCCCCCATTCAACCCCACTATAAACTTTTCCGGCGCCAGAATTGGAAGACAGTATCCGCCGCCTGCCCGCCCCATCAGTATCCAGCGCCTGTCCGCTACGTCAGTATCCGGTGTCTGTCCGCCCCGTCAGTACCTGCCTTCTGCACTTCTCCGTTCCTACCCGATATTCGCGTCTAGTTGGATTCTGCACAATTCCTCGCAGAACCCCTCAAGCTCGGTGTATTTTCGTCTACTTCACGTGAGTCTACGCCGTAGTCGTTGCTACCCGCTCCTCGAACGCAACGCGCCCAGTCTAGATTCGGAGTTATAAACTCGAAGGCAAGATCTAAATTCAGCCCTTTAGTAGTAATTATCAAGAGACTATTATTTGAACTTTGCACCAAGGCAAAGATTACTACCTCAGACTAAATCTTCGAGGTAACAGCAACGCGGAACTCTCCTGTGTAAGTGCTCTCTCTATTCCCTCTCCCTCTCCCAATGTAATCCTTCATCGTCGGCTTCTTGTACTCTCAAGTTCATTCGAGCGACCCTTCGGTCAGTATTGTTCGTTCGGATGTACGGCGACCGCCCCCGCCAAGTCACCCTCAACCTTTTAGACGCTGAGACTCGTGTACTTCTAATGTATTGTATAGCTTTATTTAAAACCCGCTGTTAACCCCTGTTAAAAAATATTAATTGAAATTTTCAAGATCCTAGGTTAGTCACTCGGACTCAGTGGCAAAGATCTAATAGTCTACACCCAGGAACAAGAAAGAAAAGACCGAGAAGAAAGAGAAAAAAACGAGAAGAAAGAAAAAAGGAACGAGAAGAAAGAGAGCCAATTTGCTCTCACGAACTGGAAATGAGCAGAGCTAGGAACAAGATTCTCTTCATGGAGTTTTTAAGGTTCTAAACTAGACGCACCGCAATTTGTGACCATAAAACTCTCCGTCTTTAGAGAAGGCGAAGATTTCAAGGCTTATCTCACCCAGTTCGAAAAGATCTTTGAGGTGAGCGAATGGGACATCGAGACGGGCGGCGTAGAACAATTATTGCCCCTGCTGAGCTCCCAACTCAGGGATATTTTTATCTCCCTCCCACCCGAGACAACAATTGATTACTTATCGTTAAAAGCCGAGTTGCTCGCCGCTCATAACATGACCCCTGAGTTCTACCGAGCTAAATTTAGGCACTGTCGCATTCAACAAAACCAGACCTCCTAACACTTCGGCTATTTCCTATAGGGTCACTTTAATATTTGGATTGGCGCGTCCAAGGTGCTTCATGAATACAACGCCCTGGTCGGTTTCGTCCTCAAGGAGCAATTTCTTCTGTCGCTCCCTTCAGAAATCAGATTATTCGTGAATGACCGGAGGGGCCGTACTCTCAAGGAATGCATCGAGGAGGCAGACGTCTACGCGGCTAGCCACAACTGCTCTCCGAAAGAAGGAAAAAAATGAGAACCCCATCTCCTATATCCAAAACCAGCAAGAAAAACTTCGTTCTTAATAATGGGAATAAACTCGTTAAGGTGAGTCACCCCGCCAAACTCAAATCTCTCTTTTCGTCGGGCCACTGTGATTTTAAGCCCTTTGCTCTCAAACCCCCTGCTCCGTCGTTCCTCAGGAGGACCATCGTGTGCTATTCTTGTGGAGTTCAGGGTCACATGAGGTCCAATTGCTCTCAAAACTCGCAGTTTAGAAGCACCCCTCCTTCTCACCAGGTACACCAGAGGTCAGTGCCACTCCTACCTACCTCCCGTCAAGCGAAGGCAATAGTTTCGTTTTAAAACTGGTCAATTTTGCCACCCGATTACCTGAGGTTGTGCCGCTCAAGAAAATCGACAGCATCTCTTGCGCCGAAGCCCTTATTTCCATCTTTACCCGTATGGGCCTACCTAAATCAATCCTCTCGCATCATGGTCGTCAATTCACTTCCGAATTAATGGAGTACGTCGATAAATTATTGATGATCAAGCCCTTGTTTACCATCCCTTTTCACCCGAATGGGAAATGGAATATGCGAGACGCAAAATGGAAGCCTCAAGGACATTCTCATGAAGTTATGTGCAGATCAGCCCACGGAATGGTACCGCTTCTTTCCGGTAGCCCACTTTGCTTATCATGAAATCCCCCATCGTACATTTCGCATCCTTTGAACTTTTATATGGTAGGAACGTCAAAGGCCCGCTGAGTATCCTAAAGGAACTTTATTCCAATCAGAAATTGGATCAAAACATCTAGATTTCTTATTTGTACCTACTGTATTTAAGAAGGAGGCTGGAAAAGTGCGCCAAAATTGCATCTCAAAACGCCGACATTAATTTCGACAAGTATAAGGCATACTTTGATTGCAAGTCCAAAGAAAGGAAATTTAACCCCGGAGAAGAAGTTATGCTTCTTCTTCCTACGGACAAAATCAAATTGTTAAGCCAGTAGAAGGGCCTCTACCACATAGTCGAGAAGCATAGCCCCGTCGATTACTTTATTGAAACCCCCTCAGAAACAAAGCTTTTTCATGTTAATTTGCTCAAGCGGTATCACTGGCGCGTGAGCATCAACCAGGATAAACTGCAATCGCTCCTGAGTCGTTTTGATGACGTTATCACCAAGATCCCCCATTGTGCTACCCATTTTGAGCACAATATCCAACTAACCACCCTGGAACCCATCCGTTCCAAACAATACCCCCTGCCTATATACCTCCGGGAACACAATTTTACAATTGTCCCCAGCAAATGCCACTTCGCCTTTGGCACTATCGATTACCTTGGCTTCCATATCGAGAATGATCGGGTCAGCCCCCGGCAAGAAAAGATCCGGGCCATCGTGGACACGCCTTTGCCCACTAACAAAAGTCAGCTTCGATCCTTCACAAGCTCTGTGTCGTTCTATCATCGCTTCATACCCAACTTTGCGTCTATCTCCGCCCCCCTATGCGAGCTATTAAATAAGAAGGCCCCCGAACGCCTCGAATGGACGCCACTTTCGACTTACAGCTTTAACCAACTCAAGGAGTTGGCATCCGATCCTATCCTTCGCCTCCCTATCCCGGACAAACTGTTTGGCTTTCGCACCGACGCCAGTAATGACAGTATAAGATGTGTTCTCCTCCAGTATGAGAATAACGGCGAAAGTTTCTCCATCGCTTACGCAAGCAGAAAATTATTCGCGCGTGAGAAAAATTATGCGGTAATTGAGAGAAAATCCTTGCTATAATTTGGAGAATCCGTAAATTTAGGATGTATTTAGTAGGGAAGGAATTTGTAACGGAAACAGACCACAAACCCCTATCATACCTACGTAACGTCAAGAATAATAACGGTCAGTTAATGCGTTGAAACTGGTTCCTCCCGTAATTCTAATTCCGCATTTTGTATTTAAAAGGCACCTATAACTGTATGGCCCATAGTTTAAGTAGAAACCCGTTGGACCCTTTTGTTAAAAAAATAAACTTGTATATTCAACCATATAATAAGGAAATGCGTATACTTTTTAAAAATTTTGTTTGCTTATCTGTGTACAATGAATTCCCTTTATATCCTTAATTTTTTATAGTTTTGTATACTCGTAGGATAAATTCACCCTCGGGCCAGTGAGGCCTATTTAATGATACCATGGTGTCGTAGAATGACTCCCGACGATACCATATATTACACTATTCGTTGAGGGAACTTCCTTAATTATCTTTAGAGTGCGTTACTGTCTGGCGGCCGATATTATGTATCTTCGATATGCTTAAGAAGTGGAACTGAGCTCAAGGATAATAATATTGCTATCATTAATAAAATAGAGTTTTATTAATAATAACTATAAACAATACACAAAAACGGAAAATATTGACATAAACAGAATGGAAAGGGTCGTGGAGACTCGGGCTAATCCAAGGATTTAAGGGATTAAAAAAGGTAAAACAAATATAGAGTTAAAGAGATGGGATGGTTCGATAAACAATTTAAAGCACAGGATAGAATTGACAAAAGGGATCAATACTCAAAGGTGAAGTTTGGCTTACGTAACTTTTCATTAGGGTGCAGTGGAAGGTACTTGAAGGAATATTTGGTCCGCTGGCGAGTTCCAGCCGAAGAGGGGGGGGATAAAAGGATCCTGACGAGGCGTCTTGGGAAGGAGAACCGTTTCTCGACGAACGGCTTGAAGAACAATGGCTGTTCCACTTTGTTCTCTTCTGAACAAAGGGGGGATGAGAACCGTCTCTTGTCTACGGGCTCAAGAACAATGGCTGTTCTAATGTTGTTCTCCTTTGAACAACAGGGGGGGTGAGAACCGTTTCTTGGCGAAGGGCTCAAAACGAACAATGGCTGTTCTAGGTTGTTCTCTTCTGAACAAAGGGGGGGGGATGAGAACCGTTTCTTGGCGAAGGGCTCAAAACGAACAATGGCTGTTCTAATGCTGTTCTCCTTGAACAACAGAGGGGGGGGGGATGAGAACCGTTTCTTGGCGAAGGGCTCAAAACGAACAATGGCTGTTCTAATGCTGTTCTCCCTTGAACAACAGGGGGGGGGGAGAACCGTTTCTTGGCGAAGGGCTCAAAACGAACAATGGCTGTTCTAATGTTGTTCTCCTTGAACAACAGGGGGGGATGAGAACCGTTTCTTGGCGAAGGGCTCAAAACGAACAATGGCTGTTCTAATGCTGTTCTCCTTGAACAACAGGGGGGGGGGAGCCTTGGGGACTTGTCGTCGGAAAGGCTCGAACCTTTGGCACTCAAGGAATATTGTCCTCCTTCTGGACAAGTGATGGTGAATCTCGAGGTCGAGGTCCCTTGGCGCACAAAGGGAGATAGGGTCGTGGTGATGTTTCACGACGAAAATCTGGATCTCCAATCTGATCTTAGTGGTAAAGTTTCCATATAAATAGCCAGGACATCTCCTTGGCGTGGGGGAAAATGGAGTGAAAGCTTGGAGGGAACGCACAGCCGGGCCGGAGAAAAATGCCTTATCTGTTCATAAGCCTAACTCGATCTGGCGAGGTCGGCGTATGGGGGCGAACGGGGGGACGATAACCTCCTTGTTTAAACATTGGCCTCCGGTAGCTGAGATAAGATTCCAAGCCTCGAATCGAAGATGCACGTGGGCAGCATCGTGGTTTTTAATAATATGGGATAGGAGTTGAAATTAACTCGTTCTATCACACCCCTCCATTCCAGGGGAAGTTGTCACTTCGAAAAAAATGAGAGAAGGGACAACGATAGAGCTCCGTTGTGGGGAACTCGTTTTCTTGTACCAACCGTACCTTCCTGCTCCTAACTAGTATTACCTCAATACATATGATTATTTTTATCTTTAGATTACAGGGGAAAATAACCTTTAATACAACTTAATCAAAGAAAAAAAAAGGGCATGGAACAATGAAATGATATAAACTTAGTACATACGGGACAAAATAATTTATACGTAAATTAATAAGAACAAATATATAGACATACAAAAAATTAGCCATTGAGCGTTACAAAATTCAGACATATACATTAATTAATTATATTACAAAAGAATCTTAAATTAAGTCGTACAAGACGGTATATACCTACATGGAGATACTAATCCTATGAATACAATTATTCTACGCTATTCGGTAACGCATTTCTACTGAGGGCGTCAGCGACCTGGTTATCGGAACCTTTTATCTAATTTATTTTAAACTGATACTCTTGCAAGAGTAAACTCCAGCGCATGATGCGGCCGTTTGAGTGTCTCAAATTCCTAATATAGGCTAACGGACGGTGGTCATTCCTATTTGAAATTCTTTACATATCAAGTACAGCTTGAATTTGTCTATGACCCAGATAATTGATAGAGCTATCTTTTCTCTAGTGGCATATCTCTTTGCGCGTGGTAATAATTGACGACTAGCATATGCAACTGGATGACTCGTTCTGTCATCCACGTATTGAAGGAGTACACCTCCAATGCCCTCGTTGATCACGTCGGTCTTAACCCCAAAGGATTTTTCCGGGTTGGGCAACTTAAAAATGGGGGCAGAAATGAACTTACTTTTGAGCTGATTAAAATGGGAAACAGCGACATCATTCCAACGTAAACGATCGGAGAAATTCTTTTCCTGAAGGGGGCATAGGGGGGCCGAAATTGCAGCGAAATTCGGAACAAATCGCTGATAGGGAAAAGCTGATCCTAGGATCGATCTTAATGGCTTCTTTGTAATCGGGAGGGGCATGTCGGCGATTGCCTTAATCTTGTTCTCGTGGGGACCTAACTGGCTTGGTCCTATTTTGAAACCCGAATATTTTATGGGTTCGTGAGCAAAATGGCATTTGCGGGGGCCAATGTTGAGGCCATTTTTGCGCAGTCGCTCGAAAAGAGCTAATAGGGTGGGTAAATTGTGATTCCATTTAATTAGTTCTTGTAGCTGACTCTTCTGACGTGGTGTCAGCTGCGCGTCACTATCCAGGTCAGAGGGTTCCAAAGACTCGCCTGGTAGGGAAGGAGGAGGGTAATCGGCATCAGGTTGGATGCACACTGTCTGGATTACATTAAGGGACTCCGCGGGGCAATCCTCTTCAAGCGCCGATGCTTCGTCCAGTTCTACGAAGGTATCTCCATGGGCGCGTTGGGGGTTCTTTTTTACTTGGGGTCCAGGGACAGTCTCCGTGTCCTTGTCTGGGGCCTTATCACCTAAGGGTGTTAGTGATTCACACTCCTCTTTTGCCGTCCTAAAGTCCTGGTTAGGGGTCTCCGAGAAATCGGACGGTATCGGGGTTCTGATGGGGACGGGCTCCTGGGCTTCTTTCTTATCTCGGCCTGAAACACAGGGTCGAAACTTACTTGGGGGCTCTGTCCTATAAGTACGGAACAGAATTTTATGGGTGCTACAATGACTTCAGCCCAGCCATTATAATATTGACACTGCAGGTAACATCTAGCGACGGGGAATCGGTTCGCCCGCCCAAGTTGGTCATGTACCACCGCAAATTTTTCGTGGTTAGAGGCCACTGGGAGGAGTTCGTCGGACACGATGAAGCACGTACATCCTGTGTCCCTGACGAGAGTCGATACTCGACAGCTGTCCACGCTGCCCTCCTCATATTTCAAAGTTCCCGATGAACTTTTACCAAAAACAAAATTTACCTGGTGGCCTGACGGAGGGGGAGAAGTTTCTGCTTGGGTCTGCACCACCGGGGGAGCCGGGGTCGCATTAATCTGGTGAACTTGGTGGGCTGGTCCGCTTTTAAGCCTAGAATTTTGGGGGCAATTCCAGCTCATGTGGTTTTCTACACCACAGGTGAAGCATATGGTTGGTCGCTTCGGGAAGAGAGATGGAGGAGAAGTCTTAACGGGAGGTTTGGAGTCCCGTTGTTGGTTTTGGGGAAAGAAGTTTTGGGGTTTTACGGGGCTCGGAAACTTTGTCAGCTTTCCTGGGAAGGGGCGCGAATCCGTCCTTCTTTCTTCTCGTTGGATTTCTTTTTCTCGTTCTTCTCGTTGGATTTTTCCTTCTCGTTCTTCTCGTTGGATTACTCTTTCCCGTTCCTCTCTTTCTCTTTCTTTTTCTACCTTTTTTCTTTGAACTTCTGCTTTAATCCGAGCTAATTCAATCTGAAGCTCAGCTTGTCTTATCCGTTCCCCTCTTTCTCTTTCTTCTCGTTGTATTTCTCTTTCTTCTCGTTGTATTTCTCTTTCTTCCTTTTTTCTTTGTTTTTCTCTTTCTTCCTCTTTTCTTTGCTCCTCTTGAATGTACTCAATTAGTTCTTTTCCGGAAAGTCCACAGGATTCTCCTTGCGCTTTAAAGATTTCAAACTGAGTCATCTTTGCACTTGGGGGCGCACTAGTCAACCAACTAAAATTCCTCGCAACAAGAATTATGCCTCTATAGAATTAGCCTACCTAAATATGGGCACTGACCTATTCGTACTTGGTTTCTCAATCTAAATAACCACTGACTAACATCACAAAAAAAACAACAAATTATTATAACCGTTCCTTGAGCTACTCCAGCTTCTTAAGTTTCAAAAAAAAGGGGATAGCAATCGTTAAAACAAAAGGGAACTACTATATTCTATTATTATAACGAATAACACTATGTTTTACTCGACTAAGACCAGTGTTTGCAAAGATATAGCGTTAAACCTTACACACCTGACACCAAATTAAATAGTATATATATATATATATGTCGTAGAATGACTCCCGACGATACCATATATTACACTATTCGTTGAGGGAACTTCCTTAATTATCTTTAGAGTGCGTTACTGTCTGGCGGCCGATATTATGTATCTTCGATATGCTTAAGAAGTGGAACTGAGCTCAAGGATAATAATATTGCTATCATTAATAAAATAGAGTTTTATTAATAATAACTATAAACAATACACAAAAACGGAAAATATTGACATAAACAGAATGGAAAGGGTCGTGGAGACTCGGGCTAATCCAAGGATTTAAGGGATTAAAAAAGGTAAAACAAATATAGAGTTAAAGAGATGGGATGGTTCGATAAACAATTTAAAGCACAGGATAGAATTGACAAAAGGGATCAATACTCAAAGGTGAAGTTTGGCTTACGTAACTTTTCATTAGGGTGCAGTGGAAGGTACTTGAAGGAATATTTGGTCCGCTGGCGAGTTCCAGCCGAAGAGGGGGGGGATAAAAGGATCCTGACGAGGCGTCTTGGGAAGGAGAACCGTTTCTCGACGAACGGCTTGAAGAACAATGGCTGTTCTACTTTGTTCTCTTCTGAACAAAGGGGGGATGAGAACCGTCTCTTGTCTACGGGCTCAAGAACAATGGCTGTTCTAATGTTGTTCTCCTTTGAACAACAGGGGGGGTGAGAACCGTTTCTTGGCGAAGGGCTCAAAACGAACAATGGCTGTTCTAGGTTGTTCTCTTCTGAACAAAGGGGGGGGGATGAGAACCGTTTCTTGGCGAAGGGCTCAAAACGAACAATGGCTGTTCTAATGCTGTTCTCCTTGAACAACAGGGGTGGGATGAGAACCGTTTCTTGGCGAAGGGCTCAAAACGAACAATGGCTGTTCTAATGCTGTTCTCCCTTGAACAACAGGGGGGGGGGAGAACCGTTTCTTGGCGAAGGGCTCAAAACGAACAATGGCTGTTCTAATGTTGTTCTCCTTGAACAACAGGGGGGGATGAGAACCGTTTCTTGGCGAAGGGCTCAAAACGAACAATGGCTGTTCTAATGCTGTTCTCCTTGAACAACAGGGGGATGGGGGAAGCCTTGGGGACTTGTCGTCGGAAAGGCTCGAACCTTTGGCACTCAAGGAATATTGTCCTCCTTCTGGACAAGTGATGGTGGAATCTCGAGGTCGAGGTCCCTTGGCGCACAAAGGGAGAGAGGGTCGTGGTGATGTTTCGCGACGAAAATCTGGATCTCCAATCTGATCTTAGTGGTAAAGTTTCCATATAAATAGCCAGGACATCTCCTTGGCGTGGGGGAAAATGGAGTGAAAGCTTGGAGGGAACGCACAGCCGGGGCCGGAGAAAAATGCCTTATCTGTTCATAAGCCTAACTCGATCTGGCGAGGTCGGCGTATGGGGGCGAACGGGGGGACGATAACCTCCTTGTTTAAACATTGGCCTCCGGTAGCTGAGATAAGATTCCAAGCCTCGAATCGAAGATGCACGTGGGCAGCATCGTGGTTTTTAATAATATGGGATAGGAGTTGAAATTAACTCGTTCTATCACACATGGATTAAATATCCTTCGGCAACCATGCCGTAGCATTATATAATCTTGTGTATATGTATGGTGTACCCCCCACTAGCTCTACTATTTTGTATTTTGGCTCCATTTTTAATATTTATTCTAGGTATTCTCAACTTTATCCGCTATTGTTATGCGACTTTAAGTTATAATCCACCAATAATCATTTTCTGATGTCACTTCTTTCCCTGAATTTCCATCTGGAGATGGGTTTTTTTCAGAGATCAGAGAGAGAGAGAGAGAGAGAGAGAGAGAGAGAGAGAGAGAGAGAGAGAGAGAGAGAGAGAGAGAGAGAGAGAGAGAGAAGAGAGAGAGAGAGAGAGAGAGAGAGAGAGAGAGAGAGAGAGAGAGAGAGAGAGAGAGAGAGAGAGAGAAAAAAAAAAAGATGCACGGGGCCACGCTTTTCAAGGAGAGAGAGAGAGAGAGAGAGAGAGAAGAGAGAGAGAGAGAGAGAGAGAGAGAGATAACAGACACCTGGTGACCCGTTTTGTCTGCGCTAATGAAGGTGCAAAAGCACCTGACACCGCGGTGGCCTGAAAGCCCGTTATGGCGGAAAGCTGTGAGAAACGTGAAGGTCCAAATGGGAGTCGGACAAAGCTTCGCCTCGCCAGCTTAGGAACTTTCCCGCGATCGTGCTAATAGGGCGAGACTACCCTCGCCTGCCGATTAGTCGGACTATGCAACCCTGCCCTTCGGGGGAAGGGAGGGGAAACCCCCCATTCAACCCCACTATAAACTTTCGGCGCCAGAATTGGAAGGCAGTATCCGTTGTCAGCCAGCACCGTCAGTACCTGCCGTCTATACTTCCCCGTTCGCACCCGCTATTCGCGTCCCGTTGGACTCTGTACAATTCCTCACAGAACCCCTCAAGCTTCGGGTATTATCGTCTAATTCCCCTGAGTCTACGCCGTACTCGTTGTTACCAGCTCCTCGAACACAATGCGCCCAGTCTCTCGATTCCGTTAGTAGTCATTATCAAAGAGACTATTATTTAAACTTTGCATCAAGGCAAGGATTACTTCCTCTGACCAAATTTTCGAGGTAACAGCAACGCACAACTCTCCTGTGTAAGTGCTCTCTCTCTCTCTACCCCCCAGCCCTCTCCCAGTGTAAGCTGCCATCATCGGCTTCGTGTATGCTCAAGGTTATTCGAGCCACCCTTTGGTCAATATTGTTCGTTCGTGTGTACGGCGCCTGCCCCCGCCAAGTCATCCCCCCCCTTTTAGACGCTGAGACTGGTGTGCGTCTAATGTGTTGTATAGCTTCCTTTAAAACCCCTGTTAACCTTTGCGCAAGAATATTATTTTTCAAAGTAGGAAAGTTATTTTTGTAGTTGTTTTTCTATTGTCCTAAAACCTTCCAAGATAGCTGACTTTTTAGGCCAACCTAAAATTCTGTTAATTTGCACTCTGTCTCTATTACAAGTCTCCCACGCACACAGCTGCCATCTGTCTCGGCTGAGAAACGCAGGGAGGGTTAAACCCGACCCTATTCTAACACAGTTTAATAAAGTTATATTCAAATCTTGAAAATTATTCCTAATGATTTCCACCAGAATCAGAAAAGAATCGTCAATCTTAGCAGTGAAAAAACAAGGTCAACAGAACTTAGTCGCGTGCTTTCACTGATTCTGACTTATGACCATATTACCTCACGACCTTCAAACTTCCAATAATTCCCGGACTGACCCCGGAGGGGATTGATAGTTAGATCATTCGAAAGAGAATGTCGAACCACATAAGTGTTTCAAATTCCTTTAGAATCGGCCGAATAGTTATGATGTTATTACCCACCAAACTCATTGGAAAGTGAAATGTTTTACTATCCGAACGACATTGTATTATTGAGTCGGGTCCACTCGACTAAAAAGGTTTTCTCCGATTCGAATCATTATTTTTGATAAAATCTTTTCTCTTAAACGATCCTTTTTTCTCTCATTGTCAAAATTCGGTCGAATCGTGAATAAAAGAATCGACTAAAATTTCTGGAAATTTTCCAAGGAATTAAATAAACAAAGTTGAGATCCGACGGAAATTGACTTCGGCGACGGAATTTAAGATTTCTTAAATTTGTTTGGTTTCTTAAGACGAAAAAGGACGAGACTGAATATTGTGCGTCGTCCCTATTATGTGACATCATTACAATTGTCTTGGCTAAAGGAACTCAAAAGACCGAGGAAGAATGGTCGTCATGAAAAAACCGTCAGATTCGCAACGCCAAGGTTTGATATATGATAACAACTCCGACAAAGGGGACCAAATTTGTACTTTCAAGGGCCTGTACTTTTTAGTAATTTTTTCTGTACAAATCGTCCCAATATTATTGGTCTTTTCATGTTTAATCCTTTTATTATATTATTGTTTTCCATTTTTTTATATATTCATCTGTCTATCCACCACATCACTATGTCAGGATAGACCCTAAATATAAGTGAAAGATGGCATTATATATCTTGAGATAAATGCGATAGCAACGGAATTTTTCATCAGAATTTCCTTCAATATTTAATGGAAATCCTTTGACCTAGACGAGATCTTCCTTTACTACTAGTGACTATTTATTTACCCATAGGAACCTGACCTGGTTTAGAGTTGTATTAAAAAATATTTTCTTGTAAAAGGTGTAAATACAAGAAATCTAAATACATACGAGGGGTGGTCAATAAGTTTTACAAATCGGATATAAGGAAACGAGATATGAGGAAAAGTGTTTTATTATTTTTCAATATAACTACCCTCGACTTCAATGCACTTGCGCCACTTGTCCCTGAAGCTTCGAATTCCCGACAACCAGAAATCTCCCGACTGCTGTTCAATCCACTCCTGGACGGCAGGCTGGAGATCTTCATCGTCCCCAAACCGGCGTCCGCGCAGTGCAGCCTTGAGCTGGCGGAATAAAACGTAGTCGCTAGGGGTCATATCTGGACTGTAGGGGGAATGGTTGAGCTCCTCGAATCCGCACTCGCTCAGGGCAGCTTGATAACACTTCCATGTGATATTGCAAGTTCTCGCTAGATCTCTTTGACCTTCGCCCGTCGATTTTTGAGGATCATCCTCTCCACACGGGCCACATTGTCCTCGTTGGTCACGTCTGATGGGCGTCTTGGATGGGGGTCATCTTCAATGAACTCACGACCATGGCGGAACTCCCTATTCCAGCGAGCAATGGTTGCATAGGAAGGGGCGGTGTCGGTGTACACTGCAACCATGCGTTCATGCATCTCTTTTGCATTCTTGCCTTCCTTGGTCAAAAATTTGATCACTGCGCGGTGCTAAACCTTCTCCATTGTTGAAAAATTTGTGATTGATGATCTGTGATCAGTTATTGCTTCTTAAATAGACGAGGCAGGAGCGTGCGGCTGCAGGTCCTGACTTGTCATAACTTGTCCTAACACCCCCACAAACAGCCATCCCCCTTCCTCTGTTTTGCCCTACCGATTCGCAAAACCTATTGACCACCCCTCGTATATGTAAATATATAAATGCAAAATGACATAATTACTAGTATTAAAGATAGACATAATTCCTAGTATTGGAGTAGGAAACGATTCCTAGTATTGGACTAGGGCACGATTCCTAGTATTGGAGTACGACACCATTCCTAGTATTGTAGTAAGATACGATTCCTAGTATTGGAGTAAGATACGATTCCTAGTATTGCAGTAGGATATGATTCTTAGTAGTGAGGTAGTACTAGTAGAGTATTATGTGTTTGATTAAAATGAGCTGAAAGACGAAAATTGCCATGGTGTGTAATGTGAATTTAGAAACCCGGACTCCTTGTGTAGAAGAACTACTCATGGTCCTTCTGATTCTCAAGCAACGCTTGAAAAGGAAATCTCGACGATTTACGGCCGATCGGGTGCACAGAAATGTGCAGCCAACTATCTTCACATCCGACTTCGACGCCACTTTCAGCCACACCATAGGGCAGATCAGGCTAACGGAGACACGCGTATAGAGGGAAAAAGATTGTCTACATTATCAAAGATCTCTATGATTTTTCTTCCTTTTTCGTCGAGGAGATGGCGTAGAAGAGCTGTTACAATAACCGTGCATAGGGACTTTATAACTCCTCTGTGGTATACCCGAGTATTGCGTAATACTCAAGAGTGGGAAAGAAGAAACGGTTGCCATCAATCACCAAAAATCTACTCAACTTGAAACAGCATCTCTTCCTGATAGGGAACCTCACACCACAAGAGCTGGGCGACGTTATAGGGAACCGAAAGGAATGAAAGTTTCTCTTCCCACCTAATATTCATTTTTTTTTCTCTTCGTGAATTTCAGGGTGGGTGGGGAGGGGGTAATTTTGGGGAGTATAACCCTTTTCACACACACAATGGACTAGCATACATACACTCACAGCTTGTCGAGTGATCACATAACTTTTCGGCAGCGCTTCCGCCCGACTCGCCAAATTTGCGGAGGAGTAAAACCCGCTCTTCAAGAGGAGACATAGGAGGGGCTATCTAACGGACCAGCCACCTGGATATTTAACCCTGCGTCCACCATTCCTCGAGGAGATTGAGAGTCTGCCAGTCCCTCCGTTCAGACAGTTTGTCTGTTACCCCGCAAAGTCTCGCAGCCCATGTTCGAGTCGTACCTCGCCGTTAAGATCTCAACAGCACATCGCCCTTCGTGAAGCTTTGGCCCCTGTTCAGAGGAAAGCTTATCGAGCCACCTTCTTCCCAGAGAACTGTGCGGGCCTCCTTATCTCGCACCCCAATTCAAGACTCACGTTCCCCGTGTCTTAGACTCCTTGCCGTGCCGCAGAAACCGTCTTGTGTTTGAGATTCCATCTCTTTGGAGCAAAGAAAATCTCGTTCTTCAACAAGAAATACTCAAACCCCCATATACGAGTCCTCCTCGTCAGAACTAACAGAAGTATCTCCTCGAAGATCTGTGTCATTGGTCTTTTCCTTACGAACAACTCTAAGCTTCAAGGTAAAGCGATTTTGCTTTTTAATCCCCTGATTACACCCCTGCCAATCGCCACCTGCATCCCCTTTTGAATTGACTTCCCCCTCAAACTTAAATAATATTCATTATTCGAATTAACTATAATTTTGCACTCCCCGCTTAGCTCTGCCATATTGTAAACTGTCACGATCCAATTAACTATCCTTATAAAGCACAATTTGTTCCCCTTTTTGTATATATATATATATATATATATATATATATATATATATATATTGCTCCGTTTATTATATATATTAAAATTATATTTTTGGGTCCTGATCTTTATATATCCTTGAACTGCAACTTGGCAAGCCATTAGATAAATCCCGGCCAATCGTAAACGCACTCAAAATCAAGGAGGCGGCCTTCTACTCCTTTAATTGCTCCAAAACGTATTGCAGACGGCCTTGAGACGGCCATCTGCCCGTACATGTGTATGCACCCTCACTCCGAGCGGGTTTACACAGGCATACCTCGACATACCATTATAAACCGTGAGAATTTAACAGTTTACAAAATACTGCTGCTTCAGAGTTAATCTATTCTGGGATTATTCAATTAATTATCGTCGTTTGAAAGCTTATTCATTTTAATTTGATGCTCGGGTGGCTTTTGATATATGTGGCTATTACATGTCACCAACATCTGGCGGTTTGGACATTTCGCAGTAGTTAATGACAGTCGCTGACTCATTGAGACGATAATAGAATCAACTGAAAGCCAATGAACATTGGCAATATTACAGACAGTCCATGATAATTCTTGAATCGTTCCCTCGGCAAATAATGGTATTGGCATCCACGTAACGATCTGGTACCGCGTATTCCACCCAACACTTGCTTGAATTTTACCCGGTAACACAACGAAGCAATTTCAGATGTGAATAATCCATTGGCAGAGAATTATGGGAGGAATAAGGTGTTGGATGCCGTTCAAGAAATTAGGGAAAATGAGAACGTTGATAATTCTGTTGATATCTGACCTGGTTCAATAGGCTAATGGCGTTAAAAAGTTCTGAATTTTAAAGGTGATGTTTGTCCTGAATATTAATGGTGATAATATCGTAATTGATTTTTTTGAAGAACGTTTAACACCATCTTTCACCATTCGATGGGCCTAAACAAGAGCAACAAAAAGTGAGATTTGAAAGAGGTGCAAAAGATGATCCGAGAGAGGGCGCCACGTTCTTCGGGGTACTGGGGGTAGGGAGGGCACGCTGCTACTCTGTTTCAGTTGCAGCAGGAGTATTGCTCCTGCTTCCCCCCCTGCCGGGATTATTATTGATATTTAACCTTAAGTTCCGGCTCTGCCCCCTTATTGCTTGCTCCTCGTACTCGTCCCTGCTACATGGGCGATCTTGCTTTACATTTGTTCCTAGAATGTGGAATGATCTGCCTGTTGGAAGCGCCCATCGCCCTCCCTTGGTGTCAACAAGCGTGTCTTGATCACTCATCTCTTCCCTCAAGCCTTTTCTTAGTTAGCAGACAACGCTCTGTGAATCCAAATGACCTCGAAGAGCGCCATAAAAAATTCGTATTATTAGTATCATTATTATCATTTTCATCATCATTATTATTATTATCATTATCATTATTATTATTATCATTATGATTATCATTATTATTAGTATTTTCTTTAAAAAAATATTATCATTATTATTTTGATTAAAATTTTTATTATTAACATTATTATTTTAATTGGTTATGTAGTTTCAGGGGTTGGTAGACGTGTCGGGGGTGCTTGGGGACAGTCAATGAGGAGGGTTAGGTTAGGTTAGGTTATAAAGGATGTTGTGGTTCTTTTAGCTCGGCATCTCCCAAACATGAAAAGGCAGAGGGGATTACGCTCAAGTTAATGGTTTTCTTTCTAAATTTTCAAATGTAAAAACGTATATTAACGCAAATAATAAAAGTGTACCGTACATACTTTTATTACTTTTATATCCGTAACCATAATAGTGACCCATAATAGATTGTCAAGAAATTAAAGCAATTTTTAGAAGACATAAAAAAAATATATTCTTACAGTTATTTAAATTGTATCAAATTTGCTGCAAAGGCATTGAAAAATAGATGTCGTAATGCCTAATTTTTTTTTTACAGCTGTATTAATGTCTTAGTTATTTTCGAGGCATAAAAAGGATGTCTGGAAGCCACACGAACTGTTTGAAGGATAACGTTTACAACATGTTGATATGTGTTCAACAATTGCAACTTTTAAATCCAACTCTTGAACATAAACGTTCTTTACGAGTCAACCGAAAAAGGAGGGGGTGGGGGTGGGGGTGAGGGGTCTTTCATCACAAAAAAGCGTGTGTCACGTTCAGTCCAGGGAAAAATTATTGCGTTTTGTCGGAGACTTCTCCCTCATATCCCATATTCACCGGACCTTTAACATCTGTTTACCATTTATTGCATCATCACCTAAATGGCAAAGCGTCCTCTGAGATGAAGAAGGTGGAGAAAGAAAACAAGTCCTATATTTCATCAAAACCGAATGGATTCTTCAAGAAGGATGCAATCCTTAAACGATATGAGATCATTGCCAATAATGATGAAAACTACTTTGCAGAATAAATGTTTTTTTTCTTTTTATAATTAATTTTTATTTTACTTCTATTTTAAAAAAATAATATTAATTTATTGACATCCTCTATTTTGGTTAATGACTTAAGATTTACTTAAGGATCCTATGGAATTTGATACATATATCCGTTCCTTCCGGCCTCCAAAAGTGTTTGCATTTAATTGTATTCTCTGAACCACGATTAAGTGATCCTATTTTTTCTCAAGGAAATGTTAAGTTCTTTAGTGTTACAGGTTATATCCTAGTAAAAACATATCATTGTGACCACTTTCAAGTGGTTCACTGAGTTGGAAATACGAAAAAATAGATTTGGGGCAAATCTAGGTTAGATTCTATGGAATTTTATATGTATTAATTACCAAAATCTTCGATAGCCTTAAGTTTGGAGGGAGTTCCGATAAACCGAGGCCAAAATGCGATCTATTTACTTCATAGGCTTGCAATATTTTTTTTAGGCTTGTTAAATAGTAATTTAATTATTTCTAGATGTTTATGATTTTTTAAAAATTACATTTACCCTCAAGATTCTTTATTAAAATACAAGCCATGGCTTCGCTACTCTCCCTTATGGGGAGAGCTTGCGCTTCGCTGCGCTCAGAGGACAGGAAAATTCTCAGGAAATCTCCAAAATGTACATTCAGAACATGCAGAATACCCACATTAGTATTTAAAACGCCTGAAGGAAGAGATCAAAGACTAAGTCTCTTATTGAAATATTAAAATTACAAACCAGCATGAATCAATACGAACTACAAGCTAGTTATGAATGGTTTTCTTATCGCTAAGAACCATAACATGAAAGCCGACCAGGAACTTCCCATTTTTCCTCTCACAATGATACTGTTAACCACTGATGTGACGAAATTACCGATGATGTTTAGACACAACAGAATGAGATTCTCAGTAATAACAATTTTTCTCTTGCCTTCCAGAAAACAACTGTCCATGACAGATGAGAGCGAAGTCTCTCTTCTTACCTGTACAAGGTACCAGCGCAACTCAGACTTAATGGAAAGAAGGCTATTTTGGAGTCGTTTAAAACTACCACCACTGCGTCAGAAATCTCTAAAGTGGTAAGGAATTAACTGGCAGACAATAATATTCCAACAAGTAACATTGATTAACTGCTGCGGATTGTGCACTAGCAATAATGGAATGGTATAGGAGAGTACTAAAACTCCTGAATGAACATAATCCTAATATAGTGACGGTTGGCTGAATTAATGAAAAAATAATAAAAGTGATAAATCTTATGTAAGTCCATCCAAAAACTGAAAGACTGTTCAAAGAATTCTCTGAGGACATGAATGAAGACTGAGACTGCTACCCCATGCCCATGCACGATAGTTATCAAAAGCCACACATGTCTGGTAGAGGATATTAGTACACCTGTTCATGAAGTCTAGTGAAACCCAGGCATTGATTTTATATCTTAGTGTTATTTTTGGTAAATTGAATGCATTAAATAAGGATCTGCAAAGTAAGCAGAAGACACTCGTGGATTGCAAAAAACAAAATGTGTTGGTTATATCACAAAACCGAGTTATTTAAGGGCAGTTGATAAATAACCTCTCTCACTTGACGCATTTCAGTAAATGTGATATATCCCAAAATGTCCTACAAATAACACAAAAATTTCTCAACCTCCGTGATGACTTGAGTTAGAGATTCATTGATCTGAAGCAGATGATCTTCACATCGTTAATCCCTCAGCCATTTTTTATAAAACTGAGAGAATAATCACCGCTTGGCTAAAATATTTTGATCAGATGGACGAGCTAAAAGGTATGGAAAAATTAAATCAAGTGAAATCGATCCATGTAATGTAATGCACATAGGGCATGCGAACTTCAGTCAGACTTCTTTCTAAAGGGCAGGGGCTAAAGGTGACCAGCATGGAGAAAGATTTAAGTTTTCTTTTTAGCAGCAACTTAAAGTACTCCAGATAAATAAAAACGCCCAATTAAATAAAGAGGTAGTTCGGTTTTCGAAACAAGAAATTTTTGTTGCTCTTGTATAATTCGTTGATGCAAACTCACTTTGAGTACGCAGTTCAATTTTGTTTTGTAATCATTAGATTTGGACCTGTGTCGTAAAATGCCCCTTTTCATCACCCCACACCTGACACCACTTTTTGTCGTATAATGCCCATTTTGATCACTCCACATCTGACACCACTTTTGTCGTGGTATACCTTGTGGTTGTGATATACTTCTTTGATGAAGTACGCTTTGTTCTAAGAGTGCTATTTTTTTTGTTTTAAGGAAGAGCCACTTCAACAGGTAAGGATATAACGAAACACACAGGAATTACCAAAATAAACTTATATTTTAAATTTAACAATTTACTGCACAAAAACAAAACATGAACCACAGAAATGCTATGAATTTTAAAATACACACAAAAAAACTTCAATAATTTCTCCGTATGGCTTTCTAACTTGACCTACTTGACATTATAGTGATGGTTGACCCACCACTCACTTCAATTTAAAAAAAAACAAAATGCTAACGGCCTAAAAAAGGCGTAACTACCTTTGTGGATACCCCTAAACAGGTTTGCGTCTGACCTTGAACTCAATGAGCACTTTACCTCGGGAATGTTATTGTCGCCAAGACGCTTGCCGACCGGCCAGATGGAGGTTGTAGACGAATAACTTGAAAGCCACCACTGACTTTGGCGAGTGTGGCAGCTGGAGTCCACACTGTATTCAATGGGGGGACGGGGGGGTCTTCAAGGGCGAGAACAATCACCGTGCTTTAGGAGGCACTAGGGTAGGCGGGGTCTCTCTGGCGAGAGTAAGTTGAACTTGGTTCTTAAACCAAGTTAACTTAGAGTTTGGTGTGACCACCGGGTAACGGGCTCGAGGGGGAGCTTTTCTCCTTCGTTACGTAATTCTTCGTGGGCGAGGACTGTACTCAAGGGACGAAGGGGTCTTCTTCAAGAGCAAGGCTAGAGAAGGGGGATTTCTCTGACGAGAATAAGTTGAACTTGAACAAGCTAACTTAAAGGTCGGTTTGGTTACCAGGAACTAGCTTGAGGATGAGCTTCTTCTTAGTTCCAGTCTTCCTTAAGGGCGAGGCCTATCTCGGTGTTTTGGGATACACCAGGATAGCAAGGGGGGGGGGGTCTCTGACGAGAATAAGTTGAACTTGGTTCCTCAACCAAGTTAACTTATGAGTTTGGCGTGGCCACCGGGTAACGGGCTTGAAGGGGAGCCTTTTTCCTCTTCCTTTCGTAATTCCTCAAGGGCGAGGACTATCCCTGGGCTTTAGGATGCACCAGGATAGGAGGAGTCTCTCTGACGAGAGTAAGTTGAACTTGAACAAGATAACTTAACGTTCGGTTTGATAACCAGGGACTAGCTCGAGGATGAGCTGCTTCTTAGCCCCCTTGGTAGCCCTGACTCTCTTGCAGGGGACTTCGTAGTCTGGCGAGTCACGTATTCTACCTGTCCAGTCTTGGTAGTCCGGCCTCAATCCGGTGACTTCGTAGCCTGGCGACTCACGTATTCTACCAGTCCAGTCTTGGTAGCCTGGCCTCTATAGTGGGGGACTTCGTAGCCTGGAGACTCATGTATTCTACCTAGTTTTTCTTAAGTCTTTGTTATTTATACCTCGTCACCCCACTGGGGTAGGGGTAGGAGGAGGGGGGGGGGCTTGTGGACGGGCCGCAGGGGAGTTATTATTCCAACGGTTTTTCTTAGCCAGTCTTACCTCGCCTCCCGCTGGCCTGCAAGCTTGAGAGAAACGCCTTTCCAATTTCTTACTTGAGGTGAAATTGAATATACTCTCGTAGAGGAGATCTTGCAGTTTAAAACCTTTCGGCTTTTCATAGCGACGAGTTGTGAGGGGCTGGGGTTACGAGTTCGTCCCACGGTGCCGGGCCCGGATGTTCTTGCGGTCACCGTCCCGTGTCTCCACTGGGAGAAAACGGGGAAGTGACGCTTCCCCTACAACCTGGAAGGGCTGGAAAGGGTAAAAACCAGGGCTAGAAAACTGATACTATTGAGTAGACAGAGACTATAAGTTATGACTGCAGGAATTCGCTCGCTTTTCGTTAGACTTCGCAAAATAAGATAAAATAATAGAGGTGTTTAAAATCTCCGACTTTTCAGGAATATTATTCAACAGAAGGCGCTTACCCTTCGCCAGGATAAGACTAGAAACGACGGTTGGTATTTCAAATTTCCATAATTCAGTGTCAGTTTTGTGAGGGCCTACTTCACATATAAATATGCAAGACATGGAACGAGCTACCATAGCTAGGTAATAGTTCCAACCGAATATTTTTAATTCCGCAATAGGTTGCAAGTTGTTATTATTATTTTTCAAGTAATAGCTTTAGTGTCAACATTTCTGCTTGTGTTGCTTTTCTCAGCAAAGTTGGGTATATTTTCTGCTTTTCCTGCCCGCAGATGAGGGTAGAAGAGGTAGGTGAGTAGAGCCTTCATTTTTAAGTGTGTCCTTTCTCAAGCTGTATGATAGGGAATTCTCTAAATACTATTTCCTTGGTATGGATATCAATGTCTTTTGAGGTACTCTTATTTTTTGTGACACATTGCGACTCTCTCTCTCTCTCTCTCTCTCTCTCTCTCTCTCTCTTTCCTTTTGCAGACATAAAGGAATAAATGTTTGTAATGAAGCTACTGCTGTGCTGGTAGTCAACTCTTGAACTTGGTCATCATCACAATAATTTGTCGAGTCCCTGACTAAATGCGGCAAAAAAAGTGCCCTCACTCTATTTCGCGATTAATTCACCTAACAATTTCTTGCAAGTCTCTCTTACAATGGTCTCCCATTACGATCTTTACGTTTATAAATCCAAAGCTACGATCAAAATACAATAACATCCCACTACCTACTGCCCAATGCAACAAATAGGCAGGCATCTGACAGACCCAAGTCTGGAGGGAATTGGCGGTGCATCATAACAGTCACAAAATGGGAAATGGCCTTCCTTAGATTTCTTCTCGGAAAGGCTGACTGTAACACATAGAATACTGATAGTCTTCTTAAGGGAATTATTAACCATATGTACATACATTAAGCAAGGAAATGCTTTCTAAATGATCAAAAAGCTCCGATCTAAACATTATTACTGATCACAGGCACTTTTCCTAGCTTTCGAGACCTCACCTACAAATTACTCTCAACTGAAAGCCAAGTCAATAAATTTCAGAACCTAATTAGTCAAAGATGAACACTGATCAAAGCCAACAAACATCGTACAAGCTAACACACTCTCACGCTCTCCATACTTGGTAAAATACAATTTCCTTCTAACCATAACTTTGCAAACAAACCGAGATGCAACGAACACAAACCGAACCATTCATATTTCCTAAACGAAACGCTCTCTTAACCAGGCATAGGAAATCCATCTCTGCCTTATTATTTACCACAAACACAAAGGCCATCTGAAAGGGTCTCTTAGTAGATCGTAACTTACCTTAAATTTAGTTTACTTTTAGAAGTTCTTTTCGTTTATCGTAATTTATCTTAACTTCCCTAAATTTTGTTGATAAAAATACTGGTGTTCACTCACAAAACGTAGTCTTATTCTAATAAGCAGAAACGAAAAAATGAAAAAAATGAGGGGTTGCAAACGAGATTTTATACATACATATTTGTTTTAATTTATGTGGCAGGACAGGTTTTCGTCAAACCCATTTCAAAGCTTATGATATTTAACTAAATCCTTTAAATATTTTTCTATTCAATAAAACTTTCCTTAGTAATTTTCAATATTTTTATTTTCCCTTACAAGTCACCTTGTGAGTCGTTAACAAAGCGACTTTAGGTGCCTTATCTTGAATTGAACGAAATCAGGTGCTTATTCTTGAATTGAGTGACTTTAGGTGCCTAATCTTAAATTGATCCCCCAAATAGTTTTAGGCCATTTCCATTCGAGATCTATCCGAGGTTGTATAAATTTCACATGTGCGGATAGCTGGTTTAGGAGGGCCAGAGCAAATTGTTTCTGATTTTTAGTTACAGTCTATACTCAGATTTTACGAGATTTTTAGGGATTTGATGCTACTGCCGGGAAGAGTAACTAAAGTTTCGAGCCCTGATACGTTCTCTATAACAAATCTTTATTACTTGTTTTACTACCGGATATGGAGGTAAGGCTTACTGAAGGTTTAGGGTAATCGAGGTAAAGAAGGACGTTGCAAAATATATACTTTATTCTAGTATTGGTATATAACGGGGCAAGCGGTACATCACGAAGTTACTTTGCGGGCGACTAGCAGTCTATATATATATATATATATATATATATATATATATATATATATATATATATATATATATATATATATATATATATTCAACGCGAAGTATTAAATTCTGGAGCGACAAGACTTGGTGAATTTAAAAGGGGGTCCGTAAACGCTAATGCAGGTATGACAATACTTAATAACAATTATAATCTTCTCATTGTCCGCCTATATATACGGTTTTATTTCCAAGGGGGCGTGGCCTAGACTTGCCTACAGGACAAATCTTTGTCGTCTGGGCTGATTAATTCCACCCCTGGGCGGAGTTTGAACGGCTGTGTATTAAAATCTACTGACATCTCCTAAGTTTTATCTATATAACAGGCTACGCTTGTCGCACCTTAGCGATACAATTCCATTTGGTCATCAGGTGTATTTAACCAGGTGTACCGTAGACTTGCCTCTTTCGAGAAATTTATTCTGAGACGTGAAATGTTTATTTATGCCTTGTTTTATTAACACAAGTGATTTTGACCTTTCGCGCGTTCGTACATTGTTTGTCTCCGCTCCCTTGCAACGGTCGCTTGCCTTCTCTCTCTCTCTCTCTCTCTCTCTCTCTCTCTCTCTCTATATATATATATATATATATATATATATATATATATATATATATATATATATATATATATATATACATTAACAAATATATTACATTCCTTATTTTATATTCAAATTCATAGATGAAAATTAATCTATGCATTCTCAATTCCTTATTCCAGATTTTATACATTTATTTTATATGAGTGGAGTGTATTGGGATTTAATAAGACCACCAAACGTCCATTTTGCGGGGGTGTTTGCTGGGCCTATTGAATTATGCAATTTGGTGCCAGTAGCCTACTTATTACATAATCCGATCACTACACAAATCCTATTTTTCTTTAGGGAATCGGTCAAACCCTTAAAGTACCCATGGTGGTTTTCTACCCTGTTGTACATGCAAATTTCAGGATAAAGAAAGTGTTCGCATCAAAGAAGATCTTCGATCATGCTCCCTTGTGTTTGTCAGAAACTTGGGCCGCTCAACAAGTATGCACTTTCGTATAAAAAACAGAATAAACGACTCATTTACGGTCTCATCCCGTAACTCACCATTGAAAATGTTTATAAAACGTCTAAATCCTGCATGTCTACCTTCCGCTAGAAACCTATCGTCTAGTTAAATGAGAGAAAGACTGTCACAATGGATGAAGCTCTCCATAAATCTAATTTAAATAAGTTCGCCTAGACGGGACAAACAGAAATGCTCCTTTTCCCACTTATTCATTAAGTCCGTTTTGAATTGTGAGATAAAGTCTAAATCTAGGTCGATTCATTTCTTGGAATCAAAAGCTCGTCGAACCAGTAACAATGTTTACATATCCACACAGCATTTTCTGAACGCAGATATATGGGCTGAAATTCCAAATATTTAAATTATTTTTCCCCTAAAAGATTCGATATCAATCATTATAAAATTACTCCGTTTATTAAGAATCGTTGCACTAAAGTGATGTGGTGTAAATAGAGAGGGTAATTTGGTCCATTAAAGAATGAAATGAAAAGTCAATGTCCTCCTCAACACTCTCAGATCACCTACGGATAGCCACCATTGTGCCGCGTCTTTTTCTTCTCGCTCTCTCTCTCCTCCTCCACCTCTACCTTTCTCATTCCTTCCTCTTCCCCTCACGCTACCCCTTATTTCCTCCCTCCCCTCCCTATCTATCTACCTCTCTCCCTCTCCCCTCCCATCTCTCTTCTGCTTAATACCTCACTCCACATTCCCTCCCTCCAATCCTTCTTTCTCCCTTTGTCTGTTTGTTTGCATGTTTGTCTGCCTGCCTGTCTGTCAGTCTCTCTCTCTATCCAACCACATATCCCCTCCTTTCTCTCTCTCCTTCCATATCGCCCCCCCTCTCTCACTACCATCCTTTCCCTTCCTCTATATCTACCTCCACCCCTCTTATTCCCTGTCTCTCTCATATCCTTCCCCTCTACTCCCCCCTCTCTCTACCCGCCTATGTTTACCCCTTTCCCTCTCTCACACACTCTTCTCCTTCATTCTGCCTCTCTCCCCTTCATGCTGCCCTTCTCTTTTGATCTCTTTATCTTTCTATCTCCTCTTTCTTCACCCCGTTCTCTCTCTCTCTCTCATCTCCCTCTTCCCTTTCTCACTGTCTCCCATCGCATTTTGCCCCTCTCGCTCTACCCCTCTGTCTCTACCCCATCTCTCCCACTCTCTAACCAATCTCTCTCTCCCTCTCTCTCTCTGCCATGTCTGTTTGTGTAGATTCCAACCGATAAACTTTCGTAAAATAGCTATTTTTCCATTGCTATTCTATTATTTATTGGCCATTTCTACACCATAACAAACACTGGATAATATTTTTAAGCGACTAAGATTCACTCATTCCAAAATAACTTCTATAATAGCTATTAAGATCGCTATATTTTGAAGATGAGTTGGCATTTTCAAAAGAGAAAGGAATGAAAATTTAATTAAGACAAAGAAGAAAAATCGATCACCTGCTCTGTTTCCCCCGTTTCCTTAGAATCCCATAGAAAACACGAAATCCTAAAACTACTTTAAAATTTTGGTCCAAGAATTATTTTGGCATAAATTAGTTATATAAACATCGTGATTGAGAGACTTCAAACTATTTCCTCCGAGAAAGAAATTGGAATGATGAAACGTACAATAGAATTAAATTTTCATATGTGTGCGGTTGCCATGACAATGGCGCCGTATCGACGATACTGAAGGATTCCAGCCAACGGGTGCCCGATTAACTGTAACTAACCATTTCTATGGAAACCGCACACCTTAGCGGGTACATAACAGTTTAAGTATATTTGTATTCAAGTATATTTTTGTATCGATATTATTAATTATGCCGAGTGGAGTAAGCACATACCGCTGTCTGCATTAATATCGCCTTTAACTCACCTCTCGTGACCATAGATATGGGCATACCCAATCACAAACTCTCGGAACAAACACGGGACGAGTATCGTGCTGTCTGTTTGTCACTTTGCGGGAACACGGCCTTTTTCTCTGTCTTCGGACAGCATTGACGCTAAGACTGGTCGTAAATTTTGTCTGGCGACGTCTGTTGGACTTTCCCTCAACGCTTTTCTATCCCACATTTTTTATCGTTGCATTCATCCTTCCATCTTTTGAGTCAAAGCACCGATTGCCAGTGGAGGATTCAGGATAAATATTGGGGTGGGGGGTAGCCTGAATTCTTCCCTCTGGGTAGTCTGAGAAAGGAGACATTGATGATTAATAATGGCTATCTTACACAACATTGATATTAAATAACAGCTTCTCATAAAGGAGTGAACACTAACTTTCTCAGATCAGAATTTTTCCATACATCAGAAAATTATGAATTGTGGTTTATTATAATTTTTGGACGTCAGCTAAAGTATAATACTGAATTTAATAATTATTTTTGAGATTTACCTCTATTTTAGACATGTATCATATATGATACATTCAATCACAACTGTTTAAAAACTGTTTTTTATATATATTCTATATTATTACATAACTTTATATGAATATCAGGATACACGTATGGCTTAATATATATAACATAAACGGGTCTGAAAATTTTGGGGGTGTTTTAGCCCCCTAGCCCCCTTCCCCTGATCGCCAACATTCTCACTCAGTTTGAGTCCGCGCACGGGACACTTTTCTTATATTCGTCCCTTGCTGGCTTCAAACTGCGAGAGTTTTGATTCCCCTTTTTATCGCAGTACCCGATCTCCTTCCGTAGTAGGTGGACGCGCAATCGGAAGTCGATAATACTCATTGTAGTAAACCTAATTTTACATTGGAAGATCTGGCAACCTCAGGAGATCGCGAATCTGTCATTATTGTGGTCATTCATTAATTCATTTACTTTCTATCGCCATCCGTAAAGATAATCACTTAACTTAATAATTATTCTCTATTCATGCCATTCACTAATTACCTCTTTTATTTATTTAATCCCATTCGCACCGTTACTTCTCTCCCCTGGGAACGGTGGAGGGTGATGATGGATTCAAAGCTAGCAGGAATTTGAGGAGGGAAGTTTTAATATCAAGAGATTCCAAGAATTCCAAAGCAATTCACACGGATTCCAAAGCGATTGAGAATTCTGGGACAGAAATTGGAAATTCGGAAGACGTGACTCGATGACGACAAATTAATTCCTTTTAATTGATTCATTATTTGAATTCCTAAAGGGTTTTCCTTTTAATTGATATAAATAAAGGGTTAGATAATGCTATGGGGTTTAGGGGCAAAATTAATGGAAAACAGACATTAAGGAATGAAGAAAACTAATGGGGCATCGAATAGGATCCTTTAGAGTGAGCCAAAACCACCTTTGGCATCTCTATGGTTTTTAATAGAATAAATAAAAACCAACGTGGCATTTTTGCCATTTTTTTAAAAGAATTATCAAAAAGCAACGGGGATATTGGCTAGATTTGTTTAGAGAATGAATGAAAACCAACATGGGTATCTGCCATAAATTTTCAAGAGTTATTTTTTGGAAAGTCGTGAGATTAGGGAGGTTAAGGAGGTGCATATTCCGAGTGGCTTACAAAAGAGTCTATTTAATGCTCTAGGAACTCGAAGGGTGCGCAACTCAACTGGACCTACCTGGAAGTAAAGGCTAAAAAAATGTGACAAATGTATGTGTGGTGTTTACTGGTGGAAAAACGTGAGAAAAAGAAGAAACTGATAACGATGGTGAGTATAAATGCCTTGTTTTGGTCCTGGGTTTCATCTTTAACCGTAAATTATCCCTCGTGAGATAATTAAAATATGTCTCCTCCAAATATGGATTTAGAAAACTCCGTCTGTACAAAAAATATGGATCTACAGAACTCCGCCTGTACAAGAAATATGGATTTACAGAACTCCGCCTGTACAAGAAATATGGATCTACAGAACTCCGCCTGTACAAGGAATATGGATATACAGAACTCCGCCTGTACAAGGAATATGGATATACAGAACTCCGCCTGTACAAGGAATATGGATCTACAGAACTCCGCCTGTACAAGGAATATGGATCTACAGAACTCCGACTGTACAAAGAATATGGATCTACAGAACTCCGCCTGTACAAGGAATATGGATCTACAGAACTCCGCCTGTACAAGGAATATGGATCTACAGAACTCTGCCTGTACAAGGAATATGGATCTACAGAACTCCGCCTGTACAAGGAATATGGATCTACAGAACTCCGCCTGTACAAGGAATATCTCAACATCCCGCTGATACTCTAAAAATTAACGTTGGATGCGAAAATTCTGGCAATATTTGGCGCGAAAGACTTCCGCAACGAAGCGGGTGATTGTTTGAGGTCTGCAGCTGCTAAATGGTACTTCTACCCAGAGTCGTTGGATGACTCATTGATGCCTCACGTCAGTGGAACTTGCATCAGTACCACACAAAATTACATTGTTACATTATTTACTAGACAATTAAATTATTTGCAAGATTGAGAGTACCGGGTTCATCATTATGTTACAGGCCACGAGTAAGATAAGACTTCCCTCCTATCTATCTTTATTTTATGTTGCAATAATGAAATTAATGGGAAATAACAAGAGTAAAAGCAATGGTCCTTTCTCTTCATTAACGTAAATTCTGTTCCTAGAGGAATAAATCACCAAAATTGTCCATCCAGATATTGTTATCCGCAATCTTTTTGATTATCACATACACGAGAGAGAAAAATTAATTATATTTCAAGCTTATAGTTCAGTTTCCTTATACTGATACAAAAATCTACTTTTCTGGCGATTTCAACAAATTATGTGTGAATTTGTTCGAATTCTCCCATAGGTTTAACAACAAAGCTAAATCATAATTTTGAGATCACACGATCTTAAAATTTTATGCCCCCTTTTCCAAAACAGAAATCTACATAGTCGTTTCTCCTCCCCATAAAAGAAGTGAGGTATTTTTTTCTGAATAAAACTGATTACATTTCAAAAGTGCTCTACATCCATTCCACCAAATTTTTTAAAGTCACCGATTCTCTGAATAAACTAATTCTTCGCCTAGAAGACAAAAAAAACTATCTCCTTGCTAAGCACAAGCCTTCAAATGTGATTTATTCTACCATCTACAATTTTACATTGTGAAGGAATGAATATAACGAGGACAAGCAGACGCTAGTTTGTTTATACAGCGTCAACCGTTATGTTCCACATAGGGCAAGACTTGCTCCCCCCGCTTTTCCCACTGCCTCAAGACCCTTCGAAGTCGCAAGAAAAGAAGGATTTCGGTCAGCAGATTTCGTAATTTACAAGATTGGTGGTGTAGTCCGTTAATATAAACATAGGAGGGTGTGAAAGCCTTTAGAATTAAAATCTTGCTGCTTAAGGCTTCGTGGGCAGAAAATCTATGAACAGGCTCACTGTCCCCTCCGATTGTTTATGTTTATTTTCGCCAAATAGACGAAATTTCACCTTCCCCGTGCGTAAACCTGAAGGGGCGAGGTGTCATAGCGTGAAAAATTTATGCCATAGGAGAGAGGCTTAACTGTGGGCTAGTGAGGGTTTGCCCCTCTTAAACTCTTTCGTCTCTCCTCCCCCCAGGGGATAATCGACGTGTATATAGTTCGATTTTGAGAAATTTAAAGAATCCGTTTAGCGATCAAGAGAACAAGACGAGTCCATGAGTTAAACAGGGAATGAAGAAGATAGCTGGAACCGAGCGGGACTTACCCTCCCGAGGCTGTTCCTTTGGTCGCTTAGAAGAACAGACCAGTGGTAATGAGACCAGCTCTCCTACCTTCTCGTCCAGAGAATATCCCGTATCTCAGTTTGCTGAAAAAGCCGAGATACCCCTTACATTGTCAAGTCGAGAGAAGCATTGTCACACGCCTTTAACTAACCCCGAGAGAACAATCAGCTGTTTTCCAGAAGCACCTCCCCACGCTCGCTTCACCTCAATGAGGAAGTCTCCAGTCCAACTCGCTCCAAGTTAACTCAGCGAGGAGGCTCACTTTCATGGTTACCCAACTCTCGACACACTCTGAGTTAAAGGTAAAACGAATACAAAATTTATTCATTTTTTGTTATTTCCCATTCCGTGCGAAAGTGTATTCATTACGAAACTATTTCAATCTGGTAGTCGTAACTAGACAATTTCAATTTCCAATGACTTGAGAACTAGCAATAATTGAGTTTAAATCTAGTGTATTAGAAGTGATTTTTGCGTCAACTATCTCGTATTACTCATTTGTAGTGTTCATTTTTATTAGATCCTCTTGCTATAGAATTAGTTTATTTAAAAATTTAATATTTCGTTCTTTTTTGTAATTAAAAGTATATTTTGTCGGAGTTGTTTTAATTAGATCCTCAAACGCAGCAAAAGGCAATAGATATATCATAATACGAAGCCTTCCTAGTTAAAGAATTAAATTAGAGCACTCTTAGCGAAATGTGGAACGGATTTACTCATGTATTAATCAAACGTAAATACGTACTCGGCCGTAAACTACGACATACATATACATATATGCCACTAGCTCGTCCTAGATTCCTTTATGGACTACCGAAAGTCCGCAAATCTAATGTTCTTTTTCGCCCTTGGCTTCCTATTCACCGTCGACCTAAAAATTAACCATCTAGTAGAGTCCATCAACAGTTTACCACTAACCTATATACAGCAGGGATAAAATTATTATGGATTTATTGAAAATTCGTACTTTTATGGTAAAAGGTAACTTAAAACTATTTAATGAGTCAATAATGAGGTTATTTTATTATATTAGTGTGAAATAACTATTCTAGATTTTGAAGACTAAATATTACAGTGTTTGGCTTCATTTTCTGGCAAAATTGTTGAAATAAAAGAAGGCAACACCGATTCGGCTTTCCCCGCTGCGGAAACTGTTAGCCTTGTGCCTCAGTTCCAATTCAGCTTCGCAGGGTGAGGGTGTGCTAGCTATTCTTTTGCTGTTACTGATCCAATAATTCAACTAGTGTGTATTTTGCTCCCCTGTGGATAATAGTAACAGCAAAAGAATAGCTCGCATACCCTCACACTGCAAAGCTGAATTGGAACTGAGGCACGAGACTAACAGTTTCCGCAGCGGGCAAAACCAAATCAGTGATTGGACTTCTGAGCAATGGGAACAGGTAAGAGTGGTACATTTACCAGTTATTTTCTTTATTCAGCATAAGAGAACATACTGCATCTCCTGCAGTACACACTGTACCTACTGTAGTAGGTACATTGTACCTACTCTAGTAGGTACATTCTGATTTACCTACTAACTACGAGTTAATGCTGAAAGAAATAATCTCAAGTCATAATTTATCTGGCTGTTTAACTGCTGCTACTAGAATCACAGGTCGTTTCAGTACTGTTATAGTGTTTAATATCGTTGGAGGTTGTGTTTTCGACGATTCAACTATTGAAGTACTTAATGCCTGGTGCAGACAGTAAGGAGGCAGTCAGGTGAGGAGTTTATGCCAGAGTGTGATAAAAAGAATAAAACATTCACAGGGAATCATGGTGTGGACAGCAATTTCTGTACATGGGACAAGCCGCTGAAGATTGTTGAAGGTATAATAAATCAGTATAAGTATATTGAAGTACTGTAAAACCGTTTGGTACCTCAAATGAGGGAATAATTCGGTGACAGATCATCCATATTTCAGTAAGAGACGGCTCCTTGTCACAAGGCGCAATCAGTGAAGACACGGTGTGAGCAAAATGGCATTGAACTGCTATCATGGCCTGAAAATCCCCCAGACTTGAACCCTATTGACAGTTTATGTTATATTCTAAAAAGTGAAATACACGAATTTCCCATAACAACTAAAGCAAAGCTCATAGAACGTCTTATCTGCGTTTGGTTTAACTCTGACAGAATCAAGCATTTATGCAGACCTTTAATCACTGGCATGCCAGAGCGTGTTAAAGCACTTAAAGCGGCTAAACGTGGTCAAACCAAGTATTAATCAATGTAAGAGAGGATATTTCTGCCATATGTGAGAAAATAAATTGATTACTTGTCAATAATATAACTTTATATAACCTTTTCCCAGAAGAATTACGAATTTTCAAGAAATCCATAATAATTTGACACTACTGTACATTATATTTCCAACAGTTTTTCTTTTGCTAAAGGACTAACACTTTAACTTCCATTCCTCCACAACGATAAGTAAGTTCTGATCTTACATATTTGTTTATTAATATACCTGTGGATGAAGTAAATAGATATCATAATTAATGCAACTATTACTAACTTAAATAATGTGAAGGTATACACGACTGACATTAAAAAAATCCCTCGAGCTCATATTTAAAGACACTTATTTCATGTTCAAAGAAAACATTTACCAACGAATTGATGGCCTCGAGGTGGTTTCCTCGTTGGTATCATTGCGGGAGACATGACGAACTTGGTAGGAGCAATCTTTCAAAATTGTCCTTAAAAGATTACCCTTATGTACAATCGCTGCTATATCGACGAGTGTTTCGCTATATTTAATTCAAAAGAACAAACCGTTATTGAATGTCGCGCTCGTAAAATAAAGCCTTGAGGGCTTGACTTCCGAGGCCGCCGCTACTATGTGTTTAGTTGCTTTTTACCATACGCGCTGGAGGACGGTATGTTCCTCCACCCTTAGTAAACGAGATGAGATAAAACCAAATCGTGTCACTATTGTACTTCTCTAGATTACATCCTTCGTGCTCGCTGAGGGCGAGTTTCTCTTCCCTTTTGGGCATTGGAGAAAGATTTTTCTCCCGTTCGTTCACACTCTATGGGATATAAAATCGATATTTTGTTTAATATATGGGGGGTGGGGGTGTAGAGGTTTGGGTGAAAAGGATCTCTTCGTTGGACACCAGGTATAATTATATTCCACCTCGTTTTGTGATCCTCTTTGCTATTGCGCTCCCCATAAGATTGTTGCGAAACGTTGATCGTTAAACCGGATTTGAGTGATACGATAACGTTCCGAGAAATTATTACCTGACTCAAAAAGGTAATGATAAAAATTTTTGGCTGGGCAATGAGCAGAAATTCTGATATGATTTTTCCTTCGAGCAAACTGGTGATGAAAACAAGACTGTAGTTTTATTTATTCCGTGGCCTTTGGTAGCAAATGAAGGAAGGAGTTCGAATTAGATTGATTATCAATTTTACCGGCTCATCTTTGATGATGCTTAAATACAACTCTCTTAATGTTCGTGCCTTGGTACGAAGAATAAATAACGGCGAAATTTGGTCAAACGCTTTTTCCGTCTTTCTTAACAAAATAGAAATATAATATTGTGGTTATAATTTGATGCTCACCGAGTGTAGTTATGATCGGGCTAACCCATTTTAAGGTTCCCTTTTGTAACCACAGAATAATTAGCCTCATTCTCAGTTTACCTTTTTACCGCGACTTTGGTCTTTTTGGAAAATCAATATTGGGAATGGTTCTAAAATATCCTGTTACGTCTTAAAATGTTTCATTTGAGTTTCTTTTTGTTTCGTTCTACGCACATAAATTTATTTACATTGGCTGAGTGCACACATTAGAAATTCATGGGTTTGTGTGTGCACATATTGTGTGCACCACATCACTTCCCCCTGAGAGAGATACTTAGTATCTTTAATATAGAATATATACCTATCATATACTAATGAACATATTTACACATACATACAAGCATAGTTTGTGGTTTGCCAGTTCGACGAAGATAATATAGTTGTACAAACGGATGTGCACTTTATATTTGTGTGCGTTAACAAACCAAATTCTATACTCTTATTTATATATTGACATCTTGATGACAAGGAAATACAGAATAAAATTTATTTGATTATTAACTCACAATGAGTCTATCGGTACAGGACATGCTTTAAAAATAATAACAGTACGGATTTCTGAACTCGCATTTTTCTATTGAAACACGAAGTCCATTTTTGGCTAAAATTTTAAGTATCTTTTCTAAATTTTCGACTTGTTTTTCTTCGTTTTCGGAAAATATAAGAATGTCGTCGATATAGAGGAATACACATTCCAAATCTCAGAATATACTGTCCATATAGAGTTGAAAAGTGCAACTGGCATTCTTCAAGTCAAATGGGAGTCTTAAAAATTCCTAAAGTCCAAATGTGGCTACCCTTCCCCGAGAATTTTAGGCCTTCGTAACAGATAGAAGAGCTTCTTCGTTTAAAGTGTGTAGAGGAAGCCAACCTTCACGCTTCCAGCCACGATCTCTATCCCAAGGAGATCAAGAAGAGTCACTTCCCGTCCCCCAAACATAAGTTTGGGCCTAATAAGTTCCATGCTAAGAATAATAGTAACTTCGTGAAGATTCAGGCGCCCCATAAACCACAGCCTCATCCTCAGCGTGAACAAAAAGACGTAAAGCCTCCAACATTCCCTTCTGCGCCGTCTCACTAGCCGCATAAACCCATCGTATGCTTTACGTGTGGCACCCCCTGGTCGCTTTAGTTATAACTGCGCCTAGAACTCGCAGCTAAGGACCACTTTTATTCAACAGGTCCACCAGTTAACCGCTTCTCTTCATCCTAATTCTTCTTCCTCGTCATCGCAGTTGCCACCAGCTCACTCTCACTCGAAACAACAGGTAAATTTCCTGTTCAATAAGAGCTCCCTGGTGGGCTCAAGTTTGAGAACGGCAGGATAAATGGGTGTCAAGTGTCAACCCTTGTAAGAGACACGGGTGCACATGCATAGTAGTCTCGGGCAAGCTGTTGCCCCCAGTAAGTTTGCTGAAGCTAAAAAGAATTGCCCTTATGTGCAATCCCTGTGGGAGAAGGCCAGAAAAAGGGAGACCGAAACCGTTCGAGGAAATAAAATAATTGACTACATAGAAAAATATTCGTTGCTACATCGATCTTTTGTAGGACCAGATAACGCTCCGGTCACTACCCTGTGTGTACCCAGGATGTATGTACGTCAAGTTCTGCAGATGGCTCACGACGGATGAATGGCTGGGCACTTCAGTCATATTAAGACGTTTTCGAATATTTCTTTTGGCCAGGCACTGCCAAAGATATATCCGACTTTTGCAAGTCCTGTGACATCTGTCAAAAGATCACCGCCAAAGGTCGTGTTGCCTCCGCTCCCCTTCAGAAGACCCCAATCGTGTCTGAACCCTTCTTCAGGCTCGCGATCGATTTGATAGGCCCTCTCCGTCCCCAGTCTAGTGAGGGACATTCCTATATTTTGACCCTCTTAGATTGTGCCACTCGTTTCCCGGATGCGGTCTCCTTGAAGAAGTTTGATAGTATTTCGTGTGCAGAGGTGTTAATTTCTATTTTTTCCCGAGTAGGAATCACGAAGGAGATCCTATCAGACAGAGGCCGTTAATTCACTTCAGAATCGATGGAGTATTTAGAAAAGCCCCTGCTGGTCAAACCCCTTTTCTCAACCCCTTAGCACCCCTCCTCAAATGGGATGTGCGAGAAATTAAACGGGACTCTCAAATCAGTTCTCAAGAAATTGTGCCACGCCCAACCGCGAGAATGGCACCGCTACCTCCCGGTGGATTTATTTGCATGTCTGGAAATCCCACACCGAACGCTTGGATTTTCCCCGTTCGAGCTATTGTACGGACGAAACGTCCGCGGGCCGATGATCATTCTAAAAGAATTATGGTAAAGCCCCAAGCTTGATGAGGAGGTTAAGTCCTCCTACGCTTATGTGTTGGATTTGCGTACTCGCCTAGAAAAGAATTCTGAGGTGAATTTGAAAAAATACAAAACGTATTTTGACATCAAATCCAAAGCACAGAAATTCTAACCAGGCGACGAAGTACTACTTCTGTTGCCCTCTGAGTCTGATCAGCTCCTATCTCAGTGGAAAGGACCTTTTTCAGTATAGAAACCCGAGGCCCGGTCAACTACTTAATTCAGACGCCCCCTCAAGTAATAAAATGTACCAAGTCAACCTGTTAACAAGGTACCACCGACGCGCGTACATTAATAATGTAGTCGCTTTAGACGAAGAACCCATCTTAGAGGCAATTTACCCGGTCGAACCGCTTTACTAGGTTCAAACGGTCTGCGTGGAAGCAGACGACGAATACCCCCTGCCGTCTCTCCCTTTACCCCCAACTGGACTCAGCCCCCGAGCTCGATTTTAAGTCCCGTCTCCGACCCATCGAACATGCTCAATTGGCGAGCCTCCTCAGTTAATTCTCGATCGTAGTCTCCGAAACCCCAAGTTGTTAACCTCAATTCACTCATGAGATTGTTTTAAAAACGCAAGAATCAGTAAGAACTAAGCCTTACCCTATTCCCGTTCATTTACTCCCCACGTTTAACGCCGAAGTTGAAAATTTGCTCAGGTTGGGGATCATCGAGCCTTCCTCTTCTGACTTTTGTGCCCCGATTGTGATGGTCAGAAAGGTCGATCAATCATTTAGGATTTGCGTCGATTTTCTTAAATAAAATTCAGCCACCCATATATATATATATATATATATATATATATATATATATATATATATATATATATACATATATCCAAGATTATTTGTATTATTTGGGTTTTTTTCTTTTTCTTTGTGTTAACATGCAATTATTTTTTTTGTTCCATTCTTATTTAAAAAAAACCCAAAAGAAAACCTTTCTACTAGACACTGCTAGTAGCACTTGCAAATACAATCTTTTTGTCAGATATTTAAAAAATAATTATTCATATATATATATATATATATATATATATATATACATATATCCAAGATTATTTGTATCAGTAAAACATGACAAAAACATATTTACATTTTATATAGATGCAGAATCCAATTAAAAACCGTAATAGTTATTATGTCTTATAAATGTAAACTTAGAACATTTTTTTTTCTTCGTTTTTATCAACATACAATGTTTGGCCTCTTTATCTAAAGTTTACCATTATTTTGTTTAGTCTAGCTTTAAAAGTGTTAACTGAACTGCTTAGTATATATTATATTCAATCAAACATTGATAAAGCATTTTATTTAAATTTCGAATATATCCTTTTTTATTTAGTTTCCTTTATGAACATCCGATTTAAAAGCATTTTAAAAAAAATTCACGTCAAAGAATAATTTATTAGAAATGTTAGACCTAAACATACTGGACGGCGGCTTCAGACACAATCTGCATGTGAAATTTGAGGTGTCGAATATATACCCCGAAATTACTTAAGACTATACGCAGAGGTACAAGAAAAAACAAACCCAAATTAAAATTAAGCCATACAACACATTGAGTATCTAAATAAAACCAAAAATGAACCATTATTAAAGACACTACATATGCATTACTTTACACTTATTAAGATTTAAGGGTAGTTTCCATTCTGCCGACCATCGTGCTATCTTATCAATATCTTTTTGAAATTCAAAGACATCATGTTCAGTTATTATTCCTTTTCCTAATTTACAATCATCAGCGATGTGATAGAACGAGTTGAAGCTGCGTTAATTTCAACTCCTATCCCATATTATTTAAAACCACGATGCTGCCCACGTGCATCTTCGATTCGAAGCTTGGAGTCTTATCACAGCTACCGGATGTCAATGTTTAAACAAGGAGGTTATCGTCCCCCCGTTCGCCCCCATACGCCGACCTCGCCAGATTGAGTTAGGCTTATGGGCAGATAAGGCATTGTTCTCCGGCCTGGCTGTGCATTCCCTCGAAGCTCCCACTCTGTTGTCCCCCCACGCCAAGGAGATGTCCTGGCTATTTATATGGAAACTTTACCACTAAGATGAGATTGGAGATCCAGATTTTCGTCGCGAAACATCACCACGACCCTCTCTCCCTTTGTGCGCCAAGGGACCTCGACCTCGAGATTCACCATCACTTGTCCAGAAGGAGGACATTATTCCTTGAGTGCCAAAGGTTCGAGCCTTTCGTGACGCCAAGTCCCCAAGGCTTCCCCCCCCTGTTGTTCAGAGGAGAACAGCATTAGAACAGGCATTGTTCGTTTTGAGCCCTTCGCCAAGAAACGGTTCTCACCCCCCCCTGTTGTTGAGAGGAGAACAGCATTAGAACAGCCATTGTTCGTTTTGAGCCCTTCGCCAAGAAACGGTTCTCACCCCACCTGTTGTTCAGAGGAGAACAGCATTAGAACAGCCATTGTTCGTTTTGAGCCCTTCGCCAAGAAACGGTTCTCACCCCCCCTGTTGTTCAGAGGAGAACAGCATTAGAACAGCTATTGTTCGTTTTGAGCCCTTCGCCAAGAAACGGTTCTCATCCCCCCCCCTGTTTTTCAGAGGAGAACAGCATTAGAACAGCCATTGTTCGTTTTGAGCCCTTCGCCAAGAAACGGTTCTCACCCCCCCTGTTGTTCAAGGAGAACAGCATTAGAACAGCCATTGTTCGTTTTGAGCCCTTCGCCAAGAAACGGTTCTCATCCCCCCTGTTGTTCAGAGGAGAACAGCATTAGAACAGCCATTGTTCGTTTTGAACCCTTCGCCAAGAAACGGTTCTCACCCTTCCCCCCCCCTTGTTGTTCAGAGGAGAACAGCATTAGAACAGCCATTTTTCTTGAGCCCGTAGACAAGAGACGGTTCTCATCCCCCCTTTTGTTCAGAAGAGAACAACCTAGAACAGCCATTGTTCTTCAAGCCGTTCGTCGAGAAACGGTTCTCCTTCCCAAGACGCACGTCAGGATCCTTTTATCCCCCCCCCCTTCGGCTGGAACTCGCCAGCGGACCGAAACTCCTTCGCGCCACCTTCCACTGCACCACTAGTGTAAAAGTTACGTAAGCCAAACGTCACCTTTGAGTACTTAACCCTTTTGTCAATTCTATCCTGTGCTTTAAATGGTTTATCGAACCATCCCATCTCTTTAACTCTATATTTGTTTTACCTTTTTGAATCCTTTAAATCCTCGGATTAGCCGAGCCCCCACGACCCTTTTCATTCCCTGTTTATGTCAATATTTTCCGTCTTGTGTTTGTTGATAGTTATTATTAATAAAACTCTATTTTATTAATGATAGCAATATTATTATCCTTGAGCTCAGTTCCACTTCTTAAGCATATCGAAGATACATAATATCGGCCGCCAGACATTAACGCACTCTAAAGATAATTAAGGAAGTTCCCTCAACGAATAGTGATATATGGTATCGTCGGGAGTCATTCTACGACATATATATATATATATATATATACTATTTAAATTTGGTATCAGGTGTGTGGGGTTTAACGCTATATCTTTGCAAACACTGGTCTCAGTCAAGTAAAGCATAGTGTTATTCGTTATAATAATAGAATATAGTAGTTCCCTTTTGTTCTAACGATTGCTATCCCCTTTTTTTTTAAACTTAAGAAGCTGGAGTAGCTCAAGGAACTGTTATAATAATTTGATTGTGTTTTTTTTTGTGATTTTAGTCAGTTGTTATTTAAAGTAAGAAACCAAGTACGAATAGGTCAGTGCCCATATTTAGGTAGGCTAATTCTATAGAGGCATAATTCTTGTTGCAAGGAATTTTAGTTGGTTGACTAGTGCGCCCCCAAGTGCAAAGATGACTCAGTTTGAAATCTTTAAAGCGCAAGGAGAATCCTTGGGACTCTCCGGAAAAGAACTAATTGAGTACATTCAAGAGGAGCAAAGAAAAGAGGAAGAACGAGAAGAAAAAGAAAGAGAAAGAGAGGAACGGATAAGACAAGCTGAGCTTCACCATCAGATTGAATTAGCTCGGATTGAAGCAGAATTTCAAAGAAAAAAGGTAGAAAAAGAAAGGGAAAGAGTAATCCGACAAGAGGAACGAGAAAGAGAAATAGAACGAGAGGAACGAGAAAGAGAAATAGAACGAGAAGAACGAGAAAGAAAAATACAACGAGAAGAACGAGAAAAAGAAATCCAACGAGAAGAAAGAAGGAAGGATTCGCGCTCCTTCCCAGGAAAGCTGACAAAGTTTCCGAGCCCCGTAAAACCCCAAAACTTCTTTCCCCAAAACCAACAACGGGACTCCAAACCTCCCGTTAAGATTTCTCCTCCATCTCTCTTCCCGAAGCGACCAATAATATGCTTCACCTGTGGTGTAGAAAACCACATGAGCTGGAACTGCCCCCAAAATTCTAGACTTAAAAGCGGACCAGCCCACCAAGTTCACCAGATTAATGCAACCCCGGCTCCCCCGGTGGTGCAGACCCAAGCAGAAACTTCTTTCCCTCCGTCAGGCCACCAGGTAAATTTTGTTTTTGATAAAAGTTCATCGGGAACTTTGAAATATGAGGAGGGCAGCGTGGACAGCTGCCGAGTATCGACTCTCGTCAGGGACACAGGATGTACGTGTTTCATCGTGTCCGACGAACTCCTCCCAGTGGCCTCTAACCACGAAAAATTTGCGGTGGTACATGACCACCTTGGGTGGGCGAAACGATTCCCCGTCGTTAGATGTTACCTGCAGTGTCAATATTATAATGGCTGGGCTGAAGTCATTGTAGCACCCATACAATTCTGTTCCGTACTTATAGGACAGAGCCCCCAAGTAAGTTTCGACCCTGTGTTTCAGGCCGCCCTTCTTCGAGGCCGAGATAAGAAAGAAGCACAGGAGCCCGTCCCCATCAGAACCCCGATACCGTCCGATTTCTCGGAAACCTTTAACCAGGACTTTAGGACGGCACAAAAGGAGTGTGAATCACTAACACCCTTAGGTGATAAGGCCCCAGACAAGGACACGGAGACTGTCCCTGGACCCCAAGAAAAAAAGAACCCCCAACGCGCCCATGGAGATACCTTCGTCGAACTGGACGAAACATCGGCACTTGAAGAAGATTACCCCGCGGAGTCCCTTAATGTAATCCAGACAGTGTGCATCCAACCTGATGCCGATTACCCTCCTCCTTCCCTACCAGGCGAGTCTTTGGAACCCTCTGACCTGGATAGTGACGCGCAGCTGACACCACGTCAGAAGAGTCAGCTACAAGAACTAATTAAATGGAATCACAATTTACCCGCCCTATTAGCTCTTTTTGAGCGACTGCGTGAAAATGGCCTCACCATTGGCACCAGCAAATGCCATTTTGCCCACGAAACCATCAAATATTTGGGTTTCAAAATAGGACAAAGCAAGTTAGGTCCCCACGAGAACAAGATTAAGGCAATCGCCGACATGCCCCTCCCGATTACAAAGAAGCCATTAAGATCGTTCCTAGGATCAGCTTCTCCCTATCAGCGATTTGTTCCGAATTTCGCTGCAATTTCGGCCCCACTATGCCCCCTTCAAAAAAAGAATTTTCCCGATCGTTTACGTTGGAATGATGTCGCTGTTTCCTATTTTAATCAGCTCAAGAGTAAGTTCATTTCTGCCCCCATTTTAAAGTTGCCCAACCCAGAAAAATCCTTTGGGGTTAAGACCGACGTGAGCAACGAGGGCATTGGAGGTGTACTCCTTCAATACGTGGATGACGGAACGAGTCATCCAGTTGCATATGCTAGTCATCAATTATTACCAAGCGAAGAGAGATATGCCACTAGAGAAAAGGAAGCTCTATCAATTATCTGGGTCATAGACAAATTCAAGCTGTACTTGATATGTAAAGAATTTCAAATAGGAACCGACCACCGTCCGTTAGCCTATATTAGGAATGTGAGACACTCAAACGTCCGCATCATGCGCTGGAGTTTACTCTTGCAAGAGTATCAGTTTAAAATAAATTAGATAAAAAGTTCCGATAACCAGGTCGCTGACGCACTCAGTAGGAATGCGTTACCGAATAGCGTAGAGTAAGTGTATTCATAGGATTAGTATCTCCCTGTAGGTATATACCGTCTTGTACGACTTAAATTAAGATTCTCTTATAATATAATTAATTAATGTATATGTCTGACTTTTGTAACGCGTAATGTCTAATTTTTTGTATGTATATATATTTGTACCCATTAATTTACGTATAAATTATTTTGTCCCGATGTACTAATTTTATATCATTTCATTGTTCCATGCCCTTTTTTTTCTTTGATTAAGTTGTATTAAAGGTTATTTTCCCCTGTAATCTAAAGATCAAAATAATCATATGTATTGAGGTAATACTAGTTAGGTGCAGGAAGGTACGGTTGGTACAAGAAAACGAGTTCCCCACAACGGAGCTCTATCGTTGTCCCTTCTCTCTTTTTTTTCGAAGTGACAACTTCCCCCGGAATGGAGGGGTGTGATAGAACGAGTTGAAGCTGCGTTAATTTCAACTCCTATCCCATATTATTTAAAACCACGATGCTGCCCACGTGCATCTTCGATTCGAAGCTTGGAGTCTTATCACAGCTACCGGATGTCAATGTTTAAACAAGGAGGTTATCGTCCCCCCGTTCGCCCCCATACGCCGACCTCGCCAGATTGAGTTAGGTTTATGGGCAGATAAGGCATTGTTCTCCGGCCCGGCTGTGCATTCCCTCGAAGCTCCCACTCTATTGTCCCCCCACGCCAAGGAGATGTCCTGGCTATTTATATGGAAACTTTACCACTAAGATGAGATTGGAGATCCAGATTTTCGTCGCGAAACATCACCACGACCCTCTCTCCCTTTGTGCGCCAAGGGACCTCGACCTCGAGATTCACCATCACTTGTCCAGAAGGAGGACAATATTCCTTGAGTGCCAAAGGTTCGAGCCTTTCGTGACGCCAAGTCCCCAAGGCTTCCCCCCCTGTTGTTCAGAGGAGAACAGCATTAGAACAGCCATTGTTCGTTTTGAGCCCTTCGCCAAGAAACGGTTCTCACCCCCCCTGTTGTTCAGAGGAGAACAGCATTAGAACAGCCATTGTTCGTTTTGAGCCCTTCGCCAAGAAACGGTTCTCACCCCACCTGTTGTTTAGAGGAGAACAGCATTAGAACAGCCATTGTTCGTTTTGAGCCCTTCGCCAAGAAACGGTTCTCACCCCCCCTGTTGTTCAGAGGAGAACAGCATTAGAACAGCCATTGTTCGTTTTGAGCCCTTCGCCAAGAAACGGTTCTCATCCCCCCCTGTTGTTCAGAGGAGAACAGCATTAGAACAGCCATTGTTCGTTTTGAGCCCTTCGCCAAGAAACGGTTCTCACCCCCCCCCCCTTGTTGTTCAGAGGAGAACAGCATTAGAACAGCCATTGTTCTTGAGCCCGTAGACAAGAGACGGTTCTCATCCCCCCTTTTGTTCAGAAGAGAACAACCTAGAACAGCCATTGTTCTTCAAGCCGTTCTTCGAGAAACGGTTCTCCTTCCCAAGACGCCACGTCAGGATCCTTTTATCCCCCCCCCTTCGGCTGGAACTCGCCAGCGGACCGAAACTCCTTCGCGCCACCTTCCACTGCACCACTAGTGTAAAAGTTACGTAAGCCAAACGTCACCTTTGAGTACTTAACCCTTTTGTCAATTCTATCCTGTGCTTTAAATGGTTTATCGAACCATCCCATCTCTTTAACTCTATATTTGTTTTACCTTTTTAAATCCTTTAAATCCTCGGATTAGCCGAGCCCCCACGACCCTTTTCATTCCCTGTTTATGTCAATATTTTCCGTCTTGTGTTTGTTGATAGTTATTATTAATAAAACTCTATTTTATTAATGATAGCAATATTATTATCCTTGAGCTCAGTTCCACTTCTTAAGCATATCGAAGATACATAATATCGGCCGCCAGACATTAACGCACTCTAAAGATAATTACGAAGTTCCCTCAACGAATAGTGATATATGGTATCGTCGGGAGTCATTCTACGACAAGCGAACATAGAAATCTTTGATAGCAAGTCATCGTCTTTATCATTAACATACATAATAAAAAGCAAGGGTCCAAGGACAGAACCTTGTGGAACACCACTACTAACAGGAATCCATTCTGATGCTTGTCCGTTAATAACTACTCGTTGTTTACGATCAGTGAGCCAGTTTTCGATCCATTTTGTTATTTCTCCTCTTATTCCCAAGGCTCTTAATTTACACATCAACTTCTTATGCAGTACTTTATCAAATGCCTTTTAAAAATCTAAATACAAAATATCGATTGATCTGTTATTGTCATACTCGGTGTCTATATAGTGAAAAAAATCTAATAAATTTGTGAGGCATGACCTTTTTCTCCTGAAGCCATGCTGGGAATCGTTTAATAATTTATTCTTCTTTAAATGCTCAACTATTTTATCAGCATTACAGGTTTCGAGGAGTTTTCCGACTACGGAGTTAATGCTTATTGAGCGATAATTACTAGCTGTCTCTTTACATCCATTTTTAAATATTGGTGTTACATTGGTCTAATCTTGGGAAACGATTCCACTCACTAAGGATAAATTAAAAATATACGTTAGATGTTCAGCTACTTGATCTTTGATTTCTTTTAGAACTCTTGGAGATATATTATCTGCTCCCGGAGATTTGTATTTATTCATCTTCTCAATAAGTTTTCTTGTAGTGTTGACGGTGCATCTAACCCATTTAAGTGGTTTAGTGATAGCCTTCTTGATAGTAGCCATGGGATTATTAATCATGCTCTCTTTTGTAAAAACTGATGCAAATTATTCATTTAAAGTATTAGCTACATCAATATCATTAAACTGCAAAATATCATATTTAGCTTTAATTGGGCCAATGTTGTTTTTTATCGGTTTTCTGCTATTTACTCAAGCAAAAAACTCCTTTGGATTTTTTTACAATTTAGAGCTACTCTTTTCTCTTTATTTCGTTTGGCTCTTTTGGTTTCAGCTTTAACTTTTCTTCTCAATTCTAGATAATGATATATGTTTTCTGTGTTACTGTTAAATTTTAGCATTCTGTACGCTTTATCTCTATCTTTAATGAGTTTCTTAATTTCGGTAGATAACCATTTAGGTTCATTACATTTTTAGCGCTACAAACTTTCAATGGTATGAATTGAGATTGCTTATTTAGAAGATTGTTTTTAAATTCACGCCATGCTTCATTTATTTCTTCGTTATTTACGATATAATTGCTCAAGCTCTTTCTTAGACCAGCAAATTTAACTCGTTTAAAATTTAGTTTAGTGATGTTGCCATTTTTTCTAACATGTGGGATATTAATTTAAAATTCAATTAGGTTATGATCACTATTTCCAATTCTGTCTCCTATATTTAAATTTGAAATTAATTCGTCGTCTGATGTTAACACTAAATCCAGTATATTTTCACCTTTTGTTGGTTTTTTCACCCACTGAGTCAGGAAATTTTCACCAATGAAATTAATCAATCTTTGTCCTTCTGTGTCAGCAGTTTTCATAGACCAGTTTACTTTAGCACAATTGAAATCTCCAATGGTCAATGATAGCTTGTCTTTACTGATGTTGGTCAAGAATTCATAAAATTGATTATATACCTCCAAAATTTGATGAGGCTTCCTGTAAAGCAAATTGACATATACATTTTTTGGGGGTTTAGTTTTATTTATTTCCAAAACAGAGTCAACGCTGCATTCTATATGATGCAAATCTTCACGGGCGTACAAAAGAACACCTCCGCCTTCTCTCATAGTTCTATCTTTATGAAATAACTTGTACTCCTATAGTTGAAATTCTGAAATAAGATCTCTTGAGTGTGAGTAAATCCACGATTCTGTGATGGCGATAATGTCCTATTTCTTAATTGATACTAGCACTCGAAACTCTTAAAACTTGTTTCTAATTGATCTCGCATTGAATAAAACGGCTTTTAATATATTTACCTTATTTCGTCAGTTGAGGGGCTTTGGTCGTTTCCCTGAGCTACTAGAGCCGGAGATTTATAATTCAAAAGGTTCCTTAAGTTTATTTGTAAAAATTCTCCAATTGTTTTCTTTCCTTTTCAGGAGAGGTGGATCCCATCTTGAGAATACATGTCATGGTTGTGCAGGAATAAAAGCCAGAAGTCAATAGATTTAACGTTTTCCTTTTTGCAAAGATCTTTCAAACGTTGGTTAATCCCAATAGCTCGACTTAGATTTCCTTAGTTCTCATATACTCTGGGAAGTAGGAAGTACTCCAACGATAATTCCATTATCCGTTTTCGATTTAATTGTTTTATCATTTCCGTGTAGTCTTTCATTATGCTTTCTGAACCTTGGTAGATTATTCCGTTAAAAACCTCGTTGCTCCCAACATTCACTATAATTGGACACTTTTTTCTCTTTATCTCGTAGTTACTTATTTCCTCTGTTAAGCGGTTGATCTTTACCTCTGGATAGCAGCGAAATTTACGTTTTTTGTTGTTCCAACTTCCGTAGTGAACGATTTAATTTCGAATTATTGAATCACCAACTAAATAAGTTTCTTCTTCTTCCTTGGAGAGTATTTAAAATCTATTTTGGGTTGAGACTACTTGTTCTTCTCGTATGAGAGGTTTAGATGGACGTTTATTTCTAACTGGAATAAATTGTTCCTTTTCTCCTAAGTTTGTTTTGTCAATTTTGTTAGTGAGTAGTGCTACTTCTTGTTCTAATTTCACAATTTTTTTTATCTACTCTAGCTATTCTGGTTTCGTCTTCTGTTTGACATTTGCACTTTTTTAATTCGAGGGCGTTGATACGGTTTTCCATTTGGCTTACTACAGACTTCCACTTTTCCTTTTCATTTTCATGTTTTTCTTGCATCTTACAAAATTCGCCCACACTTCTTGACGTAGTATTTTCAAAAGATTGTTCAGGGAAATCTATTATCCATCTCGTACTTTTGCATTTAATGCAACAGTGCTTTAACTTCTGAGCTCCTAGCATCTTCGTTAATTCGTAAATATATTCACTTATCTTCAACTTCACTATATTACACTTACGTTTGAGCGCACTTATTTACACTTTATAAAACAGTCGACTTCCAACACTATATCTTACACTAATTAAATTTGATAATTTAATTTACAATACAGTGAAAAATTAATCAATTGATGAAAAACACGAGTTAAATAGGTAAAACGTTAAAATGAAAATATGTTTATTGAAATGCAGACGATCAGGCGCCTCCTGGATTAATTCTCGCTCGCTAATAGGTTAAGAGCTTCAGAACTACGATAAGAGTCAAGAGAGTGGTCCTACGTGCGCAGAGGCAAGAGGCAAAACCAAACGAAATAAAAAAAGACCCCAAATAATATTATGCGCAAAATTCTGCAAACTCAGAAAAATCTTAACAAATTACATATACTCTAAGACACTAAATGAAAATGGGAGGCAGGAGGATATAATTAAGCCACAGCACTAATTGGGCGAAAACAAGATTCAGCTTTTAATTATTTTCATTAAAGATCGGAAATTCTTGCGATTAATGAGAGAGAGAGATAGAGATAGATAGAGAGAGAGAGAGAGAGAGAGAGAGAGAGAGAGAGAGAGAGAGAGAGAGAGAGAGAGAAGAGGGAAAATGCGCTTCGTTGAGCCTTTCAAGGAGAGAGAGAGAGAGAGAGAGAGAGAGAGAGAGAGAGAGAGAGAGAGAGAGAGAGAGAGAGAGAGAGAGAGAGAGAGAGAGAACAGACACCTGGTCGACCCTTTTTGTCTGCGCTAATGAAGGTGCGATATCACTAGAGCCGTGGTGGCCTGAAAGCCCATCATCGCGGAAAGCTGTGAGAAACTTGAAGGTCTCATTAGGAGTCGGACAAAGTTTCACCTCCCCGCTTAAGAAGTTTCCAGCGATCGTGCTAATAGGGAGAGACTACGCTCGCCTGGCGATGTGTCGGATCGTGGAACCCTCCCCTTCAGGCTGAGGATGGGGAAAACCCCATTCGACGCCACTAGAAATCCTCCCGCTCCAGAGTTGGAAGGCAGTATCTGCCACCTACCCGCCACGTCAGTATCCGCCGCCTACCCACCGCGTCAGTATCTGGCGCCTGCCCGCCCCCGTCAGTACCTGCCGTCTGCACCTTCCCGTTCGTACCAGCTATTTGCGTCCCGTTGGACTCGGTACAATTCATCGAAGAGCTCCTCAAGCTCTGTGTATTCTCGTTTAATGTGCGCGAGTCTACCCTGTGCTCGTTGTTACCCGCTCCTCTAACGCAACGCACCCAGTCTCGATTTGGTGTTCTAAACTCGAAAGCAAGATCTAAGTTCATCCCGTTATTAGTCATTACCAAGAGACTATTATTTGAACTTTGCTCCAAGGCAAGGATTACTCCCTCGGACCGAATCTTCGAGGTAACAGCAACTCGCAACTCTCCTATGCAAATGCTCTCACCCCCCTCTCCCAATGTAAGCATCCATCGTCAGCTTTGTGTACGCTCAAGGTCATGAGAGCGACCCTTCGGTCAGTATTGTTCGTTCCTGTGTAAAGCGATTGTCACTGTTAAGTCCCCATCCCCTCTTTAAGACGCTGAGACTAGTGTATGTCTAGTGTGTATATAGCTTGTTTTAAAACCTTTTTTAACCTTTGTACAAAGAATATTAATTTGAATATTAGTAAAGTTATTTTTGTAGTTTTTTCTATTGTCCCCAAACTTTCCAGGATAGCTGACTATTTGACCAACCTAAAATTCTATTAATTTTCACTCTGTCTGTATTATAATTCTCCTATGCACACAGCCGATCATCTCTTCCGACAGAGAAACGCGGTAAGGGATGAACTCGACCCTTAAATTTATGAAAAAATTCATGTCGACTTGTGAAATATTTGTTTTAAAGTCAGAAAATGAACCTAGAATGGGTAGATGTTGGAAATCGTGAATAAACCTTTCAAAGTAAAAATAATAGTCTACATAGTCGAGCCTGAAGTTTGGTAACTTAAATTGAAGCCCAAAAGGGAGGAGAAACTTTTCCCTTTTCGAGAGTATAGCGTCAGAAAGATTAACCATAGAGTTTAAATCATGGAATTTAGGCCGTGATAAGTTAAGCTTTCTAAGTTTGTGGTCATGGACTAATGAAATTCTTTGGGCATAGGAAGAAATGTTCCGAGAAACAATAGAGGATAAACATAGGCTATCTAAACAAGAAAATGTAGAACGCAGGAAAAAATATTTTTCTCTTCTTCGGAACCTCGGGCTGAATAAGGAAATTGTTGTCACTCGACCTGATAAGGGTGATGGGGTGGTGATTTTGAATAGGACTGATTAAATTTCCAAAATGTCCCAGATTTTGTTAGATAAATCCAAGTTTACTGAAATTATGGAACAACCTTTGACTATTATTCACCGTTTAGAGGACAAAATTAACCGTATTTTGCGGAAGCTAAAGTCTTCGGGTGTTCTTAGTGATTCTGTTTACAGTTCTCTCTATGTTTCATCATCTTACTTAGGTCTGTTTTATGAAATACCTAAGATACATAAGACTGGATGCCCTCTTCGTCCCATTCTTGCTTCTTACACTCTTCCTTTCTATGAAATTGCTAAGTTTTTAGTTCCTATTTGAACCCCTCTTACTTCCAATCTATATACCATTAATAATACGAGGGGTGGTCAATAAGTTTTGCAATTCGGATATAAATTTTAACCCCTTTTACTTCCAATCTATATACCATTAATAATAGGAGGGGCGGTCAATAAGTTTTGCAATTCGGATATAAGGAAACGAGATATGAGGAAAAGTGTTTTATTATTTTTCAAAATAACTACCCTCGACTTCAATGCACTTGCGCCACTTGTCCCTGAAGCTTCGAATTCCCGACAACCAGAAATCTGCCGACTGCTGTTCAATCCACTCCTGGACGGCGAGCTGGACATCTTCATCGTTCCCAAACCGGCGTCCACGCAGTGCAGTCTTGAGCTGGCGGAATGAAAAGTAGTCGCTTGGGTCCAGATCTGGGCTGGAAGGGGGATGGTTAGGCTCCTCGAATCCGCACTCACGCAGGGAAGCTTGTGCAACTCTGGCCTTGTGGACTTTGACGACGTTGAAGTCGATCATGGGGCGTCAGGTTTCTAGGGACCCAACGGGCAGAGACCTTGGTCATGGCCAAATTGACGTGGGATGATGTTCATAACACTTCCATGTGATATTTCAAGTTCTCGCTCGATTTCTTCGACCTTTACCCGTCGATTTTCGAGGATCATCCTCTCCACACGTCTGATGGGCATCCTGGACGGGGGTCATCTTCAAGTGACTCACGATCATGGCGGAACTCCCTATTCCAGCGAGTAATGGTTGCATAGGAAGGGGCGGTGTCGGTGTACACTGCAACCATGCGTTCATGGATCTCTTTTGCATTCTTGCCTTCCTTGGTCAAAAATTTGATCACTGCGCGGTGTTCAACCTTCTCCATTGTTGAAAAATCGTGACTGACGATCTGCGATCAGCTTCTGCTTCTTAAATAGACGAGGCAGGAGCGTGTGGCTGCAGGTTCTGACTTGTCATAACTTGTCCTAACACCCCCACAAACAGCCATTCCCCTTCCTCTGTTTTGCCCTACCGATTCGCAAAACATTGACCGCCCCTCGTAGCTTTGATTTTGCTTCGGAAATCGCAAAGTTTGAATCATCAAGTCCTTTTTTCTTTTCTAGCTTTGAAATCACGTCCTTATTTACAAATATTCCCCTTCAGGCAACTATAGAGATTATTTTGACTAAAGCCTTTCCGGATAGAAATGCCCTATTTAATATTTTCAATTTTTCACAATTTTCGCAGTTATTGCATCCAGCTGTCAAGGACAACTATTTAACTTTCAATGGTGTGGTTTATCATCAAATTGAAGGTGTTGGGATGGGAAGCCCACTAGGTCCGATTTTTGCAAATATTTTTATGTGTAATTTTGAAGATAGACTCTTCCATGATTGCCCTTCTCAATTTCGTCCCTTATTCTACAAAAGATACATTGACGATACCTTTGCGGTTTTTTCTTTTGGTTCTTGTTCAAAAAGGTCTTTCGATTTTATAAACACTTTACACCCTAATATTACGTTCACATGAAATTAATAATATTTTGCCATTTCTAGATGTTAATGTCTCTCGTATCCCTTCCGGCGATCAAACGTGTGTTTTTAGAAAACCAACTTTCACAGGGCAGGGTTTAAATTTCTTTAGTTTCTGTGATTTAACATAGAAAATTGGCGCCATTAAAACACTCCTCTTCAGAGGCTTTAATTTGTCTTCCACTTATCTTAGTATGCATTCTGAATTCAAATTTTTAAAAGAATACTTTGTAAAAAATGATTACTCCTTATCTTTAGTTAAAAGCTGTATTAGGAAGTTCCTCTTCAGGCTTTATAACCCCTCCACTTCTTTTAATGTCCCAAAGTAAATCAGGTATGTCCTGTTACCAGACACCAGCCCTTGTAATTACCTTCTCCGAAAACGTTTAATTCCATGTTTAGGAAATTTTATTGTCAAATTAATTTTAAACTTATATTCATTAATAACAAAAATATTGGTAATTTCTTTAAAGTGAAGGACAGTATTCCCACGCCGTTTAGTTCGTGCATTGTATATAAATTCATTTGCCCTAGCTGCAAGTTGGGGACCAATATAGGAAAGCACAGTACGTACTCCTCAGTCGCGTTTTTGTTCTCACATGGGAATTAGCCATAGAACCGGTAAAACATTAGGTAACAAAGAGTTTTCTTCTAACAGGAAACATGCTATTGATTGTAAAACAGACGTGTCCTTAAATGATTTTTCTGTCTTAAAATTTGCTAAATCTATTTCATCTCTCCGCATTAAAGAATCACTCTCTATTAAATACAACTACCCAAATTTAAATGAGAACACGTCATCCTTTCCTCTGTTTATAACTTCACCAAGCTGTATTCAATCTTTGAATTCCTTCCTGTTTTCACTCGTCATTGTGATCCGACCTTGTAAGGTAATGTTTCAGTGTCTATATTTTAGTTTTACCTTTTGTTTGTATCCAATTCTCCCTTTTTTCATTTAAATTGTTTAATTTTGTAATATTACGTTTACTTTGTTTGTCCTTAATTGATAGTATCTCTTTACATATATTTTGCTGTTCTTTCCCTCACTATTTTGTTTGTTCATTAACGTAACGTTCATTTTATATTTTTAACGTCGTTTTTGTGATTTTCTCTGATCTGTCGTTTTTAACTTTGAACTTGTGCTGTTATTTAGGTTTTTAGGCTTAGATTACACATTTGGAATTTGTTTTTAGCTACTGAAGATGGGTTTTGTAATAATCCGAAACGTTGGAATTAAAGATGGGACCCGCCTTCTTCGTTTTGTCCTTCTTACTGAATATATATATATATATATATATATATATATATATATATATATATATATATATATATATATATATATATATATATATATATATATATATATATATATTACAATTTTAGAGCCGAAGCTCACCGCAAAAGAATGAAAGGCCCTTATCTCAGGGGCAAAAAGGAAGAGTGTTTCTGAGAAAAGACCCAGAAACAACCTTCATTTCCTGTGCAGAGTACCGAGTCTGTTCCCAACACCAACTCCTATTACAGTCGGCTACAAAAATTTCAGACATGTCCAATAAATAGAAACGCTCATAAAAATAGCTGCATTAATAATTTTGTTTTCCATTTTTGTGCTAAATACTTGCCCTTGATGGTAAATATTTGACACCAAAAAAAGAACCGAAAAACAATGCAACTATTTTTATGAGCGTTTCTATAAATTGGACATGTCCGAAATTTTCGTTGTTGATTGTATATCCTGGTACTCTGTACCTGTACCTAAATGCAAAATAGCAGAAATGTACTCCCTCAGGGGGGTAGATCTGCATTAATTTTAGTAATATATTATATATACATATATATTATTCAAATTAATGCAGATACAAAACGATAAGTACAATCATCAGAATCTAAGATTAAATGCCCTTCTCGTAAATAAGCCCTAAGTGAAACCGAAGTGAAAAAAATTTATTTGGTGTAGGCCTAGCAATGGCACACTTTATTTACAAAAAAAACTGCTCAGTTATTTACTTATAAAAGTCTTATATTATTGTGCTTGTGGCAATCTATTATAATTTTAAAAACTAGTAAAATTACTACAACTTCGCAGTATTAGGGTAAACAGATAAAAGCTACTTACATACTATAACGCCGAACCACTTGATAAACAGACTATAAGGATTTAAAGTTCCACCTGAAGTATTTTCATCAAGCCAACAACGGTGCCAGGCGCATAACGATCAAGCGCACAAGGAAGTGCGCCGCAGAATATGCTTGTAAGATGCAAAATATTTGTTTACAGATTAATGTAAATCCTATTATGCTAATAAAATATTTAAAAAAAGGGAAAATATATGTATTAATATTTTTAAAATGTAATTCAACTGCATAAATTAAAATTAGGTACTGCCCTAATTATAATTCAGGTTTCAATAGGTTGAGTCCTGTGGCCCCCTTCATGGATCTGTCGCCCCTATAAAGCTTAAAATTTTCCTGTGGCCCCTTTCAGATGTGCCATGGCCCCCGGTTGGGAAACCCGGATCTACATTATCGAAGCCTCGAAGTATTTTAAACACTTCGATAAGCTGACAGAGAGAGATAGATAGATAGAGTTACAGAGTTAAATAGATACACAGATCACACGGGCCTTACGGCCCACACTAAGGTGATCTGGCGTTAAATCTACTGCCACTTACACATAGAATAGTAGAAGTAAAGGATAGAAAAGTTTTAGGCTCTCCCCACCCTCCACTCCCTCCGGCAAAAGCCGTACATGAAATAATTTGGGAAAAGTACCTTGCAGGTGTAAGAAGACAGTACCTGAAGGAAATTTGCATTGAATAGTAATTAAATGAAATGAATATGAAAAGCACTTACATACACCTGAAAGAGTTATATTTTTGGTGATATTATTTTATTTTGTAGCTTATACTAAACAATTCCAATATTTGCTAAGTGTTTGTCTAATCTCATGTTAAATGAGTCTATAGTTCTGCTGTCCACAACCTCGTTTGGCAAATTATTCCAATCATTAATAATCGAGTAAGTGAAGAAGTTTTTTATTACATCCATAGTGGCTCTTTTACCCTGAAGTTTTGAATCATGTCCACGGGTGGGACACTCCCCTGTCAGTGTGAACAAGTTATTGGCATTAACGTTGTTAAATCCTTTAAGTATTTTGAAGCACTCTATAAGCTGCCCCATTAGTCTTCGTTTCCTGACGGAAAATAGATTGAGTTTTTTTAGCCTCTCGTGGTAAGGTTTGTTACGTACTGACGGGATAAGTTTTGTCGCTCTGTGTTGTACAGCTTCTAATTTATCTATGTCTTTTATTAAGTAAGGGGCCCAGAACTGTACAGCGTATTCGAGATGGGGCCTGACAATACTTTTATATAGTGGCATAATTATCTCCTCGCTTTTATAAGTAAAGTTTCTTTTTATAAATCCTAGTGCTGTGTTAGCTTTGTTTGCAGCAGCTGCACATTGGTTTGATGTTTTTAAGTTTTCTGTAATTATTACTCCTAAATCTTTAACCTGCGGGGTTGTGTTTATTAAGCCGCCTTGCATTGTATAGTTGTATTTTTTGTTTTTTGTTCCGCACTGAAGGATTTGGCATTTGTCGATATTAAATGGCATTTGCCATTTCTCAGACCATTCGGTAATTTTATTTATATCAGCTTGCCGGCTAACCCTGTCCTCTTCGCATAATACTGAGTTACCTATTTTCGTGTCATCTGCAAATTTAGATATGATATTATTTATTCCAACGTCTATGTCATTGATGTATATAGTAAATAAAATAGGCCCTAGGATTGATCCCTGGGGAACACCGCTGGTAACAGATACCCAGTCCGATTCCACGCGATTTATTATCACTCTCTGCTTCCTGTTTTTTAACCAGCTACTAATCCATCCGTATATATTACCGTTAATTCCTAGCGTACGCACTTTGTTCATGAGTTTCTGATGGGGAATTTTGTCAAATGCCTTTTTGAAATCTAGGTAAATTATATCTAGATATATATATATATATATATATATATATATATATATATATATATATATATATATATATATATATATATATATATATATATATATATATATATATATATATAGAGAGAGAGAGAGAGAGAGAGAGAGAGAGAGAGAGAGAGAAAATTATTCAGAAAAATAAAGCAAAAACTAACGAAGACATTTTCGCTAGCATGTTTTTATGGGGAGGTTGGAAAGAACGTGGTGAAATTAAGGGAAGTGAAAGGTATATGTATAGTTGGAGTAGCCGCATTTTTCCTTTCATCTAACGCTCATTAGTGAGGTCATTACCGCTCTTAGGAAGGAAGGTGAAGGATGATGATTACCTACCGGGAAAAGAAATGTGTAATTCCAAGCACTTTCCTTGAATGAAGCCACTTTATTTTATTTATTACTTTAAATGGATAAATAAAATACTGCTACTGTATGCCTACTTTTGGACCACCCTGTATTTTCTCTTTCCTGTGAATAATTTTTCGTTCTTTCTTGCATCTGCAGGAGGATCTGGTTGATTATTGAATTTTAGGCAGGTATGAAAGAGTTGCGCGCCATCCTCTCCCGAGTACACCAAATAGTCTCCTCTTTAGACCGCTCGGGATATATCATCTACATATTTTCCATTTCTATAATTGTACCATCCTTTATTAGCTTTCCCCCACAAATTGCGCAGTAATTTTGGAAATGGCGGAATGGTAGCTCTCGTTACACTGCTGGATAACGAGACTGGATCATCAAAACGTTGGTCAGGACCACAAATTCAGATTTCCCCTATGAAGTCCTTGCAATTACGACCCTAGTCTTTGAAACCCTAGTCCTTTGCATTGCGACCCTAGCCCTTGGCATTGGGACCCTAGTCCTTGGCATTGCCACCCTAGCACTTGGCATTGATACCCTAGTCCTTGGCATTGCCACCTTAGTCCTTGACATTTTTATCCTAGTACTTGACATTGCCAACCCTAGTCCTTAGCATTGCCACCCTAAACCTTGGCATTGCCACCCTTCTCCTTGACATTACGACCCTAGGCATCAAGTTCCGTTCCGAAACTTGGACGAAAAAGCAAAAAGGTCATGTTTTATTTTCTAAATCAATCCTGTGGCTACCACTGACCAAGACCTGGTCTTTGAATTAAATGAAGAAAGCGATTGAATTTAAAACACGTTCTTTCGTTTCTTCTTTTATTTTAACGTGGGAATATTTTTTATTTGTGGGCAAAAGAGGGATATAAATACAAAAAATAGACACGTAACCCCTAATTTTAATTGTTCAGAAAGAATTTTTCCAACTCATCAACTACTCATCAATTTCGCCATCTCGTACTAATTAGAAGATTGATTTTTCTGACCCTCTCTCCACAGACTAGAGAACTTCACAAATTTTTTGCACCTATACTGGTTCTGTTATTTTTTAACTTAATAGTTCACTTATATTTTACAAATTAAAATGATAATGAAAAAATCATAATAATATTAATTATTTCAATTGTATTTTTATTACTTAATATACTGTACAATTAAAGTTCATCCCATTTTCTCATCCAATCAATAACCGTATCATTTTTCAACTCTTTTCTTATGTTTAAATGTTTTTTTATTCGTAAATAGGATTGATTTCCTCATACACACCTTCGTCTGGATCTCATGTTAAGCTGTAGGTCCACTGACTGCCTAGTTCACCTATTTGCCTCCTACTTTACTTCTAGCTGTTCAATCCTGAACCTTTCTTCTTCCCTTCCCTCTCTCTTACTCTCACCCTCCGAAACCCTTCCGCTCTTGATCTGATGAGGCCTTGACGGAACAGATTCGAAGGAATACAATGGAGGGACGTTGCCCCCCTTATCCACCCTGGTCACTCCGATGAGTTTTAGAATAGAGGAAAGGGGGGGGGGGCATTTATTATTCTACTCTCTAACTTTCCTTTTCATTTCACTAGCAGTAGGGAAATGCGGACGAGGATTGATCCAGAGAGATTACTCGGAAGAACCAACCCAAGTCTAAATGTTATTTATCTGGGTAGTGCAATGGGGTAGCCATGAGAATAAATCAGGAGTAGACAGACAGATGGAGAAAATAGACAAAAAACGAAAGTGGAGATAATTTGAAAAGATATCTCAAAACGCTTATATACTGGGCTTACTGAAAAGTCGGCTGGAAGAAGCAAGCTAGATCAGGAATAATAAAACCTAAGTAATATTGCGCACAATAAAATTACTTTAACTCATTCCTGAATAGTAACGAAAAATTAGGACGAAAACAGGTTGAATATGACTACCATTTGCAAAGCAATCGACTTCATTCCCTATTTACTTCCAAGTGAGACATTCTACACAGGCACAAATTGGATAATTGATTTTAGGAACGCCAATTAAGGACATTAGAGAGAGAGTTGGGAAGAGAGAGAGAGAGAGAGAGAGAGAAAGAGAGAGAGAGAGAGAGAGAGAGAGAGAGAGAGAGAGAGAAAGAGAGAGAGCGTGTGTGTGAGAGAGATTGAGATTGCGCGCGCAACTCTCCCCAACCACCTGTCTCTTTCCACTATCTGCATAGCACGAGAGAAAAAATGATACCATAAATTGTTTCTCTATAGCCAAGGGGACACCTGGAGGCCAAGCAAATCTATGCCTTTAATGAATTTACGAAGCTTACACATTTATATAATTTGTGTAAGAATTCATTTGTTTTTATATTTATATCTGGTTTGATAGTGTTTAGTCGTGTGTACGCGACTCTATAAGTTACTATGTCTGTCCATAGGTAAGTCAGTCGGGTGGTGATCATTTTACTTTTCTTTTTTTAGGGGAAGGGGGAGGGGCAATAACATCGTAACTATTCAGCCGATTCTAACGATATTTGAAACCATTATGTTGTTTTACATTTTTGTTCGAATGGTATAATTGCCAAGGTCCTCCCCAGGATCATCCTGGAATTATTGAAAGAAAAATAATTATTGGTCGGATTGTCCCGTGTCGAAGAAAGGGAGATTGAGTTAGATTTTGTTTAAAGGAGTCGTGTGAAACGAAAGTTATCGGGAAGAGCAATGCCCTACGCCGTCTGCAAACTTCCGGCGAGATTAGCCGAGGATTTCTTCGGTTCAGTTGGGCCATCAAAACCCCGCCGCCGAGCTATAAACGCCGAGGCGGTGATACAAGCCTTAATTGATTCCGTTAGAAAATATAGGAGTTCCGGCGAACGCGTATATATTCCCCGTCACAAAATTAATCGTGGATGAATAGAGTTACTTAGTAATAATAAAAAAACATCGAGTAAGTGAAATTTAGAGCTTCGATCCTCAAGATATTAGTGTGCCAAGGCGTGGTGGAAAAAAGAGAAGAATCAGAGAGATGAGGAGGGGAATGAAGAAAGAGTGAAAAAGAGCAGGAATGGAGAGAATGTAGCAAATAAAACTTTTCTAGATCTTGGAATGCACAATAAAAACAGAAACAAACTTTTGCTAAGAAAACGAACAAGGATTCGAACCCTCTCTGTCGGATTTGTTGTTTGCGCATATTATAAGGGCGTCGGTCCTATGATGAGCCAGTTCAGCCGTGTCTTTAAGGCACCCAGTCGTGCCAGACCCCAGGAGTGGGAGAGATCCTATCCGGTTTACTGGATTTGCATCCCTGTAGAACCCTTTGGAGAGGTGGTAGGACAATTCGGTATCGGAAAATTCTGTACCAGTATAAATTAAAATATAATTAATTGTTTGCATATATTTATTGATTAAAAGTGAAATTAAAGGAACATACGCAGTTATTATATATTATTACATCTTAAAACTTCATTTTATATCCTAAATCTTTTAAAAAATCAATTTTATTCTCTGAATCTTAACTATTTTTTAGCGTTATGATTCGTTTGTTACGTTGACGATACCTTTTATTTTGAATGACTCTTTCTCCTTGGCGTACTTTCTGAAGTTTACTTTTGGTAGCATTTCTTCTTGTTTAAGAGTATTAATCAGCGCCCAAATATCTGGCTGATTACATGAAACTGCCTTATTTAATGTTCCATGAAATGCTTCCAAACTGTTGATTGCCTGAGATGTCTCTGTCATGAAGCGCTCATGAAAATTCCATGATGATATTCTAAAGATAGGATTAAATCTTCGTCTTCTTTCATCTCCTCCTTTAGTGCTCCTATGTATGTATTTTCCGAAGTACGGCACAAGTGTTTGAGGAATTTCATCATCTGTTAATTTCTTAAAACCATCAACGACATCAGTATTGGTAGTAAGCAAGTGATAGGAAACTTCTAACTTTTATGCAAGCTCATCTGGGGTGTGCCTTGTTTTATACTATTTTTGCAAAGCATTTCGCTAAGGAAATATTCATATCGGTATCGAATTGTTCTATGACCAAACTATTCCATACCAAATTGCCCCGCACCGAATTTTTCGGACGCCCTGTGGCGCGGCTCAGTAGTATTAATCTGGGATATACCTAAAAAAACAAGAATCCGTAGACACACTAAACTAGGCTTCTCGAAATTTCAGACTGTCCAGAAATAATAAATTTTATCCCTACGTCCTATTTTACATTCACTCGTGCGACTTTTATCCGAATGTCAACTCTAGTCGTACAAAGCCACCCCTCTCCCCCATCGGCTTACTTTTATAAGCAGAAGCGACCGATAACTTAAGGAGATCACGCACCCTTAAATTAAACTAACCACTCACCACTCAATTACCCAAATAATTGCAAAGCCACGTACGCCAAACCACGTTTGCAAGCACCTACTCTTTAAGACTCGAAGCAATCAAGATCTTGCGGAAAACTTTAAGTACTTGAGAATTCAACAATGGTACAACCGAGTACAAGCACCTTCGAAGAGCGACCCATCCAAGCGATAAGAACGTGGCCTTCTCAACTCTTTACGGCAAGCACCTTCTCAATTTAATTTTATTTTAATTGTCGTTTCTGTCTGTTACTTGATAAGTTAATTAAGCCCTCGTCCCATTTTAAATGTGGACGAGGTCTCAGAACATGTGATAAAATGCACGTAAAGATCAGAATTACAATCGAGGGTAAGCCACTGGGCACAGGGAGCCAGTCCTTATTGCGGGCAAGGGTCAGGTAGAACAGTAATATACTTATTTTGCCACTAATCAGCGAGTCTGGAAACCCTTCCAGTGTTCAAAGGTAAGCCATGCGTTCCATATCAGGAGATTGAACCTTGTACGTAAGCGTGGAAATCCATTGTCTTATATACTGGGTAGTGGGAGCTTCATCACCCATTTCGCGGATTCCGTAGACGGAAAAACCATATATGTAGAGAAGAGGAAAGAAGAGATAGCGGTGTGAATGTTTATGTTTATGTGCATAGATGTGGGTGTATTTGGAACTGCATACACGCATAAATCAGACTCGGTGCACCTCTAATTGGCGCTAAACTTTGCATCTCTCCCGTTGGGAATTGAACCTTGTACTTAAGCGTGGAGATCCATTGTCTTATGTGCTAGGGTATTAAGAGTTTCATCACCGATCCCTGTGTCTCCAATTTGGCTCTCTTTTTAGTTGCCCTCTTTGTTGTTACTTAAGACTTATTCTTATAAAACTAGTGATATTTTGGCACAACTAATGACCATTTAATGCCATTTTCTAGAGAAATGCCATCGCGTCCATCATATTTGTATATATGGCTCTGCTCACAATGTAAAACAAGGCCTAATTTACATTCACCTTCCTCAGATTTGCCTTTGTACCATCTTTATATAATTAAAGGCTATAGTTTCTTCTTTTTTTTAATAATAGCAGGCTCTCCTTTGTTTATTCTTTAGCTCATTTATCAAAATTCACTTGATTTAAAAAATTAACAACTGGTCTTAAATTTGTATTAATCTCTGTACCTAAGTGATGGATTTTAATTTTATTAAACGGGCTTCATCTCCACATTTCTACATTCAATTTGCATGTGATAATTGATTTTAGGAGGAAACATTCAGCTATTGTCAATATTTCAGTTTTAATCTCGCCCAAATTTAAATGAAATCCTGAGCAGAATTGGAGGTAATATCAAAGGAAATTCCAACTTTAGAAATAAAAATAAATTGGTTATTACAAACTACTTAGGATTAGGTCTTTGTGCGCATATTTTCAAATAGTTGTTAATTTAGATATAACTAATTAATCGCCCATAATTCAACCCCAAATACAATTCATAGATAGGAAAATTAATAACTAGCATCAAATGCAAGTGGCGAAGGCAGAAATAATTAAAACAAGAACCTATCATAGATATTATTGAAGTAGTTTTTTTAAAAATTAAATTAATCAAATTAAAGTGTGTATTAAATTCAATTTTCTTGCTTTTAATAAACTATATTATTGTAAAGAACTATTCTTATTAAGGTGCTATTTATTTTCCCAGCTATGAATTGCTGAGGATGAATTGAATTTGACTATGGATTGTTGGCAATTAACTCTCCAGAACCATCTAATTATATCATGATAATCGATTCGAGGCCATATTTGTGATAGAAATTGTCTCACTACTTACTCCAATTTGTAGGGACCTGATACCAATTATGAGAAGGAGAAAATGTGTCCGATTGCAAGGATAAATAAGTATACATAACAAAGCATTTTGGTTTGAAATACATTTTTTCAAAGCAATTTCTAAAAATTATATAAAATAATAGCCAGCTAAACATTTCAATCCAAAATATATTTCTTACAAACATGATTTCCTGAAAATTGAATACTTACCTAACATTTTGCCATTAAATTTATTTCTAACAAACAGAAATTTTAAATTATGCAGAAGTATACAACTAACAAACACTTTCCCTTAAATTTGGTTAATTAATTTTTACTTGCAACTAGACTTTTGGATTCTCTTCTCACTCAGAAGCTTTTCAATGTTAGGAGTGGTACGTGATAAAGCACAACGAATATCGCTTTCCACTGAAAGCCTATTCCTCTATTTTGACTTAATGTGCAGTAGACGTGATCCACTCTCGCATAATATATCTGACTGCATGTGATGACAGATTTGGGTAAGAACCAATCATACTGGCTTCCAAATTTTCCAAGGTATACAGCTGGTACATTATCTTGAGCCACCAAATCAGTTCTCAGCTCCAAAAATTCCTCCTGAAGATCCTCTAGAACACTCTGGATATCTGTTGTGAAAGGATTCCTGATAAAAAATAACTCATCCCTTCTCATGTCCATCTCTGGAAGGTATTTGTGAAATTCATTCCGCAGCTTTCGTAAATGCTCGAGAATTTGCATCTGAATGCCTATTTTTTCCCCGAGCATGGCATCCAGATGTGGAAATTGAACCAAATTGTTACTTGCGACTCGTCCGATCCAGAGTTCTAGCTTCTCAAGTCTTGATGATGCCTTGGTGAGAAAACAGATTTGCACATTTCCTTGTAGCTGAAGATTCAGTTTGTTCAAGATTTAAAAATATCGGCAAGGTATACGAGTTCTAATTCTGACTGTGTCAGCATATTTTTTCCTTGAGAATGGAGAAATAAAGTCAGTTATTCTTTCAGCTAAAAAATTATGTTGAGTAGATTTCCTTTTGACAAACTCCGTACAGAAACGTAGAACAGCAACACCTCAAAGTCTGAACCCATGTCCTGACATAATTTTATGAACAGCCCTGTATTCATTGCTGACGATTTGATGTAATTAACCACCTTCACCAATCCTTTGAAAATGGTGTTTAGGTGATCCGGCAGTGTTTTTGATGCTAAGGCTTCTCTGTGAATGAAGCAGTGAATACCATTTACCAATGCAGCACACTGATTCACCAAAACTTGGAAGCCTGATATTGAGCCTAGCATCGCTATTTTTTCACTTTCTCATTGCTTCATCAAGTAAAAATTACTACATTTTGCAGTAGAAAACAAAATCAAATTACTCCATACCTGTAACAGGACGATTGATGCAACTAATCAGTTCATCAGTTCGGTGGCTACTGGCTACAGCACTTTACGACAGTGTTATATGCAGCTGCGCGGCAGCTGACAGGAATCAGCAGGATGGCTCGTCACCTCTACTCGTACACTAAAAGTACGTACTAGGTTAGGGCCACGCATAGTAGCGTGAATCTTGGATATTTATTTTAGAATAGATTAAATTTAAAAATTTAAAGTGACTTGAAGTGCTACTTAGTAGCTACAACTTAAAGAGTGCCAATATATTTCTTAAATAGAAATAATATAATAAAAGTGGTGCCATTTATTTAATTTTATTAAATTGTTCGTACTGAATTTTAAATAAATTTTAAATTATGTACAATCATTTTCAGTTTGTTACCAAATACGGTGGACGTCCTTTGGACCACTAAAAAAGTCACCATGGACCACACATTTTTTTTAGGATACTTCGAATCTATTGCAATAATTTTCGTTGATTAAATGAAATTAAAGAGTCAAAAGGTTGCAAAGGGATACGAAATAAGGTGGCGGGAAATTGGAAGATTGAATGAATCTCGCGTTACCACGAAAATATGCATATGCAGTGATTTTTTCAAAGGGAACAGCACAAATAATTTATTTTCTCGTACGTGAGTGGAGGTCAAAGATAGGAAGTGACATTGAAACATCCTGCTGGGGACACGATCTGATAGTGAGAGAGATTTGCATGTGAGCGTCTTGACTGCTTAGGCGCAAAATTCTTGGCAAACTATTTCGAGACGCAAGGTGAGGTTGTCTCAATGAATGAGATCAGACGCAGTGAAGTAATTCTGATGCAAAGAGATTAAGAGAAGGAAGGTGGCAAGGAGAGTCGTTTGCATTGTTTTGTCTTATTTTCGAAGCCAAACTGTTTACTCTGCTCATTCGTACAGGCGGTTTTAGTCGCTGCTCCACTTTCGAGGAGTCCCTCTGACGAAATTTTAGCTGTTGGTTTGAGTGAAAATTAGGGAAGTCCTCTCACTGAGTCGATATGAACTCTCTGATGAAGCCTGGAATAGGTATTGATGCGCTTCCTCAACGCTCCCTCTCAGAAAAACATTATTATTTTTTTTCACTCAACGCGAAACCTTCAATCTTTTGTCTACCTAACATTGGTACCAGGAGGAACTGTTCTCACCCTGACAGAGTGCAAACTAGGGATGGTCCGTTACTGGATTGATTGAATTCTTTGACAGGGCCTGTGGAAGTAGTTGAGGTGCTTGCTCCTTCTCCCTATTCCCTTTTCTCTAGGAATATACCCTCTCTCTCTCATAAAGAAAGTAGAGGGAGAGGTGACGCCCCCTTGTCGCTGGAAGAGAGCTTGTGTGTACCTATGACTTTTCGAGCTATGTCGGCGGGGGTACCTCTCTTCAGGGTACCCCTGGTAGGGCTTACCGTGTCGATTTGGTCGAAAATGAGGTTCCAGACTAAGTGCGTCATTCCTTCTTTTTTCTACTCTATCATTCTCCTTTTTTACTTTTATCCTATCTCTCCCACTTATACAAAAAGAAAAAAACAACAAAAAAAGCCTACTCCTATCATGTCACTCTTTCCCTTTTTTCCCTCTATCTACATATAAGGACCTGGCAGCTACCTCACGCGTCCGAAGAGAGGCTTTGGAACCTCTATAAACAACGCCAATCGACGCTCACTGGTTGCGAGAGACTAGGACTAGAGGTGTCCTATGCGTTGGGGCACGATGAATGGGATGAGGGTAGTGCCCCTGTTAACCCCTTTCCTGGCGCGTAATTATTGACCGTTCCCAGTGCCCGTTGACAGATGTCACTGGTAGCATTGGTCCGAGGTGACGGCCCTTTGTTTCTAGGTTGGTTGCCAGGCCAATAAAAAGCCTTGGGTCGAGTCTCTTGGTGGGGCATGATTTCCATTGAACGCTGCTCCGAGATCCTGGCCGTTGTCAAGGGAACTAGTAGGAGTCTAGTAAGGGGCGTGCTTCGTTGTTGTTCACCTGGTGATAAATCGATGGCCCCTTCGGGGACCGTCTGTGCTGCTTGGTTGGGAGCCACGGCACGCCGAGGCTTGACGACTCGGTCGGACGAACAGCAGCACATGGAGCGTGCCTTCTGGAAGACTCCGAAACGACTCCGATCAATAGGTGGGAGCGACTCACCAACCCCCTCTTTTTATCATTGATGGGTGGCAAAGTATTGAAAGAGAGAAAGTGTTCAAAATGACCGTCAAGAAAGGACCAGGAGCTCTAAAATACAGGTGCGCAATATGCCACATAGATAAGTGGTGCGTGGACTTTTCGGAGGGGTATTTTTCGAAATTCCACCCGGCCAGTTCCTGCACCGACTGTATTTTAAACGGCCAAATCAAGGAGCTAAAAGAAACATGCAGGGCTTCCGAGGAAAGATCCAGGAAGTTGGAGGAGAAAATAAACAGCCTGGCCTCAGAACACGCAGGACTAACTTCGCAGGCTAAAGGTCAGAATAGCAGAGCTGACGTCAAGCCCTGTAGTAAACACTGCATCTGCAGTATCACCCCCAGAGCTAGGTCCGCATGCTACGGATAAACCCTCAAAGAAAAAGAAAAGGAAGAAAAAGAAACAAAAAGAAGAGAAAGTTGAAACAGAAGATGAAGTAGAAGCTGAAAAAGAGAAAGTTGAAGCAGAGGAAGAAAAGATAAAAACAGAAGAGTATGTAACAAAGAAAGATAGGGGGGGAAAGATGAATAAAAAAAAGAAGAAGAAAAATAGGATGGAGAAGAAAGAGGGAACCGAGAGTTCGCTTCCGCATGGAAAGCCTCAAACCTCTGCACGGAAATGTTCGAGAGTTACCCTTGGGGGCGATTCCCAAGCACAGGGTTTGCAGCCCCTGCTAGCGGCCCGCCTTCGCACTAGTGTAAGGTATGCTGCCAGCCAGGACGGGGAAACCACCACATCGGGGTAGAGGCTGAGAAATTTCAGATCTCCGAGAATTCAGTCGTTGCCCTAATGGTGAGTGGGAATGACTACCTCCGAGGAGGCAAAGTAAGGCCTAGCGAGAAAATTCTCAACACGGTCATGGTAGCCGTGGACGACTGCGGATTGAGAACTCGCAAACGGGTCGTTGTAGGGATGCTCCCAAGAAGAGGTCCTAGCCAGACAGCTCACTCAAGGAACGTGACCCTGAACCAGCGCCTTTTTGACCTCTGTACGGCGGAAGGGGTCTTCTTTCTGGACCCTTACCGCACCATTTACGGTCGAAACGACCTTTACCAAAGGGACGGAGTGCACCTTTCATTCAAGGGAAAGGCTGTACTCTGTAACTTAATCTAGGATGTCGTAGAGCGGACGCAGAGGAGCGTCCGACCCAGAGTGAAGGCGGACATAAGACAGTATGCCCGTGTCACTCCTGGAACGACGTTTTTAGATGTGGCAAAGAGGGGTACTGCCACACAAAAGAAGCCGGGAAACGGAAGAGCGTAGGGAGTCCTACACTGGAAAACTCCCTAAAAGTTCTTCTATTTAACGCGAGGTCAATCAGGAATAAGTTTCTTAAGCTCCGTGGCCTCGTAGCAACAGAGGAACCTGAGATGGTGGCCATAACGGAGACGTGGATTAAAACCTCAAGCCGAGATTTTGAAGGTGAATTCACGATTCCCGGTTACCAGCTCTTCCAGAAAGATAGGCCAGACAGGGAGAGTAGCGGTGTGATGTTGTATGCCAAGGATACTCTCAACTCGACGGATTGCAACATCGTATCCGACCATGAACTAGTAGGTGTTGACCTAGAGATAGGTCCTGCCAAATACATGACCCTGGTGCATTATAGACCTCCTGCCCAACTCGTTGAAAAGGACAGAGATCTGTACCAGCTACTAGGAGAACTTGTCGAAGACAGAGTGTGTATCGTCATGGGTGATTTCAACACACAAGTTGACTGGGAAACCAGAGAACCATGTGGCGAGAACGCACTACTCCTGGAGTTCACGAACAACGAGTTCCTGACTCAATGGGTGAGAGATCCAACGAGAGGAGACAATATCCTCGACTTGGTTTTCACCTCTGAGGATGACATCGTTGAGGACCTCTCTGTTGGCGAAGAGCTCGGTGGCAGTGACCACCGACTAATTAGATTTGTAGTCAAAGTCCCAAAGGCAGAGCCTGCAACTAGTAAATCAAGGAAACTCGATTTGAGAAGAGCAGACTTTGCAGGTCTACGCGCGGGACTGACTGACGCGAGGCTAGAAGAGTGCGAGGCTGTTGAAGACTCTTGGAACAGTTTCAAAACCACATTCTTGAGTCTTCAATCGCGTTTCATCCCTCTCAAATGCCCCCGTCGGTCCTCTGTTCAACCAAAGTGGTTTAATCGAGAAATCGGGCAACTGCTTAGGGAGAAGAGAAATGTGTACCGGAAATCGAAGATCTCGGGTGACTTTGACGAATACCGAAGGCTAGCCAGGAGAGTGAAGTCCAGCATAAGGGCGGCTAAGCGGTCTGAGGAACTCCGAGTGGCGAGACTCTGTAAAGAGAATCCCAAGGAGTTCTTTGGATATGTGAACAGCCGTAAACCAATCCGTCGAACGATTGGCCCTTTGAGGAATGTAGAGGGGACATTAAAGCATTCAGATGCAGAAAATACTAACCTCCTCAACAACTACCTCTCTTCAGTGTTTACTGAAGAGTGTGGTCCCATTCCCCAGCCGACGGATTCCTACTCGGGGAAAAAGCTGGAGGCAATGGACTTCACCAAAGGAGAAATAAAGAAAAAGATCGCTGACCTAAAGACAAATAAGTCCCCTGGACCGGACGAGTTTCTACCCAAGGTGTTGAAGGAAGTGTGCGATGAAGTATCACGACATCTGTGCGCTATCTTTAACATATCAATCCGGACCGTATGCGTTCCTAGACACTGGCGTGAGGCGGAGGTGACTCCGATCTTCAAGAAAGGAGACCCCAGCCATCCGTTAAACTACCGACCTATCAGTCTGACTTCAATAGTCGGTAAACTCATGGAAAGCATGATGGTGGACAAAATGACGTCGTATTTACAGTCAAACCTGCTACTAAGGAGTTCCCAGCACGGCTTTCGAAGGCAACGGTCATGCCTGACGAACCTTGTGGAATTCTTCCACTTCGTGTTCAGTGAGCACGATCGGGACAAGGCGGTGGATGTGGTGTACTTAGACTTTCTAAAGCCTTTGATAAGATTCCACACCGCCGCCTTCTCCAGAAAGTGCGAGCGCTGGGCATGGACGGAAAAGTAGCCGGCTGGATCGAGAACTGGCTAAGTGGCAGACGGCAACGGGTGGTGGTAAATGGACAGGCTTCTGAGTGGATGCCCGTTACTAGCAGGGTGCCTCAAGGTTCTGTCCTGGGACCACTACTATTCATCATCTACGTCAACGACATGGACGGTGACATGGTTGCGAAGATTTCCAAATTTGCCGACGATACCAAGCTTGGTATGAACGTTGCAAAGGATGGAAATACTGCCCACCTGCAGGAAGATCTTAGGAAGATTGGGGAGTGGTCGGACAAGTGGCAAATGCCTTTTAACGTAGGGAAATGCAAAGTTATGTATATCGGCCACAGAAACCCCCAATCTTAGTATATTCTTAAGGGGACTTCTCTTAAATCGAGTGACACTGAGAAGGACTTGGGTGTAACTATCACTAGCGACCTCAAGTTCTCGAAACAGTGCATCGAGGCAGAGAAGAAAGCCCAAAGGATGTTAGGCTATATAAAGCGCCAGTTTGGATACCGTAACAAGGAGATAGTACTTTGTCTCTACAACTCCCTTGTTCGGCCGCACCTGGAGTATGCCGTACAATTTTGGAGTCCTTCGTTTCGAAAGGACATCACAAGGTTGGAACGCGTACAAGCTAGGGCAACCAAGCTGATTCCCTCTATCCGACATAAAAGGTATAAGGATAGACTAAGAGAATTAAATCTATTCTTGCTGGAAACCCGTAGACTGCGTGGTCAGCTCATCGAAGTTTTCAAAATACTTCGAGGGTTCGACAATGTTGACTACCGGGATATTTTCACACTGAGTGAGAACAGAACGCGCAATCACGGCTTCAAACTTGAACTGAAGCGTTACAACCGCAATCTGTGTGGACATTTTTTCACCTACAGTATCTGCGGTAAGTGGAATGCACTTCCAGTGGAAGTTGTCAACAGTGAATCTGTTGACCAGTTCAAGTCAAGACTAGACAAAGTCTTGAAAAATGGCCGTTTAGGGACGCAAAACAATTGAGTAGCCTTGTGCCCACTCGATTGCTAGTCGAAAAGTACTCTCTTTGAATGGACCGTAGGATCTCCTAGGGTACTCTTTCCTTGTAACTTCTGTCTAGGCTTAAGGACCTGACCAGCTACCCCATGCTGTGTCAGAAGAGAGGCTTTATAATCCCTATTAATAACCTCCTTTAACACCCGCAGGTTGCAAGAGACCAGACCTTGAGAGGATCTGGGCGCTGGGGCACGAATAATGAGAAGAGTGTTTTTTCCCAATAGCCAATCCCCTGAATGTAATGCGCTGACTACCTCCATGTGATCGTTCTCGGGTGCATAAAGCTGTATTGCTCGAGGGTGGCAGGCTTTACTACGCTGTTGGCTGACAGGCAAACTAAAAGTCTCGGGTCCCGTCTCTGTGTCTGCCACAAAAGATCCTTAGATCCTTGCGCTCCTTTTGATCATTAGTAATTCCTAGTAAGGATATCTGCCCTGTTGAGATGCCTCTCTGGCTGCTCATTTTGGAGCTGGGGCCTTTGGGAAGCGACTGGGCACTTGGTAACTTCTAGTCTGAGTGTGTCGCTGCCCTAGGTTGTAAACACAATTTTTAACGCACCCAGTTCGGAGACCTGAAAACTTCTAAAACCCAAGACAAGATATGCGGGGGCGGTGGGATGCAGGATATAGTCCACCAACCCGCTTTTTTCTTTTTTTGAAGATCAAAAGGTTAGAAAATTCCTGTGTTTTTTCAGTCTTCAACAGTTCTAACCATTTTGGACTACGTCTCTCTCTCTCTCTCAATCCTCGCCCGACCATGATATTGGGGCGGACGAGGAAGTTAGATACAACACCATTCTGACAGGTGAAGAGGCTCCCCAACCCCCATAAGTCCTAGAAAGCGGCAGTGCCTTCAGCGCTCTAAGTTTTGCCTCACTAAAGCAAGCAGCCATTCCCGTGAGGTTCTTCACTCCGAGGATAGCCCTACATTTCCTCCGAGTTAGGGCTAGAAGGTGTATTTCTTCAATAGAATTGCCGTGAATCCCGATCCAACTGGGATGGGCTACGGAGCCTCGTCTTCTTCTGCTCCTCGTTAGCTATTTTTTTTTTTTTGCAACAGAACATGATGGGTACTTTTCCTTGGTGGAAATTTTGCGACCCCCACTACCACGGGATGAAGGCCGGGCAGGAGGATGCACGATTTACACCAAGGCTATAAATACCTCCTTTCAGGCAGTGGCAGTGCAGTTACATCTTGATAGGAGCTATAATGTTATTGCCGAGTACATTTCACCTCAGCCGACTTTAACGCTTGGGACTTACGAAGAGTCTTGGCACGGTTGCCGATGCTCGTTCTATTGCTCGGGGATTTTAACGTTAGACTTTCCCTCTGAGGGCAATACACGATCAATGGCAGGTACCAGGTCTTTGCCAACCTGTTGACGAGCTGGATATGGGTGTCATAAATGTGGATAAGTTTACGCATCGCTTCCCGAGAACCACTTTATTTTCCTGTCTTGATCCTATCCCTGTGATCTCCGAATGCACAGCCTTATTTTGGTTTGGAGGCGGTCGATGAGCTTCATGGTAGTGACCACTTTCCCCTTCAACTATCTTTAACGGGCTGCTGCTGCCCGAAAAAAAACACCAGTGGTTCATGGATTGGGCGCGGTGGTCCGCATTTTAGGAAATGATTGATTTTTCTTTTTTGGTCGAAGAGTTTATGTTGGTGGATGAGTTTTCTTCGGGAACCTCATCGCCGTGGGCCGAGCTATTATTCCTGGAATTTCTGCCCCTTTTGCACGCCGTTCGCCTCATTGGTGATCGATTGAGTGTGAAACAGTTCTCAAACCAAAGCGATATGCCTAAATGTGCTATACGCGTCGCCTGAACGATTTCGCCGTAGGTGAATTTCATCGAGCTAACGCTAGGTTCTGATATGTTTCGAAGCACGCCTTCCGCTCTTCCTGGTGGACATACATATCTTCATTTAACGGAAAACCCCTCTTGAAGAGGTGTGGAACCAAGTCAAAAGGGTTCGGGGCAAGTTCTCGAAGTCCTCTTCACCAGGAGAATGGGACCACAATCTTGGTCTCCGCATCTGTGGTGGTGTTTTTCACCACCACTTTCTCCACATTCTCGAGAGGAAATGCTGCTCAGCCAGCATTAAATGCACATCATTATATTGCTGAAGGTCGACCACTAGATTTAGCCTCCAGATACAACAAAACCCTTCAACGACAGGTGTCCCGCTGGGAAGTGTCTTCAGTGCCATACTCTTCGATCTGAGCACGACGGTATCACCTCAAAGCTGCCGGAAGATGTTCTCGCTAAGATGATCTCTTTTTGTGCAGTCCAGATCCCCACTTTAGGGAATTGAATCAACAAGAACTGAACTGCATCTCTCGCTATGCCGAAGCGCTCAGATTTCGGTTTAATTTGGACAAGACTAAGGTGGTGCACTTCTGCCGCCATACATGGTTCAACTATGACCCGGATTTGTTCCTAAACGGTGTTCTACTAGAAGTGGTGGATTTGCATCCTTTCCTTGGTCTTGTTTTCGACCGGTGCCTCATCAATGAGGCTCATATTCGCAATTCTAGGGTCTCTGGTATCCGTGCCATGGGCATTCTTTATTCTGTGACGTTCAGCACTTAGGATTCTGATAGGGCTACCGCGTTACTTCTATACCTATGATTTGTTCGTTTGAAGCTTGACTACAGATGCGAGTTTTATGCCTCCGCAGCCGAGCGTGTATTGCGGAAAATGGACTCTCTCCACCACGCCGGTGTCCGCTTGTTGACCGGTGCCTTTCGCACGTCCCCCCAATAGGAGCCGTTTTGTCGATGCTGGGATAATGTCACTCGCATTGTCCGTGTAAAGTGTATTATGCGCCTATACCCACAAGCTCGGAGCCTCCCTCAGTCCCCAACGGCCCTCACTGCCTCCGCGGCCGATCTCAAGGTGCCTATTTTGAGAGATGCCAGACATAACCTAAGCCTTCTGGGTTTAGGGCTTTTAAAATCTTTCGAGAGCTCGGTATAGCTCCCAGCTGGTGGCGCCTCCGGATCTGCTTAGTACTCTACCCTGGAGAATATCACCTTTGATTAATTGTCGCAACGTCTCTGCTCCCAAAGCTGCACAGCACCGCAAATATTCCGCTCGGTCATTTTGGATTACCTTTCGTGTCACGCTGGATCCGTGCCAGGGTATACGGATATTTCTAGGGCCCAGGAGGAAGTCAGCTTTCACGCTGTATCTCATCTGTTTGAATTCAGCATGGTTCTAACAGCCGCTGCGTCTGTCTTTGGAGGCAAGCTGGCTGCAATACACCTCTCGGTATGGTAGATAACTTGTCGTGACCAATCAGAGAATGGATTGTGATCTTTAGTGAGTCACAAAGCACCCTAAGTCCTCTCGGGGCATTCAAATCTCCACGCTTCCTTGTTCGTGATATCAGTGACTCCCCAATTGCCCTAAGTTGGGCAATTGTCAAGACTATATTATGCTAGGTTCTTGGACATGTAAGAATTGCAAGAAATAAGCGCGCCGAAGAGAGTGCCAAATATTCCATGAGGACTGGGCGACCAGACCAACGTTTCGCTCTTCCTCACACCAACTACATAGCAGGAATTATGCTCCCGCCCCCCGAGTTGCCTGAAAAAGAAGATGGGAGACGGCCTTGGAGATCCTAAAGTGACATGTCATTGGCCCACGTCTGTTTCCATGGACTTTAATCCAAGTGCCGGATTCTACCCTCCTTGAATTGGGCACACTTGCGTGAGTCACCGGCATTTGATGGAGCGATCCCTTCCAACTTAAGGAGAGGACTGTGTTGTCCCCCGGACTGTTTCCCATATTCTCGTTGAATGTTTCAGTCTGGGCGATCTTCGCACACGCTACCTGGAATAGCATGGGCGATACAGCTTGTCTCTTGCACTCGGGATGGCTCCGTCTACACAAACTTGTGGATTATTTGACTTCTTGGAGGAGGTTGGCCTCCTTAATTTTATTTCACTCTCTTTGGTGTTGGTCGGATATTTTAGTTCCGCGGGGGAGGCAGCTTCCCTCCCCGTTAGCCAGGTTGTAGTTCCTTCTTCTTCATGCATTTTTGCTTCCTGTTTTGTTTTGCATTTGTTTGTTAGTTTTTTGCGCCTGTTTTGCTCGTTTGTTTTTTTAATCTAGCCTATTATTGTGCTCTGGTAGGCGCTTAAAAAAAGGGCTTTTCCTTCAAAAGGGTCTGCGTCGAAGACTTCCCATACTGCTGACTTCTGGGATAAAATCCAATTACGCCGCGTTGAAGCCCTCGGGCGTTGAGTGCTTTTTAGAGTGAGAATAATAATAATATTAATAATAAGTACTTATGATGCGCCCTTCAGGGCTGTTAGCCCTCCCAGAGCGCAGGTTGTGTAGCAAGTGAAGAGAAAGTTTACAGGGGAGAGAAGGCAATTCTGAAGAGATGAGTCTTCGGGAGACGTTTAAAGGTAGCAAGGGAGGGAGATGATCGGACTTCGGAAGGAAGAGCATTCCAGAGTCTAGGAGCACAAAGTGAGAAGGAACGGTCACCCATAGAGCAGAGAACAGAACGAGGAGTGTTAAGGAGGGGATCGAGGTTAGACTGGAGTGCCCGAGGAGTTTGACGACGGGAGAGGGCAGACGAGAGAGAAGGTGGAGTCTCGAGGTTTCGGGCCTTGTAGGTGATGAAAAGAATTTTATAGTGGCTACGGAAGCGAATAGGTAACCAGTGTACCAGTGTAATTTAGGTGAAATGGAATTTCGGCAGCCAAGTTGTTTGTTATGCAGATGAGATCCCGCGACATGCTGCGTTCTTTTTTTCGCATGCGCTCTCAGGGTGACGCGCGCGGCAAGGTCTCTGTTTGTGTGGAGGCGATTGACATGGCGCTCCTCGCATATTTATTATTTAAGTTGTCTGGTTAAAGAGGACGTGACAGAACTGCGACCAGTTCCTGCGTTAACCCAAATAAAGGAAAGTAGGAAAAACAATAAATAAACTGGCACTTGTCTCGGTATCTCGGTACAGTACTCACTCATTTACTGTATAGTCATTTTAAATTTTTAAAAAAATATAGGAACTCAATTTTACGAGTTTTATCATTTAGTGTTATTTCAATAACATAATCCAATTTTCCATAGCATGGACCATTTTTGGGGTTAAATTCAAGCAAAAAATTAATCACAATAACCAAAATTTATAAGTTTTCAAGTCTTGGTATGAATTTAAAATATAAACTAATCTTTAATGGTGCAATTGCAAAATTGTTTTTTTTTTTATTCATTAAGCAATTATTTTTAATTTGTTATACAGGGTGCTCTTAATAACAGTCTGCACTTATAAAATATACATAAGTACACAGTGACCTTGCTGAATTTCCAC